>JAAWXA010000012.1:6985635-7086469 GCA_038090715.1 Florisuga fusca
AAAAAAAAAAAAAAAAAAAAAAAAAAAAAAAAAAAAAAAAAAAAAAAAAAAAAAAAAAAAAAAAAAAAAAAAAAAAAAAAAAAAAAAAAACCTAGCAGATCTTTTCTAGGCTGGTTGTTCCTTTATATATAGCTTTGTCACATCCCTCCTTGGTTGGACTAACCCAGATCAGCCAGCAATCTGCTTTTGAAAGCAAATGTGATGTATCTATCTTCCAAAACCCATCCAACCCCTCGCACTTGCCCATGTTATGTTCTCATTGCATCCCAACTTCTGCCTGACCAGGAACAGGCCCTTTGAAGATATACCATCTATCATGATTCAGCCCACAAAATCCTAAACAACAGCTACAGGGATTTGACAATTTGTATTTTTTTGCCTTCCAAACGAGAAGCAGCCTGCTGGCAGCTTTTCCATACTGACAGATAAAAGCAGACATGATTCTGCTTGCCTTTGAACTTATCTCCTTTGAACACTTAACATTCTTCTGCCTTGAGCTAAAACAGCTTATCTTACTCCACTTTTCATGTCCCCTATTCTTCAAGACACAAACCACAGGCCTGTGTTCTATTTTTTTTTTCCTTTCCAGCCTGCACAGAAACAATCAGACTAGGAAACAATGTGCTAAACTGAACAATCACATAGAACAGTGATGATTAAAGATTTTTTTGGTGAATAGAGGTGAATTACAGAAGCTACATAAAGTATTTTTTGAAAATGTATGAGCAAAGGATAAAACCACAAGGATGAGGTAAGTAGTACTATTCTGTAACATGTTTTAAACATTTTAACCCAGAATAGAAGATGGAAAGTCGGTCACCATATTGTAAGAAAAAAGGCTACTGACACAGACAGGGAAAAAAGCAGGGGTGACATAAAAAAACACACCCTTAGAGAAGTGCGGGTGATGAGACAGCAGTTTCTAAGCAGTGTTGCTACATTATGAAGATGGCGAAAAAATGCACTTAAGCAATTCAGCATGGGTAGAAAACTTTACAGTAGCTCTATACACCTAGGATTGGGATCTATCATCTCTGCTGCTCAAACCTATCAATGCAATAAATCTTGTGTTTCTGCAGTGATTTACAAATTGCTGGCATGCATCACAGCTCCCAAAGTACACCCTCTGCCCATGCAGGGTGAGTGGAACTAGATGATCCTTGAGGTCCCTTCCAACCAAAACTATTCTGTGGTTCTACACAGAGCTATGGGCACACGGATCACACACATCCAGTCAGAAACAAGCAGAAATAGGTGTTTTTTCATGCAAGAAGCAGTAGAGTGGTGAACTTCCCTGCCACAGGATGTTGTGGATGCTAAAGGCTTTTGTGGTCAAAAGGGGAGATCAAAGATATTCAAACGCAGAACAGTTTATAAATATACATTGAAGAGGAAATCCCTGAGCTGGCAAGGGTCAGTAGTATTGTAGGAGAAATATAATTGATGCTTGCCTGATGCATCAGCTCCCACCTTTTATAAGCCAAATAAGCCAAAGATCAGGCGTGTGTCCATTTTTTCTGAAATGAGTGGCAATAAACACTCAAATCAAAAAAAGCCCAGCAGTCAGACAATATGTGAAATGTCCTCTGCAGAGCCATAACTGCAGGATGAAAATTCTGTATCTGCCACTGGTGACTGCCTTTTTTCTTCAAAAATATAAATTACATTCAAGACTGCTCCTTCTCTCTCCTCACTTCAAATCCTCCGTCAGGAAACAGGCAAAGATTTACCATGCAAGCCTCTGTCTCGTAGGAATGCTAGTGGCAACAGCCACAGAACAATGCCAGAGACCACGGTCTGGTCTCCAGCCAGCCAGAGAAATTACATCACCTACTCTCTCTATAAAACCATCTCACCTGAGATAGCTTTGTTGTGGTGGCTGGCAGCAGTGGGCGACTGAACTTCTTCTGAGAGCCAATTGCTGCTGGAAATGGTGGTGCAGAGAAGACGGCAGCTACACAGTTAATTTTGTTGATCCAGGTATGCATTTCTTCTTGGCTCCTGGGGAAAAAAACACATTAAGCAGCCATTGATTCATCCTCCTCTACCTCTTTCCCATCCTTTTAATGACATTTTAAAAGCAAGAATTATCAGAACTGAGCAAGTCTTAGCATCTGCTCAGTCTTCTGGTCTATCTTTGCAAGCAGATAGTATATGGTATCTCAGTCATCAGCTAGATTGTGATTAAGTCCATAGCTCATCCTAGCACACACCATTTCCTAATCCAACCCAAATGACATAGGCAACAGAGCCAACCAACACCCTCATTCAGACATAAATCCTATGCTTTCAGCTGTATTGGACACCAGAGATCTCTAGGAGCTTTCACATGGACCTGAGTAGTAAAGGGCTGGTGCAGAAGATTGATGCACAGGTTTTTAATGTCAGCAGCAAAAGGCAGGTCATCTGTTCTGTCAGGATATCACAGTCTGAGGAATTTAATCAAATTATTCTTGCATTAAGTACTAACTTTGTTTCTGACAAAAGTATGCACTGTAGAAAGACATCCAACTAGGACCTGATGACATCAGGAGACTTACAGTCGAAGACTGCCTTTGTTCATTTGTTTCAATGATTAATCCCCCTGACCATCAAAAGTTTGTGCCTTGTTACTGAATTGAATTTCTTCCAGCTGAAGTTATGCCTTTCTTAGCTAGATTAAAAAGCCTCTTAAAACCTGACGTTTCTTTCTCATGAACTACTTGTGCACTCTAATCAGATCACTACCTAATCCTATTTCTGATCAAAGAAACAGATCAAACCTCTTAAGCCTTTGCTCTAACCAGTTCAGCCATGAATTTACCCTTCCTTCAGCACTGCTTTTCGTCGTCAATAGTACAAATCAGAAGGAAGAACTTACTGGGCTTGGAAAAGTAGGACTCTCCAATCTGCTGTTTTAAGCTTGAGGACATTGGGTTTCTTCTCATAGTCTGTTGCCTTGGATGCCAGCGCATGATGCACGCTAACTGCATTCTTCAGATCTTCCTCTGACAAAGCCTTTTCTGGCTTATATTCATCCTGCAAGAGTTAACAGGGGGAAATGGCATCTTATTTCTCCATGTGCAACTCAATTTTCCTTAACCTCAGGAAAAACCTTGTTTCATAGCCATGAATATTAAAGTATATGAACTGAATGTAACCTGATTTGAGCACTTGTGAATTCTACTACCTTTAGCATCTTTTCCTTCCTCTTTCATTCTCTAGCAGTTCCACTATCTGCTTGACAGGGGAGTATCTGACTGTCTAAACAGCTGTGGACTATTTGTCTTCACTTCATAGACAGTTCACCACCTCCATTGCTCAGGTGCTTGTTCCTGCTTGGGTTCTTAGCCTCCACAGCTCGATTTTCATTTTTCTCAAACAACTACCTGTGCATGTTCTCACAGGCATGCGTTCACGCAGTGCAGAAGCCTCCTTATCAGTCTCCACAAATCAGATACAGCAATCTCTTTTAAGTCTCCCTGGTCAAGGTCTTCAAATGGCAAGCACAGCACCATCCAGGTTTTTGACATAGCAGTACCATTCCTCACACCAAATGACAAAAGCAGGGAGTCAACTCCTCTGTATTGAAAACAGAATCCTAAGAGCTGTCCTTGACCTTCTGAGTGACAGATGCTGGATGAGGGCACAATCACAGGGTAGAGATAAATTCAGTTTAAAGCCCATCTGAGCATCAATGTCTTGGGAAAGCCAAGAGCTCTTTCACAGAAAAACCACTTGCCAGCAATGCTGCATACCCAGTTTCTGAAGGAGAGGTCAAAGCAGCTTGCAATTGACTCCATTTCTCCCCTCTAGTACATTGCATAGATCAATCTGATCTGAAAAAAAAACCAAAGGAGGTAGTGTGACTGCTGCAAGACAGAGGAGTAATTCCATGTAGGTATGACAACTGTTGATCTCTTCACTTGAACACAAGAGTTAGGTGATGGAGTTTAGCAGGCTGCACAGCATGTGAGGGACAGTGCTAGCTTGAACACCCAGAGAAGCACCCACCCTGGAGAAGAGGTGGTTACTGTCTGTGAACTGGTTTACAGGGTGTATCTGGCAGCACACAGACCAGGGTTGCAGCCAGAGGCAACTACACCACTGCTGAAGGTATCTGTGATCTCAGCCAGGCTGGGTTTGGTCAGGGCTCTCCAGGATAATTTTCACTGGATGAGGAGTCACCAGCTGTGGTGACCACCTCTCGAAAGGGAGGAGAAAGTGTTCTGTTCCTCTGCCACAACTCATGTTTCTCAAAGAGGTTCAGCTAGTGCAGGCCCAGAGTTGCTGCTGCTCAAGACACTTCACCTGAGGAGACTTAAGATAATCAATAATAATGAGCAATACACCATCTCTGCTTGTGGTCAGGCAAGGGCACAACCCACCACAGATCTGGCAAGCCTAGTGGAAAGGCAGAGTGTGGCTGCACAGATGACCAAAGGGTAGCCTTCAACCTATAATCTGGGGTTTTCAGGATCTGGCAGTGAGCAAAGCCAAATGTCCTTCCTCTCTTCCAGAGTACCAACAAGCTTTTGAGAGATCTCTACATCATGATACGCTTTGCATATTCCCATTCAGGGCACTCTCTAAACATTCTTCAAGGAAGATTTGGGAAAGTCCCTAGCTGAAGGACAAGAACTGGAGGCTGTCCAATGTCTGCCCCAGCACCAAACTGAAAATGGAAGAAGCAAGCCCTCAGGTCAAGCCTCTTCCTTCACATGTTCAGAAGTTGATTTATTTGATGGTAGATTTGGGGAAAATTACTGGCGCCACTGTCCACGGAGACTTGGAAAGCTTCAGGGGGATGAAAGACAGACCTCAGAAACATGGTATGCTGGCCTTCCTCAAGTAAATGCCTGGAGACAGTAAAAGGTATCACCTTGCCTGTCACTTCCCAGCTTCCTCTACAGAGGCATGCAATGTCCACAACCTGCTCTGGTGACTAATCCTGTTCCAGAAGAACTCCACATTTGGTCAGTCCCAGAAACAGTCCTGGCTGTGAACTTCACAATAATCCCTGCTAATCCCACCAGATCAGATGGCTGCAATCTAGCTCGACAGCTGGGACTCTGCTAGCTTCTCCAAAAGCACTGATCAGCATACTGGAAAGGTCTCCACATAGTTGGCCAGTCTCAGAGAAAGCTGGAAGGAAGTGAATGTGCTGTCAAAATTCCTCCTTACAGCCTCCAAGTCTTTTCAACTGACAGGGAATGCTATGGGAGAGGGAACACCTGTAGTTCCTGTGCTATCAAGGACAGCATCTGCACTGATGTGCTTGTGTTAGCATGGAGGCTGAGCTGAAATGGCAGGCAGCTCACTAATGTCAGACCAAGACAGTGGCAAGAAATATATGAGAAGTCAGAAAGGAGCTGTGATGTTTCTATCAACTGAAGGCTGATGGGAGTGCTGCACACAACAAAATGATACGCTGAATTCATCTTCTCAGACTCCCGAGAGAATGACTTCCCTACATCCTGTTGACCCAGAGTCAACATGTTTCTAAATCTGTCCTTGATAGTCCAGAGAATAGCATTTGGCTTTTAATCAGCCAGTGCACCATGGGTAGATATCTCCGCTCAGCTGCATGTGACTGCTGCGAAATTCTCTTCCAGAAAGTCTTGTTACTGAACACTTTACATCATTCTGGCCTTTCACTCTTTTAAAAAAAATATATTTTAGGAGAGAAAAGTTACATAAAAATACCTGAAAGTGAGCAAGACTGAAGTGCTACATCAAAGAATGAAGATGTCACAAACCTCAGAGAAGAGTACAAACAAAACACCAAGGTCCATGTTCTGCACTACTTGTCCAGAAGCAACTTCTAGCAAGGAAGCAAGGTCAGTCTATGTTCTGTCCTTACAAACCTCTCTTCTGTATGCACATCTCATCCCATCCCATGTCAGTCCAGTGAACAGACATTCTATCAAGCTCCTACTTTACAATTTCTTTTTTGCAATGAACAGAGGGCAGGAAATCCTTGTCCTGAGGATGCTGAGAGACAGGGCCAACATCCCCAACATGTCAAATCTCCCATTTTACGTAATACAGTGCAGACATGTTTAGTTGGCTAATTGCAAACACTCATCCAGTGGCCTCTGTGCTCACTAACTCAGCAACAATCTCTCTTAAATCACTCATTTAAAAATAAACCAATATGCAGCACAGGAATCAGTGCTGGAACAGTTCCAGCAGGGAAAAATAAATAGAAAATGAGGGCATGGAGACAAGACTGTCCAGACAAATTCCCCAGTAAATCTCAAGTGACCACCATTTACAAACCACTCACATACATGGACTTTGACATCGAAACAGGGAGAACTGGACAAGTATGAAAACCAAATCCCAGAACTGGGATCACACTGCTTACTGGGGGAATCACTGCTGCTACAATCAGTTAATATTTATATTAAAATAGTGTCTTGAGGGAACAGCTGAGTTACAGTAAACACAGTAAGCAGGAGTGCAGAGGTTGGTATGCGTGTTTACAGCACCTGGAACAGATTTCTCTCACCTCTGCATGGATAGAACTCAGTGTAATGAAACGATCATCACAGATGTCATCTGTCAAATATATATAGATAACCTACAGATAATATATAGATAATAAGAGGAAAAGGGAAAATGTGTGTGTGCATATGTGAATGCAACCTGATCTACAGCACTATGTAATCAAGTCAAAAGGCAAACAGATGCAAAGAAATCCTTTGGACATGACCTTTGCCAGAGCTATTCATTTCTACAAAGAAATGTTATAAAATGCTCCTCAAGTTTGTAAACTTAGGATAATTTTAGACTCTTAGTATGCTGTAAAAGGACACAAAAGCTTAGCAACTTTTATTATGACTGCCTGAACTAGCAGTGTATTTTAAAATATAGTGCAGTGTAAAAATGTGCACTGGTAGTGCACATTCTGCAGTACTACATCCTTAACAAAGCAGTTTGTTACAGGGCTGAAGTGATGCCCTTCTGGACCTTAAGAGTAATAAGAGGATGTTTCACAGTAGCAGCATGAGGCACTGTGGTTAAGCAGGGCCAGAGGCATGCTGGAGAGGTTCACAGCTGCCCTGTTAGGAGGCTGAGAGGAGACCTTATTGCTCTCTGCAGCTACCTGAAAGGAAGCTGCAGGGAGGTGGGTGCAGGGACCTTAAAGATCACCTGAGCTCCAACCCCCCTGCCATGGGCAGGGACACCTCCCACTAGATCAGGTTGCTGAGAGCCCCATCCAACCTGGCCTTAAAAACTTCCAGGGATGGGGCTTCCACCACCTCTCTGGGCAACCTGCTCCAGTGTCTCACTACTCTCATGGTGAAGAACTTCTTCCTAACTAAATCTAAATCTAAATCTAAATCTAAATCTAAATCTAAATCTAAATCTAAATCTAAATCTAAATCTAAATCTAAATCTAATCTAAATCTAATCTAAATCTAAATCTAAATCTAAATCTAAATCTAATCTACCCTCCTCTAGTTTGAATCCCTTCCCCCTAGTCCTATCACTACCTGAGATCCTAAAAATTTCTTCACCAAATGTCTCCTTGGAGCCTTCTCCCCTCCAGACTGAATAACCCCAAATCTCTCAGTCTGTCTTCATAGGAGAGGTGCTCCAGCCTTCTGATCATCCTTGTGGCCCTTCTCCAACATGTCCATGTCCCTCCTGTAAAAGGGGCTCCAGAAGTGGGCACAGTACTCCAGGTGTAGTCTCAAAAGAGCAGAGTAGAGGGGGGAGAATCACCTCCTTCGACCTGCTGGCCATACTTCTCTTGATGCAGCCAAGGATCTGGTTGGCTTTCTGGGCTGCAAGTGTACACTGATGGCTCATGTTGAACTTCTCATCCACCAGCACCCCCAAGTCCTTTTCCTCTGGGCTGCTCTCAAGCCAGCCACTGAACAGCCTGTATTGGTGCTTGGGATTGTCTTGACCCAAATGCTGGACCTTGCACTTGGTCTTGTTGAACTTCATGAGGTTGGCATGGGCCCACCTCTCCAGGCTGTCAAGGTCCATCTAGATGGCATTCCTTCCCTCTAGTGTGTCAGTTGCACCATACAGTTTGGTGTCATCAGCAAACTTGCTGAGGGTGCACTCAATAACTCCGTCCATGTCCCTTACAAAGGTGTTAAACAGGAACAATCTCAATACACATTCTCAGTCCAAGGGACTCCACTTGGACATGGACCTGTTGACAGCCACTCTTTGGGCAAGGCCATCAAGCCAGTTCTTTATCCACTGAATGGTCCACACATCAAACCTATGTTTTACCAGCTTGGAGATCATGCAGGACTGTGTCAAAGGCTTTGCTCAGGTCCAGGTAAACAATGCCAGTTGCTCTTCCATTGTCTATTGATGTTGTGACCTTTGTCAGGGATGATTTGCCCTTGGTGAAGCCATGTTGACAGTCACCTCTTTATTATTCTTATGCTTCAGCAGTGCCTCCAAGAGGATCTGCTCCATGATCTTACTGGGCACGGAGGTGAGACTGACCAATGTATAGTTCCCTGGATCTTCCTTCTTTCCCTTTTTTGAAAATGGGAGTTGTCTCCCCTTTTCCAGTCACTGGGAACTGACATGACTTTTGGAATACAACAGACAGTGGTTTAGGAACCATGTCCACCAGCTCCCTCACTACCACAGGTGGGATACCTCTGGGTGTATCCCACCAGATCCCATGGACTTGTATACTTCCAGGTTCTTCGGATGGTCACAATCCTGATCTTCACATACAATGGGCAGTTCTTCCTTCCAGTCCTTGCTATTGTCTTCTGTGACTTCAGGAGTGTGTCTGGAGCCCTTGCCAGTGAAGACTGAGGTAAAGAAGTTGTTGAGAACCTCAGCCTTCTCCACGTCACTTGTCACTAGTTCACCTGTTTCCTTTCTGAGGGGGCCCACACCTTCCCTACTCTTCCTTTTGCCATTAATATACTATAGAAAGTTTTGCTGTTTCCCCTGATCTCCCTGGCTAGATTTAATTCTAACTGGGCTCTAGCTTTTCTAACCAGGTCTCTTGCTGCTTGGACAGCTTCCTTATATGTCCCCCATTCTAGATGTCCTTTCTTCTATTCCTTGTAGTTTCTTCTTGTGTGATAGTGTGTCCAGGAGATCCTTGTTCATCCATACAGGTCTCCTAGCATTCTTTCCTGCCTTCCTCTTTGTCGGTATACTCTGTTGGACATGGAGAAGGTGATCCTTGAATACTGACCAGCTGCCTTGGTCCCCCTTCCCTCTAGGTCTTTGTCCCACGGTGCTTTGGCCAGCAGATCCCTGAAGCGATCAAAGTCTGCATGCCTCAAGTCCAGGGTTGTAAGCTTGGAATACATCTTCCTAGATGCCCTGAAGATCTTAACTTCAAGTACTTCATGATCACTGCAGCCAAGGTTGTCCCTGAGCCTCACATTGGTCACCAGCCTTCTCTGTTGGTGAGAACAAGGTCCAGCATAGCACTGTTTCTTGTTGGTTCCTCTACCATTTGGAGGAGAAAGTTATCTCTATGCATTCCAGGAACACCCTGAACTGCTGATGCCTTGCTGTGTTGTCCCTCCAGCAGATGCGGTTGAAATCACCCAAAAGAACCAGGGCATGTGAATGAGAAGCCTCGTCTATCTGCCTGTTGAGGGCCTCATCTGCTTGGCTCTGTTGGTCTGGTGGCCAGTAAATATATCTTATTTTATTGTGGGGTGGGAAGGTTGGCAGTTGGACACAGTGATCTTAGAGGTCTTCTCCAACCATGCCAGTTCTGTGATTACTCTGCGAATGAGTCACTTCCCATCAGGACCCTCTGTCAAACTTTTACAGAACCAAAGCAGAAGTCTTGCCTTGAATTTACTACATTAAGATGGCTTCCGTGCAAGTGTCTTCAGGACCAAGTGGGAGAGTGCACCTTTGTGGAGTAATCACCCTGCAATCACTGAATTCAAGTGCTATGACAAGTGCAAGACACACAAGTAACAAACAAGTAAGAGTAAGAATTCCAGCAATGCACTTCATTTTGCAAAGATGCAGTCAGATGTGAAATTACTCTCTTGTTCTCCAAAAGATGGAGGGTAAGAGCAGGGAGAGAAACATTCTGTAGAAAAGTTGCACGCTACATCAGCATCTCCCCATTTTGCCAGACAGAAAGCATTTTAAACTAACATGCCAGTGACAAAATTAAGACTCTAAAATAGCCAGCATATTAATTTCTTTCTTTCCGAAGCTTATCAGTCCCTCCACAATGGTCAAATAAGAAATTAATGTGCCTTCTTATTTCTTAGGAAACCCTGCAGTTTTTTCAGGCGAACACTAAAGGTGACTTACTTCAGAAATCAAAGCAGGTGACTGCATTTCACCCAGGAAAAGGCAAATACAAGCCTGCCATGAAGGCCACGTTAGTAAAAGTGAACCTGCTGCTAGCCAAGAGGATCAAAGGGGAGATTCAGTTGTGATTCAGCAACCTTCACTCTAGTCTCTTGCACTGGCTTTCAGCATGTCACATCAACTTTCAGTCCTAATCTTCCCTCCTGACTGCACATTGTTTGGTTTGTTTCAGGATTTCAGCTCTCCCAAAAAGGTACTGTAGCTAAAGCATCCACTTTGTAAATGTCGTGCTGTAACAATCTGATCCAAACCACCCTCTTTCTCCTCAAATACTATCCAGGCTGGCTCCAGTGAAACCAATAACTTCAGAAAGCCACAGCAAGGGAGGAGGAAATAGCAATAGGCACTTGAAGTTGCACACCCTATGGTTGCAAAAGACAGTGGAAATGTAAAAAGCCTTTCAAATGAGAATATTTCTACAACACAGATCTGTCTGGAAAAACACCACCCATATCACTAATAGTTAACCTATGCTGGGGGGCAAAAAGCCTTAACAAGTTACATAGCTGCTACATAGATTTGTTCGATTTTCAAAGTTCTCACTCACATGCTGCATTTCACCTTCCAAGCTAGAACTGTATTATAACGTATTTCAGCCTACGCCAAAAGACTTGAAGGGTTTCAGCTGACTGCTTTTTTAGACTTCTTGCTGTCAGAGCGTAACGTTTGTTAGAAACCAGTGTCTGATCTTGCACTGGAGAAAGAAAACAATTATCCTTTAATTTTGCTATGGAGCAGAAGCTGAAAATTCCTAGTAAGGCAGAGCTGCCGTTCAGGTTTTTTGCAGCTGGTTTGATAGGCATTGCAGAAGAGTATACTATGAAAACATGGGAAATGAGGACAGCCTTACCGAAAGAGAAGTCATATGTATGAAATGCAATATTAAAAGCAGCCTTGAGGAATGTGTGCAAGAACCAGAGAGACTATGCTGTCTTTGCTGGCGAAGCTGGCTATTCCTTTAGCCGTGAGTGACAGCAAACGTATAAACTGGAACCCATGGGGTGCATATGTGGATGGGAACAATGAAACTGAATTTAAAGTGTGAAAAGGGGGAGTGTGTCAATGAAAGGATTCATGCGTGTATAAACAGGATGATGGGCAGAGAGATCAGCTACACTGCGTGTAGCAGGGAAAGGAGCCTGGAGGTGGGCTGTAAGACCAGAGGGGATGCCTACTGCTTTACCCCTCTTTAATTAGTTTCCAGAAGACAGTGATTTCCCCTACCTTCTGCAAGTACAAGACTGTTCCCTTCAGCACAGCATAAAAGGTTTTCCAGCCTCGTTTTCCCCTGGGAGCTGCAAAGAAAACAAATGAAAACCCATTTAACTCAGATCCATTTCAACACTTTGTCTAAGCAACAGGAAAAGCTACATTAGTCCTGTTAAGCCTTCTTGGTACTCTCCTTTGCAAAGGACAACGCAACTCAGCACAGTGCCTGCACATACCTGCTGTGTGAGTGAGTAACAAAACAACCCTGATGATAGCCCTGGACTTGATCAGAAGGGAACTGCAGCAGTGTAGGAAACAGGTCAGAGACTCTGCCTTTGTGCTTTTGCAGGTAGGTTGACACTGCCCCTACACAGCTGGGAATCAGCTCTGTTACATTGCAGAGTTTACAAAAGGAAACACCCTTTCTGCATGCCACAGCAGCCTGACAGGCACTGCTCTGGACCAACGGGATACTGCTAGGAAAGCAGTGCCGCTTGGAAGCATCCCTTCCCACTGCTGGTGCTGCACGTCCACACTGAGCCGTCAGATGGCTTCTTGATCCCTTCCCCTATTCCTGCAGCTGCAGGGGAAGCTGAAGAGGAAAAAGGAGAGGGAAACCAAACAAAATCATAAAAAATAATGACCTATCAAGGTCATTGAGGTTGAGGAGCATAACAGAGACAACATTTCCAGCCCACAAGTAGTTAGGGGAGGGTGGAGGGGGGGAGTAGGATTGGGGCAAAGGAGAAGAGGCAGAGAGAGGGAAGGCTGTACAGTCACAGTGCCAGCGACTAGAAGCCTGTATCAAAGCTCGCTCTCCACCATGCATGCACCACTGTTCAGCATCCACTTGACCCTAGACTGAAGTGAAAAGCCTGTGCTCAACTAAAGCACCAACCCCAAAAAGGCATCCTGTTCTGAAGACAAGTAATGATGAAGAGATTATTAGCCCCTTGCTCCAGAGGTTAATCATTCTAATCTCACACAACAGGCCTTATTTCTCATTGGCATTTGTCCAGTTTAGCTTCCTGCCATTACCCCTGTTCTATTATTCTCCTCTAGACTGCCTAAGTGCTTTAGACCTCAGTACTCTTTTTCTGAGAAAATACATACAGCATGTTAGCATATGACTTCATTAGCAATCCTGTACAAGTTGATCTCTGCCCCGCAACAACTCCATTAGGAAATGAAATACAGAAAGGTCTGACTTCTGAAAAAAGAGCTTCACTTTATTTGCAATGGGAAAGTCAGAATGTAACTTTTTCAACAGCTGCATGACAATGACAGACAGAGCTCTAAGGTACAGAAACTTCTGAAAACACAATCCTAATGATATTACTTATAAAAGGTTTATCCTCATTCATTGTGTAATAATGAGCAATTCAGATTACTTATAATTAAAGGAATAATTTCATAAAAGCAACTAGATTTACTAAGATTAAGTAAACAGAAGTTTAATAAAGAGGAACCTATTGAGAGCATCCAGTCATCACCAAGAATGAGGTCAGTTTGATTTCAACATCTCTGTTTGGATTTAGTTATGGAGCTGTCAGCCTTCCACTTGAAAACACTGACCTCCAACTGTACCTTATAAAATATACTAGCAAAACATGAGAACACCAAAGAGCTTAGCCCAGCTAGGGACGTGCATCACAATGTCAAGACTTTGCCTCCAGGATTCAACTTCATAGCACGATCATCAGCACTGACTGGGGAAAATACAGATGCTCTGCTATTTTGAAGAACATCATGTAGATGATGTTCATTTGTAGAAAACAAATGAAGACATCCAAACAGCAAAACACACACAGGTGAAACAGAAGCCTCTGATAATTACTGTACCACAAACACAAGGAGGACAAGAAAGAAAGGCAGCAAGTAAAGTAAGAGTCATAGCAGGGTTACAAAAAAGAAGGGTCAGGAGGGAACTCCATGGTATAAAATTTGGCTGTTACCAAAAGCTGCTGAGCTTCATTGTGTATGTAACCCAAGGCTGGGAAAACAGGGAAGGGAACAGATACAGCATCTTCCAAGTAAAGCTGAAGAACAGCCTTTCTTTATAGAAAGACCCAGAAGGGAGGGGAGATTTGAAACAACCTGCTCTCACATAAGGAAAAGGAGAATTACCAACCTACTACAGAACAGCAGCGGTAATTCACTTGAAATAGTTTTCTCTTCTGTGAACCATAGCATTCATTTTCTTTTAGCACAAATGACTCACATTGCTTTGCTGTATCACATTACTCACTATGCTCAGACATTAGAGTTACTGCAAATGGGACTGAACATTGTAAATCCTACCCTAATAGTATAAGTGTGATAATCCAATTGCTGCAGTGTTTGTTATTGCTGCAATTTCCCCTAATGAAGCAGCACTATTTGCCTTGAGAATCACATGTGCTCATTATGAGTAGCCTTGTGTGTAGATCAACATGAAAGTGAGACGTTAAGAGTGAAACATACTCACTTTTCTTCCCATCCATATCTGCATGGCTTTTCCGAGCCAGAAATCCAGTTTTATACACAGCAGCACTGGGGTCATGTGGGATGTCCAGGAATGGGTTATTTGAGTTGCCAATTCTACTGACAGCCTTCATCTGGTTCCCATTATCCTTTTCATCTGTACCATCTGAGGGAGACTTTTTTTTCTCTTCTTCATCCCTTAAAAATTATTGAAAACCAACCATGAACAAGGGACCAACCAGCAAAGTTTTACTCCAGTAATTCTTTCATGCTTCTTGTCTAAACATACCTCTCCCTTATAGGAGGACCTATTTAGAGAGAAACCTCAATACGGATGAAAACATAGCCAGATTATAGAAAAGCATCAGTTCACCTACTTCATCAGCACAGAGACAGATTTTCCAAAAGCCCAAATTTTCCTTTTATAGTCTTATATGTCCTCCAGCTTACCCTATTTTTAATTCCACTTATTTCAGTGCTAAAATGGGAAGTATTTGCCTGCTGGGCTCTTATAAAAAATCTTCAGTTTCTTCATGAGTTCACTTGTAGACAAGAAGAATTAGACTACTACAGATCACTGTGGCTTACCCCTTAGCTTAGCATGAGAAACACAGGTTTTTACCTCCTTTACAGGTTTTTTTTACCTCTTTTTCTTTATTTCCTCTGCAGACCAGCATACAAGTCCTAATTTAAAGATAAAAACCACACTAGGAGAATGACATTATCTGTATTTTAGAAGCAATAAGCTGCTCAAAATGTTACTTATTAGGGCAATGTATTCAACACAGCTCTTGGGAACAACAATGCAACCCATTTCAGCAAGTTGCAAGCACTGCCTGACTAATAAATGCCTTTTTGCTTGTCACAGACAAAGGCAAAAAGCTTGAGGCAACCTCAAAACAAAGCATGTCTATCACAAGAGTAGGCTGAAAGTTTCCATAGACCAGCAGGCCACTGAATCTGGGTGGATGGTGTATCTGAAGCAAGCACAGACAGTGTCAGATTACAGAGCAGCCCTGTGTCTTTTTAAGTCCCCGCGCATTCTTCTCCAGCTGACTGGGAAAGGTGTGTCAGAGGGGCTGCAGGCTGCCATTGAAAAGTCCTAAGTCCAGCAACTGATTTTCAAAGTATCAATACCATGTAAGTCTAACCAGATAATAAGGGCAGAGGACTTCAAGCTGGTGCATCTCACCAGACCCAGATGATGAGCAGAGAAAGCAAGCTCAGGCAGACATACACACACATACATTCAAAGGCATGTATCAGATAAGGATTAGCAAGGCATATGTCAGTCCAAGAGCTCCTTTTGAGGCGTACTGCAATCATGTTCCCTTAAGTAATGCTTATGGGAAAGACCATCCAAAGAAATGCCCTCCAAGACCTGCAGGCAACCTGTGAGTGACAACCTGTGTATCCTGACCTCTGCTGAAATTATCTTCTGGAGAATAACCCAGTCTGAGGGTATACAAGGATAACAGACTGGTTTGACAAGAAGTAAAGAAAATCCAGAGACACAGAGCCTATATTAATGAACTCAGCAGAGCCACGGAAGGTTGCCAGATATTTGACTGACCACCTCACCCTACTCTGTGTTTGGTGTGGCCTCAGCCAAATACACTCACAAACCATTTCCAGATACCATTTAGCAATCACCACAGTAAAGGACAGGCCCAACAGGCAGACAGAGGCCAGCATCTTCTTTTCCAAATCAAGACGTTTCATCAGTATGGATAGGGATGCTATACATCAGCATTTGGGTTGAGAGTCACACAAAGTGGCAGACATTTGATTTAGCTGTAGAGATACAGCCATAGTGGTGCATCATGGTGTCGTCTTGCAACGCCTCCTGATTTAGAGGAACAAAACTTTAACCTGAAGACCTGATTCCTACAAGGGAGAGCAGTCCTTGCATCTTTCAGCCTATTGATATGTATTTTCCCACTCCAGAACAGAGATAACTGCAAAAAACCTTTTGTTGCCTGAAACAATAAGGATTTCTTCATGCATCCTTTGGTTGAAGCCCTCTCCCAACTGAAAGAGTGTAGGAATTTCCGCCAATAATGACTTTCCCCACCTTTTGTGCATCTACTGTAGTAAACTAGCTCCAGCCAAGTCTACCATTGCATTTCTTCAGTACCTATCAATTTCAGATGCAAATTCTCATGATATAAGTCTGTGGTACATAATCCAGACTAAAATCTCACGTCGGCACAAACACTTTGTCCGACTTGTCACAAAGAAGTGCTTTGTGAATTCTGGATCTCAGCCAAGGACACAGTGCATTTCTCCTTGTCAGCAGAGACCTACTGCAGTAAATGGCTTAGCATTTCTTTGGAATAAGCTGTCTCCTTTGGAGTGATGGGAGAGAATTATCATCTTCTGATCAACTGTCCTGCAGGAACGTACCAGCGCCCTTATTCAAGGACCCACAGGTGTTGTGAGGAGCAGTCCTGGGGATCCTGGAAACCACTAGTGTTGTGGGCAGTGCTCTCAAACTCCGCATCTCTCTCTGGGCCAGCTATTTAACAGGAATTCTTCAAAAGACAAAGGCAGACAGGGACAAAATGGCATCTGCTATCATGACTAGTGGTAGCAGTGAGCAAACCTTTAATTGGTCCTTTAAATCTGTCTTTGAAAAGAAGACATCCCTGAGACTCACAAGCCTCAGGCACTTGTGAGAGCTGAGCACTCTAACGAGATGCATGAGGTCAAGATGCATAAACCAAGAGAGGCAAGGGGGACATAACAGAAAACAAGAAATGGAAGAACAGCTGAGAAAATAGAACTAAAAGCAGCCTCTGTCTCCCTCTGATCTGGAATATGAAACACCACTGGAAATAGAATCATAGAATCATAGAATTAGCCGGGTTGGAAGGGACCTCAGAGATCATCTAGTCCAACCCTTGACCCACCGGAGCAGTTGCTAGACCATGGCACTGAGTGCCACATCCAGTCTTTTTTTAAATGTCTCCAGGGACGGAGAATCTACCACCTCACCGGGCAGTCCATTCCATAGCCTAATCACCCTCTCCGTGAAGAAATTCTTTCTAATATCTAACCTAAACCTCCCCTGGCACAACTTAAGACTGTGTCCTCTTGTCTTGTTGAAGGTCGTCTGTGAAAAGAGTCCAGCTCCCACCTCGCTACAGCCTCCTTTCAGGTAGTTGTAGACGGCAATGAGGTCTCCCCTGAGCCTCCTCTTCTTCAGGCTGAACAGCCCCAGCTCCCTCAGCCTCTCCTCATAGGGCCTGTGCTCGAGTCCCTTCACCAGCCTGGTTGCCCTCCTTTGGACCTGTTCCAGGACCTCTACATCCTTCTTAAACTGAGGGGCCCAGAACTGGACACAGTACTCGAGGTGTGGCCTAACCAGCGCCGAGTACAGGGGAAGAATCACCTCCCTGGACCTGCTGGTGATGCTGTTTCTGATACAGGCCAGGATGCCATTGGCCTTCTTGGCCACCTGGGCACACTGCTGGCTCATGTTCAGTTTCTTGTCAATGCAGACTCCCAGGTCTCTTTCTGCCTGGCTGCTCTCCAGCCATTCTGTCCCCAGCCTGTAGTGCTGCATGGGGTTGTTGTGGCCAAAGTGCAGGACCCGGCACTTGGCCTTGTTGAACCTCATCCCGTAGGAGTCGGCCCAACTCTCTAGTCTGTCCAGGTCCCTCTGCAGAGCCCTCCGGTCCCTCTGCAGAGCCCTCCTGCCTTCGAGTTGGTCCACACTTCCTCCCAGCTTGGTGTCATCAGCGAATTTGCTGATGATGGACTCAATCCCTTCGTCTAAGTCGTCGATAAAGACATTAAAGAGAACTGGGCCCAACACTGATCCCTGGGGGACACCACTAGTGACTGGCCGCCAACTGGATGCAGCCCCGTTCACCACCACTCTCTGGGCCCGGCCCTCCAGCCAGTTCCTAACCCAGCACAGGGTGCTCCTGTCCAAGCTGTGGGCTGACAGCTTTTTCAGGAGAATGCTATGGGGGACGGTGTCAAAGGCTTTGCACTATAAATAAATATAAATAACACTACAGGATCTGGGACCCAGTTCTTCAAATACTCCATGTTGCTTCAGTGGTCAAGCATAATGCAAGATGACTGGAGGAGTTTAAAAGTAGTGAAACAGTTCAGGTATTAGCCTTTGCTTAAGTAACCTCCAAAGTCCAATAAATGGATAGGTCCTGAATAGGCTTTATCAAGGACAGAACAATTTGAGTTTACTTCTCACCAGTCTTCAGGGTGTGGCTGCAGAAAATTCAGCTAGGCTCTCAATATATACACCTAAAAGCTGATCTTGTTTTAAAATCCATTCTTTGGGAGGTGCATCATCCTCTGATGGCTCTCACAGATGATTCAAGTCCTGTGAAATCCCCTGCATGAAGGCCTCCAGCAACGCAGAGGTAAGAGTGGTGTGTCTGTGCAGATATGTTCAGAGTCATGGATCTACTGTCCCCATAGTGTCTCACAGGTGGAGCTCAGGTCTGTGTCAGGAGCAGGCTTGGTGCCTAGGCTTGGCACCAGGCACATTTCAGCAGGAAAAACACCATGGGAGTCCACTTAGGTTTGCATAAGTCTTAAAAGATTTTTCCATCTTCAATCAGCAGAAGGAGATCGTTCCTGGCTCTGGGTCCGAAAATTATTCCTTTGGTGATCCCTCTCTGAAAACTGATGGCAGTGAGCCCTCTTTTAAGTCCCACTTTCCACTCAGGGAAAGCATGACCTACTAGTCTCTAATCTGCAGGGTGCTGATGACAAGAAAAGCTGTAGAGGTTCTTCAAGACTCTGCTTACAGCATGTCATATTTGCAAGTCTTCCAAAACAAGGACCTTCAGTTCCACTCCACTTACTTGTGGAGTGACTTTCTTTGTCTCATTGGAAAATGACCTGCAAATGGAGCAGTAACCAGGGCACTGGCTGCCCACAAGTAGCAGCATACCAAAGCCAGAATCTGCTTGCTACATCATCTGAAGACACAGCATTAATTGAAACAGCAAAGTTTTTCCTTCCAAAATGCATGATCACTGACAACCAGAAAGAGTTTCCCTCTTATTCTTAAACATGCAGATGTGCAAAACTTGCAAAAACGTAGATGTTGCCATATTGGTGAAAGAATATATTTTTACATCTCCCCAAAAATATCCCTTACAAGAATGCCCCACCTTGATTCCTGGAAGAAAAACACCATCCTGTCCTGTCAGTTAACAAAATCATTTCACTTTGCTTCACAGTCTGACTTGAGGCTCTGCCTTGGAAAACTGCTAAATCACTAAGCTAGGAAGAGAGGGTCAGGCCCTTAGTTTTTAGAAGTTGGCTTTGTATCTGCATTTGTTCAAATAGAACACTTGAACAACATGGCAAAAGGCTGGTTTTATTAATTTAGAAATTGGCATTTTAAAGAAATTCAGATTTGTAGCACTTAATTATATGAAACTGTGGATCTGATAGCATCTGCAGTAAATTGACTTGAGAAACTAGTAGAGAGAATTTTGGCATCTTTCCCGAAGGGGGGAGAGAACAAAGGACAGCCAGGTGACTGCCACCTACCCCCTCTCTGAAACTAGTCATGAATTTTCAAAGAGGAATCATCCTAGAACTTGGGAGATGAAGAGTTAATTATGACACCAAGAGATTTCTGGGTTTGACCTAGAAAAAGATGAGCTTCTGCACAAGTGTCTTTATAACCACTCTGGTCTTAGCATCACAGTCTACTACAGGAATCACAGTAAGGATCTGGCAACCATTTCCCACCATCCCTGTCTCTAAGACCTACTTTTTGTCTGGAAGGAGAGGATTTTTCTGAGCAGTCCAGAAAAACAAAAAAACCCCACTATGTTTGTCTAAACTTCACTGGAAAGAACACTGTATCATCAACTAGTTAAAAACTCTGTGATTCTCCTGAAAACTACAGTGTCCTCTGAGAGAAAGCGTTCAGAATACAGATGGCTCAAATGCAGCCATTTGGTTTCTGTAGTTTTGTAGGCAGCACTCTGGGATTTCATGTTAATTCTAGATAGCTATTTGACCTGGTTTAAGATAATGATTTTATTATTCCTATCAACTTCAACAAGAAGTATATATAATATTACAAATAAATGGTGAAAAATAATGGTCATCAGTGCATTTCCATGCAGACATCATGCAAAAAAAAAACCAAAACGCATTCAGTGCTGGTGCCTTTGAAATCAAAATAATTTTTTGTCTTCAGCTTAAAGCTGATGACAATAAATGCAAAAGAAACATGATGAGAAACATCTACAAAAATGGTAAGAGGTGAGCTAATACATCTCTTTACCTATAAGGCTGGATCCACTCTTCCTAACCCATTCTGGACAGATCAACCACTTCACAAAAACCTCCACTGAAGACACTTCCACAGTTTGTCCAGGCAAATCTATGCCCTGGTTTAACAGGTTTATTGCTAGAAAGCTTTCTTAATGTTTAACTCAAACTTCCCTTGCTTTAAATTTTAGCCTGTCCACAATGAGCATGAAGAATAACTAACACCATTTTTCCTCTGTGAGAGCCTTTAAACACTGAAAAACACAAAAAAATACACCCAGGCTCCTCTTCTCAGTGCTCCCTTTTTCACTTAAATAAATCCAATACATTACATTCTTCTAATCTCACCACTCAAGTTCACAGGACCTTAGTTTAATCTTACTGGTGATGTCAGAGTTGAAGAACAGGTGTTTATTATTCAAATACGAAAAAAATCTCATGGAAATATGGCCCTCAGGGAAATCTAGACAGCGTGAAAAATTACAACAAAATTGCTGGGTCTACATGCACTCTTGTTTTGTTGCAGCTATCTCAGCACACCAAAACCAGCATGTATTGACTAACTGGATGAAACAGTAACATGGTTTCACTGCAGTCAGTAGGAGCTTCTACCAGTGACTTCAGTGAGGTTCAATCACTATTTGGTGCTTCACTTGCTATTCAAAGAAATAAGCCAACCACCAAACCAACAGGAGATCTAGAACTGTAAGCAGCACTGAGTAAATATGGAATAGGACACAGAGTAAATGTAATAATGGGCCAACGGAATGAGACAATAACCATACTTGGCTAGTTTTCCCATACTGGTTTTCTCTTTTCTTCCAGGACGCTGGACAAGACCAGCAAGAAGAAATAGCAAGCAAAGTAAATGGCACACCAAGTAAGTTGTAGAATGTTTTCTGAAAGTTCTATTGTGACAGTAACAAAAAACCTTGGGGGTGCAATGCAGAGTAGAAGTTTGCATTAAGGATCCCACATTCACCAGATCAATTGTAAATTCAAAGATATGTTTATCTTTAACATCACAGTATTTGCTTCACTTTTAACCTTTTGATGATCTTGCACCCAAAAATACTGCAGTAGAAGCACTGTAATGCAATTCTCTCTGTCAAGGGCTGTACTTGTTCTTCCTGTTCATAAAGGATAAATGAGTCCTCCTACTGAAAGTCTCTGGAGCACATCTGATGATGAGGATGCCTCTTCTCTTGACTACAAAATTGGTATCAATGGTAGGCTTTTCTTTCTGTGAGCTTTGGATCAACTGTAATTCCACCGCAAATGGACAGCAAACCATTTGGAATGATGACACACCAGCTCACAACAAGTAATAAGGATCATGTAGCAGTCTTCCCCCATCGCACGTATCACTGTTACCCTCCCCTGCCTGTGGACAGTTTTATTTCAATGGCACTATTAACAGTCATTAACCCATCAAATAATGTTCTGCCAGAGAAGCTATTAAACTGTCACTTAAGAGAGACTTACATCCTCAAAGGGATTCTGGATGGAGAAAAGACGTTGTTTCAATATGTCAGCATCAAAAGGGAGCTTTTTTCTGGGGTTTGCAGCCCTATTTCCACCGTTGCCTTACCTCTTCTTCCCCACCAACCACATCACGGAAGCAAAGGGATATGATTTGGAAAGGAGAGAGTATCTTTCTCAGTCCTATCACAGCAAAAAAAGCCCGTATCCCCTTCCTATCCATCTTTCTCAGCAGATCATGAAAGCAAATCAAGAGACTGATGTGCCTCCTCCCTGTAGCTCAGGCAGTCCTCAGTATCCTTGCTGTGATGACTTTTCATCAACCACAGATCTCTGTAAAAGCGAGCAGAGTCATCCTTATGCTCTCTCTTCCAGCCAGCATTCTCAACCCTAAAGGCAAAAGGGACAGCCTCTTTGACTATGTCCAGAATGAGCTTTGTTTCACAGCACGGAAAGTTATTGTCACATTAGTCCCAGTTAACTGTCTGAGTTTCAGACTGGAATTGACAATTGGCTACTTGGAGCATTCTGCTGGAAGAAGGCTGCTTTACACCCATATCCCAAAGCCTTATTATTCCCAAAGCCTTATCAGCCTGCTTTCAATTTTTCTCCAAACAATTAATAAGAAAAGGATATGGACTGGGCTATGCTGTAAATGCCTAAGCTGCTGTTACTTCCTATATACGAGTAAGCTTTCTTGTAAATCACCTTGACTAAGCTCACGGGAGCAGAGCTAGGTGTGGGCCAGTTCCCTGGCACCTGGAGGCTGCCCAAGTGTAGTAGACACTTGTACCATTTCTTGACAAAAACTAGAGAAAAAAATTTTGACAATGAGAAAATCACGTAATGGCTTCTACTGGGCCTGAAGTATCCATGGACAACTGTCTTTCAAACACGTCTGGTGTTGTGACATGTAAGATTCACACAGTGTATTCTAGGTCCAAGACACGGTGTGGGAAAGTGTCTTTATTCCACCATGCTGCTTATGAGGTTTACCAGAGATGGCACTTCCTAGTGACTCCCCTTAGCAGCACACCTTCTTCACTACTCTGACACCATCTAACACACTTGCAAACAGAGGCTGCCATCCCAGTTGGGGCCAGCAGCCTTTGTAAGGGAGAATTCACACCCTAACAAGAAATTAATTCTCAGATGACAAAACAAGGAAGGTCAGAGTCCCATGGGCCTGCAAAAAAGCTGAAGGAGCATGCATACATCTTTCTCAAGAAGGTACAGTTTCAGATGTGTAAATCCATGAAGCCAAACATCTTGTACAGCCAAAATATAAAAGACATGATTCTATTATTTTAAACCAACATCCACTCTTCTGCAAGCAGCAAAATCTAAAGCAGACCCTGATACTCTTCACTGGCATATATAGACTACATAAAACCTAAGCAAAGAGGATTGTCAATTTAACACAATCAGAAACTGGAGCTCTTTCTTGTCTGTAACATTGCCAGAGTTAGCAAGTGTTAGCCTGCTGAAATTATCTAAGGATGGGGGATAGCAGACTTTGTCCAATTTATCATCTTTCATATTAGGTTGTTGTCAAGTTATCCATAGTTAATCAGGACACAAACCAAGACAATAAACAAACAGCAGGAAACTCAATCCAAAATGTAGGTTTCTATTCAGTGGTTCTGACACAATGGACCAAAAGATAAGTGGAGACATCAACTTCTGGTTTATTTATGAAGTCGTAGAACAACAGAGGATTTAATTTCTCTCTTTTCAGGCTGAAGTTTTCTACTAAATGAATTGTCCTCTTTCCTTACAAATACAGTTGGCTACTATCATTAACAACTCCATTTGCTGGAGAAACATGAAGCAGTATTGTCAGGTCATTTATTAACAGAAAAGCAAACTAATTACATATTCTGGCTATCTTCTGCAGGCTTTGGAGCCCACTGAGATGGTGACACAGGACATATAAACAGATTACTACATAGGTGCTATTTTTAAAGTCCTAAATTCTATGCAGTATACTTACACTGCCCATTCCAGCTTCTCGTTCTTGATTGAATTGTAGAGGCCCTGCAAAGGGAGAGAAATGAGATGGGATTATTCTTTGATCCCTGCTACCTGCTACGCATACATTAACGTGCTAAGGCAAATTACCTAACACCAGTAAGTGAGCCATCTCTGATCAAGGACACACTGTATCTGCTCATGATAACAAAAAGTCTGGAGCAGAAATCTCATCTAAAGAAAAAAAAACAGAATGCAGGGTTTGAGATTACAGTCACTTTGCTAAGTAGGTTTTTTGGTTCTGTGGTTTGGTTTATGGTTTGGTGGTTTGGTTTTGTTTTGTTTTTTTTTAAATAGCCCTGCTAGGTCTGCAAAAGCCACAAGAATACAGCCTTGAAATTCAAGGTCCAATTCCTAAGTGAGATTTTTTTTTGTCATCAACTTCAATGGGGTCAAGATTTCACTATACAGTAGCCTTACCAGTAAAACTATGCCAGAATACCTATCCAAAGTCCCCGAGCATCACAGAAAGCTAAATGCTCCCCCCGTCAGTTGAACATTCCCCCAAGTCACACACCCAAACATAAACACACTCCTGTTCTAAGCAGAAAACAGAAAACAAATGATACACAGCTTTCATGCTGAAAGATCAGTATCTTGGACTGATGACTGCTAACATTGTTACACTTTTATTTCACAGAAAAGACGCCAGTAGGTTTAGACAGCAAAGGTCACAGTTCTGCTATTGACAGCAGATGCAAAGAAAAGTCTAGCGTCTGACTTAAGCCTGGGAGGATACTAGGATACCAGATAGTTGGGATGGATTCCTTCTGAGAAGAAGTAGGTACATCACTTGGATATCCAAGTGTGTATGATTTTAGCCCTACGGTAGCTGATATATACAATGGAAAAACGCCTGCTCTTACTACAAGTTAATGGAGCACTTTAAATAGGCCACTTGACTCAAGTGAAGTATTTGGTATGCAATGTCCTTGATTCTTGCACATACAATCCACATTTCTAATTTACCTTATATACATAGCTAGATTTACTCTCTCTGGCACATAACTCCTACACAGCCTCAAAATATGTTAATGGGTAGAACTGTTTATGCACATGATTACCAAAAAGTAGCACATCAAGTATGAACAAGACTGAAAATCACATACTATAATATCTATGACAATCTCAACAGAAACAATAGCATTTAAATAGCCTTAACTCTGACCTAAACCAAAAATAATTTGGAAAACTGAGGAGTTGAAACTAGTCTTGTGCATATACCACATCTGAACTTACAACAAGAATCCCATGACCATACCCCACTGCTCATCTTGTGATCTGCTTGCTCCTTTCCAAATCCTACATGGTCTATTTGAAAATCCTAAATATTCAGCTCTATGAAAATCTGGCTTGTTGAACCATACAGAAGCAGGTCAAGCATACTGGTACCACTTGCTTCATGCTGTTGCTAGACAGGCAGCAACTTTTAGTCCATGTGTACCATAAAAGCAGGTTTCACAGAGGCAACTGAACAAATACAGCCAAAAGAAGGATTCACCCCATATCTTACTTACACTGAGCTAGCAGAGGGAGGTCCCTGCCACTAACAGGGCTTTTTCCAGCTCTAGAATTTTTATGGTTTGCTTTCATTTATTCTATTTTCTCCAAACTTGTATAAGGAGCTCTGATCCAAAGGCAGACAGCTGGACAAAGGTGAAGAAAAAGGCACTGTTGGCAGTTTACAGGCACTTCGCTTAATTTTCAGGTGAGAAATACCATGATATCTTAAGACTAACCTGCAGGAAGAAAGCAAAAGAAGGAGCTAATGTTTCTCCTACCATACAGCCAGCAGAATTAGACTCACCTCCATTTTTCAGCACAAGCTGATACTGAATCCCTGGGGTCATACAGTATTTTCTATTAGAAGCCACGATGTTTCTAATGATTTGTCCAAACCCTGCTCTTATACTTTGACTTGTCCTTTTCTTCCTCCTATGATTAAAATATTCTCTTACACATTGAATTAGAAAACTGCTTCCATGTGTAAGGCTATATTTCTTCTGCAGCTGCCTCACCATTTTTTCAGAAGCAGCATTTTTCCCCCCCTTATAGTTAGATGAGCTTTTGAAATGTAGCAAAAACCTGGCCTTGAGTATCAGGAATGTCTTTTACTGCTTTCTGTCCCAAATGCCTAAAAGATTGGGTCATAACCCTGAGAAAAAAAAAACAAAAAAAGCATCAACAAAACAAACAAACAAACAAAACCAAACCAAAACAAAAAACCACAAAAAACAAACAAAAAAACAAAACAAAAAACCAAAAACAAAACAAAACAAAAACAAAACAAAAAAAACACAAAAACAACAAAACAAAAAACCAAAAACCAAAACAAAAAAAAAAAAAACAAAAAACCAAAAAAAACCCAAAAAAACACCAAAAACCAAAACGAAACAAAAACAAAAACAAACAAAACAAAACAAAAAAACAACAAAACCAAAAACCAAAACAAAAAAACCACACAAAACAAAACAAAAACAAAACAAAACAAAACCAAAAAAAACCCCTCCCTGAGCAGCACAGCTTTGTACGGGTTTTTTTGCTGCTAAGTAATTCTCTAGGGATCACTGCAGCCAAAGAGGAGGACATACAAAAGCATAAATCCATATTGGTATGGAAACAATAAATGCTCCAGGCTTTTTGCCTTTTGTAAAGTAACACGTTTGTCCTGATCTTAACTAATGAGCCAGACTCCATCTTACTTCTTTAGAGAGTAACAGACGCCAACTCAGTTATATGGCATAAATCTTATGAAGAACACAGGGTCTCCCACAGAGCATTAAACCGCTCAGAAGGTCTCTGCTGCTTACAGACATGAAAGAGAAACCCCTAGAAAATACTGACAGCCAGGACATCTATATACAAGGCAGGTTCCATGTGTTTACTGAGACCTCAGTGAGTAGACCTCTACAGGGACAAATACACTCGAGTTCTCATGCCTGCCCCAACCCACTTTTGACAGAGGTAGCCACCAGGTTGCATACTCACCACTGTACTCACGAGCCTTTTAGCACTGCTTTACATTCCTTCTCCAAAGCAAATTATATTTTAACATTTTCCTGACATCTACTGCACACTTTCATGATCTGGAGAAGAAAAATTTCCTTTTCCCATGTTTTGCAGCCAGTGGCAGATATATACAGCCCAGCACCGGCTCTATCATTTATTTAATGGCTGTTTAACAAGGCCCTAATTCAGGCAGAAGCACTTTTCAGCAGTCATTTCTCCAGAGTATGATTAAATCAAACAAACTTGGAAACAAGCACTTACATGCTTCACTAAATTGCAACAAAACTTATCAGAGGTTATGGCAGGGACATGTTTTCCACCATACTTAGCTGGCTGCAAGGACACCTTTTATTAACTCTTGTTTTCTCTCTGGGGAAAAAAAAAAACAACCAAAAACCAAAAACCAAAGAAACCCAACTCTGATTTAAAGCACTCTTACAGTTTGACAACAATCACAGCTTCTTACCTGCTAGCTTGGGAACTTCCTGGAAAATTTGCTATGTAAGACAAATACCACTTGGAAAGGGGAGAAACTTTCTATCTTTTTCCACACTCAAGTCAGGATCTAGATTCCCAGATACCAACTAAGCATCAGTATCCAGCTTCAAGGCTTCTAATATTAAACTCTATGACCCAGACTGCAAAAACCTACTCCTTACATCTTTCCCTTTGCTGAGAACTGATGAGCTCTGGGTTCACCACATCTACAGCCCACAACTGCTCTAAGCTCCCTGGAGAAATAAATGCAGTTTTGAAGGAAGAATAAAAGAAATTAACTGCTGCATAAAACAGAATGGCAGGCAGCATGCTAGACACCTTCCCACCTTCCTTATTTTCACTCCAGTGCTGTTTCCTACAACTTCAATTTGACTGTTAACAATCTGCAATATAAGGGATCAGTTAAGAATTTGTGGGATTTGAATGTATTCATAAACTGGGCAAGAAACGTACACTTTTTTTTAAGTGAAAGTCTGTAACTCTCTAAGAAGCTGCTGAATTCTGTACCCATTTTTCCTTTGGTAAACAGGCAAGTCAACTAAAAATCTAGATTTTCACAAGCTCTCACCAGTTGGTACTTTCACTCCAACTGGAAAGAGAACCAAAACTGTGCAGGGAGTGCTTCTGAAAACTATTTAAAGTGGCCAAGAAAAAAAAGGTCACTTGCCACCCTCACCTCCCTCAAAACCTTGTCACATTCACATAGCATTGGTTCTGTTTAAACATGGCTGCTCTCAGCAACTGCCAACTGCCAGCTATACTGTGACTCAGCCTCTGCATGCAGAAGCAGTGAACAAAACAAAGCCACAATCAGATGTGCAGACAGGGACAAAGATGCAACGAATTACCCAGATACCCATCTCAGCAAATCAACTAGGTAATAAGTAGGCACAGGTTCCCCGAAGCCTGGCCAGCAGGGTGCAAGGAGTGCTGGCCACTGTGCAAGCCCTTCCTGCATAAGGCAACTTGTGGCGCTGGTGGCTGAAGCAGACTACTGATTTTCTGTATGCACCTAGTCCATCCAGAAAAGACGGCTAAGTGGCAAAGGTCTACACCACAAGTATTGCTTTTAATCTGCTCCATGCACAAAACAGAACAGATAGAAAAACCTGTTGTGAAGAGATAAACAGGCAAAACCAAAGCTGAGTTCAGGAAGCCAGCAGGGATGATCCAGACTGCCTTGTCCAGTTTTTGTTCCCTAGGCTCTCTGCTGACACCCAGTTCTACCCACCTCTGGAGCTGCTGTTGGGGGAATGACTATCTGACCATTACAGGAGCCTCCATGTGGGTTTTGCAGCCCCCAGGATGCACTTGCGCTCTCTGACCCAGGCCCTTGTCATGCTCCCCTGCCACCACTGTGAGAAGCAGCCCTGCCTGGGGACATTTTTTCTACTCTTCCTGCTGATAGTGGCACAGTTGATCCCAAGCAGCTAAGGAAGCCTCAGTCATGCCTTGGAGCACTGAAGTGGTCAGTCTGCAGTCAGAAATGCTCAGTCAGGAATTGAGCATCTCTCTCAGTCACGCAGCACCAACCCATCAGCTCCACCCTGGGACCAGAGCAGTGAGCCACGAACCAGCCCCAGCTCCACCTTAGGTGTTTTATTGGAGGGAAGAAAAACAAAGTGTAGCAGAATCCGACAAAAAATAAAGCAGGTGACAGAGGCAACAGATACCAGACACTGCAGGTGTCTGTATACAGTCCTGATAGGTGTTAGCATGCCCATCATTTGGACCTGGGTGTGCCTCTGACTTACTGCCTTCTGCCAGGTCTGGATGAGGTGTGAAACACTGCTATACAGCACTCTAGGTTTGCTGTCTAGGTGAACTTGAAGGTTGAACTTGAAGAACTGTTGCTGGCATACAGATCTATACTACTTCACCATCCCATATTAGCCACCTTCTCCCAAAATCCAGATCTTGAAATTTTCTCCTCTCCTCACGCATTGGTCTGTAACACCTGCTGAGGTGAAGATAAGGGCTCTGATCACACGGTGCCTGTAGCTCCTTGCCAGGCCCACACGCCCTCATTGTCTCACACATTTCCCTGATTCTGATGAGGATGGAGCAAGGATGCTGGAGTACTACCCCAAAGAAGGCCATGGGTTAGTACACAGCATGGCTTGTCTGCTGATACCACTCTCAATTTCAAATTCCACTGGTTTGTACAACAAATGTTCTTCTAACAAGCCAGCATACATTATTCATAAAACAGCAACGAGCTGTTGAGCAGCATATGGAACTGATGAATGTTGTTTCGGTGTGGGTGGAGATTGGGTTGATAGGAATGTTTTAGGGGGAAGGAAAGAAGATCACTTCACCCAGGGAATTTCAAGTGCGTCACCAACTGGAGGAGAACATTTCTAAGAGAAACTCCTGTCAAAAATCTGGTTTGTATGGAGAAGGGGTGGAGGGAGAAAGAAAAAAGGAAGGAGAGCTTGTGACATATATATCATCATAAAACAGAAAAGGATGGTTAGATGGGGCTCCCAAGAGCCAGTAAATTAATGTCACACTAGAAATGCATCCTCTGTAAAACTGATACATGGAAGTTGCTACAAAAGATTTGTTCTCTACATGCTGTAGTGTTTAATCAGCATTACTGGGTAAAGGCAGCATACTGAATTATTATGGGTGAACAGAAACAAGGCTAGGGAAGTGTTTCTCGATAGTGGAATACCTACACAGCCTATTTCAGAAATCATTTCATTGACCCTGTGTATTTGCAAACAGGACTGGCACAGGCACTCATCAACTCAATCCATGGCTGTAGGAAAATGGATCCTGTGGGGAGCAGAGCCTGCTGAACATGCTGGGTAACAGATGATCCTAAGATGATCCTAAGGTCCTCTAACTCACCGTGCACACAGCCTGGATTTGAGCCTACTCTCCTTAGAAGGACACTATGGCAGTTCACAGTATATTTTTCACAGGTTCTCCTGCTGGCCTGAGATTGAGATATGTGCCTGTAATACACACCTGGAATGCATGAGCTAGTGGAACCCATACAGGTGCATGTCTGTGTATACTGTATACACATGTTTTTCAGGAAGATGATGGGTTCTTGGGCTACCCAGCTTCTTTGATGCTGGCAGCAGGCAGACCCCATAGGTAGGCACCACGCTGGTGCCTTTTCCTTACTGGTTAGAGCATATGCATATACAATACTGTCTAGCTCAGCAGAACAGGCTGAGTTACCTTAAGTGCAAAGTATCAGAGGAGCATGTTTGAGGCAGAAATGGGTTAAATCTGTCTCCTGCTCTAAGTCATCTAAAGCGGTCACAGAAACAGGTCATTAGCATTGTAATTACTTTGCAGGGGGAGCAGATAAAACACAAGACAGTCTAGACACAAACTCAAGATGAATATGGCAGACAAGTCTACATAAAAAGCCTGGACTGATAGCAAGAAAATCTACACAGCATCACTATCCAGAAAGCCCAGTCTAGAACTAAACAAATTTTGTGAGAGGTGATGTACAGGCATATATACAGAGATTTACACTGATAAAAAGGCCATCTCTGCAACACTATACATTGGCAACAACTCTCAGGTCTCTTCCACCAACACAACAGAAAAGCTATCACTCAAATACAAATCAGTTCTCTAAATCCGTGACATCTTGGCTTTTAAAATAGATGGGCAGACAAAGAACAGAAGGGGGAACAGGGAAAGAGCAGGGCTGCCCAAAAATCACAAGACCAATCAGTAGCAGCGTAGTTTGTCATCTTGTCAGCTGAACAGGCATCACTGACGGGCACAGACAAATCTTCTCAGCCCTTCATAACACAGCTTTTACAGGTCTTAGATGCTCCACATATACAAATACCTTTTTATGAAATAAGGAAACAGCCCTACAACACAAAACAAAGCTGCATTATGCTTCCCAACTTCCTAAGCTGGGCAGGAGGAGAAGTGGGTATTTCTCACACAACAACCTACAGCACACAGGAAGCAAAAATATGAATCCCACAGAGAAATGAACAAAGTGTTCATTACTGCAGCAGCTATCTGTGTCAGATGCCATCCCTAGGAGAAAGTCACTCCCTGAAGACATTACACTATGCATAACAAGTGTACACAAAGCCTGGGAGAAGGTATAGAGATTTAAGTGATTCGTTATATACAGAGAATTTCCATACGTAAAATGGAAGTGCATATCTTCCACTGCATACCATGCAATTATTCCCATGCCTGGACTGCAAGTGATCACAAGAGCAAAGTCCCAGAGCACCTGCAAGATGCAGCCTTTACTTTGGTATTTGCTGGAGCGGCAGGTACTGCATCAAGAACAATGGCCATGCTATTTCTCTGCACAACCTTACCAGTATACTATTTCTTAGTTATGGTAAGACCCTCAAAATAGAGGTTCCTGAAACTGGACTGAATAAAATACCTCATTTATTTTGATTTGCATTATTCTGTGACAAAAGCTCTGCAGCTGAAGCTCCCAAATACCATGCAACCTATAAGCTGGCATAGAATGATCTGCTAAGAACTACTGTCCAGCATTTGGATCTTTTCATCATAGCAGAGGAGGTTTCTCTCAGGACAGATACAAGACTTAGGGAAGGGACAGTACGGCAAGATTCATGCATGTGACTGCTTGTTTGCATGCACACAAACACAAGAAATGGTTAAATGCCTTTAGGTGATGCTCTGAAATATTTCAACCTCATTCAACACACCTTTGCAAATGGTTATATCTTCTATTCCCAAGGCAGAATCCATTTGCAGCAGAAATGAAATTAGAAGCGTATTCAGTCACTACATAAAGTTTATCCAACCCTTGAAGACACGGAGCACCTTTGGCAGGAAGATGGCTATTAAAGCCCTTGCCAGGGGTTCCTAGGTGCCTGTCAGTTACTAAGCAGAAGTGAGGAATAAGGAAAAAAACAATACTGCATGGAGGGAGGCAGGTTGTTTGCCTAGGGACAGGACAACTGGGCTGGGTAAAAAGATGCTGCATACAGTCTCTGTAGCAGATGGACATAGCCTATGCTACTGACCGCTACAATACACTAACGCCTTCCTATAAAAGCACAAGTGATGCCTTCCTAATAAATTGTGGATGGCAATATTTAATCATGAATTCAAGTGAGACGATATTTTTACCTAGCACCCACACCTAATAAGCCACAGATCCATAGAGAAGGTGCAAAAACCTATTTTTCTATGGAAAATCATTCCCATCAAACAGATAATCACACGCACATCACTTGCCAACTCCAGCACCTTTCCAGAGACCAGAGTGTCGATGAGCATTCTCACTAGCAAGTTTTCACTGTTTACTATTGCACCAAGCTCAGTGACAGAGCATTCCTCTATCACACACCTTTTTCACATACACGTCTCTCCTCAAGCCTACAGGGTTTTTTTTTTCTGACCTGGCAGCAATTCTGTGACCACTGCAGATTTTCCAGAGCCCTTAATTTCTACAGAACACAATCTTTTAATCACCTCCACTATTAGAAAAGAGAAACACTAGCAATATTTAGTTATTTACCTTGCTTTCTTTAGCAGAAAACTCAGAGGAGTTCGAGATTTTCATAGATTTTGACCGATGGGACTGCCGCCAGAGAGATTCTTCTCGGGAGTATTTCACTGAACCTGTGGCTCTCACCCGGACTTTGCTGGTGCTCTGAACACTGTTAACTCCAATCATTTCCAAAAGTGAGCGTATGGGATGAGGGAAAAGAAAGCTAATGGCACTTCCCAATCCTTTGCAGAGGGACTGGAAAAGGTTATGTCTGGAGAGCCTAGGCTTAAGCAATCAGTGTTTGCTTAAAGCTCACTAGGCTGCTTCCTCCAGCATCTTCAGGCACACTGTATGGAGCCAGCCTGATTGTTCCAGGCATTGCTCACGTCACTGGACAGGGAGGAAAAGAAAAAAAATTAAAAGAAGAGGCTGACAGAAGCTCCTCCCCTGTTCCACTCCCCTCTCCGGCATCTACTCCCCCTCCATACACACACCAACAGCAAGGGAGAGGTGGAGAAAAAGATGCTGGAACAAATGCCAGCAGATCAAGCAAGAGATTCATTTTTCATTCACACGGTCATTCCCTGTGAGCAACAGCCTACCGTGCTCATTACTGCCTGCAATAACAAAAGGCATGGTAAAAAGAAGACTCAATCACCTGCCGGGTCCATGTTTCTGGATGCGAGATATACCAATGGACTCCCAAAGCACTGGAAGAATGAATGAAAACCCACAGCACCATAACGAAGTTCTGGCAAGCCCCAGAGAGGAGCTGCAGCACATTTCCACAGCTCTTAGTATTTGTACTTGTTAGCCAGAGTACCTGGAGTGACTTCCCAGAGGGCAAAGGAGAGCAGGACCACTTTCATGCTCCGAGAGGGACCTAAATTGAAAGAGGTGACCTTCCCAAGCTGACCAGTGCAAACCAGTGGCAAAGCTGTGAGTGAGCAGCTGGGGACCCCGATACCCCTTGATACTCCGAGAGCTGTAGCTGTACATCCCTGTGAGCGAACTGCACGCTCAGGTGGCTGACCTGCAGGTGATGCAGAGCCTGAGCTGTACCCTGTCCCTCCCCAGGAGGAATCCCACGCCACCCAGGTACAGGAGGGAGGTAGGAACACTGCCACGGCCCACAGGTGCCCTAAGCACCGCTCCAACCCACAGGAGCCCAGCTGGGCATGCTCCCAGCGCCTGGAGCCATTCTCCACCACGCAGGTGGCGAGGGGAGAATGGCTCCAATGGCAGCTGCTCCTTCTGGAGTGGATGTGCTATGTAAGGGAAGGAAAAGAGAGATGTTTACATCAATGTTGCAAAAGCATCATCATTTCTGGCTCCAGGAGACCCAGAGCACAGCAGACTGCATATTGCCATGGCAACCTGCTCCAAGGAGAGAGAGAGAGAGAGAGAGAGAGAGGGAGAGGGAGAGAGAGAGAGAGAGAGATGTCTGCTCTGCTCAGCACAGGGCTGTGGGAGCTGCTGGCACATGCCGAGGCAGGTGGAGCAGATCTTTCAAATGCCAAGGCAGAAGTGGACAATGAGCTCAGAAGAGGCAAGCAGGGTGTGCCGAGGGAGCACAAGCAGCTGACAGATTGTGGGGCATGGGACCTCACCACAGCATACCAAGGGACCTCACCTCACCAAGTTCAGGCACCTGCCCTGTGCCACCAGCCCATCAGGCAAGAAAAGGCCAACAGCAGTGGGGTCACAGTCTGGTAGGTCACTTAGAGGCTCTTGTCCCACTCCCACCACGATACACAAGAACCTGAAAGTCTGCATATGCAGCCAGGGACACAGACTTGCTGCCCTGGCACACTGACTCAAAACATCCTACTGAAATACATTGGGCAGCCAAAAGCTGGGTGAAAGGGATCCAGCCAGCTCCCATTTGTGCCTGAGCCCCGTTCAGTGTCAGTTGAGCCATGTTAAGGCCAAATGAGAGTTTGCCCTCCCTATACCACTTGCATGACAGCACCCAGGAGTAGGTTAGTAGGAGATTAAATGAATGGGTTCTTCCTCTGGTTACACTTTCCCAGCCTCTTGAAACCAGGGATTTACATCCATCATGGGCAAATGGCTAGACAGCCATATTGCTATCCTAGGTACCTTTCTGCTCATAAAGGACATTTCTGCCTCCTCAGCATGCAGCAGCCTTCTGGTCAGCAGCCACTCTTTGTCTGCATTTTCCCCAAAGAGCCTGCAGATGCATATCCTGCCCACAGATTGTGATCAGTGTGGACCATGCTGAAGGCCAACAGTCAGTATAAGAGAGAACATGGGATCTATATATCGGCATAGGAACTGTTTCTGGGTTGACAAACTCTGGATTCCCCACACATTCTGCCTTTGTCATATTTGAGTTCCACTTCTTCCCACCTGACAAACAAGCAAAATGCTTTCTCATCTCCACCACCATCAGCCCACCCCAAGATCAAATCCCAGATGTGGTCCAGCCTTTTACACAAACCTGTCATTGCTGGGGGTACCTGAAGGAACAGAGAGCCCTTTTTCCCTGGCAACAAGCAATTCCATGCTCTAAGTTACTTGTGCTGCCTCTCAGAAAAGGTTTTATAATACTTAACTTGACTGAAAATCAAGTTCCAAGAAAACTTCCAAGAAAATCTCTTCTTAGAGGAAATTTTTACTTCAATCAAACAGCTACAGATGAGCTAAGCAGCAGGTCCCAACAGGTGCTATGTAAATGGCCACAAATCACTCCTATCCCAGCAGCCCCCTGCCTAGCAGATTATTCTTCCTCTTGGACTTGTAAGACCACCTCCCCAAGCACTCTCAACACACTGAAATAATTATATTCCTTAAATATCCCATGCAGATGTGAATTATAGAGAGCAATTTCATTATTAAACACCAGATCAACTGAATCATAGCAACATTTAAAAAAATTTTTTATCCTTTTAACATCTTTCTTTTGTGCCCACAGCACAGCACTATTGCCTAAGTGCAGCAGTTTCCCACCTCGCATTCTCTGAGCCAACAGGATTCTCAGAACTTCAGTTCATGAGGGAAAAGGTCTGGTTCATCTATAATTAAGCAGCAGCCCAAAATGCGAAGGGTGACAGGTTGCAACTCGTTAATTTATTTTTTTTTTACCCAGTGGAGTATGGAAAACACTTGTCTCTTAGCTCACTCTCTTTCAAACAGAGCCTCCTGACATTCTGCTTTTGAAGGATTAAATGTCTTCAGCTTAGTGACTCTGATTTTCATCTGCAAGTGATAACACAATCTAGCATTCTTGACTGAATGGGTAGCCCTCTCTTCTAGGAAAAGATCACTTCTTCAACATGAGAGAAGTCCTACCATTTTAGAAATTAGCATGCAAACAGGAATCATTTCTGTCTGTAACTGAGCAACAGGGATTTCTGCAGGAGAAAAGGGTTGTTAACATAAATGGTGGGATAGAAGGGACTTTTTTCAAAGAGGGGCTGATGCAGCTGTACATGATCAGAAAAAACAAAGCTGTCTACAACCAGGGCACCCTCTAGGTGTGCTGAGAAGCCACCATCTTTCTCTCAATCAGATGCCAGCCAAGGGGTAGTGGGAAAGAGTCAGAGGGCAGATTGTCAGTATTTAGTCTGAACAGCCCAGTGACACCACTGGGGGTGACAGAAAGGATGGTGACTTTATGGACCTTCCCTACTAGAACATCTTAGGAAGCAAACCATAAACCAGCACAAAAGAATTTGAAACGTCAGGCCAAACAGGGGCAGGAGAGGAAAAACAGAGCCTCTACTATTCCTTCCACCTCACCCTTTCAAGCAACCTAAAACCTTTTCACCTGTCACAGGCACTAAGGCAGACTACATCACCCACAGACAAAACAAGCAGCTGTTCCAACTTACTGTGCAATAAGCTCTGTCCTATCTCTTCCTCCCACTGTTCAAATTTCCCTAAGAGGCCGAAAGTACTCAGTCCTTGCTTAGTCCTCCTAAAGTCACTCAGCAAATTAACAAACACAAGAAGAGCTGTGGAATCAAGATGAAATCAATACTGGCTTTCAGGGACCAAGCTCAAGGACTACATTATTTTGTATGAAGAATTCCAGCAACCTCAAAGCCATGAGAATCCATTAGCAACACTTCAGCTCGATCCCAATGACAAAAATAACAACAAAATGCAACAAAACACATGAACACACAAATCAATTACTTGAAATAAACTCTCAAGAGTCAGTAACATATTTGTGTAGCACAGAAAACCAACAATATTTAATGATGCTATTAAATACTGTTTGGTAAATAAGCAAAATTAAATGATACATAAGATTGCCTTTCTTCTTCCTTGTTTTTTCCCTTCTCCCCAAAACTGATGGGGAGGGGAAAAGCTTATTCTACCTGATAAGCTACATGTACACAATGGCTGCAGAACTACTGCTCAACAATTGATCAACAGTAACATTACTGAACTCACGTTCCTGTGATATTAAGATAATGATTTCTGAGGCCTGCTGACCAGGAGAGCTGAAAATCATGATTGAATATAAAGGCCTCCAACTGCCATCCCTGTAAACAGCAGAAATACTAGAAGAAGCACTTTGCTTCTACATGCATAAGCAACAAGGTCAATAGGAATACTAAAATGGTCACAGAATGTATGGTGGCAAAATGACAACAATTGACTGAAAATTTCAAAATTATTAACCAAAATTATTAACCTAGCCTATCACCATGAGATATCATTATTCTCCACCAAGCACAGTACTTTGTTAGCAGAAATTTATGGAGATGCTATGTTTTATCCTGATCTGAATTTACCAGCAAAAAAACATCTGTTGATGCCTTCAAGAAAGAATCTTTAATTTTCTTACTGGTTATAGTGTTGTACATATGCCTGTGCTACAGGCTCTGCAGGAATCCTTGAGGATGGACTTTGAGTTCTCTTACAATACGGAAAACAATCCTTACAATGGAAAGCTGTCAAATTACTACAGCCCAGAAAGCTATCTCATGTCAACCAGACTATTGTAGCTGCTTAAGTTTAGGCATGCACCTCGACAATGAAGCAAAGCACACCAACTCAAAGCACAACAAAAACAAAAGCAAAAGCATTGCTCCTATGACCCCATGAGGGCAACTTAAGTCTGTATGTTTCTCTTAATATGAGAAGCAGGCTGCTGACTTGTGGTCACAGACCCAAGTCTTTAAATCATTAAGCCTCTAAAAGTGAGCAGAGTAACAAAACCATATTGGCTGGTGAAAGATAAGTCAGTCCTGGTATCACTGTATCTCACTGAAATCCATGCTGTATCTCAAGTCACAAGAAACCACTCCTAAGATAAGTGCCCTGCTGAGAATGGTGGAAGACCACAGGTTTAAGGAGAATGAGCTCTTTGATAATAACAGGGATGCAAAGAAAGTATGTCCCCTTTTTGCTGGTTAGCATTGCAAGTGAAGAAATGCCATTATCCATCCTCATTTTCCTTACTGTGTATCTGCAAACAGCTCTCTGTCACAGACCAGCTGTTGTGTTTCCTGGAAAAGCACTTAGTCTCCAGGGGAAAAAGTCTCCCCTCTTGCATTGCCTCCTTTTAGGAACTATTGTCTTTTGCCAACAGAAATTTGCTCACAGAAATTAAGTGAGCCACACAGTAGGAACAGCCTAACACAGACCATCAAGTTACTTAAGAAAGCTGCCAAATGTAGATACAGAAAAGAGCAGCACCTTGAACAAACCTGTAAGAGAACCAAAAAATTAAAATTCTGCACTGCTGTGACAGAAACCCACAGGGACATGAACCAAAAACTGGTGCAAAGCATACCAGCTCCCTCAGATCAGCTGCTTACAACCCCTGTCTCTGTCCTTCCAGTGAGCATGCTTAGTCAACAACACCAAAATAAACCCCTCACCACTCAGCACTCTCCCAGACACATGCATGAAGAAAGAAAAACAACCACCCTTCAGTGCTTCCCTCTGATTCAGACAGCAAACACAGCAAACACACACACAAACTGGGGCCACTCTGAGAACCACAAAAGTTTCACCTGGGTGCCACCAGCACTTGCAAGCACTGCACCACAGAAGAAACAGCTCCATGGGGAAACAGAAATAGACATAGCTTTTGACATCCTTTCCTCCACAAAAACATGTACCTATGGAGTAATGGCTAGCTGTCTTGCCCCAAAATGAAGGAGAAATCCTTCCTAACCCTCGTAACTTCTGCCAGAACCCATTTGTCAGCAGGATAGAAATAAATGGCTTGGATTTGCCCAATGCTTGTCCCAGGATCTTGCAAATACTCCATCACCCAGAGAAACATGACCTGAGAAGGAAAACTAAATATTCCATTTAACATCACAGGGCAGGAAGAAAAAAAATAATCAAAATTTAAGGAGCAACCTAGCTCTCTTGCTTGAAAGGAAACAGCGTAACTGGTCAGAGGGAGAATAGTCCAATGTCATTTGAAATGTGTGGTGGCAAACAGAAGGGATGAATACCAAAGATTTATAGAGCAATAATTCTAAAACTGGTGGATGGGGCATAATCCTTTCTACTCTTCTTTTCTTTTTTTCTTTTTTTTTTTTAAATCTAGTATAAATTATATTCCTACTCCTCCTTCCCCTTGAGTTGCAGTATAGAACTTAAATTTCAAGCAGGTCAGTGGGTGGAAGATCAAAGAAATGTTTTTCAGAATTTGTTTTCTACCTACATGGAAGTGGGAGTAATATGTCATAGGGACTAAAATGTATATGTGACATTGTATTAGAGATTTCCCAGCTCAAAAAAGAGCCCAAAATTCCTCCTTTAAAGTGGCAGAGCATATAATTCCTTGAGACTACCAGTCTGTATCATCCACACTGACAGCAGATGAAATGGGAAGCTCCGAACAGTGACATTCATCCTCAGGAGCTCCTAAGCCTTTCAGTAAACCAGGGGACTACTAACAGCCTGGGCTATCTGACAGGCTGGAGAAGGTAAGTATCAAATTATTCTCTTGCCTGCTCAACCTGGACAAGACGCTACAGAGACCTTGCCTTCACAGATGAAAATTTAACCCCCAAACCATTCATTAAGAGCCCGGTATTGAGCCACATAATTGCAGCTAGCAGTAATGGAAATTCTTAGTTGACTCTGCTTGGGTTTCACTCCTTGCTGACACAAAAACCTGGTGGGCTAGGTGAGATCTTCTGAATAACAATTGTAAAGCAAAGAAATGAAAGGTTAGAGGAGCAAGAACAACTCAGAGCAATGCAGATCATGAAGGCATTGTAATGGCTGGTTCCTTGAGAGATAAACAATCCCTAATATGACTCCTAGACCAGGAAAGGAATTCTTATTCCTGCATCACAATTACAGAATGTTGTTCTTTAAGCCCTTCCTGAAGTTCTGCTTTCTCTCTTCAGAGATGCAGAGTTGGTGGGGAGCATTAGGCTTTTGCTACTATCTTATGTTACTTTCCTCAACCAATTACCTGGGCTTATACAACTTGAGATAAGTGCACAGATTTCAGATTTCTCCTTTTACATGAAGCAAGTTTCTGGCACAGAAAAACAAAATAAATTTGCTTTTCAGTGGGGTAGGGGGGTGTCAGGATTCCCTTCCTCATGGGACCCAAAGCAAAGCTTGCAAGTCCATACCCTGGTTTGTTTCATCGTTCTGCCCAGGTGTGCTTTATCTGGTATTACTTAGGACAAATAACAACACCCAAAAAATTGTAAGCCAAAGAAAACTGAGGTTATTGAAGCAGTAGGTCCTTGCTGAGGATGGAGGAGAGCAAAGACATCAGGTGTTCCCTTCAGTCACTACAGCTCTGTGGTTCTTTAGTGAGTTTAAAGTATGCTTTTGCAAACAACTGTTTAAGACAAGTTAAAGCTAATGGTTTTATCCTGCATTCCCTGATTTTCATACTGCCAGATTAGATTGTTGTTTCCTAGCAGCTGAAAGGGGCTTCAGCAACAGATCTTTCAAACAGGTAAGAAACGGCTGCCCCAGAAACAGAACAACAGAAATATTTTAAACAGGAAAAACTTCATTTTGGGGGGAGAAAAAAGGAAGCAAGCTCTGTTCCAGCAGAGCAGAGCATCAGCTTCTTTAATGGAAGGGAGACACTTGGTCCCCTCTGCCCCCCTCCTCTGCCTGAAGTCACAGGGTACCCAGCAGCTAATGCTGTCTTCCTGGGACCCTCCTGGCATGCTATTGTCCCCCCAGATTCATCAGGCCCTCATCTCCATCCAGAAGCATCAGGAAGGTGGCAATTCCTTGCCAAAAAGCTTCAGACATGAAATGAATCAAGTGTGGAGACTACAGATGACAGTAGGTGGAGAAGAAAGCATAAGAAGGTAGAGCTAGCCACCTGATTCTTTCTCCCTTCTCTCTGCTAAATACCGGAAATGACTGGGATGGATGAAGCAAGATGTCACTAATTCTCTAAATTGAGTATGTGCTTTGGAGAGCTTTAAAAGGGGATAAAACAAACAAAGAAAAAAAGTGAGAGAGAAAAAGGAGACAAAGACAGTGGCAAAATAAAATTTAAAAACCTTAATTAAAGCGCATGGAACTGACAGCAAAATAAGATAAAGCCTACATTTCAGCTTGTATAAGAAATGCATATCCCGGAAATCCTGATTAAGAATTCACATAATTTAGGAAATTAAGGGGACTGGTTCTTCAGAAGAGTTCAGCACCAGTAACTCCTACTTAATTTGGTCACTTAATTACATTGCTCCTCCAAGAGATAAGGCCTAGGGCAAAAAAGAACCTTAGAAAAAAAGGAGATCTCTTACACAAGTATAGCATTTTATCTCCATCAGCAGCCCCTGCTCATGTGGCTCAAGTTCCCATGGATCATCCCAGGTCTCTCAAGCATAATGGAGGCTCCCTGGTAGCATAGTGGGTCAAGCAAAGATCTGCCACCTCCTGTCAGAAGAGACAGACACTCACATTCACTGTTCATGTCATGGGCAACACAGCCATCAGAGTCAGCCCACATCAGAGGCTGGGTGATGCCCTTGACTCATTTATGAATGAGTAATTTCAGACACTGCAGATGTAGAGGACATTTATTTATGCAGGACAATACGGGCAGGTGGTAATTATCACACTGCCTGATGACAGAATACCCTTCCCAAGAGCTGCCTAAAAAAAGCAGAGATCAATTTCCTCAGAGGTCACTCCCTGCAGGCTCACTGTGGTGCAGGGCAGATATTTTCTCTAATTGTGTAAAAAAGGCCTTGTCACTGCTGCCTCGGTCTAGTGGTGTATCAGACACCTTGCCACAGGTGACAGGAGGACACAATAGCCAGCACTGTACCAGCACTCTGTTTGTGGGGACTGCGCTGCCTACAGAAAATGAAGCAAGCATGTGTGGCCAAAACCAGGCTCTTTCCAGGCCAATCTTGTCCCTTGCCATCCTAGACAATCTTATGAAGCCCACCTTTGAAGGCCAGGGTGACACTACGCAAACCCACAGTTTCATCAGTGAAGATGCTATCTCTTCACAAGATTAGAGCTGGTGGGAGCACAAAAGGAAGGAACGAGTGTGTACATAAACTGCTCCTACACTGTAGTAATGAGATTCCTGACATTGCCCCAGACTGATTTCATTTCCCTTCCAGGTAGTGAGACCTTAGCCATGACATTGCTTTATATTGAAATAAACAAGCAATTTGGTCATGATTCTCTTAGACTAACAACCCACAGATTTGACTTAACTGTTTTAACTGTTTTGGATGTGTTCAGACCCCTCTCTCTCATTGTGGTGCTGCATCTTTCCCCAGCTTCCCTCATTATCAGCAGCAGCATCTCTGGCTGCTAATCCAGGATGTCAGGTACATCTACTCTGAGGAGATCAGCACTGCAGCTGGGTCTCTTTATCTCTCTCAATCCTGGTAAACCTGTCACTCATCACCACCTAACTAGAACATAGGCAGTCAAAACTCTTGGTAGGCAGCACTCCTTCCAGGGCTTCAGCTCACCAGGACTAAGGGACCTTTGCTATATCAGAGTACAAGACAAAAGCTGAAATTCAGTATCACCTTGCCTGATCACAGAATGATACAATATAAAATTATATGTGTGCTTGGAGTGGGACAGCTCAAAGGACAGGAGTTTAAAAAAGTTTTCCTGCTCTAAAAAATTTCATATAATAACCTTAATAACCTTAATCTGCCTCGATGTAGCACACCTGACTCACCTTCTCCACTATCCAGAAGCATAGAGAAAGATGCTCCTGATTTACACCAGATGGGGTGTTGGTTCTCATTTGCAAGGATACTGCCCCAGTTTGAAGGCATACAGGAACTTGACAGTCAGTATAAACTACCACTCTCAGGTCTGCATGCACTGATGGTATTTAACTGGAAATCAGGCTACTGTCTCCATGTCCAGTCTTTACTAGCAGCCAAGGGCAGATAGACAGCTGAACCAGAGCTAAGACAGAATAAAAGGAAAGGCACAGACATCTGCCTGCCTTGAAAAGTATTGAATATATGAATTCTCCAAGCAAATCACATGGGCAGAAACATATTTTTAATCACAGTTTGCAGTATTTGCCTTTACTTTAAAAAGCAATCTCAGATCTGACACAAGGATCTAGGAAGAGGAGAAACAGATGAATCTTTATGCAGACAGATGTACAAAACCAAAACTCTTCTCAGTGCTAGTGAAATGACAGAAAGACACAACATGGGCAAGATCATACAAGTATTTCTCACTTCCACCTCTACCAAGAGCAAGACCTCTGTTTTCAAAGCACTACCAGCGACTCTGAGAACCACATCGTATGATAATGTAACAGTAAACACCAACAGCAGAGAGCTTCCCAAGCCCTTGGGTGAATGCTACCTGCAAAGATCATAGAATCATAGAATCAGCTGGAAGGGACCTCAGAGATCATCAAGTCCAAGCCTTGATCTACTACCACTGCAGTTACTAGACCATGGCACTGAGTGCCACATTCAGCCTCTTTTTAAATATCTCCAGGGATGGAGAATCCACTACTTCCTGGGGCAGCCCATTCCAATGTCTGATCACCTTCTCCGTAAAGAAATTCTTTCTAACATCCAACCTAAATCTCCCCCGGCACAACTTAAGACCATGTCCTCTTGTCTTGCTGAGAGGTGCCTGGGAAAAAAGACCAATTCCCACCTGGCTACAACCTCCTTTCAGGTAGTTGTAGAGAGTGATGAGGTCTCCCTTGAGCCTCCTCTTCTTCAGGCTGAACAGCCCCAGCTCCCTCAGCCTCTCCCCACAGGATCTGTGCTCGAGTCCCTTCACCAGCCTGGTTGCTCTCCTTTGGACCTGCTCCAGGACCTCAATACCCTCAATATCCTTCCCTAAATTGAGGGGCCCAGAACTGGACACAGTACTCGAGGTGTGGCCTCACCAGCACTGAGTACAGGGGAGGAATCATGTCCTTGAACCTGCTGGCCATGCTGTTCCTGATACAGGCCAGGATGCCATTGGCCTTCTTGGCCACCTGGGCACACTGTTGGCTCATGTTCAGCTTCCTGTCAGTCCAAACCCCCAGGTCCCTCTCTGTCTGGCTGCCCTCCAGCCACTCTGTGCCCAGCCTGTAGTGCTTCATGGGGTTGTTGTGGCCAAAGTGCAGGACCCAGCACTTGGCCGTGTTGAACCTCATCCCATTGGAATCAGCCCAACTCTCCAGTCTGTCCAGGTCCCTCTGCAGAGCCCTCCTGCCTTCCAGATGATTGACATTTCCTCCCAGCTTAGTGTCATCTGCAAATTTGCTGATGATGGACTCAAGCCCCTTGTTTAAATCATCAATAAACATATTAAACAGAACTGGGCCCAACACTGATCCCTCGGGGACACCGCTAGTGACCGGCTGCCAACTGGATGCNTTTTCAGGAGTATGCTGTGGGAGACGGTGTCAAAGGCTTTGCTGAAGTCCAGGTAGACCACATCCACAGCCTTCCCCTCATCCACCAGACGGGTCATCCGATCATAAAAGGAGATCAGGTTGGCAAGACAGGACCTGCCCTTCCTAAACCCATGCTGGCTGGGTCTAATCCCTTGGCCATCCTGTAGGTGCTGTGCGATTGCACTGAGGATGATCTGCTCCATGACCTTTCCAGGCACTGAGGTCAGGCTGACGGGCCTGTAGTTTCCCAGGTCCTCCTTCCGGCCCTTTTTGTGGATTGGCATGACATTCTCCAACTTCCAATCATCTGGGATGTCCCCAGTGAGCCAGGACTGCCAGTAGATAATAGAGAGAGGCTTGGCAAGTTCTTCTGCCTGCTCTCTCATCACCCTTGGGTGGATCCAATCTGGTCCCATAGACTTGTGGGGATCCAAGCAGCTCAGTAGGTCACTGACCTACTGATGTAAGCACTTTCAAGACGTAAGCACTCAGGATCTTTCCCTCCAGCACCACTCAACTTTGCCCCAGGGATCGGCAGAGTTGCAAATCCTCATAATAGGGATTCAGCAAAGCCACGAGGGAAATGCAAAAAGGACAGAGAAGCAGAAAAGCCCACTCGCATCCCTGTGCAGTGCTCGACAGTGCGTGCCCAGGACCACCCTCCCACAGGGGCACACTGCCACCCTGTGGTCCTTCCTCTCCCAAGCGGCTGGGGAAGGATGGGGGAGATGAGATGGCTGGCAGCCTCACCGATGCTCATTAGTTAGACTGCTAATGCACTGGCAGGCTGTATGCATTTTGGCACTGTGCTGTAGGAGGTCTCTGTGAATTCAATTTATTGAGACTAATGCAAGTTTAATTTGTGCTAAGTCTTTGTAATCACATACATAGTGGCAGGGTGGCTGCTGCTGACAGGGTGATAGAGCTACTGAAAAGAGCAGTTACTGTTACTCCATTCCCCTCCACTATAAAACTGAAACAAGGAGCAGATCATGAGCAAATCTTCAGAGAAGCCAGATGAGAGACTAAGACTGGGTGTCACCTCTGTTCCCGAGATACCAGGACAGCATGCAAAAAAGGGCAGAAGACCTCAAACAAGGCAGGATACCAAGTCTGGGTTTCTTCCATACAGCCATATCCAAAAAATCCCAAGCACCAGCCGGTGCTTTGTGTGGGCTGGCAAAGAGCCAGGCAGCCTTAGCATTAGCAGGTCAGCACTAAATAGCAAGATACAGCCCCAACTGTGTAATTCTGTCAGCAGAAAAATAAACAGCAGGTGAACACCAGAGTATACTCATCCGTATACTCAGAAGGTTATTTAAACACAGCCTAAAGACCTGTATATTCAATAAGGGCTATAATTATTGTGGAAATTAATCTCAACACATCTCTCTATGGTAGAGTGAGAAATTAAATTCCTTGGGGGGGGGGAGGCAGAAATTAATCTGCTGCTGACAGATTAATACAATGTATCCAGATTTGAAAAATAAAGATATTAAATCTTAAAACAAGGGGGTTGAGTTTATATTCCCAGCTCCTTAGAAAGAACTGAGGCAGAACCACACAACAAAAAGCTCCCAAAAGAAGCTGGAAAAACTGAAGAAACTACCAATATTCGAAAAACCAAAGTAGTTGTAACTATGCAGGTCCTTGTAAATACACAGGTACATCTGCATTTCACAATGGGTCTGAGACAAAACCAGCAGAAGAGAGCAATTCTTATGGTTTAGTTCAGTAGGCTATAGGTCAGCTCTGAGATGCAGCAACCTCTCACTTCTATTTCCATTACAAAACAAAAACAGAAAAAAAACCACAAGCAAAATCAAAACCACCAAAACCCGAGAACTCCAGTGTATGTACTCTTCATTCAAACAGGCTGCTGTCTCATGTGAGCAATCATACATGAGAGATGAAACATTCTTATTATTACTGACAATAAAACAAGATTCATCCTGCTCAGCCTCTTTCTGTGTTGTTCAGATTTAACTCCTGGCACAAACTTAATGAACAAAACCTGACGCCAGACAACACATTCTAATCTGAAATTACATCTCCTGCTCTGATGTGAAAATGCCAAAGCATCTTTGATGAAAAAACACACTCATCTTCCAGATACATAGAACTCAGGATTAACTATGTATTCAATAAGTTAAAAGCAACTGGCTATTTCTGTCCACTTTAATCAGGAGACAGTACTCTAAGATGGCATAACTGCATGAGCTCACAAGACACACGGCTCTGGACCTGGCACCACTGGAGTTTTGTCTCTCATCTCCATGCTGCAGAATATCAATCACAATCAAGTGAAGGCAAAAGGGGAAAACAACAAAATAAACACTGCAAACGTATATAACATATATAATGTGTTCTGGAAGGAGAAATGCGTCCATTCATTGTCCTGTTTGACAAGATTCAAAAAATGCAAGCAGACTGTTTGGTTTTGAATCATCTTTCATTAAAAATGAAACCCACGTTCTGCCATGGGTTACGTTACCTTCAAAAGCCCTTTTGGGAAGTCTTTGCCATCATTCATCCCCTGGAGATTAGCCACAAACTCTTGGCAGGTCATCTTCTTCCCAATGTTCTGGAAGGGACAGCAGAGAAATGTAGTATCATACACATGCTGCTTTCCAAAAGGACAAAAATAAGCAACATCAAATGAACCGCATCTTCTTACTCTCATTTAAGATCAAGACAGGCAGTGCTAAGAAAGAGTAAGATACCCAGGAGCAGCTATTACCATTTCTGATCCACAGGCTCAGGCTGCTGTGATATGTCCATAGGATTGCCCTTCACAGGCTGACACTTGTTCAACTGAGCCACAAACTCAGTAGCATTCCTCATGGGTTAGACCAGTGCTGTTTAACATCTTTGTCAGCAACATGGACAGTGGAATCGAATGCATCCTCAGCAAGTTTGCTGACAACACCAAACCGTGTGGTGAAGTCAACACAACAGAGGGATGACATCCAGAGGGACTTTGACAGACTTGAGAAGTGAACTCATGCAAACCGCATTAAGTTCAATAAGGCCAAGTGCAAGGTTTGCATGGGATGAGGCAATCCCATGCACGAATACAGGCTGGGAAGAGAAAGGATTGTGGACAGCCCTGAGGTGAAGGACTTGGGGGTGGTGGTGGACCAGAAGCTCAACATGAGCTGTCAATGTGCACTTGCAGCCCAGAAAGTCAGCTGTGTTCTGGGCTGCATCAAAAGAAGCATAGGTATAGAAAAGAAGGTGATTCTCCCCATTTACTCAGCTCTTGTGAGACTCCACCTGGAGTACTGTGTCCAGTTCTGGAGTCCCCAGCGTAACAAGGACATAAGGCTCCTGGAATGTGTCCAGAGGAGAGCCACTAAAATGATCAGAGGGTTGGAGCACCTCCCTTATGAAGACAGGCTGGAAAAGCCAGGGTTGTTCAACCTGGAGGAAAGGAGGATCCAAGGTTACCTTATAGCAACCTTCCAAAATCTGAAGGGCCCTACAGGAAAGCTGGGATAGGGCTTTTTACACAGGTGTGTAGTGAAAAAAAAGGGGGCAATTGCTTCAAACTTGAAGAAGGGAGATTTAGGTTAGACATTAGGAGGAAATTCTTTAATTTGAAGGCGGTGAGACACTGGAACAGGTTACCCAGGGAAGTTGTGGCTGCCCCCTACCTGGGAATGTTCAAGGCCAGGTTGGATGGGGCTTTGAGCAACCTGGCCTAGTGGGACGTGTCCCTGCCCATGCAGCAGGATAGAACTAGGTTATTTTCAAGATCCTTTCCAACCCTAGCCATTCTGTGAAACAGGGAAGGAATGGCTACACTCATGTAGGATATAAACTGCTTAATTTGGAGGCTTGAGGCTGCCATAAGCTGCCCTTGGATTCATTGGTCTTCATTAGCCCTTGGAGAAGGCGGTTGCACTCAGTACCCTACATGCTAGAATTCCCACAGCTGGCACACAGGGAGACCTGTGAGCTGGCAGTGATGACAAAAACAAGTTGAAGAAAAGAATCCCAGACAGATCTGAGAAACAGGAAGCAATCTGGGATGAGCTGTGAGGCCCAGTAAAGGCAGAGCACAAACAGGCCCTTGTGATCACCATGGTATCTTTGGGTATACTACTGCTTCCAGTCAGGAGAAGGTAATGAAAATTACTTTTCCAGTCAGGGTATGCCATAGGTGAAGAATACAGTGAACAGCTTTGTGTGTAGACAGTGACTTGGGTTAGGAGCAAGAGGCCAAATTAAATTAGAAGCAGAGTCTGAAGAAGGGCACCAGTTGGTAATACAGGTCATTCAGTGTTGCAGTTGTAACACTGAACAGCAGTGCACATCCTGTGCTTCCTTTTCATTATGCATGATCATGGAGACATGGCAAAATCATCAAACCCTGACCATCAGCCTCATCTAGCCACACAGGAAGATCCCATAGCCTGTTGCCAGCAGCAAGAAGGCAGGCAACTGCCTTCCACAAGAGAGGAGATACTTTGGGAGGGGCACACCATACATTACTTCCCACATCAGTAACGCTCTTGACAACATAGTCCTGCTGTAACCCTGGCTCCCTGGTTGCTAGGCTTTCAAAATGCTGCTCATAATTGCTGGGCTTGGGTGCAGGCTGGAGCTATTATACTAGACTTGCAAATGCTTTCCTTCCTCCCTGTGACAGACTCCAGCCTGCTTCTGTTTGTTTCTTCCACACAGCAGCTTGCAGCTTCCCCATGCTGAGCAAACCCAACAGCAGTGTGGCTCATTTCACGCACTGAGACAACTGACATTGCAGAGGAATGGCTGTTTTGCTCCAGGACTAAAGCTAGCATCTCCATACAGCCCCATACATGTTGCAGAAGATGTGCCTACCCACCTGGAGATATCTAACATCTATCTGATGTTAGATGTCTCTAACATCACAGCCCAGTTAATAAGCTCCCTGCAGAGAAGCAAGCATACATCTCCAAGACACAGATAGCAAAAATTACTGATTACAAAGAGAATAAAATGTGGCAAGATAAGGACAAAGATAGAAATAAAGAGTTTGTCTATGAGAGTTGAGGGAAAGTGTGAACTGAAGTCAGAGCAGCTCCACTACAGCCCTAAAAAAGCAGCTCAGCTTATTGTGAAATAAGAGTCCCCGCTTATGGTCAGTATGTCAGCAACTAATGGAGCTCAGTGTGGACAAGCCCTGTGACTCATATGCTTCCTGCTTCAGCAGAATCATGCTAAGGATGGGTCAGAGCATTATCTTTGTTAGGAAACAGACAATTTGAGTGTATCATGCATTCCAATTAAAAAATGCCCAACTTACCACCTATGTGAAAAAATACAAAAAAGTAAGGAGAAGACAACAATTACAGGAAAGCACAAAGAGAGAGAGAGAGATATGAAGAAGTCTGGCAAATGTTGTAGCTGTGTACAACACAGCAACAACTGTCATTAGAATACGCCTCCAAAGTGACACACTTCAACAGCCAGGGTCATTGTAGCTTCAGCTACAAATCAGCAGCAGCAATGGTGGGTCAGAGCCAGACGATGTATTTCAGTACCTAATGAGAGCAGTAGGGCCCATTAAAACATTGCAGGAAGCAACAGGAAATGTCAGGCTGACATACAATGATTTAATCTCTCTGCCTGGAGTGCAAGGCCAGGCAGGATGGAAAGCAGATGCCCTAGGCTGCTCACTGCTCTTGGGAGCAGGATACCTGCACAGGCAGTCTCAGGTGTGCTCAAGAGAAGCAATGTGTGCTCAGAGGCACAGTAGGGCACGTTCCTGTACCTCTTCTCAACCCCCTGTGCAACTGCTGCACTCCTCAGTCAGGAAAGGTTCAGCCATCAGAGTAAAAGATTCTTCATAACTCCTCCCCCCCACCCACTTCTACAGGTTTTGGGCAAAGCCATTCAAATAACAAGAGGTGGGCATCAAACCCCGTGGGGAAGCACACACGAGCCTTGGCTTCATTACCTGCACCCACAGCAGAGCTGCACCCACAGGGGACAAGCAGCCCTTGGAGTCAGACACCAAGTGTCTCCATCCCCTTCTGCCAAGCCACCGCCCTTGCTGTACAAGAGCTGCCAACTGAGGTCCTCCTAGAAGAGCTTATGGCAGTGCAGTGGAGGGTCTCAGCCAGAAAGCCGCCCCAAAGCCACCTAGCTGAAGCCACTGCTTCTGCATGCTATCGTACCCTGCTCTCTTCCCTCTCCATCTCTACGCCAAGACAGAGGAAGCTTCCCATCAACATGGAATTACCATGCATAGCAGATGTATTGCACCAAGGGTAGCGAAATATATGTCCTAGGGCTGCTGGAACCCTGTACCAGTGTGTCTAAGAGGACTCAAACTACAGCACAATTTCCCTCAGGCAGGCAGTGGAGACCTGTGTGCAGTGGGGATCACAGTGCTCCCACTCAGGATCTTCATGACCCCCCTCTGCTGTTTTTGTCTGTGGGCACACCCATCATTACCCTGGCTGAGCAGAATTCCGATTTCAACAGATCTCCCCCTTGCAACTGCATGTCTGAAAACATCTCCTTCTCATTGTGACCTTCTCAGAACCCCTTCACCTTCCTTCTTTCCCAAATGTTTTTCCACACTGAAAAGGGTAAGCCAATCACAACTCCAGCTTCCAAGCCACAGCCAGTTGCTGTAACCAGAAAAGGATGGGAAGTACACCAGAAAGACAGATCCAAGGGCAAGGAGCATCCTCACACATTGTGGAAAAACAAGGCACAGTGCCAGGCTTACACGACTGAATTGGGCATCCTGGACAGCTCTGCCCACAACAACAGCCTGGGAGTGCAGCCTTGTCACTGACTGCTGCCTGAAGGGGTGTTTTAGAAGGAGGTCACCAGTCAGGTCACTCTGCTGTCATAAGAACATCCCCCCCGAGCACAGGGTCAGTAAGAGCAGTCTACAGAAAGCTATGCATACTCACGTGGCCATGCAGGTCTGTGTTCAGCAGCATCATGGCACATGTGAGACAGTGAACTCCATCTGCAGGAAGAGACATAAGCAGAATCACATGCAAATCCACAACTGGACCTTCAAGAACAGCTGAAACTAAGTCTCATAACCTAATTGAGTCTCTTCCCTTAATGAGAATCTGTTTTATCAAAAAATACACATAATAAATGAACAGTGAGGTCATCCTGCAGCTGCCAAGCCAGAACAGCTTCTCTTTAATCTTTTAATGACTGTCAAAACTATCTCACAGCACCCATGGATGAGGCAAACTAGACAGCAAACTACACTGTCACGCTATGCTGGCTAATGCAATACAACAATGAATCAGATCCCTCTTCTTTATTTCTTACAGGGCAGAAGTGGAAGAGTAAAATGCAGTAATTCTTGTGAAAAGAGTGGATACAGATCAGTATTTTGCCTTACTCCCCCTCTGGCCCCCTCCTTATTCAAGGCTCAATTTTGAGAACTTCAGTCATCTGCCTCAGCTCCATATTGGGTAGAGAGTGCTCTAGAAATATCTAAGGTGGTCCTGTAGCAAAGGCCCTCAACAATGAGCCAGAAGAGATAGACTGTATCCCTATCTCTACGCCTGGAGGCCAGGTGACAGACTTGGGAAACTACAGTCATTTGCAAAAGTAACACCTATTTCACAGTCCTCATTTCCAGACCCTCCTTTCCAAATGAAAAACATTATTAGCTGTTCACAAATCCAGAGACAGTGACAGTGCTCATGGTGCCATTTATCACCTCTGAAAATCCAAATGCTTCTTGCCGGTTTCTAATTGATAAAACACATCAGGAAAAATATTTTCTCCTTTCTCTTGTTCATGAACACATGGTGTCACCTGCCCTTCTCTCACAGGGGTATCAGAGACACAGAGTCACTTATGGGATATGCACACACTGCAGAGGATACAAAAACCTTTGTAGCCAAGCACAGATTATGACTATGCACAGGTCACTCTGCGATATAAAGGAAGAGAAGTGGGGGATAAGGGTAGATACTTTTCATGCTTTAATGATAAGACTATCACAGTCTGAAATCATTGCAAGATGAATCCAGTACAAAAAAATGTTCTGGTAATAAGGTTTTAGCACCTAAGCAATGTCCTGGAACTGCAGCAGAGCATGAAACAAGCGAAGAACTATTAACAGTAACAGCAGTAAGTCCAGCTTAAACCCTGGCCTGTGGTGCTCCAGTTCAGTTCTGTGCATTTCGCTGGTTTGCCTTCTCATTTCCAAACTGTGAATGCATCCAGAAGATGCAAAAAGGGAAAGGGAAAAAGAGCAAGGCAAAACCAGTATACTTCTGCTTTGTAGAACTTGACTATTGACAGTAGAAATACAGCACCAAATTTATGTACAATCCTGGACAAAGACTGCAAGACTCATTTAAATCTAAATATTTGCTCAGGCTTAGAGGTGGAAACATCCCTCCTGCAACCTGGACTAGAGTAAGTCTGCCACATCAACACACAAGCCATTATTTCAGGCTGAACATTACACACCTACCTGACTGCCCACAGTGTCTTGAAATAAGAAAGGCATTAGGAAGAGGACAGAGAGAGCACAGGAGCAGAACCTGTCTTATTGCTACCTATTCCCCTCTCTGGCATGCCAGCCTGTAAAGCTGAAGTGGACAAACACCCTCACTGCAACAGAAGTGGGTCACAAAGCAAGGGGCAAAGAAGTGTGCCAGTACCTCCAACTGTAGGCTTCTCACTTAGACCTGAGACCAAAGGCACAGTTTAATCCCATGTCTCTCTTCTTTTTCAGTATGCGATCAGACCACGCTGCAGTGACAGGGCCACATGCCTCAGTCAGCACAGCTCCCTTAACACAGCAGCTGTGCCAGCGGACAGCATGTCCTCTTCTTCAGTGTCAAGAAGGTTTGATCTCTGTGCTTGTTTGTTTCCCCAGCCATTTCCAAAATGACTGAGAACACTGGCAAGGAGCAGCGCTTTGACTGACGCTACCTGAGATGAAACCATGCCAGGGTCAATACAGCACCCAAAATTCACCCCCACAGCTATCAAGAACTGGCACACCTGCTGCCAGTGCAGGCAGAGAAACAAGCACTGAATGGACCACAGAAAGTGAACAGATTCTCTTCCACATGAGATAGGACCTATTTTCATCCACATGCATGTAGCCAGAGTACAAGTACCCACACACACTGAGGAAATTTAAATCTGGAGATGCTGCAACTGAGGTTTACAGTGAGGAGGCTTAAACACCTTTCCTGACTGGGAGTGAAGATAGGTTTTTCACTGCCCTACCTCAACTGCATGAAGAGAAAGCAGAGGGTTTCTATGCTGAGCACAGGCACCCTCTCGAGTGTGACACAATTACACACCTTCAAGTCCCAGGAACACACCATACATGCTATTATTTAAGGTAAGAGTGAAAGAAGAGGGGGTCAACCAAAGACCTGGGTATCAGAAACAAAGTTACCTTGAGAAGAAATGGTGTTTGGATTACACTGGTAATATCTGCTGGAGAAGTGAACTAAAACTCTCTCTCGTTCCTGAGTCTCTCCAATAAGTGAAAAGGCTTTAAAGAAACTCCTAAAAGAAGAGTTAAAAAAAGGGTGAAATTAAATTCACAGATTTCTTTTTGCCTGACATAGCCCACAGAGCAAAGGACACTTCAAAACAACAGATACATAAGAGCATAACAGACATTGGGTTCCAAGAAGACTTTCTAGGGAAACGGGCTATTATCCTATATGCCATTGATCCCAACACAACAGTAAATGAAGCATAGTTAAACTACCACTGGTCTCAGCCAAGAAACATACTAATTAATAAACAATTACACCACTTGAAAGAGCAGTTCTTTTTTTTATAATTTTACTTGGAGAAGGAACTGAAGCACCTTTTAATTTCATGCTCATTAGTATTCCCATCCAAATCAGAGGAGCTACCCTAGACAGTGAAGTCTGCTTTGCAGACTCAGAACTCACAACAAATGTGCTGTCCTTCTGAAGGATGAACCAGCCAGGACCACACCAGTTGCCTTGTAGAGGGCAGCGTGACTACCTGACTTGCAGAAAACATCTGGGGAAGAGGATGAAAGAGTTGCAACACCTCCCACTGAGCTTCCACAGCAAGGGGAGCAACCTGGTCCTCCTGGTTCCCAGCTGATGGCAGCCCAGGGCTGGTGCACACACAGGGACACTTGTTATACAGCCAGCAAGTGTGTGCAAAAAAGTGGGACAGACATACATTTGTTACTCTTCATCAAACACTTAACCACTCCACCTCTTAACTATGCTGCTATTCTTCCTGCTTAAAAAAACACCCCTTGCAGCCAAAGAAGAACTTCTGCACTTCACAAAATTCCCACATCCTGGAGCCAAGAGATGGCCTCAGTTGTATCAGCTTACGCTCGTTTGTCAGAATGCTTCTAAGAAAAGTCTGAAAACACAAATTTAGATCCAAATCAAGACAGAACACAAAATGAGTGCCTCACAAACAATTTTTAAGTACCCCACAAGACTGAAACTAACATGAGAGCTGAGAAACATGGAATATGTTGCTGGAACATTCCCATCTATCTAGCCTGGACAACTAAAAATTAATCTGTTCCCCTTGGTATAAGGTCAGAGTTGGGCTGTGTGTGAAATGATCTTGCACACATACAGAGTATGATATCCCTGGAAATAACTTGATTTCACATGTAATGCATTGCAAGTTACCCAATTCACAAGTAAGTACAACTGAGTCCTCGCAGGGTTTCTCTTCTCTTTCTACCTCATACTTCCATGGGACATTTTGACAGCTAGCCATCTTTCCTCCTCAAGCTGGGCCTCTTTCCAGCTGCAACCCCTGCCCACACCAGACAGCACCTATCTACATCCTCTTCTCCTCTTTTCAACACCTCTACACCCCTTGAAGCTCCCTTGGAGAGGCAACTGAAGAAATACTTGGTAAATAAACTCTTGGAGCATGACATTGCAGCTGAGGGCCACTGGGGAGAGTTTCTGCCCACCAGGAGGACCAGGGTGGACTCTGGGAGGGGCTGCAGCAGCAGTCCTACCTCCTCCCCTCCTGTGGTCCTGTAGAGGATGCAAGAGATGCACTGGGGAGATGCATGGCAGATGTGGGTCTAGGATGTGGAAGCAGAACAGGATAAGGAACAAACAGCCCTTCCCATGTCATAGGCTTGCCACCAATGGTGATATGCACAGCTCAGTGGCCTCCCATAGCCTGTGGGTAGCATAGGTTTGGTCTGCTGCCAAAGGTTCAAAAATGCTTAACAAATCACAGCTTGTCAGCAAGCCAGCATCAACAGGGTGGTTACCTCTTGCTCCCTGCAAGCATGAAGCAGCACACCTCGCTCTGCCCCATCTCTGCTCCTTGCTCAGGACGTGCAGCCAGCAGTCACTGCAGCTACACCTGAAATCTCAGCAAACCCCTGGCATGTTCAACTCCCACAGGAGCCAGGGCATATTTTAGAAAAGGTCAGGATATTAATATTAACAGGAGATCTACCAGGAGCAAAGACCTCCTAAATATGTGTCACAAAGCAATTAGGTGTTGGATTTCACAATTTAAAAGACTGGTATATTTAGCATCATGCTCCAGGGCCGCTAAAACCTGGAATGAGCAGCAGACCTCCCACCACGTGCCCTGACTTCTCCTCCCTTTAGTGCTGAGGGGGTGCTCCAGATTGGCTTTGTTACTTTTTGCTGCCTTCAGCAGGGAGGATTCTGGGGCTTTCCTTGGGGTATGCCACAGGCAGGAGTGGTCAGCCCCCAGGAAATAAATTTGCAAGGGGACTGGGAAGTGCCTGCAGACTTCCTGGTTTTGTATCATTCAACAAAAACCCCAAACAATAACCCACTTGAGTAACTCAGCCCAATGGTTTAAACTCACTCTAAATCACTTTAAATACCATAACACCAGCAATAGTGCTAAAAGACCACTGCTATACAAATTCAGTGTTTTGCCTTCTAAGGAAAAAAAAATAGCTAAAACAAACACTGGTAAAATCTAATTCAATTGTAAAAATAAAGGGCTGGGTTTTCAAACACCCATGCTGGGAGCTACCAAACTCTCACCAGCGTTTTCCATGTGGAAGCTTTTGCTGTTCTGCACATTTTTAAGTACTTCAGAGGGATACAGCAATGGAGGCTGCCAAGGTAAAGCAAACCCCGCCCCTGGCTCTGTGCACTGCAGCTGGGCAAAGCCAGCTACAAAAGGCATGAGCCAAAAGGTCTGTGCAGCTCAGCTGTGAGCAACACCTCATCCCCCAGCAGTACCTTGCAGAATATAAGTGCCCTGTTTACCAAGTAAATGGTAACTACATAAAATCATAAAATGTTTTCTAAATCTCCTCTGCATCAAGGACCATCTCTAAGCAAGTCCACCCAAAGATTTCCCTCTCCAGGAAATGCCACCACTACAATAGCATTCTGGAGTATGGCAGCATACCTAGACAAACAGAAGAGAAAAGCTATGTCCCAAGAATGCATCACATCCCTCTCTTCATCCTCTGAAGCTCACACAGCCAACCACTTGAACTAGGACAAATCAGCAAACAACAGTTGCTGAGACAAGAACATAAGGTCTGCAACCAGGCATACCTGAGTGAGTAGTCCAGTGTCATGCCTGTGAAGTCAAAAAACTTAAGGTATTCTTCGGCCACAAGCTTGCTGAATTCATTGCTTTAAACAAACAAATAAGCAAAGGTTAGCATTCAAGAGCAAACCCTCCCGAACCAACAACAACTACTATGTGGTCAAAGGTCTCCTGTCAGCACATACTTTTTACCCAAATGCTTTGCCACATCGGAGCGTTTAAATCTGTCCAGGTGGTAGAGGCGCTTTGCCAGGCGCCTGGCTGCTTCCACATTACTGCTGCTGCCGTTGCTGAGATTATGGCCAAGGGCTCTAGTAGCATCTTTCTCCTGAAGTTCATTACTCCCCATGGCAGCACCGGAGTCTAACACCGTATTCTGCAGTTCAGCATTGCTATGACATGGAAAGAATACAGTAAGAAAAGAAATACAATGAGATTACAAATTCAAGAAGGATTTAATTCCTCTTAGAACAGAGGGTAATTAATGTTACAGAGGCAAGACTTCAAAATATAACAAATTCTACTTAACCGAAGAAGCTGTATAGAATAGGGACATTTCTTTCACAGACATCACAGGTTAACAGATGTGGAGACCCAAATATGTGTCATACAGCCCAGAAACACATTCTGCTCTGTACTCATCTTCCGAGTGTCCAAGACTTGTGCTCACTTCACAGGGAACTGTTTGCTGTCATCAACCTAAAACTGCACCTGACAATATTTACTCCTCGTTTTCTTGTTGCACTAATATTTTTTAACGAAATTACTTGCTTGGGTTGAAGAGGGTCCCCATAAAAGTAGGCCATTAGTCATTTTCCAGAGCAAAATGAAGTGAACAAGCCAGGGTGTTCAGTAGCTCCAAGCTGACTCAGCACAAGTCCCTTCCTAGTTCTCCCCCAGTTGTCCTGGAAACAATACAACTCCCCAAATCTAAAATAATATCCAGCTTCCGTGCCATGCATCATCAGCAGGCATCGCATGGGGAGGCACAGCTAGAAAAAGTAGGACTCAGAGCAAGGAACCCTGTCTAGGGAATGGGAACACAAGCCACCAAGGCCAGCATGGGGAACTCCTTGCTTTCCTCCCACTTCCTCATGCTGGCAATAATTTCCCTGACCTGTTGCTTGAAGTCAGGATGTTCAGTACAGCCATCCCAGGGCACTGGACATAAATCATGCACTTACATATTCCTCATACCTCCTACTACACTAGAAAAGTTCTGGCTGAGCTGTGTGTCTGCACTGCTTCTCCCCTCAAAAAGGCAGGAGCCCTCCAAACCAGAAAACCCTCATACACACACCCTTACACATAAGCAGGCTTTCAACTCTAGAAAAGCTTTTCTCTGACACTGGCATGAAAATTCTGGCAAAATCTCAGGTGTGCATGACAGAGTTTCTATTAAAAAACTACTGTACAGAAATTCTTTCATTAAATCCTCATTTACACAGGGCTAATGAACGACCAGCAGGGGTCATGAGCAGAACAGATAGGAGAGGAATGAGTTAAAGATGATTTTAAACATGACACTTAAAACATACCATGGTTTCCTACCCTACCGTAATCTTAAGGCTTGAGATGCCATGGTCAGAATAACAGATTGCTGTGCTCCAGTAACAATTACCTAGCCATTTACTGAAATATACGCCAGCCACTTACTAAGCCACTAAAGATGAGATTTTTTTATAATGTGAGACTAAACCAAAAATCTTTGCTATTTTGCATGCCGCCTTCCACACTGATCATCACCTATGCCTTACTTCTCTTCCCATGCATGGTTTTAAGAGAAGGTGGTGCTCTGTTAGGAAGCAGATCTGTCCATTTCACCTCTGTTTCCATGCTTCTAGTACTGCTAGAGCATTGGCACTGTGGGTACAACTTTTTTAGTGAGTTCTGTGGGGAAAAGACTTCTAACATATTCCTGCAAGTACTCGGGATTCGATTTTGCATTTATTTAAAGGTAAAATGAACAAAAGAGGCTCAATTTCCATCACTGTAGTAGGAAATTATTACTGTAAATTCAGTTCCAACAGCATTAACATCACTGACCACCAGCCATCCTAGGAAAAAAAAAGAGCCCCTACAGTTCTAGTAGGAAATGTCTCCTCAGCTCTTTCCAAAAGCACTGGGCAATGCCTAAAATTCTCCGAATGTGGTCTACTCCAAACTTGTGAAATAAAGAAGTTCCGGAGTCCTCTGGCACACACACCACACAAAGCCTTGTCCATTCAAATCAGGCCCATCTGGTTCCAAATTCCCAGCTCTAACAATTGACAAGAGCAAAGGACAACCAGGTGAGTTAACACATCTACGGAGCTTTCCATGTACAAATAGTGCTTCCAAAGCCATGCCAACTTGTAGAGCCTCTCCCTAAATCACATCGCTGTTTCACCACTCTTCATTAAAGGCAATATTTATAGCCATGAAAGTTTGCCAAAGCTGACAAGAAACATCTGCACCCTGCTAGGAAACAGTGTACCATGAGAGCCAATGTTACCGCAAACCACCATAAGTTTATTAAGAAAGGAAGTGCCAGCATCTGCCACTTAGTGAAATGAACAGTACAGCAGCTCCCTGCTTCTGTTCTGCCTCTCAGAGCAGCAGCTAGGATGTGAAGGAAGAACACTCTGCATGAAGGAGAGTGCACTCTTTACCTCTGACTGTCAAAACTAGCCAATGTGGCTGCCTAAGAAACCTTAGCTTCCAGCCTCCCTGATTTAAAACTTCATCTTGAGGGGGAGGGGCAGAGGGAAGGCGTGCAAGTATCAGGTCAAAGAATGAGGGATTTTGCCTTCAGCTAATGAACTCATTACTTAATAAATTAAGAAGAAAATAAAATCATCAATATAGGCTGCCTGTAATATAGAAGCCTCTTGTTCAGGGAAAATGCCAGGTTGTCAGCATTAAAGTGAGACTTCAGTTCTCAACTTTTCAGGTGGCAATAAGAGTCAGTGCCATGTCATTGAATACTGAGGAAATGCACATCCCAGTGCATGCCTGCTGCAAGCTGCCTTCCAGACAGGTCACTTCATCAGGGGCTGGGGGAGTGTTACTCAGAGGAAAGGCTGACATCTCTCCAAGTCTCTCCAAGTTCACCATTTTCCCTACATGCCTCAGACTCCCCAGCTGCTGAACACAGATAAAAATACTTACTTCCCTCTGCAAAGAGCTTCTAATGGACTCCAGTCGAGACTTACGAGTGACCAAGGCTGCAAATAGGCCTGTCTTCTGCAGTCTACAGCTTCTATGAATGAAGAGCCCACAGCAGCATTATCAGCTAAACAGAGCCAAGAAAGGCTTTGTGATGCACAACAAGCATGGAGGCAGCTCTACTCTTTATCACAATAAAATGAAAAACCTCCATTAACAAAAGTAGGCTGAAACCTTAATAGATTATATTGCCTCTAATCCTGGATTCAAGACCAAAAGGGACTGTTATGATACCTCTGGTAATCTGTAATGCACATACAGCAACAGCTGCTACAGAGACTTTTACATTAATCTCTGCTATCAGAAAACAGAAGCTAAAAAAAAAAAACCAACACCCCCCCCCAAAAAAAAACCCCAAATAAAAACCCCCCAAAAAGCCAAAAAACACAAGCTAACAAACAAAAAAGAACCAAAAAAACCAAACCAACCAAACAAAAAAACAACCCAACATGCATAAGCCAGTCAGCAAAACCCAGATCCCTTTGGTCTTACAGTGCATGAGCTGTGGGGAGAACCAGGTCTTATTTCTGTTGCCAGCAATGCACTCCTTACACACCCTGCCTCCTTCTGCCAAAGCATCCCCAGTTTCACAGTAAACACAGAGAGGCTGTGACCAATGTTCTCAGCAGAAATGACAGCAATCCCATAAATAGCTGCTATGGTAAATTCAATACATCCAGAAAGCAACAGCTGCCCCACCACACACACAGATGAAACACAGGCAGGCTGTAACATCTGTAAAGCTGGTTTCCCATATCACACCATAATAGCTAGACAGAGTCTACAACATTTTATACTGTTTCTTCACTTACTCTATCATCGACTAGGCCTACAGGATTTTAGCCTTCACCCCCAAGGGATCTTCACTGTGTTGAGCTCAGCACTTAGCTTATTTGATCTGTTTAAGAATATTCTTGATTTGCTTACTCCTCCCACGCCACATCCAAAGTTTCAACAAAACAGAAATCCTCCATAACATGTGGCTGGTGAATGGCTGCAACCTCCAGACAAAAATAGGGCAAGGCCACTAACACAATGGTAAGCATACAGGCACCTCATATCTTATTGGTCCGCTTTCCCGGTCTACTAGACTGCAACTAGAATCCTCAGCATTAGTACTCGCAGTTTCAGATGCCTGAAACTTTCATTTTTTAGCAAATCTATGGAGAAGAAACTCTTGGGTTTAAAGAAAAGCACTGGAGAAAAGTTCATATCCAGCATGGAGGAACTGCCCCAGGCACTAACAAGGAGGTGTTCAGAGTTGACATTAAGCAGCAGCATATGACAACTCAGCCTAAGCGCTGCTCCCAGCCCACCCTCATCAGCAATCCCAGCTTGCCACTGCTTGTAGCTCTCTCCAGACTGAAACACAGCATACACTGTGCAGCACATGGTCTCTCCTGGAGGCACATGGGGCCCTCGCCCTGGGAATAGCTAATCCATCCAGTGTGCGTGTCCAGAGGGAGTGCACTGAATGCAGATTTCAGGGATAGCTGGGATGTGACACGAGTGGGATCTTCCCAGTCTCTTTGGAGAGAGGAGAAAACAGGAGGGAAAACATTTTCTCTCAAATATATCTGCACGTCCTTAGCATCATCTTTAACTTCAAGGCCCTTGCCAGCAAAGTCCATCAGAGCAAACTGCAGCAATGATCAAAAATAAGGAAGGGTGGAGATGCATTCTGGCATGATGAAGCTAGAGCCAGAACAAATATTGTTTTCAGAAGGAGTAAAGCATCCACCGGAGAGTCACGCTGGTGCTAATATAATCACACTCTGTAGCACTGTGCTGGCCCTGTTGTTTTAAATGCTTTCACTCTGAGCTTTATTCGCCTCCTGGTTGCAAAATGGAGGACACCATCCCCTCAGCCATAACCATCAACTCAGGCTGTGAAAGCATGCTCAATTTCTAATTCAACAGCCTCTCAGAGCAGCTCTCACCTCACCCATAGGCAGGGACATCAGAATGGTAGAAGTACTTAAAAAGACCAGACACTAGCCTGGACTGTGGGGGGAGCTGACTTCCCCCTGTGAAAAGCCCTGCCTCGAGGGAAGGAATTCCTACCTTACAACCCTCAGAGAGACAAGAGAATACTCTTCACATTTTAGAGCAGATCAGAAATCACCAGTGACACAGGATGAATTTTGTTTCATGGGAGCTGCAAAGCCATGAGTAATCATCCAGGTACTGAAAGTTGTGTAGACCCACCAGAGAAAGCCAAGAAATCCCAGCAGCAGTGAGACACTATGACCAACCACGCAGAGAGGCTGGCAACGGCTCAGCTGCAACTTTGCTGCTGCAGCTCTGAACCAGCTTCCCTGGGACCAGGAGAGAGCAAGCACGAAATCACATCAAGCAACGATTTACCTTGCCAGTTACATCCAGCCCCAGGGCTCTTCCAAGATAAAACTGTAGGAAGGGGAGAAAAATAATAAAAAATAATGATGACTCGCTGTGCTATTTTAGTCCCAATGGTTTAATCAGCTTTCAAGTCCTACATATGGATTCTCTTCAAAGACATGCTTTGGAGTGGATCCATCTTTGAGGACTGATCCAGTTGCATTTTGCTGCAGCTTTATTCACTGGGTGTCTCATGAGCTAAGGATCAGCCAGGACACATGAAGTGAGGACAGTTTCTACAACACAGAGTACCCACTGAGAATCTGTTAAAAAGCTCCACAGTCTCATCACCTTACACAGAGAGAAGCAAAGTAAAAAATAAACAAAGATGCCCTGTAATCTCCTATTGGTTATTAACAAAAGGCACATGCAAAGTCAACTTCAGGGGCTGAAATGCATGCCACTGCTTAAAAATAACTTCTTGATCCCTGTAATCACCTGCCTTTTTCTTTCATTAAAAGAATTCCTGCCAATCATAAGTAGAGAGCTAACAACTTAAGCATTCAGAAAAATACCCTTTCTGGTGGACTTGCATTACAGCAAACACAAACACCATCATTGCAGGATCACAGCATTAGGACAAGAAGTTCCACCACATGCAGAGACAGGATGGCAGCCTTTCTAAGAGACAGTGGGCCCTTTATTACACAGACGTGCTGGCCCATTGCCACCTGAAGTAAAAACGTTTTGCTAAAAATACTTCAGGTTTGTTTCACTTTCAACTTCAGGCTGTTCACATCTCTGTGGCAGGTGTCAGCAATTGCAGATTCTCTTCACATTAATGCCTCTCTGCCTATAAAACAAAAACGTGCCTTTGCCACAGAGGATGTCCAAAGGCTCCCCCCCCAGTGGATGTTTCTGACAGGTGCATCAACGGGTAGATCTGTCTCCTGCACAAATCAGAATGGTCCCACACTCAGAATCCAGCCCACTTGCCTCCAGACATAAGCAAAAAACAGACCTCAGATCCACTGCATGGTGGTTGCTCAGAAAACAGCCCCTGCGTGTTTTGGGAGCCCTTGGGCTCTCTCCCCTGAGCCTGCCTTCCCACCCCCAGCATTCTGTGGCTGCCAAGAGCCGTCGCCATGCTTAAAACCAGCCTGACATTTCCCAAAATGGCTCCTGCAGGGTCCTCCAGGACAGAAGCAAAACTGTGAAGCCATCAGAGTACTTCACTCCTAGATAGGGCTGTGTTTAACAGGAGACTGGACCAGGGAGTGCATGTTAACAGGGCAGTTGGTTGAGTTGGTCTTCCGTGGCAGGGAGCAAACAGACAAATACAGGTGTTTACACCTTTTGTTTAAGGCTCCCCCGCAGACATGTGAATGAAGCATTTCAGTGCTGGCTCTGGTATCGCATGGAACCTTTTTGTTGCAATCACAGAGCAAAATAAACCACCTATCCTCAAAAGAATAATTCATAATAGAAGGCAGAATTCTGCAATAAAGGAAAAGCAATAACCAAGCCACCCACAGCTCACCCAGCTGTGTTAGTGAGGAGTCTGCATGATACATGCCCTCTACTTCACTGGTGCTCCCACATCACATCTAAAGCTATAAATGCCTCTGTTCCACCTTGTCAGCCACCAGGCTCTGCCTCTGTCTATCCTGACAGACAGACAGAGGAAGAAGAGTGCTAACCAGCAATAATGTAGAGGGTTCTTGACTGGCAGCCAGTCATAGATGAGATGGCAGGCTGCACTTCCTGACTGACCACAGTTGGCAGAGACATCTCAGTTTCAGTGAATGAAAGTCCTCTGACCTAAACAGCTTTGACTTTAATGGAGATATGCCAACAGATGCCAGCTTAGAAGCTGAGCTGCTGCCTGTTTTATACTGAGGTGCTTTGTGCAGCAAACTGATCTGCTGCTCCATTTTTGTTGTTTTCTTTGCAGTCTCTGTCCAATCCTGAATTTTTGTTTTATTTTCAGAGTAGGCTGGGAACTGACGAGGCAAAAAGTCAGCAGACCTTTTTTTCCCCTAAAACAACAGTTTATTTAGTAGCTAGAAGCAATTTTACAAACTCTCAGTAAACTGGTGTTGAAAGCATCTCATTAGCCAGAGCAAAGGCAAACTCACACAGTGTATTTCAAGAGCCTTGATTCCAGCAGGGAATATCAAGGTGAAGTTGAAGTTACGAAGCTGTGTGACAAAGGGGCAAATCTGCTGCTGCCAAAATGCCACCGGTTTCAGAAACTATCCCCTGTGGATTATGTCACTTCATCTTTGCCTGGATTTACCATATTCATGCCAACTTACTGTGCTTACTAACAGCTCAAAAACTGACAGATGCAGAAGCCCAAGTGCAGGCAAGTGGGTCTCAGTGCATGTTTGCTTGCTCACCAGCTGCAAGTGCAGCTGACGCATTCGCTTTTCTAGGACAGCAACAAGTGGTATCCCTCTTAATAACTTTCCTTATCCGGAACATTGATGGCAGCAAATGCAATATACAACCTTCTGACAGCCCTAGCTCTCCTGGGTCATAGTCTGTCATGGGCTTAAGAACACACGAAGGACAGAAAGCATCCTCTTAGGAACACAGCTCTTGGCAGATTTCACACTAAATGAAAAAATTCAACCAGGTCACAGGGTGAGTTTTTAATGGGGGAAAAAAGTTTCACCAGGCTGCTGTTGGATAGACTAATAAAATTAACTGATAGAGGTTACATGTTACATATGTAAATACTAAGACTGATAATGAAAATCAAACACAAACTACCTTGGACAAAAATGTCAGAGTGCAAACTGAAAACCAGAAGTTTAACTGGCATGCAAGATGCTGATAAGCTGGAAGGAGACGTAGAGAATCTACCTGAAGTCAGGGATCAAAACTGAGTTAATCTGTCAAAGTTTTTTGTCTCAAAGAAGGAATAAGCAGAGTGCTACCTAAGAAACCTCTGGAAATAATCCATGTACAGAAGAAAAAAAACAACTATGGAAACTGCTATAAGAAGCTCAACTGCAATCTACTTTCTAGTGCACTTATTCTAAGAATGAACAGATTGTTTAGGGACTTTGTTTTCTTCCCTCTCCCCCCTAGAACTGCAAAAGAGTATGTATATGACTAGATTTGTGTTTGCACCTCCTGGAGGAAAAAACAAAACAAAACAGGACTTGTAGAATTTGCTGAGCACCAGCAGTTCCTTGAAGATGATGGCAGGTGGCAAATATCATTATTGAGGATTAGGAACTGCAATATCGAATTTTTTTCTTTTCGCTCTGGATTTAGAAAAATCTTGGGTGATGTCCTACCGAGAGAGACCATGCTTTCCAATAAAAATCAGGAACAGAAATAACAGTTTTTTTGGTTTTTTTAGATTTCTTATACTGACTGTAGCATACAAGCTAAGATAGAATAGCAAGTCTGCTATAAACAGTGCAGAAAAAATGAAAAAACTTTATTTAAAGCCTGAAAGTAACAAAGTAAGATGGAGACTGACACCAAGAGAGCACCATACTTTACTTTTAGACACCCTGGTGCTATGTCACTCATGGCATCCATAGCAAAGATTTCACTTTCACAAAGATAGCACTTTTACCTCATGTATATCTTGCTGCTTTAGAAATACACACCCTTCCTCCCACTCTGATTTGGCAGAAGTTATTACAACTAGTTCAGGCAATGCAAACTCTGGCGTGATATCTAGGGCAGCACCTCGCAAATAGTTTTCCTTATTGTCCCTGTGACTAACACTGAACACTGAACTACCACACCAGGGCTGAGCCTTGCTCCCTCTCAACGTGATCCACAGGCAGGAGATGGGAGGAGCACAGTACCTAGGGTGCAGGTGTGATGGTGCAGATGATAGATCTCTGCAGGCATAAGGCAGAGGCTAGGGGACCAAACATAGCCCAAATACAGTATCTTTACATACTACACCGTGAGGCTATTCTTCAGCTTTGAAACACCACAAGCTCTCCCACTCTTCCAGTTCTCCCTGCAGGAACTTGAGCCTACTTCAGCTGCAGAAATCTGTTCTTCCCCTGGAGGGATGATCATTACACATCAAAGAAAGAGATTAAAACCCACAAAGGTAGGAAAGGAGGTGCTCTCAAAGGAAGAAAGGTGTACACCCTTCTCCCGGGGCATCCCCTCCTCCACTTACCTGACACAAAGAGCACCTAAACTGTGCTAGGAAAGTACTGCTCACCTGCAAGCCCACCTTGCAGGAAAGGTCCTGCAGGAAAAGCCAGGGACTAGCTGACGTCTGAGGGACAAGCATGGAGCCCTCGCCAGGACTTACTGTGTTTAACCATGGCCAGCAGCTGGTGAGGAGGACAGCAGGGATGAAATATCCAGACAACCGGGAGCCCATAGGAACTTGCAGCCTGCAAGCCTCTATTTCCCGCCCCCCCCCCTTTTTTTTTTCAATTCAGAAAGCATGTGACTGGCCTTCACATACCAGAGCTGACCCCTCCCAGAGCCTGCGATTTCCTAAGAGTGATGTTACCCTCCCGCTTATTCACTACAGGATTAGGTTTCCTTGTCCTGACTCAATAAAACCTCACGCCATCTAGGGTCCGCGTGTCAGCTACGCTCAGGATCCCTCCTGAAGGATGGGAAAGCTGCTGTGGTGCTCAGATACCTGCTATCAGGAGGGCATGTCCAAGGGGAGAACCTGCTCCTCCCTTCCTAATAGGCACACGGCTTTCAATTTCCAGGTGTAAACCACTAACTCTTTGCTGCTGCACCCTCCCTCTCCTTCCCTACTGGACCGTGAAGAACTGCTTGTATTTCACACTCTGCTCCCCCATAAATTAGCACTAGGACTGGGACTTGTGGTCTCTCCGCACGCTATTTCCCACACAATTTTTGTCACTGAAATATCATGGCACGGGGAGCTGCTGAGATCTTTGGTTTCAATTTTTCTTCCCCAGCGCTAGCAGTGAGGTTTCTGGAAAAGGGGGGCTATGCTTCTTGCACTGCACAGCAATGTTGCTGCCCCAGTTTCCAAGCCTCTCACATCCTGAATGCCCCAAACTTGGATTTCCACTTGCCACCACTTACATGCTAATACCCCACACCTGCTTCCATCTCTGCAGAACAGGATCCTCCAGCTGCTCTCCTATTTGCCCTGCTCCCTCTGGCCCCACATCGCTGGCTGACAGGGAGAACAGGGGGAGCCCGTGGCTCCAGGGGGAGCCAGCAGTTTCGCAGAGGTCATGGAGACCTCTGGTGGCTCCATGATATGTCGGTGGCAAGCTGCTGCCTGCAAGCTCCTGCTGGTGGCTGCAGGATGCAGGGCCAGGGCATGCCTCACTCTCTAGTAAAGCTGGACCACTTCATTGGGTGCCCCTTTATGCTCTGCAGTGCCAGGCAGGTGCTGTGCAGGGGAAATCCCAGCTCCTACACAACCACAGGCTCACAGCACCATAGGAAACACAGACATACAGCAGAAAGCACAGAGGTGCTACAGTGGCTGCCCCACATGTTACTATACATGTGGGCTGTTAGTCAAAAGTCTGGGATTGCTTCAGGAAACACAACCATGCACACAAACTCTCATAAATAGTACTCAGAGCTTAGACATCTATTTCGGGTTCACCTGAGCATCGCAGTGACACATGGTCTTGAACTCTCTATGAAAAAAATCCCGTACAGCCCCCAACCATGCACACAGTGTTCCCCACCCACACTCTGCACCACGATTCACCACTGGATCCAGAATTGCAGCACACTATAATGCAGTGACCTATACCCTGGCGCAATACAATACTAGATGGGATGGGGGATGGGATAACCATGGGATAACCATGGGATGGTTAAGTAAAGTTATAGTCCAGAGGATCATCCTACCAGGCACATCTGGCACTGGTTGTACTGCTGCAGCTATTCTCTTTATCAGCACCTTTCTTAACAGGAAGCCCTGCGTAGTTGTCTCTAACAGTCCTGCAGATGACTACAGCAGAGCTTCCTAACAAAGGCCACTGTTGGGGACACTTCTGTCTTTTTTAATAAGGGGGGAAAAAGGATTTAAAAATCCTATGTTGGTTTATCACTACACCTGCAAATTTAAAGTAAAATTAACTTAATTCTGAAAGAAATCCACACTAGGCAAGCAGCTAACATTGTTTCTCTAAGCATCATCTAAACACACCTTGCCTTCATGGTAACTTCTGTCTTGACAAGCTGATGTGGGCCTTACTAGTTAACTGCAGCTAAGGGGTAATAGAATCAGGGTCTGCGTGTGCTTCTTGTCCTTCACTGCTCAGTCTCACAACCCACTGGTTTCTGCAAAGGTAAGGAGCTACAAGTGTCAGGACTGACCTCAGTTTCTGGCTCTGTACTGGCTGTAGAAGATTAGCAGTCACTTACTGCCTACTGGAACCAAGATGCTCAGGGTCACAGAAGATTTGAGCATCTTTTTTCCAGCAGGATCCATGGAAACTGCTAAATCCTTCTGCCTGTTCTTCTAAGGGCATAAAGTTAGCAAAACCACTTCTGCACAAGGGACTTCTTTCACACTAGCAGGAAAGCTATCGTTGTCATTTACAAGGTCTCTTGCCCCTCTATAGATTACTACTTTTGGCTCAACCCCCCATCTTCCCTGTCCTTGCCCTTCACTCTCCCCAATGTCTGTGACAACACACAAGGAAAGTTTGCTCATAGAGTGACTTTCTACAATTACAGTACTTTCTGACTGCTCAGCCTAATTTTTGCTTATCACATGACTCTTAAAAGGTCACCTTAGCAGAAATTATTAAATTTTTTGCAATGTTCCTTGCTCTCTCAGTCAGTAACTACTGCACAAACAAAAGAAGCAGCTAGCAGTCTCTCATCCCATCAATGTGCTGGGTGCAAAAACCCTGTCCCAGCTGAAATAAATGGCAAAACTACCCATGAACTCAAGAGGACAAAAGCTAATGCCAGAAACACACCGCTAACATCCAAATCTCAAAATGCATTTAGACAACTCATCCATGTGCAGAGAATCTTACTGTTCCTAAAATTGCTGCTAGCAAGCCCAGGTATAACTGGAGTTGAACAAGGTTAATCTGTAACTGGTAACTAACTCCTCCAGGGACAGGTCCCAGAGATGCAACAATACCATCCAGCCTTTTATTGGCACAGGTATCACCCACAAGACCTTCATAAAGTAAATTTACATCTTTCTAATTATCAAGAGGTTTGGATCACTCACTTTCCCCCTGCAGCTCACTCTGTTACAGTCAAAATCATTCTGCAGAAAAAGTATAGTGCTGAAGGAGGCAAAACTATACTCTGCAACAGTGCACTGAAGTGAACAGACACTGGGGAAAAATAAGCTCTCTCCACAGAGAACTCACCCACCACTTATACCTTTCCAAATGAGGGACTTCTGTGACATCTCCTCTGAAGAGTGTTTCGCTTACATCCTTTAAGCCATTGGCAATGCCTTCACCACAGCCCTTCACTCTCACACCAGAGGCAAGCTGCAGGACATCCGGCTGCCCTGAGGCTGATGTCTGATCCAAAAACTGGCCACCCTCCTTCATACGCTGCTGGATCATGGGAGTGAGTGGCATTTCAAAGCTGAAGTAACTATCAGGCTCTGAGTACAATGTTTCCAGTGACTCCACACTGTAGTATAAAGATGCATTGTCCAGGATGTTTTCAAACTGTGAGCTGTACAAATCAGTGGAGACATCGGAGTGCCTCTGCACAAGCACATCTTCATATCCTCCTGTGGCTGCTCCTCCCTCCTCCATCATCCTGGAAATTAATCAGAAACAGCTTATTTCAGCTCAGGGGCAAGGTTTAGACGTCTAGGTGAACCTCCTCGAGAGCAGAAAGGTCAATGTGGTTTGAAAAGGACACTTCAGTGTTTATGTACAATGCTGTTGTCTCCTTGCACCACTTCTGTTCATGACTGGCATCATCCCCTCTGGGGACTTAACAATCTTCTGAGTAAAAGAAGGGGGGAAGGGGAAGGCCTTATATTACCTAACAGATAACATCAGCTGCTTACGTGCAAAGGAGAGAACTCAAATATGCGTAAGTTCTCTGCTAGAACCACTGACATGCCAGAGGCTGCACAGGCCAGAAACATGCAGCTACATGGGGTCTTAGCCTCCAGAAGAAAGCTTGCTGGCTCTGCAGTTTGCAGGGCTGGAATCTTCAGCAAAAGGCTAGAGGAAATCCCTCCAAAATGCAAAGGGAAGTAAATGCAGTTAAACACCTGAAGCTGGGAGAACCAGATTTGAAGGGGGAAGACTTTGACCTGCTTACAGATGCAGAGGCAGGTGCAGCATCCCCCTGTGGAGAGTTTTCTTCGCTGCACCCACTACCGTAGAGGGCTTCTCACAGCATGTGCCAGCCATCAAGGCTGCCTGCCTGAGCACTCCTACATGCTAGCCAAAGCAAAACTCAGTGGATCCCAAGGTGCAGAGGCAGGAGTGCCTCCCTTGTGAAGATCCTGTTATTTAATCAGCAAAGACCCCACCAGGTCAGAGAGAGCATGGTTTTGCTTAGCTCAATGGTTGGACACTTTGCTTCATTTCAGATGTGCATCAGGAAAGAAAAGTGAGCAAATAAGGATGCTCTTGTAAAAGGTAGCACAATTTTTCAAATATATACAGCTAAAATTGTAAAAATACAGAGAGATACACAGGAAGCACATGACAGCATTTACCCTCTTACAATGTAGCCCTGGGTACATCATCATTATCCAACTTCTCAGTGGTGCTCAGACTGTTCTTACAAGAATTCTGCCCAAAACCTGGCCATGCACATACGGCCAGCCCTGCCTTCTGCCTATAGTTAACGATATGCCATGTCCAGATCCAAACTAATCCTGCTACAGATGTTGGGTCACACAGCCATTACTCTGCAAACAGCAGAGTCTACATCTTTAAGCTTCTAATCCTGAGACAAACCTCAAACTTAAGCAAGGTGGTGTGGATGGAGTTCAGTCCCAGCTTCATTGACTAGCCACCACCAGGCATGAACAGCAACCATTGCCCCCAAGGAGCAGGCAACAGACAAAGCATTCATTGTTTGTCATTATTTCCTAAAGGGGCAGGCAAAAGACACATGCTTGGGACAAGAAAAACCCAACCTGCCCTGCTGCACACCCCCCAAGCACCATCTCACCTGCCCTGGCCTCCTGCTAGCACATCCATCACTTCCTTGCTGTGGTTGTTCTTGTCCTTAACAAAAACTTCACCTTCCTCATTTTCATCATGCAGTGCCAGAGGAGTGACTCCAGAGGCAACGGGTCCTGGCCTCGGGTCCTCACAGACCTCACTCCAAGCACTGTCTGATGAGGAGACTAAACCTGGGGAGACCACTGGTGGCACAGAGTGGCTGGATGTTTTGGGGAACATCTTCCTTTCCACAGACACAGTCTCCAGCAGATAGTGCTTCCTTCTTCTCTGCTCCTCAGCTGTTCGCAGCCATAAAACCTCAACCCCTTGAAATTCTACATGTTTGCTCACAGCTGCCTCTTTAGAGAGCCTCCTGTCAGAACCCATTTGCATTTTGCCTTGACTATCGGCTGAAAACTCTTCGAAATGCTCCCAACTCTCCACTTCGCTGGCTGCTTCCAGGTTTGTCACAGATGGTCTACAACAACTTGTCTTCTGCACTGCACATACCTCTTCAGTTTTATTACTGATGGCTCGCAAGGACTCGGACTGCTTTTCTGCAGTCCATGTTGCAGGCAGATCTTTTTCTACAATCAATTGCATTTTGTCCTCAGCTGTTCGCTCAGATGGAAGAAACATGTCTGAGAGCTTTTCTTGGCTTGTTGGAACTGGTTCTCTGGCTGCCTGCACATTTTGGCTGCCAGTAATATTTTTTTCCATTTCTGTACCTGGATTAAAAGAAGTATTTGCGCTCTCTTGCACCTTTGTTGCTTCCAGACATGGAGAGATTTTCATAATCTCTAGCAGGTTATTGACTGCTTGCAAATCTTCTTCCACGGTGTGCAGCTGTGCTGCCTCAGTGTCAGGTCTCAAATAGTCTGCAGGAGATGTGTGCTGAGGAAGGGGCCAGCCAGGTACCTGGTGGTGACAGTCCCGTCTTTCTGGACTGCATGTCACGGGCTCTGCCTGGCGCAGCAATACAGCCTGCAGCACCTCACCACTGGGCTCTACAGTGCCATACTCTGGAAATTCATTGATGATGGTATGAGGGAGCAACGTGCTGCTTCCATGGCCACTACCTGCAAAGACAAAAAAGGCAGCATGGGTTTATCTACAGGCTGAATAAGCAAAAAGCCTGGCTTCCCTCCCCAGCCCTCTCCTGAACAGAATAACTACACTCTCCCCTACAGGAGTTTAACTCACTTCCACACACTCTCACACTGTAGTTATCCAGAGCTGGGCCTTTTACACAGGAGTTTTTGGGCAGCCCTACTTTATGAGTGTGCACTGCTGTGGTGATCCGAGTTATTATTTTAATATTTTGTTTATGAGGAAATCTCAGCCTCTGCTTCAGAGACGACGCACAGAATTGCAGGCTAACACGTTTTAAAACTTAAACAAGTTACGAGGATTTATTTTTAGGGAAGGCACAGAGAATTAAGGCTTAAGGGGAACCGGGGACACGTTCGTTACCGCGTCGCTGTAGCAGTGTGAAGAAAAAAAAAAAAACACCGCTCCATTTTTCCCTCAGGGCAGGCCCCTCCGCAGGCTTCTTTGACTTCCATGATTTCGGTCCGAGGCCACTGCGAAGTCCTTCGGGCCCGCTGGTTCACCCGGGGCTTTCTCCGTGGTGTGGGCTGGCAGGCTGGAAGGCAGGCTCCAGGCAGGCTTCTCGCAGGGTTCTGGCAGGCTTCTTTTCAGGGGTATTTTTATAATGAAAAAATGGGGAGAGGAAGGAGGGGGGCTTCGTTTGCATAACTTGCTGAAATTCACAGTTTTTCCCGGAATGGGGCTTGACATTCACAGGTTTGGCAGAACCAGTTTTCCTTATCTAATATGTTAATTTCCCTATTGTTTACGTTCTGGTAGGCGCCAAGGGGGTAGCCTGACCAATTTTACATCTAAATAGCTGTTTTGTGACAGGAAAATAATTCGCTCAAGAAACAAATTTTTGTAATTTTGAAAAGGCTTGCAATCAACTGCTGAGGAAGGAATGCCAGAAATGTCTGCTGCACTTCAGAAAGGGTCCTAGTGGTCCATGCGTAGCCTGAGGCCACAGACCAGGCACAAAGGCTGAAGAAAGCAGATATTGAGAGGTCTCACACCCATCTGCAGCATACACCATACATGTTAGTTTTATTTCAAAAAAATGTTTTCAGGTCATTTTCACTTCTAAAGATGAAACACTGGGAAGATAATCAGCCATACCCTCTATATTCCACAGCCTTGACAAAACCAATTAGTTACATTACAAAACAATGTATAATACAATTTTCTGCGAACACTACTCTTTTCCTTTAACAACTCAGGTAACTGAAGGTCTTTGTTGCAGTGATGTATACTTACTATTTCTGCTGCAGCAAATTTACCACTGCACAAAAAGCTTCCTACCCTTCCCCACCTGATACTTCTTTCCAGCTGATGTAAACAAAGCAGCAGTGAAAATAAATGGTTCCATTTTCCAAGTGCTGAGTACCCAGTGGCTCCCATTGTTGTGGGGTAACAGAGAACCAGCTGAACTCAGAGGAACCTCACAGATGACATAATGACAAATACTTGGCTATCTTATATTACAGTCCAAGAAGTAACTGAGCTTTTGAAATAAGAAAACCAGCAACAGCTGTATTCACTGCACCTTTATAGAAAAAACTGGACAAGAATACAAAAGTGCTTTAAAACAAACAGCAGATGGCCAGATGCAAACACCCATTCTGAAAAATGTCAGGGGTGACAGCTCTAAAACCAGAAACCAACTTGCATTTCAATACTTTGCCCCACTCAAGATGCATCTCTAGGTGCTGCGCTGCAAACAGAACCCCACCTTCACTCCGAGCAGGCTGGCCCCGAGCCATTTCTAGGGAGGAATCCATGTAGCTGTGGTTAATGACAGGCTGAGATGAAGGTGAAAGGGAGAACCGTTTAATGTGACCCCAGCACCACAATAAGGTGTCTATCTGTCTGCCAGTGGTCTGTAAAGATGTGCAGCAGCACACACCTGCCAGCTCACCACCCACTGTATCTATCCACAAGATAAACAGCACACATTCTGTGTGGTGCAGGATGAAAGCAACAGACTTGGACCATGCCAAGGCACAGACTCTTCCACCAGGTTCTCTAGATCCTTCCATGCTGTTCGTTTAATCACTCCATAAAAAAATTTCAGTGGTTCAGTCAGGTTTCATACCGATGACTTGGTTGCTCTTGAGGACAGCAAATGGATAAAACAAACACCTGTTCTCTGCTGCAAAGTCTTAGGGAGCTGTGAGGAGCATGGATGCCCTGCCCACTTCTTTATCACCAACCTACCTTCATGGCAGGGTTTCCAAATAATAGATACGGTTGCACCAGGAGAATCTGAAGAAGTGGGAGAGGACCTCTCCCCACATGCACACTCGAAGGCACAGTGTTTTTCCTAGGTGCCTGAAGTTGCAGCCAAACAGCCCTGTTTGCACACAATTTAGCAACACAGTGTTTGGGTAAATCCCAAGCCCACTCATTTCATGGTGTAGATGCTAGGTTGCCACTGGGACACATTGTCAGGGATGAGAATGATACTATGTGGCTACAGTGTCCACACCTGCACAGGTACCAGCCCAGGCCAGCAAGAGGTCCCAGCTTCCTAACCCACAGCCCTGGTGTCCTCTTGTAAGAGAGAACTGCATATAGGGATCATGTTAGATGCTAATGGTGGACACAGCTCCACATACAGTAACTCTTAGCCTGTACTCCTGCAACAGGGAGATGCCCAGTTGGGATTGCTTCATGCCCCTAGCAACGTAGAGTACAGTATCACAGAATTACAAAGTGGTTTGGGTTGGAAGGGACATTAATGATCACCTAGTTCCAACCCTCCACTAGACCAGTTGCTCAAAGCTCCATCCAGCCTGGCCTTGAACACTTCCAGGAACAAAGTATACACAGCTTCCTTGAGCAACCTGTGCCAGTGTCTCATGAACCGTAAAGTGAGGAATTTCTTCCTAAAGTCTAGCCTAACCTCTTTGAGTTTAAAGCCATTACCTTAAAGCCATTGTCCTATTACAACATGCACTTTTAAAAAAGTAGCTTTCCTATAGGCCCCTTCAGGTATTGGGAAGCTCTTATAAGATCTCGAGAGCCTTTCAGGTTGAACAACTCCCTCAGCCTGTCTTCACAGGAGAGGTGCTCCAGTTCTCTGATGCTCTCCATGACCCTCCTCCAGACTCACTCCAACAGCTCCATGTCCTTGTGCTGGGGGCTTCAGAACTGGACATGGTACTAGTGGTGGGGGTCTCACAAGAGTGGAGTAGAGGGAGACAATCACCTTCCTTGATCTGCTGGCCTCACTTTGTTTGATGCAGCCCAGGATGTGGTTGGCTTTCTGGGCTGCAAGCACACATTGCCAACTCATGCCAGCAGCATGTGGCCATGCCACTGCCTGGACCACACACTCTGGCCATATCTTGAAGGAAGAAAATGCGTAGCACCTCAGGAACTGGGACATCCACCTACCTCCAACACACACACCCTGCCTTGCTGGAAGGATGCCCAGACCACTGCTCCCCCCCAGTCCCCTCTGAGGCTGGAAGGTAGCCAAAATCCACTAAAGGCCAAGCCCTGACAATGCACTACACACAGACCTTGCCGAGGGGCCAGGCTCACCTCAGCTAATCACTATCTTAGCTTCTGAAAAAGACAAGGAGGGAAACAGAGGTGGCCTTATTTCTAGCGGTGAATACTGAATGCACTGTTGCTCATTGCCATCTGCCACTGACAGCTGTTGCTGACTGTGGGAAGCAATCCCAAGCAAGTTTCTTATTCTACTCATGAACTTCATCCCAAGCAAACCTTATCCTCTGGCAAGTCCAGCAGATTCCAAAGGTACATGTGCGGAGCATATACATGCATATATAGGCACAGGGAGATGTGAAGGGCAGGGAACATGCACACAGGTACTTCTCTTTGCCATGCCTGCAAGCCATGTTTCACCTGGGCAAGACAGGAACACTTTCACAGTCAAAATTTAAGGCTTTTTCTAAAGTGAAGCACCAGCAGCCCTGCTCTGGAAGGACTGCTGCTGCTGTATGAAAGCAAAAGTCAGCAGGATTCTTGCTGTCCCAGCACCATGCAGGAGCATTGCCTAATTCACTGCCTGATACGGCACCAAAGAATCAGACTTTCCCCACTACATAGAATAATAGAATCACAGAAAGTTAAGGGCTGGAAGGGACCTTGAAAGATCATCTAATCCAATCCACCCCTGCCAGAGCAGGGTCACCTACAGCAGGTCACACAGGAACACATCAAGGTGGACTTTGAACATCTCCAGGGAAGGAGACTCCACAACCTCCCTGGGTGGCCTGTTCCAGTGCTCTGTCATCCTCACAGTGAAAAAAAATCTTCCTAATATTTATGTGGAAGTGCCTATGTTCCAGTTTATAACCATTGTCCCTTGTCCTGTTGATGGTCACCCCTGAGAAAAGCTTTACTCCATCCTTCTGGCGTTCGCCCCTTACATATTTATAAACACTGATGAGGTCACCCTTCATTCTCCTCCAAGCTGAAGAGACCCACATCCCTCAGCCTTTCCTCATGAGGAAGATGTTCCAATCCCTTAATCATCTTGGTCACTCTGTGCTGGACTCTTTCAAGCAGTTCCCTGTCCTTCTGGAACTGAGGGGCCCAGAACTGGACACAATATTCCAGATGTGGCCTCACCAGGGCAGAGTAGAGGGGGAGCAGAACCTCTCTCAACCTACCAACCCTACCCCTTCTAGTGGACCCCAGGATGCCACTGGCCTCCTTGGCCACAAGGGCACATTGTTGGCTCGTGGTCACCCTTCCATCCACCAGCACCCCCATATCTCTTTCAACAATGCTGCTCTCCAACAGCTCAGTCCCCAACCTATAATGGTACCTGGGGTTGTTCTTACCCAGATGCAAGACTCCACACTTACCGCTGTAATTCATTAAATTTCTCCCTGCACAGCTCTCCAGCCTGTCTAGGTCCCTCTAAATGACAGCACAGCCTTCTGGGGTGTGAGCCAGTACTCCCAGTTTTGTGTCATCAGCAAACTTGACAGTACACTCTATTCCCTCATCCAGGTCATCAATAAATATATTGATTAGTACTGGTCCCAGTACTGACCCTTGAGGGACTCCACTAGAAACAGACTTCCAACTAGACTCCATCCCATTGACTGCAACTCTCTGGTTTCTGTCCTTATCCTTCTATCCTTACATGAGGTACCACCATGCACAGGACTGTTGAGGTCTCCGCTCCCTGAGGTAAAACACCACCAGAAGCCCCTGCCTCCTAAGAGGTGCAAATCTTTTCCCTTTGCTCAGAGAGCTATTTCAGGTACTAGAGTTCAGAGGAGCTTGAGCTCTTTAAGGGAAACTCCTCCCTTATTCCCATCCACCACCACAGCATCATGTCTTGCTGCAGCTACTAGCATATCCTGTCCAACCCCATCCCCCAATATGACTGCATCACAAACAAGGCTAGAAAGGCAACAACAAATTTAAGGACTGCACTGAAGATGAGCAGGGAAAAAAAATACCCACCACCAAAAAGCAAAGAAAGGACACACAGTCTCAGGTAACACCAATTTCTATTTGCATTGAAGGTGGCTTCTTTCAACAAAGAAATAAAAGAAAATAAAAAGAGAGAAGAATTAAATGCAGAGAGAAGAAGCTAAAATAGAAAGGGAGTCAGAGGCTAGAAAACTGAGACTGGGCAAATATAACCTAACAGCAGTTGGCTGCCCTTCTGATGACTGAACGCTGAAATAATTCATTACTTAAGTCAGGCATAGCTATTTCATAGGTAAGTAACAATTCCATGTCAAGCAAGCTTGTCTACAGCATAATAAAAGGAAATCCTAAGAAGCAAAACACAAGTTACAAGCACAGACAGACATTTTGTTTAAAGGTACATTTTACAAAAGAATTGGTGTGAGTGTCTCAATACAGTATATATATATTAGCTAGCTCAAGAAATTAGATATATTTGCTTGAACAGTCTCCTTACTCACAGAGGTTACTGTAGCTCCAGCAGTTACCCATTGGTCAAAGAAATAAAATGCACAGATCATCAGTTTATCTATAGCGATACCAGCTAATTCAATTGCTGCTGTTCTACTCAACTGGAATCAAAATAGTTTCAAATTTCCTGGCAGCTGCTGCCCTGCACTGCACTCAATGATGTAAATGGATGCTTTCTGAGTATTATGAAACTGATGGGGGAACTGCAGTCTCATTCAGTCTTTCGCAGGAGCTAAGGAGTCCACCTTGGCAGCTTGCAGGGGGGAAAAAAATTTCCTCCAGCAAGGCAGCCTGACGGTATGCCAGGGAGACGTCTGTGCTTAGCTGCTGTTTATTATAACCACGTCCATAAGGGAAGAAACGGGCAGAACGGTGATGCTGACAGCCGTATGCTGGTTTCAGAGCATGGGGTGCCTGACAGCGTTTCAGCATTACTGAGCTGGAAGGCTTCACAAAGCAGCTCAGTCATCTTGTGTTTTGTTCCTCTGCAGCTTCTTGCACCAATCTCAAGCAGCACACCGGTAAGACTGCATGGAGCATCATACCAGTTACGCTTTCTTAAAACTGGCATTTCTTGTCACGATTTGTAAAAGGCAAATTAGGGCAAGTAAAAACAATGCATGCGTTAAGAGGAAACCAACCTCTAGGCGACAGAGCTTAACAAACAAATCACAGGTTTTATGGCACTGTATTGTCATTGCAGCCTGCCAGAGAGGGAGCTCATACGTGTCCCCTCCTCCTTCTCTCCTTTGAGTTACAACTTCTGCAGTAACTAAAGCTATTCCAATTCTCTTCTATGAGTTACAACTTCTACAGCAACTAGAACTATTCTAATTGATAAAGGGGTGTCTGTGCATGCCAAGACATATTGGCCTCCCCCTTTGAGAGGGGAGAGCTGCTGCACAATCACTGTCACCCTTGTGTAGCAGCCCTTTTTCCAAATCATGTCATTTTCCATGCCTTGATAGGTCTGGGCTGGCTGGCAAAGTCCTTCGTTAGCTAGAGGTGGAGGATTAGCATAATGTGCTTTTTGTACCTGGGCTGCAAACTTCTAGCCCCTGCTGGACTAGGTGCAGGATTTTTGGCAGCTTGCAGCCCCTCCTGCCCTTTGGGCAGTTTCCTTGCCCAGGAAAGCAAAGCCTTCAGCCCTGTGAAGCTAGACTGGCATGATCTCCAGAAGCTGGTGGAAATAGGGAAGCTGAGTGAAGACAGGGGCAGGGAACAGAGAGAAGAGGCAGGAGAGAGTTGACTAGAAAATAAGCCTTGGTTTAATAACTGCTGCCTTACCAAGCATGCAGGAAAGGCAGAGGTGACAAGATGTATGGCAGAGCCTATGAAGACTGTGCTGGCTGAGATCCCTCATCTCCAAAAGAGACGACCAGAGGGGGACCCTTCTGCTGGTAGCAGGAGATTTGACACAGACCCAGTGGCATGCAGAGGCATTGTGCACCTTGCACCCACCATGCTCCAATAGCCAGGCAGCAGGGTGACAGCCCATGGATCAGAGCAACCCAAAAATTAAACTGACCAGGTCAGAGAAGAAAATAATGCCCCTGCAAGTACCCCCAAGGCAGTGTGTCACTCAGGAAATCCCGTATCCACAGCTTGCCACATGCTGGAAGAGATTATCAAAGAAGTACTGCTTGCCACTGCTCTTGCATGGTTTCCTGAATTCTGGGAATTTGGGACAACCAGAGGCTGCGTCAGATGAACCTTCAGTTTGTCACAGGACAGTCATGCTCACACTAGGTAAATTTGTTATGAATCTCCCTGCTACCCAAGTCCCAGCAGCTGGAGCTGGGTGATGATGTGGTGCCTACCTTGTCACAGCATGAAAAACAAAGAGTGAGAAAAGCTGCTAGGTTAAGAACGTAAATCCTGTTCATTAAGAAAGCAATGATGAGAACAGCATGCAAAATACCCAGGTCACTGTGTGTCTGAGTGTGTATATGGACTTTTAACAATTGCAAATCTTCTAACCCTGTTCCTGATGGAAAGCCCTAGGCAAACAATGCTGTGACTCAATTGCGTATTTTTTTCCCAACAGATTTTAATAATTTCCCATCAGTAAAGAGGGTTTCAGCCACTTGTGTAACCCAAGCTGCACTGAACTAAAAGGGCTCTGGGGAGCCCTGTACCTTTCTGCCCAGCTGCAGGAGGGACAGAACCTTGCAGTAGCACCTCACAGGGCTACAGTGACCTCAGAACTGGAATAAAGTCCAAAACTAACATGCAGAATGTGCTGGAGGGGGTTACTGTGAGGGGTTATCCACTACAAATTGCTGTATGGGCTACAGATGGTCAGTAAGATATCTCAGTTCCAAGAGTCATTACCCTGGAAAGCAAAAGGGTAGAGCAAAGCAGCTGCTACCATGAGCAGGAGGGAATACAAAGGGAGTATCTGGCCTCCTTATGCTGACATAGAAGTGGGGGCGAGTCTGACAATATTTAATGCACTTCTCTTCTTTAAAGTCTCCTAGAGTGATGTGGCTGCAAGAGTCTCAAGTTTTGGTTTAAGACCTATGTTTGGGAAAGTCTTAAAACCAAAATTTAAGACAGATCCAAAAAGAATCCAATTTTTTCTATTTTTTTACTGCTGTGATTTAGAAAGGAAGCAGATAACAGGTAATTTTCGAGTGTTGATACGCACAGTGATAGAATTACTTCAAAAGTTCCCTATGAGCTCTCAGCTGAAAGCAAACTTCTGGACCACTGGGAGCCCACAGCTTCTCTGACACTTGCAGAGTCTACAAAGACTTTACAGCCCCTCTGAATCAACTTATATGTAATGTTATAGATATTATGTTTTTAGAGAATCTTTTTAAAACCATCACAAAGACCTTCAAACAGAAAGATCTCTTCAGTTAAAAATATATTGCAGACTTTGAGAAAGTAACAATGACTTAAAAATCACCATGATTACTCACGCACCTTAGGAACTGTGGACCTTTGCAGCAGCTCCTGAAGAAACTACACACATTCAGAGAAAAAGATGTCCTTTTTACATTTCAGGGTTTTGGACCAACCAGCCAGTCTAACAGAAAGCTCATTAAGCGGTCTGCAAAGCACCCTGGGATTGGGATATCAAATTACACACCCAGCTAAAACAGAAATAGGGCACAGAAGGACACGTGTCTCCAAGGCTCCATGCAATCTCCAAGCTGGAGACTGCATGGGAATTTCTCAGTAAACTCACGCAGTGAATGAGATTCCCTTCCTCAGGAAGCTAGACAAAGTTAAATAAACAATGTGGGGATCTAAAGCAGAAGGCACTTATTAAAGCTGTTAACTGCAAACAGGAAAAATACTTGCTGAACCCTGTGTTACACTTTTCCAGAGCAATACCAGGCCAGAACTGCATCTATCCACATAATTTTACACACCTTCTTTGTGTTTATTATTAAGTCGATTCAGGCAGTAGGGTAACATGTACCTTTTTCCTTCAGAAAGCTTCAGAAATCAATTGATGCTTCAGCATGAAGGGCTTGTGTTGGTGTGCTGCCTTCTCACAAGTTGATGGGGCTGAAGCCAAGGCAAGGAGCCCATCATGACAAACAAAAATGCTGCTGTGCCCCACCATACTGGCCTATAGCAAAGCAGAGGTATTTAATGCATTCTTTGCCTCTGTCTTCAACACTGATGACGCATCAAGATGGCCCTAGTGCCCAGACCTGCACGACCATGACTGCAATGAGGATCAACCCTTAGCTCACCCTGAACTTGTCTGGGATCTGCTGCTAGTTAGATCCCTACAAGTTCATGGGACCTGATGGGATTCATCCCAGAGTCCTCAAAGAGATGGCTGATGCCACCACTAGGCCTCTCACAATTATTTTTTGGGAGGTCCTGGCAATCTGGAGGGATCTGGGAATCTACAGGCCAGTCAGTCTAACTTCAGTCCCTGGTAAAATTACGGAAAAGATTATTCCGAGAGGTACTGAAAAACACCTGGATGACAACACAGTCATTGGCCACAGCCAGCACAGCCTCATGAGGGGAAAGTCCTGCTTGTTAAACCTGATTTCCTTTTTGACAAGGTAACCTACCCAGCTGATCCAGGGAAGCCAGTAGAAGTAATATTTCTGGACTTCAGAAAGGCTTATGATACTGTCTTTCACAGTATCCTCCTGGACAGCATACAGCTGGACAACCGTGCTGTACAATGGGTGAGCAACTGGCTCACATGTTGAGCACAGTGTGACAGCAAACGGGGTAACCTCTTCAACATCTTCATCAATGATTGGACTCAGGAATGGAAGGAATCCTAAGCAAGTTTGCAGACAACACAAAACAGGGAGGAGCAGTCGACTCCCTGAGGGGCAGGCAGGCCCTGCAGAGAGACCTCAACAGGTTGGAGAGATGTGCAGTCACCAACAACATGAAGTTTAACAAGGGCAAGTGCTGGGTTTTGAACCTAGGACAGGGCAACACTGGTGGCAAGTACAGACTGGGGAATGAACGTCTGGAGAGCAGCAGGGCAAAGGGACCTGGGGGCCCTGGATGATGGCAAACTGAACACGAGCCAGCAGTGTGCCCTGGCAGCCAGGAGGGACAACTGTGTCCTGGGGTGCATCAAGCACAGCATTGCCAGCTGGTCAAGGGAGGTGACTGTCCCACTCTGCTCTGCACTGGTACCACCTCACCATAGGTACTGTGTGCAGTTCTGGGCAATGCAGTATAGAAAAGACATCAAGCTGTTGGAGAGAGTTCAAAGGAGAGACACAAGAACGGTGAAGAGTCTGGAGGGGATGACTAATGAGGAGCAGCTAAAGTCACTTGGATTGTTCAGTCTGGAGAAAAGGAGGCTGAGGAGTGACCTCACTGCAGTATACGGCTTCCTCATGAGTGGGTAAAATGGGACTGACACCGATTTCTTCACTCCTGCGACCAAAGACATGACTCAGGGAAATGGTAGGAAGTTGAACCAGGGGAGGTTTAGGTTAGGTATCAGGAAAATATTTTTCACCCAGAGGGCAGTGGAGCAGTGGAACAAGCTCCCCAGGGAAGTGGTCACAGCACCAAGCTTGCCTGCATTCAACAAGTGTTTGGATGATGCTCTCAAGCACATGGTGTGATTCTGAGGGTGCCCTACAAAGGGACAGGAGTTGGACTTGATGATCCTGATGGGTCCCTTCCAAATCAGCATATTCTCTGATTCCATGACTGATGACTGAGCCTCTCCTGTTGTGCCCACTGACCTGGATACATCATTTTCTGTCTGCCAGAAACAAGAAAGGGGACCTTTCTGTCCTCAGAAAAGTGTTTCTGAGTCCATCCAGCTTCATACCATCTAATCCTGCACCACCTGTGCTCAGAGCATCTGAGGCAGCCAGACAACACCAAAGGACTGACAGCATCACCAGGCACCAGGCTCCCAAATATTTGTGCACTCACATCAGCCTGGCTTTTGGCATCAGCCCACAGATGGGGAGGTACAGCATTTCTCACATTTCCTAAGTTCTGAGTTTTTAATTCTGCACCTTTAAAAAGCAATAAACAAACAACCCATGTTGTAACCATTATTTGTACTAAACCTTCAAACATCTCTGTCTTTTACCAAGTCGAGGATGTGGTGACCCCCTTCGTGCAGCCGTAGGTTATGATAACTTGATCTATCCAGCTATCAAGTGCAGCTCACAAGACATCCAGTTTCCTCCTGCAGAGCAAGGAACACAGCATAATGCCTCACACCCCTTTAGTTTTACTTTCACTGGGACCTGAAATACAGACATCCATCACACCACACCTGATGGCTCTGGAGCATGCCCCAGCTTTGCCCAGTGGGACTCAGAAATTCAAGGGGAAAGACAACAAGACAGGTCCACCTCAAGCAGCCAAGATGCACAACATGTCTTCTTTCACCAGCACTAATTTTGCCATATGCACAGTCAGATATGCTCTTCTGACAGCACTGTAAGAGCTTGCAGCTTCTCAGAGCATCAACATAGTAGTTCAAAATGACCTGCTTTACTCTGCATTGGAATACAAGATGCACACTCAGCACGGAAGGTCAACGTGCTGGAGAGGTAATATCTTCTTAAAAGCACAAACACAAAAGAAAAAGTACCTTTTAATGAAGTACCTTTGGAGTTGTAAATTTAGCAAATTTAACCTTCTCTTTGCATCACTGCCAACCAGCAACAACAAATACCAGGGATATCTATGAGAAAACATACTGATTACACACTACTATTTAAAAACTCCTGCAAGTCTTCAGTCTGTCAGAACATGCAGCAAGACACTAAAAACAAACAAACAAAAAAGCACTGAGAGAGTCAAGTACATTAAATTACTCCTATGAGGAGAGGCTGAGGGAGCTGGGGCTGTTCACCCTCAAGAAGAGGTGGCTAAGGGGAGACCTCATCACTCTACAACTACCTGAAAGGAGGTTGTAGCTGGGTGGGGGTTGGTCTCTTTTCCCAGGCACCTCTCAGCAAGACAAGAGGACACGGTCTTAAGTTGTGCCAGGGGAGGTTTAGGTTGGATATTAGAAAGAATTTCTTCACCAAGAGGGTGATCAGACATTGGAATGGGCTGCCCAGGGAAGTAGTGGATTCTCCATCCCTGGAGATATTTAAAAAGAGACTGGATGTGGCACTCAGTGCCATGGTCTAGTAACTACAGCGGTAGTGGATCAAGGGTTGGACTTGATGATCTCAGAGGTCCCTTCCAACCCAGCCAATTCTATGATTCTAAATTCCATCATCCTGCTGTGTGTAAGTGTGTGGGGCCACCTCAAATCTGAGCTTTCTGGATTCCAGCCAGAAAGACACCAGATCAGGGAGCCCAGACTTTCAGGATTGCCTGCAGATGGAAAAAGCAAGCGATAAAAACATGGAAAAGTGTGGTGCATTGAAATGAAAAGAAATGCAGATGAAGCACTGGGCAAGGCTACAATCAGCAGTCTAGGCTAGTGTGAGAACAATGCAACATGTGAGTGACTGTCATCTAAGGGCAATTTTTCAGAGGATCAGGAAGATGCCACATCCATGCAATGCAAGGAGGATGTAGCAGAGCTGGAGACACATGATTTGAAGCGACACAGAGAAAGCTAGTGAGGAAGAAGAGCAAAGGACAACCTCATTTGTTAGTGACACTCACTTTACAAAAGCTATTTAAGGCCATTTAAATCAGCACATATGACCATGAAAAGGCTTTGCTTGTACAAAAAAAGGGGCCATTGTGTGCCTTCTTCTCCACTGAAACAAGTTAAGGAAATTCTACAGCATAAGCCATCATTTTCATCATTCAGGTTCAGGAATGGGGATGTAGCATGGGATAAATTATGCATTTCATTTTCTTCCATGTGTCAGCTGCAAAGCTGTTAGACCCCCTGCAAAGGTGATACAGCACACATTACAAGAAAAATGTCTTTTATTTTGAATTGGGGTTTTTTTGTAATATTTTGGGATTTCTTGTTACTCAGGTTTTGCTGGCTTGAGCTTGTTATGAAAACAGAGGAGACAAGAACTAGTGTGAGACGATCAGTGGCAGCATGCAGCTGGGACCTTCTCTTTTGGCACGTGCAAGCTGCCAAATGAGCTCAGTTGCCTCATGATACTTCACCATACACAAAACAGCAAGTGACAGGCTTTCCAAAAAGCTATTTGTTTCACCTGGAATTAAAAAACAAGCTTCTTCCAGCAGCTGTTGGGGAAACCCAGATTTGCATGGCGACCCAGGGACTATTGTACAGGATTTTTTTGTGAACAATGAGATTAAAGCCTCTCTTACACAGGAGGGGTGAAAGTATCAGATAAAAGACTGCTAATGCTTATTCTTAAGAGGTATTTTCTTCCTTCTTGTATTTATTTTCTCATATAACAGGAATTCTTTCTAGGACTAAGTCCTTGTTGTATGTTTTCAAACACAGCAAGCACCCTTTATGTCAAGAAGGTCAAGAAGACGTCTTGTTCAACCCAGCCAAATTAGCTTTTATGAAACATTCTCCTTTTCTGGAAGTCAGAAGGCTGGGAATTCACCAAGGAAGGCAGATACGTGACTCAGGGATGCATGACCACACATGGTGCATCCTCCCTGCTCCCATAGTGGCAAGAATCAGCCCCACAAGCAGGGCTCTGAAGGGAGACTTGTGGCCCTTAGCTTTCCCATGATGCAATGAGGCTCTTAGGGTCCTGGACCTTCTGCTCCAAGTGATACATCCAAGACAGGAGAATGGGCAACAGGCAAGCAGCCAGACAAGAGGCATCACACAGTAAAGATACGACCACATGACTACATCAAGGGTCACAAATACTGCAGATAAAACCAGACTGAGGGCAACAAAGGAGAGAACTGTTTCCAATGTGTCAGCTTTATTAGCATTGAAACACATGTATAATCATTGAAACACCCCTTCTATAGGCAACAGATTCTTTTCTACAGGCATGGGCCACCCTACTTAGGGTTAGATAAATTAAAGTTCAGTTTTACTCCCATGGTAAGAAGTTGTTCTCTTGATCAAGTTTAAACACCAGAACTTCTCCTGGCCCTGCCCTGTCACTCCTTTCCTTGAAATCCTTCATTCCTTCATACTTGGGCCCACAACAAGTTTGTCTTCTTTTTTTTAAAGGCAACTTTAGAGAAGCAGCAGGTCTGTTTGGAATTTCAGTGGTGTTTTTTCCCTCCTCATCTAACACAGAGAGGACAGAGAGCCTTTCAGGCATAGGTGCTACTCCCAAAAACATACGTCACAGCATATCCAACATATGTCAAATCAAAGGAAGCCAGGATTTGGTGCAAAGAGCCTTGGGTTCATTCTACTTTCTCAGTCACCGCATCCTCATTCATCTTGTTACTGAGCATTTAAAACCTGCTCACTTGCAGAAAAAATAGTAGGGGCAGCACCACATTCATTTGTCTATTACAGGCAAACACCTTCCTGGAGGGGGAGAATGCATTTGTCTTTGACACCATGAAGCCACTCTCAGTAAGCACAATGTTACCAAGGTTTTGGGTACAATTCATAAATGCAGTATCTTAACCACCCTTTTAAAGATCTGGAAAATCTTCCTTGAAGTGACTCCCATTTCACTTACTGTTAGCCCCTAATGGTAGTTTCTGATTAATAAAGGAACAGAATGAAATTCAGAAACAAAACAAGAACAAGCAGAGGTAAAATACAGAAAAGTACACACAAAAGCCAATATATCTGGCTTGTTCTTTGCTACCCCTTATTTTAGGGCTCAGAATTTAATCAGCTCAGAACACTCATCACATTTGATAAATGTTTTGGTTAGTAATGACAATAGATTCACTAGGATTTATTAGACACGGCATACTTTATTTAATGCCAATCTCTAGAAATTTACTAATGCCTGCTGACAGTGCTCTCACTCTGTGTCTCTTCAAACAAGAAATGAGGTCATCATGATTCATGTAATAATCCAATACACATTTTGAGGAAATTTGTAAAAGTTTCAAAATTCCTAAATGAGGACATTCTGGTTGTTTTGGGTTTTTTCCCCTCCACTCTCCAATTAGGATTTCCCAAGTGGAAGACCAAACTTCCAAAAATCCAGAGAAAAACTGTTTATGCATGTCCCAGACGTGAAGTGCTGCCCTTCTCTGGCAGGAAGGAAGTCTTCTATAATTAAAAGTGTAATTCCAGAAAGTTTGCAATTAGCAAGGATCAAGGTGCGAAGAAAACAGCCTGAAGAAATACTTTTACAAAGAGGTCAGGGATTATTGATAATTGTGAGGGAAGAAAATATGTCTAATAATTACATTTCCTTTCTTCTAGGCTTAGGATGAGAAAAGGTAGAAAATGCCCTGTATTTACAAGAGAAGAACAGAAACAAAATTGATCCTTAAGCATAACACTGCACTTGGATTTGGTGAATTACTAACTACAGAGCAGTTCAGGTGACACCCCAAGTATCTAAACTAAAATCTTACATACCTCTAGTTGTATGAAAAGCAGCATGCAGACCACATACGGCATTCCTGGAAGGACCTGAAGGCACAGATGGCCGTGTTTTGGCACATGCAATTGCAGAGCACATGACTGAAACAACTGTTCTGCAGAGAAGTGCTGAGACTCCCCCTGGCAATGTGTCTCCAGCACAGGAGGACCCACTGTCACATCAATGTGGCCCAGGTGAGCCAAGGAGAGAAGATGAGGCACAAGGCAGGGAACTGCTGTTGTTTTCTGGGGCTAAACCAGCAGGCTCCTTTGCTCTAGTACTTGCACAGTGGTCTGGCAGCAGGGCAGCATAGCACAGTGAGTAAGCCCTCATGGGGTGACTAGGGAGCAGCTTCTGCAAACTTTCCTGAGTGGTTTAAGAGATTATTTTTTTCCCCCTACACAAGAGTAATAAATAGCACTTACCCACTTCTGCAGGCTTCTCTTCTTCCAAGCCAAATAAAAATTCGTATTTGGCCTTGGCAACAATCTGGGTGTGCGCTGATACATCATTATCCCACACAAGAGCTTCTGCCTGCAGAGTCAAAATAAACAAAGCTTATCTACCTTTTAGTGAAAAAACAGCAGCAGGAACATAAAATCCCTTCAGGTGGGCCATCACATAGGATTTTCAAAGTGTTCAATTACCTCTATCACCACCAAGATCAACCAGAGAAGACATGGACCAACTCAGTGTGCTTTTGAAGAGCTCACTTCTTTTCTCTTTGAACCCAAGAATTTCAGTATTAAAGTGATGTCAGAGCTCCCAACCCATCACATCTTTAGCCAGCTTACCAGCTGCAAGGCTGGCAGCACTGTGCAGCCACCTCAGTAACACCAGTTAGGGTTAAAACTGCCTAGGGAATAGTATCAGAAATAGAAAATTTGAGTATGGATGTTGCAAAACCAGAACACATGGGAAAATCATTAATGGAGCAGGCTGTTTCTTTGGGATGAGACAGGGGAAGAGAAAGAGAGGAGCAAGGGCTACAACGATGATCAAAACTGTGGAAAAAAATAATATGGTATGCAAATATGTACCTAAGTCTGAGGGTCCCTGTTGGGTAGGCCACACGTGACCAACACCATCTATATCAGGACAATAGTCCAACCTGGCTTTTTCCACACAAATCAAACCTGCTTCTGTGGCCAGGAGGCAGGAAGGGGGGTAGGGTGGTCCTCCAGGGTAGCAGGGGAGCACCTGGCAAGGACAGATGAAGCATCCCAGTGCCACTGGCACATCCCCACTGCTTCCTACTACTAAGAAGCAGTTTGACACAGCAAAGGTCCAGTCTTTCAGAGGAGGGAAGGGCAGCAGGACTAAGATAAAATTAGTTTTCTGAACAGGTGGGCACAAATCAAATCTCCAAGTAAAGCACACAACAGCAATAAACTGTAGTGCAAAAACTATCTGCAATCGGAATTAGTTTTCTTCCCAGCTGGGCAAGACAGAGCCCGTAATTCTTCCATCTAAAGTGACAGATAAAGTAAATCATTAACTCTATAAATTCTTCAGTGACCTTTGTATTCATACCCTATGTTTGAAGCAGCCAACTGTTACAGCATAACAAGTTATTGCATGGTTCACATTGGCAAAGACCTTAGCTTACAAAAACAGTCTCAAAAAAAAAAAAGCCAGATGGAGCATTCTGCCCCCCAGGACAATAATTACGTTTATGCCTAATTTACCTTAGGGTAAGCATAAGCTGCAAATGGAAATCTAAAGTACAGGAGACACATAATTCATGGAAACACACAGTCAAGGCTTTTTAATCAGAGATGGATGGAATCACAAATCCCTACATCCCTCTAAGGCCAGCTCTCCAACAATTACATTTTCTTCCAAGAATATGCTGGCAAATAACTATCTTGCCATGCCCTAGGACTGTTTTCCCACAGGTTTTCCTGGCCTTTTACCCCCTTTCTTCTCCCATCTTTCCACAAGTCATCAGTTCTGTAGGCTGGTGCCAAATCCCACTGGATGGAGCAGTCCTCAGCAGTCAGGACTTCCTGACCTACAGACCTCTGGGATACAGCATATCCATGCCCCAGCGCTGCTTCACAGTAGTCTGCTCCAATGAGTTTTTCTGACAGCAAACACGTTTTCCAAGGGTCTGTATCTGCCTGTACTTTACTGTGAAACAATGAAGAAAAGTCCAGTTCACAAGACCCTCAACATCATCCAATAACAGGCAGGAATTAATAGTTAAACTAATGTTTATTCAGTGCATAGAGCAGCATTTATCAGTTAGATGCCAAAGCAGAGACTGAAAGACCTTTGTCTTGGCATCTGAAAGAGATCGCTTGATTTTAAGAAGTGCTCAGTACTGCTGATGAGAATTACAGATACTGTCCTGTGCATGGAAACAGCTGAACCTGACATCTACTTAGCTTGTTAAAGCACTGTAAGGATGTCTAAAAGTAGAGCATTTCAGAGCCTCCAGATCCCGGCTTAAACATAAATTTATGACATTTTCTCCAAATAAGAGATATTAAAAAGAGAGAGCAACAAGGGGAGAGAATGAGGTCAAGGCTGGCTTTTAAGACAAATGCTTTGTTGTTGTCCTTTCTTACAGGCAGAAAAAAACAAACAAACCCAAACTTGCTGAAGTCATCATGCCCCAAAACCAGGAGCCCAGAAAAGGGCTGGACCAATGTTCACAGTGCTTTCCAAGCTGCATTAGCAACCATTAAATACAAGCAAGGTTGGAAGAGATATAGAACTCCTGATTAAGCCTTCTCCCTCAGCTCAAGAGCAAAATAATCTGCATCCAGGTCAGCTCATTTCATAATCACTTCCCTCTGAGGGCTTTAACCACCACTTTGATGCATCTGCTGTTGTCACTGCTGGAGAGGGTGACACTCGAGGCATCAATCCTCTTGTATCAGCCCAGATGTACATATGTTTCTCATGAGTCACATACATGGCAGCGAGTTTCTATCCATTCGTTCACCACTCTTGAAACATTTTCTGCCTGTTCAAACATGTTCAATCCAGCCTACTCCTCTGCACCACAGTTATTGGTCAGAAGCTGAGGAGGCTGCATGTGCCTCTCAGGTGAATTTTGTATAACATTCATGCTATATCAAGCAATCGTCACCCCTCAGACTTCCTGCCAACACAGTGGACCAATTTCTGTGGGCTTTTGTCCCTTGCAGAGGCAGCAGAGATTGTTTAGAACATGTTTGTGGCACATGTGGTGGTCTTAGGCTAGCTTGGGAAGCTAAGCTGCTGAATCTGTGTCTCAGGACTGAACTGGACAGCAGTAGGATGCTAAGACCTCAGAGACCCTACTCCTCCAGTGGGAGCTGCAAAGGACCGGTAAGTAAGCCCAACACTAAGCACACACGCTGCCTCAGCTGCATTCTGCTGTCTGAAAGCACAAACTGAAGAAGAGTCAGCAGCTGCAAGGACAAACACTTGTCACTGCTCAGCTAACATGTGACGTTAGGCAGGACCCTGATGAGACTTCCCTCCCTGTGCCGCTACCCCTCTTGAGGCACAGTGTTTCTCTCTGGACGAATTTGATTTTGACTCCAGTTAGGAACTGCCTTCAAACTACCCCCCAAAATTCCCAGTGTTTTTAGATAGGCAAGCAAAGTCACACAAGCCTGCAGAAAATGGTTTTCTTTTCTCTGTGGAAAGTACCAAAGCATCCTCTTTTGAATGTGAATGAGGTTCAGAGGTGGGGTTTTTCTGGGACACACTATTTTCTTCAAGGGTTTTTTGGTTTGGTTTGGTTTTTTTAATTCCTACAAACCAGAGAGCATGAATTGAGTAATATCAAAGTCTTGTTTTCTCACCACCATTTGCAGCTGAGCCAACTCCACCTTTGTGGGTTTCAGTGGAAGGAGAGGACATTGCCCATGGTTTCTGGGACAAGTAATGGGTCAGTCTGAGCACAAAGAGACATCATGAACCCAAAACTCCTGAAGCATTCACTCTTAAGGTCATGTGTTTTCTTTGAAAGTGTCTATTAAGGAGGAAATGTTCAAAGCAGCAGATAATTAGCTGGTAAATGTCAGTCTGGGTTTCTCTCACTCTGAGAGGACAGATGCTAATACACAGACTAACTCCTTGTAGAAGATCAGGGAAATGGTTCTTGGGAAAAAAAGAAGAATGGGATGGGTGCCCAAGTTTGGGCCTTCAGGGAGCACAAGTCAGCTGAAACACTGGACAGCAGGAGACCAGTCATGCTAAAGAAAAACATCAGCAGGAAGGAGTCTAAGGACCTTTCACAAAGGGCCATGAGCCAGGACAGAGAAATCAAGGCATCCTCAGGGGGACTTGCAAGCTTGCTTCATAAAACCCAGCCACTCAACCCCCAGAATGAAATGTTACTCCTATTCTTCTATGCTTACTGGAGAACCTAGAGAGAACTGGGTAGATGGGGTGGAGGCCTCCACAGCTAAACCATACTAGGAGGCAGTCTTATGGGAGCCCCTGTTTAGCACACTTTTGCACTAGCACAGCTTCTTTTCCCACAGCTGACCTCCATCCCCTTGGCCATGCAGCTGATGGGTGCCAGCAGGCAACAACCCCTGCACCAGCAGCACAGAACTTTCTGGGGGTGCAATAGTGGCCACACGTGCACCACTGTTAACCCCAAGATGTGCCTGTTCCATTTTTAATTTCTTCACCAACATCCTCAGTAATAAAAAATCCAAATGCCTCTCAGCAACTTATCATATACCCTGACAAAGGGAGCTGACATTCTCGGGAGGAGTTTAATCATCTACCTTCGTCTTGCATTCTGTGCTCCAGGAGTGTCCACAGAGACTGAATGAAATACAGTAAACTGGCAGTAGAGCTACCATAAATAAATAAACACATAAATGGTAGGAATTATGAACAGAAGGTCTCTACAAGGTTTACAACCTTCTCCATTAAGTTACTAGCAAAGCAAAAGATCATGTGAGTCAAGATGCAACATCACAGCCAGGTCTTTACAGAGTCACAGATACGAGACCTCTGTGCTGTCATGGATAGATAAGCCCCCAGTAGCCCAGCATAACTAGTGGCTAGCCTCTGTTTTGAGGCACTGTTACCATTCCTGGGTGGCACATGAGCTTAGCTAGTCCTACTGCTTCTGACATATCATCCTGAAAAGACTATTCCCATTGAGGTTTTTTTCATTTTCCAAAGTAGCAGGATGAAACACAGAAAGCTGGAGTTAAACTTGCTGGCTGGTGAAAACCAGTGCACCAACAGCACAGAGAAAGCAGAGAGTGTTGGTGCTCACAGAAAGACCACTAGCAAGGCTTGTAGGTTTCACTTCCATGGGACCTCAAACACCGTGTTTTCCTCACACAGGTGCAGCCCCACATGCCAATACATGTTTGTAATTCTTAAATTAAAACATTAAACAGATTAAGACTCAGAGTTAAGTTTTGTAAGGGTACATCTCAGCTGGACCTACCAAAAGTTAATGCTAGCACCACAGGTTTTGGAGTACAAGAAATCTCTGCACCGGTCTTAAACTAACTCCTAACTATCAGGTTGCAGGGAGATGCGTGGGGACCCAAAAGATGCAGAAGAAAGGAACCAAGATTGTGAAAGGGTATTGCCGATAGCCACTGACCAGCAAACAAGTTTACGTTAGAGAAAGAGAGATTCAAGTCAGCTAGGACTTTTCAGGTGAAGAAAGAGGCAGCTGCAGTCACAAGGGTTTTGAAAAAGGCAAAGTGCAATTGGTGGTACGCCAACTCTTTAATACAACAGCCAGACAACATTAAAAGAAGGTATTAGGAGTAAACACCAAACAGGAAGTAGTTTCTTACACAGTTTGTAGTCAAAACCACAGACGTCCCTGAAAAGCAATGTCATGGTAACCAAAATTCTATGGGAGCTAAAATGAAAGGCGAACAACCTCCACAGATACAAATCCACAACTTATCTAGGAATGTTCTCATCCTTCTCATGAAGTTTCATGCTCTTCCCAGGAATCTGCTGACAACCAGAACCATGTACATGCTTCTGGACTAAACCAGCCCTGGGTCCAAATCAGTGCAGCCAGCCATTCTTTCCTGCTACCTGGGCTTTGGCACGGCACTGGAACAGGCAGACCAGCAAGTGCCCAGTACCAGCAAGACAGCCCTTGACAGCAATGCTCCCCACACCTTCACCCAAGAGATTCATCAAAAGATGCCAGGGTACCACAGACTCACTGTGCTGTTCCCAGTGCTGTGGGATGTGTTTACCAGGAGCAGCCTCCCAGGAAGCAGACAGACTAGAAAAACTGAAAGGGCAGAGATACCATCAGAGCTGTTCTCCTTGCTCAAAGGCAGACTTCCAAAAAGTTCAGTGTCTAATGAGAGCCCCAATTCAGATATGAAGCAGAAGAGTTGCTGCTTAAAAAAAGGCATGGAAACAGTGACAAAAAAAGGATGCCTTAGCAGCAGTATCAAGCAGCTGCAGGTAAATTTTGCTTGTTTTTCAGCTGCACTTGAAATTTTCTACCCTTAAAGAAATGTTTGTGTTGTTGTTCAGCTGAAGTTGTTAGGAAGCAGTCAGGTGCTAACACTGAATTAGATGCTTTTTATTATGCAAAGGATGATGCTGTCTGAGCTGTAGCTGCACGAATGTGAACAGCATATTAATTCAAAGTCTGTATGATTACCCTTTACCATTAAACGTCACTCAGAATTTTCTGTTTGCCAAGTCAGTAATTTTGATGCATGCTGTATGGACCTCTGGATGTCTAGGCATTATTTCCAATGCATGCGCAAGAATCAAAGCAAGCCCATTGAGAGACAGGCTTCAGCTCACTGCATGAACCATCATGTTCTTAGATTAAAAACATAGAGATATTAAAAGAGATCCAAAATACTTAATAAAGCCATGGTGTGAGTACTTTTCCTGAGCTACGTCAAACAGCACTGGGGCTTCATTTAAGAAAAATTCCACAAAGACAGCATCTTTTCTTCAGATAATTCAGTGGCACACATGTACTAGACATTTTGCATTTACGTTTTTTGTTCAGTATGTTCTGAGTATATTTAGTAAACTGACAGACTGCTTCTTTTCATCAGGTACTGTGCTGATCTGAGATCTTTAGGTATCTCAGATGGGAGAACAATCTTTAGACAGGCTACAGGTATGCCCCACGTGGATTTCAACTGCATGGAAGCTAAAATTCTGATATTTCTAAGTGCCTCACAAGCCTACCAGAAGTTAACCTCTGTATTTTTAAGCAACTACTTCTTTTCCAAAGCCCAAGCCAACATCTGTTGAGACTTGAGAACTTGCAGGGCACATTCTTTCCCATGTGTATAGTACATTCTCCGTGTCCAGCTAAGTAATTATTGTTTTCATGGATGCAAGTAAAGGATGGGATATCAGGAGAACTCATCTTCCTTTTTAAAATCAGTATTACAAATATGGTTTAAATGGTTTATGATTAAACCAGTCTTTACAGCTTAGTTTCACTGCAAATTACAAAAATAGAAAACCCAAACCACACACCCAAAACTCAAACCACTTTACACATAAGCAACTGGAAGAATTTAGATTTGAAAAGGTGTAAAAACCTGTACTTCCTGTGTGGCAGGGGCAAACTAAAGAGCTTCAACACAGCAACAGAGCATGACAAAATAATTTAGATGTAGCTTACTGACCCTTCATGATTACTTCACATCACAAATTTAAATTATTATTTTTTTAGCTTTTAGTTAAATTTTCTGTCTGATCTTAACTAGGCTTAACAGAAGTTTTCTTGGATCAGAAATATGACTGAAGTTTGATCTGAGTTGTCCTCTCCCTGGTATAGTTGAGGGAGAAACCATAAGTCACAGCAACAGATTTCACATAAGCTTCATGCTGTCCAGGTGCTGGGGGCCTGAAAGATGTTGCAGAAGTAGATTGTTTCCCTGCTGAGTAAGTACAAGTCAAGGAGTGCCAGCATCAGCACCTTCTGGCAACTGTGGCCCTGCAAATGGCCAGAAGCCACCAGGTAGTTTCAGCTGTGATAGGAAAGCAGAAGACACCAAAGTTACTACATCCTCTACAAGCAGTACAACATAAGCCAGCTGGCGCTTCTGTCCCACCGGTGAAGAAGGCACTTCTTCTTTTTGTCCCATTAGGCCACAGAGAGTCCACACACAGGAAAGCTGAAGAAAACCAGAAGTTGATGGTGCTAGAACTTATTTTCTTTTGAAAAAAGGGCTTTCCTGGTAAGGCTTCTTCTGTTAATGCTGAAATGCAACCATATCCCATGCTGAAATGCAACTTCCCATCACACCTGGCATTTGTCCAGCCTGGAAGATGTGGCTATTGCCCCAGTAACACTTCCTGTTTGAAAACTGTTGTAAAAAATAGTGAGGACACTTCAGAGATAAGCCATCTCTCCTGCTATGCCATTTCATGACAACAAGAGAAAGCAAATCCCATACATTGCTTCTGAAAAAAGGGATGCTTATACTGTGCAGTCTGTGTCTATTGGTTTCCTTACTGCTCCCAAACTACTGTATCACAGATTCACAAGACGATGTTCAGTCTTTTCACCAGGAGTAAAAAAATTTGCCCTGGCTATGACCTGAAGCTCTCTGCAAGTGTGACAGAGACCAGTGTACCTCTGTATTGGCAGCCCATCCTCAAAAGCCAGATCCAGCCCAGGGTCCTTAGGCTTGGAGCAGGGATCACGACTCTAAAAATCTTTTTGTACAGTTAGCTAAGCAAGCCCCAGCAAAATACCACACACTTCCTGCACCCAGAGCTTGTGGCTGATGTGATTAGTGGAGGTGAAAATGCAAAACTTCTGCTCTGGTGGCCAGTCTGATCCCTGCTAGACAGCCTGATCAAGTGACCTGGCAGGTTTGTTTGCTGACAGCATCCAGCAATTCAAGCTTCAAGCACTACATAACACCTGAGCTCCTCTGGCTTCTGTTTCAACCCTGTAGGAACCTAGCCCACACCCAGATGGCTAGCCCTCACCCCACCCTGTTTTTAATCCCCATCCACAACCTGCCATGCTCATCTCTGTGATGCAGAGAATAAGTGCATTCACATCCCAGGAGCCAGCAGTCTCCAACAGGACAGGCAGCAAGGCACAAACAAGCATCTCAGAGCAAGGAGGGGATGCACTCAGAAAAAGCACCTGTAAATATACTGCAGAAGGATTTACTTCAAACAGAGCCATTCCTGAGAGGAAAAAGATGCTTAGAATCAGACTGAAAGTGTTGGGCTGACACTGGTCTCTAATAGCTTTTTCATACCACAGGAGCTTTGCTCCCACCCCTCACCTCAGAGCAAACAGGAAAAAAAGGACTGGAAACTGCCTCTCCTACCATGGGTACCTGAGGACAGGAATACCTTCAAAACAAGATCCAGATATTTATGCTTAAGACACAAATTGCTCAAGGCCTAAGTGTGCCCATCTGGCCCTGCTTCCCCAAGGGAGCTGTCAATCACACATCCTCCCCTCTCAGCCATGCTTCCAAAGGGAAGACCTAACCACCAAGATACAACAAAACATCAAGGCCATGGAGTGATCCTTGGTGGGATCCCTGTGAAATCCCTGCTTCACCACAACCCAGATGCTGCTTTCCATCAGGGACCAACTGCAAGGAAATATCCCTTCATGGAGAACAGGAGGCACGTGTCACTAAGCCCAGGGACACTGCTCCCACCTCTTCTGGCTGAGCCCACAAACCTCACACTGATCAACTCGACCAGTGGCTGCACCCTAAGGATCCCCAGCACCCACATCACAGAGCTGACATGGAGTGGGATACTCTGGCTGGTGGCTGACTGCCCTAACCTTTGAGTTTTGGCAACAGCTCACTGACTTGCCCAACCTGAGCTGAGGCACAGCAGCTTGGCAGATGGCTCTCCAGTACCCTGGGGACTTGCCTAATATTACTCTCCAGACCTCATTCCTTTCCTCCCTCCCTCCTTCCCTCCTTCTCTTCCTTGTGCTGCCTCCCTTCCCTAAGCTACTACCTTGTGCTATCTCTAAATTACCTTTAAACCAGCACCCACCAGTGCTGGGATCAGACTCTTGCTCTCTTTCAGCACCCTTTCAGTGTAAAAGAAGAACTCCAAAAAGAGATGCATGCACCACCTCAGAAAAAAAACCACCCAGGTCTGCCAGACTGTCCCTCCATGCAGTAGGGATTGTTCCAAGATAAGAGCTGTGCTGCATGCACAAGGACAGTTCATCTGGTATGGCCAAAGCATCCTTGCTGTATGCCAACAGCCATGTACAAAGCGAGACTTGTGTAGCCTCAACTACCAACCCCAACACTGAAGCTCCAAGCACCTGGCTCAGAGCATGCCCATGGAAACAAACACTTGTCCACAGAGATGCTCCATGGAATCAAACCCCAATCCTCTCTTGAATCAAAGATGCAAAATCCAATGCCAAACTAACCTGGTGAGATGTGTTAAAATAAAATAGGAAGGATGATTTTGGGAAAGAAGCTGGAGAAAGGAAATATGCTGAATGTTATTCAGGTCTTTCAGCTACACAACTTGACAAAAGAAAACTAATTCTTGCTGAAACCCAAAAACAAAAGAGCATTCATTAGGATCCTCATCAACAGAGGACCCCTTTCACACATGTAAGTTGTATAATAATTTGTCTATCAAGAAATCATAATTTTTTTTGTTGTATTGAGTTTAGAAGAGAGCTGTGCTTAAGTTTCTTGGAATTGTCTTAAACATGACCAGTATTGCAAAGGATCTTCTTGTACTCTCCTGAATGATTCAAGGCTGTAATTGAAGGGGAGCATTTGCACAGGGACTTCTAAATGGTTTAACCTTATCTTCTCTCCCACCAAAGGCATACTCCAAAACCATCATCTTTCGTCTTTATAGCCTGTGTAAATCAACATAAAGGGCTAGCATTAAAGCTGGTAACATCTGCTGAAACACACCAACTGACTGATGAAACAGCATTTGAAGTAGGAGGTATCTTGCTGCAAGCTTAATCAGAAAGGCTTGGATAGTTCTCAGCAGCCTATTACAATTGCTTCAAAAACTGGGTGTGCAACCACCAGTTTCATTAGAAACAGTGCATTTGACGTTCTGTTTTAATGGCCTGTGCACAGAGAGAAACAGAGTATGACAGAAGCTGCAAAAGCAGTAGTAATCCACTTGCCTATTACACATCCACCCAAACCACTTCAATGCACAGATATGTTCTGCCTGAGAAAGTACTAACTGGAACCCTGTGGGAGCCTGGTAATTGTTTATGGCACAGAAACACTGCACCTACATGGGAAGTTAACATCTTTGGTGAGTTTGCGTAAAGCTCAAGCTCAATACAACTATGTGTTTATGTTCCCATTAAGAACCAAAGCTCCAGTCCCTGCTAGCAAAGATGAAGGTAATACTGCAATTGCACAGGAGCGTTCCTGCGTATGTTTCATGTTCTAAAGCTTCACACCTTTGGTGAATTCATCTCAAACCCACTCCTACCAAGAAACTTTACTGCTACTACTCAGCCAAAGATCTTGGTTTTTTTAACACCTCATTTAATTAGAGAATTTGGTATGATTAAGGGGCCCTTTCAGTGCAGCAACACTGTTGATTTGTTATACAGCCAAGTTACACAGAGACAGAAGCAAAACCAACCGTACGGGACGCAGGTCGCAGGTCGAAGCCCTAGGGTGGGAGTCCGGGTGCAGCCTCCCGGGTTCCCTTAAGGAAGTGTGAAAAAAAGAAGAAAAAAATTGAAGGAGTTAAAAGAAGAGGAAAAAGGAAGAAATAAAAGGGGGAAAAGGAGAAATACGAAAGGAAAAGTGAAAAAAAGAGACTGGAAAATTAAACAAAAGGGAAAGGAGAAGTGAGAGGGACAAGAAAAAGGAAGAAAAAAAGTAAATGGAAACAAGGAAGAAGAGCAAGAAAAATAAAGCGGAAAAATAAAAGAGGCAAGGAAAAAGAGAGGCAGAAGTAAATTAAAGGAGGAAGCGCCCGCGGCTGAGCGCACCCCCGCACGGGCACACACCGCCCCTTACCGCACCGCCGGCTCTTTCCATCTCCCATCGCCGGCCGCGGCGGATCGCAGCCGTCCTCCCGCGAGGCCGTGCCGACACGGCCCGTTCCGTACCACGCCGCGCCGCGCCGTGCCGAGCTGAGCGGTACTGCGCCGCGCGGCGCCGGG
>JAAWXA010000012.1:7086489-7111883 GCA_038090715.1 Florisuga fusca
GGGCTGCCCAGGAGGGGAGGGAAGCTGAAACTGGGGCGGGGGATAGAACGCGAGGGAAGGGGAAGGGAGTAGAGCAAGTGCTCCACAAAAATATAAATTAATTAAATAAATAAATAAAATAATTCAGGATTACCGAAAGCAGCAGAGTGAAAAACACAACCCGGACTGTGTCCACAGCAACGGTGCTGGGAGGTACACATCCAAAGCCCACAGTGGCCAGGACATGCCGTACTCGATTCTGCTCCTACATCCTTCAGTGCAGCTCGCGGTTGTTAAATAGATAAATAAATAAATAAACGAACAAACAACCAAAAACATAGCAAAAGTCTTTTCCAGCCGCGGGGTTTTCCTTCCAAGCCCAGCTTCAAATAACAAAAGAGCACAGATGTCTTCAGAGTAACTTCATCCAAACGTTCAAAACTGATTTTTCTTTTTTTTATTTTCACTGTTCACTGGAAATCCTCTTGCATTGCAGTGTTTCTAAGCACGCAGTTACATTAACAACAAAAGTATCTCCCAGACTGGAGAAAGAAGGATGTTTGTTTCTCTGCTTTCAGGTTATTTGTGTTTGTTCACTAGTAGTTGGAAAGTTTGGGGTTTTTTTTCTTAACCCACCAAAATTGAGTGGTCGCTTGGAGGGCTTTCTGAAGCAACCTGGAACAAGGACCAGGATTTACTAAACGCGTTATGTTTGCTTCTTCCCCTGCACTGGATAACACCATTTGGTGTGAGGTGAGAGGCAAGGTTATTCCAGCTACTTTCCTGTTACGAAAGGCTTTGGACAGCCCTGGTGGTAGACGTGCATCACTATGAAGTCACTGGCAGAAGCATACCACACCCAGGCACAACAGCATCTCTGTGACAGAGGAGAAAAGTGTCACCCTGCCTTGCTACCCATCTACCTGCTTGCTCATGGTCAACCATGACACATGTGGTCAACCACACTGCACCATGGGTCAACCTCAGCCTTTCAGTTCTCCATCACCACAAGAAAAAAAAAACAAAAAAAACGAGGAAAAAAACCCAACAACAAAATAAACAACACCCAATAAACATTCCTGGCAGAGTAAAGGTAAACAGTAAGTGAAGGCATAGAGCAAAATGCACACTGCCCTGGAGCTTTCCCTGTTTGGCGTTAAGACAGGGTGGCAGCACCATCCCTCTGCTCTTTCAGCCTCTAGAGGCTCCATCCAGCAGCATCTCACTGTGCTCTTCCCAAGAGGGCTGCAGCAAGCATAGCTCACCCTGTTCCACCTAACCTGATCCTTTCATTCTTACCACCTCCAACTCCATACTTAACAAGCAGAGGTGCTCCTGTTTTCTGCCCATGTCACTCTGAAGGAGACCACGCTGTCTCCATTACCTGGGTGCCTCAGGCCTGGTGTACCCTGTATCTCAGCAGGCATCCCGCTCTTCCCCTACCACTTCCCCTCTCCCTGTCTCAAGCCTCCCACCTGCTCCCCAGCACCACAAGACATGCTCACCCAAGCATCCCAGGAGCCCATAGTAATTTCTGTCCTCTGGGATGAAAAACTGGCTTTCCAACCCCCAAAATGGCTGAGACTGGTCCCCAAGAGCCCATGTATCCATGGCAAATGGGTGCCATGGGCCACAGTGCCTCAGCAGGGCAGGGTGCTGGAGGTCTTCGCCCCTCTCCTCCAGCCAGGGCTGCCATGCCATGCATGTTTTCAGCCTCAGCAGGGGTTTGTTTCAGGCTCTTCTGAGGCCGCAAGAGCCAGTGCAGGCTCACAGGCTCCATCTGTGCCACATGTGAGCTGGCTAATGCAGTGGAAAAAGACCCACTGCCTGGGTCTCTGAGGAAGTGATGTGTGCTCTGCCTCCCTCGGCCCTGGCACATCTGAGGTAACACTGCTGTGGGCTAGGAGGTAGCTGGGAGCAAAAGCTGGAATTTGAGATGAGGGAAAGAGATGACCTTTGCAAGGCAGCTGCCCATTGCCCAGCTCTGGGCACCTACATGGCTGCTGCGGCTACTGCACTCTAATTGGGTGCATTTTTACTTCCTTTTTTTTTCAGTTGACAAGAATTTGACCTTTTCTTTCTGATCCAGGCACCTGACCTGGGTCATCCAAAAACTTCTATGCTTCTGGAAATATGCTGTGCCATAGGACGGGAAGAGGAGGGCATTTGCAAGCCTCAGGAAGGATGATCATGTGAGCCTCTACCGGTCTGGCATCTACTGTTGGTTTGCTTTACTGCAAAGGGTTGTGATGGGCATGCTGAGATCTGTACAAGGGAAGGCATTATTTCTTATACCATCAGTCATTGCTTTCTGCACAAAGGCCTTATTAAATCCCAAAACATTACCATGAACAGACAATCAGAAAAGAAAATAGATGGCTTTGCTGCATTTATGAAGGAAATTTGCAGTTTTTTCCAAAAGCTTGATTTAGTTATATCAAAAAAAATAATTGCGGCAAAAACTGACACGAAAACTAGTGTGAGCCCTAGTTATGAGGGCCTGACACACAAATACTCTTTGTTGGATTAGCAACTGACTACATGGCAGGGTGCAGAGCGTTGTAGTCAACAGAGTTAAATCCAATTGGTGACTGATCGCCAGTGGTGTTCCCCAGGGTTCGGGGCCAGTCCTGTTCAGTATCTTCATTAATGATCTAGATGAGAGGACTGAGGGCTTCCTGAGTAAGTCTGCACATGACACCAGCTTGGTTGGGATCTGCTTAAGAGTAGGAAGACTCTGCAAAGGGACCTGGACAGGCTGGACCAGTGGGTCAGGGTCAGTAATATCAGGTCTAACAAGGCCAAGAGTTGGGTCCTGCACTTTGGTCACAACAACCCCATGCAATGTTACACACTAGGGGAAGAATGGCTAGAAAGCTCCCCATCAGAAAAGGACCTAGGGGTGCTGGTTGATACTGGGCTGAATATGAGCCAGCAAGGCAACCATCCTGGCTTGTATCAGGAATAGTGTGGCCATCAGGAGAAGGGAAGCATTCACGTGCCTGTACTGCGCATTGGTGAGGCCACACCTCAAATACTGTGCTCAGTTCTGGGCCCTTCACTACAAGACAGAGATTGAGCTGCTGGAGTGAGAGTGGCAACCAAGGTGGTGAAGGGTTTGGAGAACAAGTCCTTTGGGCAGAGGCTGAGGGAACCGGGAATGTTTAGTTTGGAGAAGAATGGAGACATTGCTCTCTACAGCTACCCAAAAGGAGGTTGTAGGGAGGTGGATGCTGGCCTCTTCTCTCAAGTGAACAATGATAGGACTAGAGGAAATGACCCTAGATTTCCTCCCTACAGGAAAGGGAGGTTTAGACTAGATGTGAGGAAGAATTTCTTTACTAGAGTAGTCTGGAATTGGAATGGGCTGCCCAGGGTGGTGGTAAAGTCATCATCCCTGGAAGTATTTAAAAAGCATGTAGATGTGCTCTAATGGGTGATACAGATATTGATACATATATTTTATTTGGTGGTTGACAGTTGGATGCAGTGCTCTCAGACGTCTTTTCCAGCTGTGGCAGTTCTGTGATTCTGTGATTTACAGAGTTCTCTGAATTGCAGGTAGTAATGTCAGGGCACCATGAAGGACAGCTGGATCTCACAATTTGGTTAAGGGGGTGTTCTGTGAGAAGTGGCCAAGGGAGTTGCTGGGATATTTTGGGGAGCAGAGTCTTGCAAAGCCAGTGGTGCTCTGGTAATTCTGTCAGCTGAGGTTGCTTATATACTGGTATTAAAAATACAAAGTCTGGGTATGTCGTTTAGCAAAACTGGGTCTCAAGGCAATAAAATAATTATGATGGATTATTTGTTTGCAAGGAGTCTTGGGTGGAATACAGAGGTCAGGAAACAGGAAAATGGTAAGTTACACAGCACCATGGGGCTGCCAAGGTATGCCCATCAAGAAGCCCCACATTTGATCACCAGAGAGCAGGGCAGCAAACCAAACCCCTTTTTCTGACCATACCACATGGTTACAATGGGGGATCATAGGTTGCCTTCCCTCGCCAGCAGGACAGCACCTTGGTGCAAGCACAGATTAAGCGTCAGAGCAATGCTGTGTCAGTAGCTGTTCCAGGCAGCTGGATGCTTCCCACCACTTCCTAAGACAAATATTAATGATCTGAGCCAAAAATCATGGTTGAAAATACTTTCTTTCACCACTCCACACCCTCATGAAAAAAAAAAAAAAAAAGCCATGTGCTGTAAAGAATAACAAATACATAAACTTGGTGGTCTGTTTCCTGTAAAGGTGCTCTCTTGCTCATTATTCTCCTCTCACAGCAAGATGAGATGAGTACAGGAAATTCACTTTATTTATTCCTCCTCATTCGAAAGGCAAAAAAACCACATGTAAGCCATCATCCAGGTACTCACCAGAAAAAGCCTCTGGACATTGCATTTCAAATCACATAGAGATTCTCTCCTTCCATAAACAAGAAGGCAGCTAGCAATAAAATAAAGTAAACTAAAAATTATTATTAAAAACCCCAAACAGAAATACCATTATCCCCAGATGGAAAGACTGAGTTTATAATTTATTGGATTTTCCTATGTGTCTGCATTTTTTTTGGATGCATCTGGCAAAACATTTTTTTCCTCAGTAAAGCAGAGCCACCATCAAGCCCCTTTCTTTCTAAACAAATATGCAACAACACAATATGCAACAGCAGATTTGGATGTAAGGTGCAGACTAGGAAACAAATGGCCATGTGCAAGAAGTGTAACCTTTCAAGTATTTCTTAAGAAGAGTAAGATAGCAGTAATAAATGGCCAGGTTGACAGCCATGGCAGGGAATGGGTTAAAGCAAGCACAGGCTAGTTAGCTGCCATTGCTGTGAGGAGGGGGTATGCTGCAAGCTGTGCCAGCACCATTGTTCTTCACTTGGCTCTTTTCTATCAGTTTGTCAGATTGGGTTGGCCTCCCACCCAAAGTTCCTGTAAACCTCCCTTTTAGGGATTAACTGTACTGTGTCTTTCTTCTACTGTTGAGATTCTTGACATGCCTACGACTAGTAATATAATACAGAAACATAATATGTCCAGATTTTCCATATATTTTCTCCAGAGATTTCCCTTCCCTCCCTCCTCCATTTGACATGTTCTTTGGGAGTAAAAGAAGTTTGTGATACTGCCTGCCTGGGGACCCCTATAACTGGCCAAAATTAGAGCATGTGATGGGAAATCTCAGAGACTTGCTATTCTACCTATCAGACTTTGGGTATCTCTACTTTGACTTTTATCTCCAAAAAACAGGGAGAGCACAGGTACCTCCCCTGCTGGCCAAGTCTTTAGACATCTCCATATTAGCCCAAGACAAATTGAAGGACACAGAAAAACTTTCTGAAATGTCCTTGTTTTGGCAGGTTCATGGTTACATCCCAGGTCTCTGCTGTCACCTCTTCTTTTAATCTTAACCCTTTCCCCATCTCTAGTATATCTCTCTTTTTGGCCTCCTCTTCAGCAAAGGGATGGAGGGTCCTCAAATCAGCCCATCTGCAGTGGGTGTGCACCTTCTAAGCAGGCTGTCAGTGAAACCCATGAGTACCATCCCTATCCAGCAAACAGCCACAGCTCCTGGGAATTTGCAGACTGATGAGCCCACAGCAGGGACAGGTCATTAAATCTTTTCCTTGCTGACTCCTTCTGAAAGTGTCATCCCTGTACATCATGTGTCAGCTAGTGGCCCTGCTTAGTCAAGAAGCCAAAGAAGGATTCCAGCCAGGTTGAGGCTGGCCATGCACCTCCAAAAGTGATGGAGGTGCACAGTCAAGTCCTACTGAGTTATGCTTCTGTTTTTCCCCAACACTAAGGGTACAAGCCAGCCATCCCTCTGGGTGGGGAAAACCCCTCCATCCTGCTCCTGACAGGGAAGCAAAACGTCAGGTCTAGGAGATCAGGATGCACCAACAATGGGAACACCAACAGTGGAGGCAGTGAAAGAAAATTTCAGGCAGTTTCCAGGAACTCAGAGTTGCTTCTGTGGCTGTATCTGTGCTAGGGATCAAATCACCAAGACTCCTTTCTTTTCCACAGCTTGCCACATAAAGGGTAAACAAGAGAATCACAGGTTGGTTTATTTGCATAAATATTTAAATATTTATTTGTACTGGCATCTTCCTGTAAAGTCCCTCTCTAGAGTTTTCCCCTCTTCTTGTGTGTCTTCTTTCTCCTGATGAAGATGGTTCAGGCTTGTCTGAGACTGCACGCCAGATACAAAACCAGTTAGAGGTGAGGGGAAGGGAATATTATTTAATAGCCTTTTTGTTTTCTGGTAGGCTAAATAGCAGCTTTAACAGCACATTTCACTGTGTTGTTGAATCAGAAAACAGGAGCCAAAGCTAAAAAAGGCTCAGCCTGGAGGTATCATGTGTCCAGTTAGAGCATGACACCAGAGACAGCCACTCTCATGATGCAGCACCATGGTAACAGCTGCCTTTGCACTGTGGGGGGCTCTATAACCAGGTACAGGGGGGCAGTGTGTGTCTGTGTGGTACAGTGTTTCCTCCTTCTGTAGCTGGTTTTCTGGGGCAGCCTGTCACACAAGCTGCACAGCCTCCTGGGCTACCATCAAGGCTCATCTGAAGAGATGGAGAGCCCTAGAAGAGAAAGAACACCAATGAGGATAGAGCAAGAAGAGAGGCATAGTTTTGCATCAGGTGACAGGGAGTGTATGTCTGGCATTACCCACTGAAGCTGTGGGCAGAAAATATGGGAAGAATCCCATCCTCTTTTCTTATAAATCTACTTCAGCTTCCAGACCCCAGGCCTTATTTTAAACTCTTTTTTCTGTCTTGCATCCCCACACATCAACCTCAGCATGCATCGTCTAAATTTCCATCCTCCCATGTACCACTCCACTTCCTCACAGCTATCCCCATACTTGCCTCTTACAGTACTGGCCTCCTACAGCACCCCAAAACAGAAGCTGTCAATCTTGCTGCTCTGCTGCTGTATACCACTACTGTATACCACTGGGAAAGGGTCCCAGCATCATAGCCCTATGTCCCTAGTCTCAGGCAGTCTACCTCCCAGCAATCATTTCTCTTCTTCTGATTATTTTTTCCCCAATTAATTAATTCCCCCCTGTTCATGGCCAGAAACCAACCCTCTGTCAGTGAAATGGGCACACAGACTTGAACATTCATCATTACTTGAAGCATCAAGAAAGCCGTAGGAAGTTCCCATGCATACCACTCTTGTTTGTGCCCACCACCTGGAAGTTGTGCGAAATGCCACATCTAGTCAGGGCCACCCTGTGCAGACAGAATTGTGTAGACAGGATAAATAATTTTCCATTTGAGCTTTTTTCCTACATTTTCCCCCCAGACAAACTGCTTCTATCACTTTTGCTCTCCCCTACCTTTTATGTCAGTGTCCTGGTTTGGGCCAGGATGAAGGTGATTTTCTGGTTTGTACTTTTGCTTTCAGCTAAGTTTCTTGTAAGTAGTTGCATTTGCTGAAATTAACAGCAAGTTTCTCAGACACTGTCTGCTTCTAGGACTGATAACATTGGATGTTTATAGTTACTGTTAGAGACTGGTGTGCAGAGCCAAGGACACTGCTTAGCTCTGAGGAACATTTTACCCTGCAGAAGGAGTAAAGAGGTCCCACCTGAACCCCTCCTTTGGGGAGGGCCGGACAAGATAGATGCCAGAACTGACCAAACAGAGTATTCCATCCCATACACATCATACTCAGTATAAATTTGAGGGATCACAAGGGTCAAAGACCCTTCTTTCCTGATCCTTTCTTCCTGCTCTTCCTTCACCAGTTCCCTGTTTGCTTCGGCATCCTGGGAGGATTCCGTCCATTTGTCTGCCTGTGGTCTGATCCATGCCAGCCTGAATCTGTGTGTTCCTGCCTCCAGCTCCCGACTGCTCCTGACCCCAGGGGTCCAGACTGGACTTTCCCAGGGCTGCCCTGCAGCCTTGGTGGTGACATGAGAGTTATTGGGGGAAAGGGGGGGAGGAACGTAGTATCAGTTTTTCTTGTATATTTGTATATTTGTATATATTTAGTAATTTTTCCTATTTATCATTGCTGTTTCATTAAAGTTGTGTAGTTTAGTTTCCAACCCATAAGTCTCTTTCCCTTATTCTCTCTCCTTTCCTTATCAGGGAGGAGAGGGGGATTAATGGAAAACATCTGTTACTCAGTTTAATTGCCGGGCCAGTGTTAAACCGTGACACTCAGCCATACTGTTCCATCAGCAACTGGATAAAACAGCTCTGGCCTGCTCTTGTGCTATAGACGTAAGCATTATTTTTCACCATTTCCATGCAACTCCTTCTGCACCCCCAGACATATATACTAAGAGCCAGGCTCGCGGGCTATGCAGCATCTCTTTTCTTCACCCTACTTCCTCTCCCAGATGCAGAAGGCATGAAATGGACAAAACAATAATGTAGCACAAAGATACAATGTCCTCCAAAGAGAGTTTTATCTGAACAACTGAAGATGTTGATGGGTATTTCCTGTAATTTCTCAGTCACTATCTTTCACCACCTCCATGTGGATCCAATGTCTACAGCTGAAATAGATATGCTGCTCCTGACTCTCTCAAGTCACAAAATCCTTCTTTATTCTATTACTGAAAGCCTGCTTTTTTTCCTTCAGGCTCATACTTTTTACAACTCCATCAAACCAGCTTTACAGCTTCACAGCTATCTCAAGATGAAATCCATGCCCATGGTCAGCCCAAGGGAAAAAGCCACCTACTCCAAACACTATGTATTCCAACCCCTCACCATTCTTTTCCATTTATATTTTTAAATTAGGATGCTGTATTTTTCAAAGCTGGTACAGAAGCAACATGCTATTTTCTTCCCTTTCTTTGATGTCAGAAAGACTCATCTTGTGGCTTGAAGAGCTTGCTGGATTCCTGTTTTCTGAGAGAGGCCAACGATGAAGAAGTATGTATGGTGAGGAAGTGATACCTGAGATAGCTGAGGGAAACAGAAGCTTGGTTCAAAGCCTTCTGGAGCCAGTGGAAGAATATCCCTAACTTTGCTTTGGCTTTGGAGTCTGCCCTGCTTCTAAAAGCTTTAGGTTCTTCCTAAAGTTTGATTTCCAATGGCAGTCTCAAATGTAGTATTTGGTCTGAATCTGAGCTTGCTGAGCACATTCAACCTTTACTGCTTTGAGCAGGTGGCAAATAGCTGTGCTCAGTATAAGGCTGCTGTGCAAGTGTTTTCAAATGCACAACAAACAATTCTTAATTACAGTTTTTCATACTGACAGACTTCTCTGAAGTCCAGAGAGCACACTCATTAATTTATCCTCCTACATCACCTGTCAAAAAGGCAAACCCTAGCAATCTTACTTCTCAGATGAAACAACTGAAGTAGAGAGTTAAATTACATGATCAAACCACAGATGCAAGTGAGTATTAAAGTCAATATGAGAAGCTTGTTCTTTGCATGGCAATAAACGAAATGTCTTTCGGCTTCATGCCTCGGTCCCTACTAAACGTATGGTTCAGTCTCACTGAAGATAGCCACATACATAAAATTAGTCAGGCACACAGCTGCTGATCTCAAGATTCACATTTTTAGATGCCGGTCAAGCATGGTGCTGAAGCATGAACTCTAGTGCAATTACCATATTTAAGTCACCACTAAATAGCCAGAGAGCCTGCCTGTCTCAGTAGTGATCTCTACTGAACTGAGCCCTCAGGGAGGGCCTGGATTTCCCTAGGTTGACTGCGTTTGAGCTGTTTGCACTGGGTGAAAGAGAATTATATGATGAGGCACTCAGGTGCATCTGTCCGTCCACCTTGATTGAAGAACACCTTTCAATCAGTGACTTCAGATTAATGAACCCAAATCACATCTTGGATTTGAGTTTGAGGGTATTATCTGGGCTGGATGGGTCATTTTTACCTATTTTTGCAAGTCAGTATTTGTCAAAGTGTTAGCAGCTCCCTTGATATCAACAGAAGATCGCTATTCTTTGTAGGTAAAATACAAAGGTCCAGCTTTTCCAAAGAACTCATGCAGCAGATTTTAAGACTCACCTAAAGGAGTCAGATGTATTTGTACTGGAGCTGAGCAACAGCCAAGAGGACAAGGGAAAACCTTTCTACTTCCCATAATAGGAATGTGGTTATCGCTAAAACAATTTGCTTAAACAATGGAATTGCTTAAATAATGGTTTTGATCACCAAAGAAAATAAATACTGAAGGCTTATGATGACACAAACCCATGAAATGATGACACAAACCCATGAATGGAATCCTTTTCACATTTCCCTCATCCTGCTTCATTTCCTTCAGGGAATGCATTTTTGGAATGAAATGAGAATATTGAAAAGGCAATCTGTATATTGAGGCTATGGACCTCAAATCATACAGCTTGATGCAGACTGAGGATTTGTAGGTACCTTACCAAGGGTGTCTTCTGGATGTAAAAGATTCAAACAGATGAAAAGAAGCATTTTCCTGTGTGCACTGGGATGATCTGGCAAAAAGTGATTGCCAAGATTCTATTTCTTTTCTCTTTAGAAAGCTACCAAAAATGGCACCACATCAACCCAGAATATATGGGAATTTAATAAGGTTAACTCTTGGGATACTTGGGATAAGATCCAGGGATAATTTACAAGAATCAGCAGGGTTGGGCATAGACTCCAGCAATTTACTTTGGCCAGTGGTGTGGCTGTAGATCTGATAGAGGAAGGTAGTGGAAGTCAACAGATTGACATGATCTATCTTAACAGCCACCACAAGCATGGATTTTCCTATAGATCAGAGTCCACAGAAGACCTGGGGAATGGTAGTATGCACAACACACAACCTGTTGTCTACAACTAATGGATCTCAAGTCACCAAGATCTTCTCTAAAGATAACAAGTCACCAGTTGAAAACTCACTGCATGGATTGGAATCATCCTTAGGGGATGGCACTATGTAGTTCAAATGATACTACTGCAACAGACTAGACAGCTATGTGGAAAACTCATATCCTTGGAATGGAATGGAGACTGACAGCCATCCTGAAGATGAACACAGTGAAATGCTTTCAAAGACAAGAGCATATTGCAGTAAATACAGTACAGTATAGACCACCAAAACTACTAACATAACTACTATTCATGCTGTGGAAGACCAAAATGTGCAGAATACTTTATGAAACAAATGTTCAGAATGCTCCTTACCCAAAAAGTTGCCAGTTAAATCTCAGTGGTGTTTTTTAAAAAGCTGATATTTTGCTGTGAATCACATGACAAGGAGGCTAATAAAAGTGTCCTGTAAGGTAATACTTTGTTCTGAGACCCTATGGTTCCTCCTTTGCCATATTCTTCCACCTGTCACTTTATCACGTCTAGTTCCCAAAGACTCCATCATGGATGGGGGCCGACCTCAGACCTTCTGAATTCAGTCCTGCCCTTCAGCAGTAAAGGTGTCTTCATTTCCTGTGCCCACAGGCTTCTGAAGCAGTACTGAGAACAGTGCTCAACACTGGAACAAGGGTTCAATCAGACAGGCCCAGGCAGGGATTTTATAACCTGTGTGTGTCCCCAGGAAGTCTGCTGGTTTTGGCCCCATTTTCTGAGGCAACAGCTGAGTGCCTGATGTGACCATTTCACAGGGGGCAACTATTTCATTAAACAGTGCTCAGTTTAGCCTTAGTTTCTAAGAAAACAAGTGTTTACTTGGCTATGCTACCTACTAACTGATCATCTTTCTGCTTCCCATAATATCTTTTGAACTGGTTAGCTAATTACAACCATAGGTAGGACAGAGTGACCTCACCTAAAATGAGGTTACTGGAAAATAAGCAATTTGTTAATGTTTGTTCTGGGGAAAAGATAGAGAGAAGCACATTACTTTGGACAGCATACAAGTATTTGCAAGTGTTCCACTCATCTAGGCATTTTTTTTTTTTGTCTGCCAGAGGTATCCACAAGGGCAAAAATGGCAGATGGAAAATATTGATAGAAGTGTTTTGAGGCAGGGCCAAAAGAGCGAATCTGTAGGACTAGAAACTTAAGAAAACATTATATTTTTGTTACCATTGCTAGAAGTTCTTTGTGATTCAGGGGTACTGCTAGCAGGCAAACAAGGCCATAGTATTCTTGGTGATTCAACAACACCACCACAGTTGGTACCTTTGAAATTCTGACTCTAACTCTAGCTCTAACTAGACGACTGCTTCATTTTCCTTGCTGGCAGAGGAAAGAGCTTCTGCTTACCAAAGGGCAACCTTCAAGTAAATATCTAGGTTTCTGCCTCAACATAACAGACAGAGAAGGAACTTTGAAAAAAACAGTTGAACCAAGTTATGGCATGGCATTCACTGCTGTCCACCCTTTCCTGAGTCTGTGTCAATCCCATCAAGAAATTCTTCATGGCATATAAGGGGAAGAGCTGCATTGCAGTGTTTAATCCTGAGGCATGCCTGGTTGTTTCAGTAGTCACTCAAAATGCTGAAGGCATTTGTGGGCTTTATGTGACAAAGAACTGGCTCTTGGAAGTTGCTGCTTGTTATTAACATGCTGCAAAAATCTCCAGGTATAAACATGAGTTACTTTCTCTCAGAAACTGCCATTATCTTAGACAAGATGTCTGGGGGGAACCCACAAGGTCAAGTAGTCAGAAATATCTCATCCTTCTTTAACCAGAAAAAGAAAAGCTACAAGCATATAGCATTTTAGAACTTGATGGCCATTAGGAAGGACAGTGATGCATGAGTATAATATTCAGCATTTGGTCAAAGTATTACAAGAGGAGGCTGAGGGGAGACAATATCGTGTTCTACTACTACCTGAAAGGAAGTTGTAGTGAGGTGGAGGTCAATTTATTCTCCCAAGTAGCTGGTGATAGGATGAGGGGATAGGGCTTCAAGTTGTGCTGGGAGGGAGGTTCAGAATGGATATTAAGAAATATTTCCTTACTTAAAGAGTGGTCAGGCATTTGATCAGGATGCCCATGGAAGCATCCCTGGAGGTGTTCAAAAAACACATAGACATGGCACTTTAGGACATAGTTTAGTTGGCATGGTGCTGTTGGGTTGATGGTGGGACTTCATGATCGTAAGAGTTCTATTTTAATCTCAATGATTCTGTGGTTTTAGAAATGGTATTTGCACTGGGTTTGCCCCAGCAGGTCAAATAATCTCTCAGAGAAGAGGGAAGATCTGCCACATCCCTGCTGGACTCAGGGTGAGGGATTCTTTAAATGTTTTCCCATTGCCCTTTCATGCTGCACAAACCCTGCATGTTGCATGGACTGTTACTCTGTGGTCCGTATTCCATACGTTAAAAATGCTAAGCTAGCCCATACCAGCATTGTGAATGTATAAACACCATTTTATTAATGCCTATTATTTCCGTGCTTGGATATCCTACTTTCTCCCAGGTGATCTTTTCAAATGTTTCAATATCCTAACAACCTACATTGAAAACATCTCATATAAATTTCCCTTCCTGTAATTTCAGCCCACTGCTGTTATTTTATCCACTGTGGACAAGGACAACAGACTACACCTTTCTCTCCTGAAGCACTCCTGTAATTGCAAAAAAGGATCAGACAACCCCAGTCGACTCTTCTCCAAATTAAAATTACCCTGGCTTTTGTTCAGCCCTTCTTTTAAGTCCTACTGCCTGTTTAATTTGTTCATATTGAGATAGGCCTACCTGCCTTATAAAGCAGATATGGCAACAGCCTATCTTCTCATTAGAGCTGCGAGGTGATAGCTGCAGCTACCTGTCACCAAGCATGAAGAAAATGTTCTGAGCTTAAAGACAGTATATTTTTTTGACAGGAGCTAAAAACACCTAGATTCAAACCCAAGTTCTTCTGCTGACAGTCAGTCTGGTCCTATACAAAATGTATCTCAGTTCACAGCTCCTTCACTTGACAGACAGGTCTAGAAATAATAATTTGATTAACTTAGCACAGCATGACCAAGGTAATATAAAGTTGGAGATTGTGCAGATGTTGCAAAGTCTCTTGGAAGAGCTCACTGTTATGACAGACTTCTATGTAGGTACATGTTCTCTCTTATAAGTTATTTCTAAAAAATTTGTTCTGAAATTCTGCAAGTGTGTTTTAAGAATTTGAGTTCTTCAGGAGTGACTACATCAAACTGCTGGGTCATCATTAGCTTCCAAGTAAATGTGGGAAGTTCAGGACTTCAGAATACCAGGAATCCTATGTAGGTAAACATTGACATTTGAACCCTTCCAAGCGAATGATTAAACCAATTTGCTTAACATTGCTGTGACTCACAGGTTTCCTAGTACCAAGCTATCTCAGCCTGCTGGAAGGATTCTACATTAGAAGATGATTAAAAGTATCAGAATTCTTTGTCATTAGTTTTTATTTTTGTACCACTGCGGGAGAGATCCACATGGAATCACTCAAATGCTTACTTGAAAAGACTTTTCCTCCATACTGGAACTCTCTACACAGTCACATTCCCTAAGTTATGCTGGCCAAGAGACTGTATCAAAGCATCACATGGAGTTTTATAGGCTCCCTAACTTAAAAAGAGAAGGACTCTGTTTGTTCTGGTTTTAATACATCAAATTATGAGAGATCTCTCTGCAGTAGCAATCCCAGAGTACCACTTGAGAACGTTTTCTGAAATAGTGTGGGCATATTAAAAGAAAGCAGCATTGCTCATTTTTATTCTTCATTGAAATAATGGATCCCACATGCTTTTAACCAAGCAAAAAGAAGCCTGTAATTTTGTGTGAAAAAGAAGTGGGCACTGACTTAAGTTACAATCTCCGAGCCAAGCCCACTTGAAACCATTCTTCATGTTTCACCTCCACTCAGTTCACATCTTTCTACTTGTTCAGACATTACACTTGATTCTGTGTGGTAACAAGAGTGCTGAGGTGTATCATCTCACAGCTCTTGGCTGCACAGTACCACTCTAAGGACTTCTTGAGGAGCATAGGGGCAGAACTTGTCTGTTCTGCTTCCAGCCGCTATCTTCTTCTTAGCCCATCAAATTATTTAACAGAACTATACCCTGCTCAGCAAACTCAACCTGTGTTAACCATATCTCAGTCACAGGAAGATGAAATACTCCAGCCTTCAGCTGTGCTCATGGTACCAGGATTCAGATTGGACAACAGAGATGGTGAGAACACCATGCCAGACAGATGCAGAGGTAGTTGTCAAAGCGCTGCTGCAATTTTCCCTTGTGTGATTAGCACAGACCAACAGCTTATTACCCTGAGGAGCAGCAATGCTTCCTGAATTTGGCAAGAGACGTTGTGTTAACAGGGTAATTTCTCATCTTGCAATACCAAGAAAAGCAAGTTTTCTGGGGCTCGAGGGAAGATCAAGCAAGGCAGAAAGAGAGGACTATTATCAGCACTCATTTCTATGCAGCTCCAGGCAAAGGAAGCTGTGAAAGATGTTATTTCGAGACTGGAGGAGGGAACAGCTTTTCCAGGCAAGTGGGACAAGGCTGTTTTTCTGCAGGAAAGAGTTGTTATCTAAGCAATCCATCAATAATTAGGAAATGTGGGCTACTGAAGGTAGTAACTCAGCCTTGCTTAGAAATCTCACTCATTTTTTGATAAAAAATCCTCCAGTACTTAAATGTCAGAATCGGGAGTTGAACTAGGGCAGAGGAGCTTGCTCTCAACAGAAGAGCAACAAGACTTTGTGCCTCTAGCCCCAAGGAGGCCAAGCATAACCATCATGAGTTCCTTTAATTAACACAGACACTGTGATTTTCACTGCAGGCTGTGTGGGTCATTGTCATAAGCAGTACTGCTGGTATTACAGTGGGTCACAGATAAACAGATAAGGAACAAAATACCTAGAAATTACATGGTTACATCACTGTGCCAGCACTGATGGTCCTCCCTCCACCCACAATAACCAGGCCCACAGTAAATCAGCAACACTTTCCTTCCACATAGGTTTTGTGGACACCAGGCTCAGAACAAAGAAAAGGGGACTCAGAACAAAGTCAGTCAGGACTTCCCGCTGGCACAAGGACAGCAATAAGGCAATGTGAGGGGCTGCACTTGCCTGAGACTGGTCTGCTTGAATTCATCTTGGATGCAAGGTGGAGAGGGTGAAGAGAATCACCCAAGAAGGAAGCATGGTCCCTAATAGCCTCCACCCTCTCTTATGCCTACCCAGGGCCATTTCTCCACCTCTGGGCTCAGCCTGGCATGGGACAGGAAACTAACAAGGTGCTTTCCTCAGTTCAGTGCTGGGTGCTGGACTTCATCTCCCTTCCTACAAATCTGATGCAATGAGTACTTTTGCTTGTCTTCTCCATGACACAATGCCTCAGACAGGGTCGGAGGTTAGGAAGCACAATCTTCCATCCTCATCTGAAATAATCCTGTATTTCTCCAAGTATGTCCAGGTCTATGTGAAGAAGACCAAGCAGAACACCCAGAAAATACCTGCAAAAAGAATGTAGGGGTGTCCTGGAAAGACTCATCTCTGCAACCTGGCTCTACCTGCTCCATACTAGAGAAGTCAGTGCCTGCCTTAAAGCAATACTTAGCTCCCATCTTATATTCACTTTGAACCTGAGTTCAAAACACAAGTGCAACCATGGTTACATCCTAGAGAATCTCACTCTGCACCTCCAGGAGAGAGTTTGTTTTATATAGAAAAGAGAAGCAAGTAAGAGAAGGCTTTAGAAAATTTTAACTTAGGAAAGAGGATCTGGGTATTTTATCAACATCAGGTCTTTCTTTTATTGGAGAAAATAGTGACTACCTATGAAGTGAAAAGTAAACCCAGCTAACTCTTCCTCATGTAAACCTTCATCTGCATACTCGTCTTCTTTCCATGCTTCCTTTGTAGCACACACCTCCTAGTTCTGCATCGTGCCACAGTGGCAGAAGCTACCTTACATCACCCCATCTGTGAAAACATGCAAGCAGAGCATTTATTGTTTGCTTAATTAACTAAAAAGGGATTAAATAAAAGGGAAGTTTCACTCCAAAATTTTAAAAATATCATTCACAAAGCCATGTAGATATTCCGAGAGGAACGACTGCAATTATAGTGGTGAACTTATAAGCAGAAGTAATTAATATACTCTTCAAATACTTTAAATATATTTTGTTGATAGAATTATTTTTCTTTTAATTCAGAGGCTTGGAATAAATTGATTTAACTACACAAAAAACACTGGAGGACTTCAGTCTCTGTATTATCTTTAACATATCCCTTCTTCTGGAATCATTAAACCATGGCAGATTTCCAAGGGAAAAAAATTTAAAAACATAAAAATCCATTCCCCATGCTTCTAAAAACCCACATCTTCTAAAACAGAACAGAGAATACATCTGAATGTTTTCTTTGGAACTTTTAAACATTTGACATAAACATTTAAGCACAAAACTCTGGAACATTTAAACACATGTAGTGGTATCTTTCCCAGTTTGTGCTACAGGTACTTGCAAGATGAGAGGAGAATAGTTTATCAGTGATAAACAAAAATTTACCTCCTCCTAATGCTGATGTAAACAATATCATGACATAAAACTCCAGGCCCCAATGTTTGTAAAAAACAAGCAGTCTGAAGTATCTCGCTATTCTCCATCCAGATAGTTGTGTCTGCTCTCATCATCTCAGCGTGCAGCTCTGTAGGGCTGCACATGTCCATGTCCCTCCTGTAAAAGGGGCTCCAGAACTGGATGCAATACTCCAGGTGGGATCTCACGAGAGCAGAGTACAGGGGGAGAATCAACTCCCTCAAACTGCTGACCACACTTCTCTTAATGCAGCCAAGGACAGGGTCAGCTTTCTGGGCTGCAAGTGTACACTGATGGCTCATGTTGAACTTCTCATCCACAAGGAACCCAAAGTCCTTTTCCTCAGGGCTTGCTCTCAAGCCAGCCAGTGCACAGCCTGTAATGGTGCTTGGGATTGTCTTGATGCAGATGCAGGACCTTGCACTTGGTGTTGTTCTTCTTACACTTGGTCTTCATCAGCCCATCTCTCCAGCCTGTCAAGGTCCATCTAGATGACATCCCTTTCCCTCCAGTGTGTCAGCTGCACCACACAGTTTGGTGTCATCAGCAAATTTGCTGAGGGTGCATTCAATGACACCGTCCATGTCACTGACAAAGATGTTACAGAGTGTCAATACTGATCCTTGAGGGACTCCACTCGTCACCGGCCTCCACTTGGACATGGACCTGTTGACAGCCACTCTTTGGGTGCACCCATCAAGCCAATTCTTAATCCATGAGTGGTCCATCCATCAAACCCATTTTACCAGCTTGGAGACCAGGACATCATGCAGGACAGTGTTGAAGACTTTGCTCAGGTCCAGGTAGATGATGTGGGTTGCTCTTCCCTTGTCTATTGATGTTGTGATCTTTTCATAGAAGGTCACAAGGTTTGTCAGGGATGATTTGCTCTTGGTGAAGCCATGTTGACAGTCACCTCTTCATTATTCTTCTGCTTCAGCAGTGCCTCCAGGAGAATCTGTTCCATGATCTTTCTGGGCACGGAGGTGAGACTGACCAGCCTATAGTTCCCTGGATCTTTCTTCTTTCCCCTTTGTAAAAGCGGGTAATATCTTCCCCTTTCCAGTCACTGAGGACTTCACCAGACTGCCATGACTTTTGGAATACAATAGACAGTGGTTTAGCAACCACATCCACCAGCTCCCTCACTACTTGTGGGTGTATCCCATTGGGTCCCATGGACTTGTACACTTCAGGTTCTTCAGATGGTCATGAACCTGATCTTCACTTACAATGGACAGTTCTTCCTTACAGCCCTTTCCATTGTCTTTTGTGGCCGCAGGAGTGTGGCTGGAGCCTTCGCCAATGAATACTGAGGTAAAGAAGTTGTTGAGAACCTCAGCCTTCTCCATATCTCTTAATATATATATCTATATATATAAAAATAAATATATATATGGATATATATATTTATATTTGTATTTTTATATATATATTAAATGTATATATATGTACACACAATGCAGATTGTTTTCATGGTATGGGGAATGCAAACTGGCTAAGAAAAACAGGGAAGAAAATGCCAGGTTTGATAAGTTGTTACTCAGATTTTCATATGGAACAGCTGAAAGAATGGAAATCAGAATATTTACATGTTTTGTCCTACTGCAAACATAATGAGAGGCTGCATTACATTAAGGAATGTTGTCTTGTGTGCAAACCAGAGAACCACTTGTTGCTTGCTCACTCAGCTGCAGAACTAGAGAGAGAACTAGAGAAATCTCAGCAATAGAGATCTGCGAAAACACACCAGTGGAAACACCCTGTATTACGCTTATGCTGAGCAAGCTTGCTGCGTGCCTTTCTCTAACCTATCAATGGCACTGTGCTAAGTAATGGAAACACAACTGCCACAGAACAGGAGTGGCGAGTTACACCCTCCTGTGCTTTTGAAAACTGCCTTTCTGAGGAAGGAATCAAAGCAGAAGGATTCAAGGAGAAACAGAAGCAAATGTTGTTTTATCCTTCATGCATAAGGAAACTGAAAGCTGTGATTCACAAAGGCAAACACTCCCCATAGCAAAGGAGTAGCTGCTGTACTTTCTCATTTTTCAAAACTCTGAGTCACTTTCTCTGTGTTTAAGTAAACACTGAAACTAAAGTTTAAGCTGCTTTTGAACTCATTAAGTCTTTTGATACAGATGGTTACCTTTCACTCATTATCACCATCTCCATTTAGAGTACAAAGCAAATAAAAAATCCTGTCCACTGCTTGTCCACATTGACAAGACACACAGAGATCAGATTAAAAGTGGTTTTTGTTCCATGGGAAAATGAAAATGGATTAAAATGTTGCATGCAGAGTACAACACACAAACATACTAACACACATAAATCATCTTCTTGCATTTTGCCTTCCTGAAGCTTTGCCTTTCATCATTAACAACAGTTTTTAATAAAACATTTCAACTTGAGCAGCCCTGGCAGTCACAGATACATAAGCTGAAAATTTAATTTGATTCATCAGTTCAGTATCAAAATGTAAAATTTCCATCAAAAAGCATTTTATACTATCCACTAATATTTCTTCTACAAGACTTACACTGTCATTCCCAGATGTCCAGATGTCCAATACCATCTGTGTACTGTGAAATTTATGTCTGTGAAGCACTGTTACTATTAACCACTCTATATGAGTAGACAGACTTGTGAGTGGCAGACATGAGTTGCAGGTACCATCCTCTCACTTCAACATGTGCTCTGTCATGTCCACATGGAAAGAAGAATATGTCCCTTTGTCAGGGGATATGAAGCATGAAATCTACTTAGGCTTAATCAAAATACTTTATTGTGCAGAATTCCAATTAAAAATAGACTAAGGGCGACTAAGCCTGGAGAGAGTAAGCCAGAGACTAAGCCCTGTATCGTGAGTTCGCTACACATTTACAGACAACCAATACTATTTCTGAGTGATTTATAGACTTGTTTGTTACATACCCAAAAATACCTTTGTTCTAACACAATAATCTTAACTGAACTGTTCCCATAGTTTGCACCTCGCACAAGATCATAACATTCTTGAGAAGCCAGACTCCTCCAGCAATTCCCAGGCTGTGTATTACTTGCACCACTTTGTGCTTTGCACCTTTATCTCATGTAGCTCCATCTGTTCTCATGGTGTTCTCCCACAATTCTACACTTTTACATTTGGAAGAACCAAACAAACCATCTTTTCCTCTATTCTTCTAGTGCTCAAAATCATCCTAACAATCAAACCAATGATTATCAAAATTATTATTCCTGCCAGAATCATTAAACCTCCCAGTACCCAAATCCTCAAATTTAATCCTGTAAATCATTGTTTAGGATTCAACCAACTCAAATCATTATTCCACGATTGTCATATCTTTTCTATATGTATATCCTGGAACTGTAGCTCTTGTTGTTCCAACTGATGTTTTAGGGTCTGTATATGATGTTTGACTGACCCATCAAAAGCTCACTGCAGATGAGCTCTTACAACATCCCACTCATGTAATAAGCTGTTCCATTCTAAAGATGTGACACACAGCTGCCACTTATGATATTCCCTATCTCATTGTAACTTTACATGTGTCTGTAATATGAGACATTAAACAAAGTGACATTTTCTCTCAGTTGACTCTCCGTTGGCTGCATCCAGATACCACTCACCCATGTGGTATCATTGTTGGTGACTGGAAGCGATGCATCCCACCATGTCAGTGGTCAAAATAGTGGTGGATTCAACAGATGAGCCCAGTACACTGCTCTGCCTTTTTCATCTGCTTTGATTGTTATCAGTGGTAGAGATGTTATCCACATTGACCAAATGATCCATGGATTCATCCCTGCTAATTATTAGATGGTGACAACTGCAATTGAGGGAGAATTTGCTTTGCTGGAAGCCAATATGGTCCTGTAAAAAGAGAAACACAGCCATAACCAAGACGCCATATCAACAATGGAACCAGACCTATACTTCTATCTGAATGAATGTCCTTATACCACACTTGAGGATACACTTCTGTTTTAATAGTCTGTCTTTTTTCACTCAGTGTGTAATTGTCATCCCCTCTATTTAAGAAACTGAGTACAAATGTTGCCTTTGCTAATTTTTCAAGGGGTGTAGCATTTGATGCAAATGTGCTTTTAAATTTATTTATCATACGCTTCAATGTAAGATGGGACCTTTCCACTATACTTTTCCCATCTGGTGAATGAGGTATACCAGTATGATGTGTAATTCACAGTTCTTTAAAAAATTACAACAGAGCTGCATATACATATGCAGGCCCATTATCAGTTTACAACAGATGGCAGATCCATATTAGCAATTGCTTTTAAAAACTGTAGGCATGCATCCTTTGCCTTCTCATCTGCATAAGCAGTAGCTACCATGAAATAAGAATATGTATCTATTGATACATGCACATACTTAAGACGATTGAGTTCAGGAATATGTGTAACATCTGATTGCCATACCTCACTGATATAGATTCATGCCATACGACCATTGCCTTCTGCAAGCATGAAGATGCATCCAGGAACAGGGTAGGAGCTTCTCTTAGTGGTACTGTTGTTAAAATAGTAGAACATTGTATGGTTAATTCATGCAGTGACTGTAACAATTTGTGACTCGTCAAATTGAACTGTATCTCCTCGAGGTAATGTGCTGAGGCCATTTGAAAAGACAGTGACGTTTGAATAATTTTGCAATCACCCCGGATAACATTTTAAATCTGGACCATAGTGTTTTAGCAGAATGATGTGATAAAAATTGCCATCCCATTGCCCTAGTATGCCAAATGACTGAAAAATGTTGTTTATTACAAAATCTCTGAGAACTAATTTTAGATTGTAACGCTGTGCAAAAGACTGCTTAAATTTAGGCATCACAAATTGTAATGCTCGAGATGCCTCAGGATTCAGTTGTCGAAAATGCAAAATGTTTACAGCCATAATTTAAATAAATGATAAAGAAACCGTCTTTGAGATCAATAATATGACATAGCCAATTTTGAGGAAAAAAAAAAACAACCGGTAATTCGAACCCACAACTGTCAGATGAAGCGCCTCATACTCCACCGACTGAGCTAGTTCCGAACAACATAGTGAAAACAAAATGGGAGGAGTGGGGGGGTGAAGAGGAAGAGTGGAAATAAATGAAGGATCTCACACACAATAACACTCTCTCTCTGGCTCGGCGGGCTCTGTCGGGGCTGGGCGAGGTGGCGGGTGAGAGCGACAGAGAGGTAGCTGATGTCGCCGCTGGGCGCCCCACCTCGCACTCCCAGAGGCACCGGGAGCCGGCGGCGGCTCCAGTGCGAAGGGGCGGGGAAAGAAGCGGCAGTCGCCTCACTCGGGCGCCCGCCGCCCTGCCGTGGGCGAAGCGGCCGCGGCTCCTGTATTACTCATTGTCATCATTCTGTCCCCCTTCCCGATAATGCGCAGGGAAAGATAGGGCATTCATAGCGTTCAGTTTTAATTTTTCCTTGGTCGTCTCTGTCAGTAGTTAAATCAGTTATTGTAAATTTCAATGGAAAAGTCACAGGCACTCCTAAATCACTGTTTACTGTTTATTTCAAGGATGAAAATGCAGAACCGTCTTCAGAGCCCCCCCCTCCCTCCGCCGCTTTTCTCGCCACGCTCTTCCTGCACGCTGCTGCTGGAATGTATTTTGCAGTACTTAAAGGGGCGGCGAAATTTTAAAGTGGAGAAAGGGGGATACAAGATAGGCCCTTTTTCTGGATCAAAAGGATCCTCATCCCTTGAAGAAACAGAGTCCTCCGTTGGAAAGTTTTGATACAAAGTTTTAGAGTCAGCAATGCATCGCTAGCAGGAGGTATATCAGCAATAGTACTCTGTACAGCTGCATCATGAAAAAGCGGTTTAGCCGCGGATGCCACGTCCTCTGCAGCAAATGACGAGATCTTTTTCCGTCTTTTCTTCATAGCCAGCAATCTGAGTCTGCGCTGCCTCGCGGGCCGCATGACACGAATCAGATAACATTGGCAAACGAGACGGACGGGAGTATAGTAAGTGCAAAGCACTAATTATCATTCTTCGTGTTATCAGATGACCAAGTGAGAAATCTTGACCGACGACCCGTGCCTCTGTCACCCACTATTTCCCATTCTCACACTTCGTAAATGCCTGAGGGGCAGTTACGCCGTATCCACAATAATAGTAAAGTCAGTTTCTGGGGGCTTATTTTGAACCCCTGTTCTCTGGCTATATGCAGCAAAACTTCGTAAGAAAGCTGCTGGGCGCTCATTTTATATCTTCCTTGGCCGCTGTGCTTGTTACCTTTTTGACGAGGATGGGACGCTTCTGTATTTCCACTTGTATTTGGCTCCCTGGGGGTGAAGCTTTATCTTCTCCTGGCAGCGGGTCCCTGTTTTCCTCGCGCATAAATGCTTCTTCTGTCCAGATCGCTAGGGCTACCCCCCCGTGCATTGCATTTCCTCACTCCTCAGACAGGGCTCCATTTGTCGGGGGGTACGAAGCACGAACTCTGCCTATGTATCGTGAGTTCACTACACATTTACAGACACCCAATACTACTTCTGATTATCCAATATCTGATTATCTATCCGAATTATAGACTTGTTTGTTACATACTCAAAAATACCTTTGTTGTAACAAAATAATCTTAACTGAACTGTTCCCACAGTTTGCACCTCGCACAAGATCATAACATTCTTGAGAATAAGTCCAACATAAGATGGCTATATAAAATATTACTTCATCCATATAACAAGATTAACAAAAGAGAGCTTTAAATACTTTTGGAGTTTGACATCTCATTCCCTGCTTTCAGCTGAAATACAGCTTGTTCAGAAGTGAAAAAACCCACGTTAAAACAAATCTTTAACTGGCAATAATTGCACCAGTAGTAAGACCTCATGTTTGCTTCTGCTGTAGAAACTATGAGAATTATTCATGCCATCTTGCAAAACCCCTTAAGCATGTATCAGGCTCAGTTCTTCTGATATGAAAAATGTAACCAAGAATACCACTTGCAAATACAACATACATACCATACAGGTGCTTCATTCTGTCCACACCACTCCTTTGATGTGTTTGCTGGAAATACGTTTCTATCTCATTTCAACTTCGACAATTGTTCTTCCTGTGCTTGTCTTTAACACACACACAAAAAATCGTCTGTAATTGAGAAAAATAGTGAAAATTCCATAGGCATTAATTTCTCTCTTCACATTAATTCTAGGCAGAGGACTTCAAAATCAGTTACTCAGAGTGAAGGAAGGAATATGCTGTCCCATTAAGAAGAATTATGAACATTATTGCCTTGTTAATTTATGCAGTCTTCCCTAAACCATTCTTTACTAGGAGACTTGTTTTGTATGGGAGAAACAGTGGATGCACTAATTTGTTTTGGCAAATACTTAATTCCACAGAAATCTTCAGTCTCAGCCACCACAAAATCCCCTCCCCTAGGTAACCATGTGGTAGTAAGAACTATGCAGCTGGGCTTACAGCTGTAATGGAGTGGCAGTGCTTGGCACAAAGTTTGGATTTACCCCAAAGAATACTACAGAAAAAACTACAGGGTTTACTTCAGAGGAAGACTGCGGGTGGAGGATTGGCATCAGCACAATTTGAAGTGTGATGCTGCAAATGCAAAGGAAGGTGATTTCCTGAGTGATTTCCCCAGAGCAATCTGTGAGGGATAGAGTCCCCAGGTCTCCACGGGCAATCAGGACACTTTTAAATTGCATTCAACACGCTGGGAGAGACAGGGCTAACAGATTTCAGTTACTGAAGCCTGGTAACCTGAAAATGTATTTCTCCTCAGCTATGCATCCCTGCATCCATGTATTCATGAATCCATCCGTCCATCCATCTCTCTCCAGGTGAATAAACAGGAATTACACACTCTGTGCTGCGGCCAACTCGCTGGAAACTCACGCACCGCGACTGGCAGCCCCAGGGCCCGGCCCGGCTCGGCCCTCCCTCGTCG
>JAAWXA010000012.1:7111903-7289203 GCA_038090715.1 Florisuga fusca
CTGGCTCGGGCCCGGGCCTGCTCTCAGGTAACACCCGGGGCGCGGCAGAGGGGAACCAGGCCCTGGGGGCGAGCGGAGGGGGCGTGGGGCGTGCCTTGATCTGTGAGGGGCGGGGCCTGTGTCGGCAGTGTCTGCCCGTCCCGGCCGCGGTTCTTGCCTTCAGGCCTGGGTCAGAGCTGCTCTTCTTGCCAAGTCGTTATTAGCGGGTCTGTGTGCAAGCACAGATCTTCTCCATTTCGTGTGATGTGTTCTGTGGACGGGAGAGGGGGTCCAGTAGCGGTCCAGTATTTGCTTGAGCGACAGAAAACACTCAGGCTTGTTCTTCCCTGCGGAAATCCGGCACTGAACAGCTGGCTGCTGTCGTGATTGCGCACTTTATGTGTAAGATCTCTCTTTACCCAGGATCCTGTAGGAATTTGGAAACTAAATGCTAAACGAAGCAAAGTGACACGTGGCAACCAAAATGAGATATGTGGTGCTCCACGGGGTCACGAGGAAAGAAAGGCTGCTGGTCTTGGCCATCTGTGTTTTGTGGCTTGAGCTGTACAGTGCACATGCCTGCTGATGTTTGTGAAATAAGTCACTTCCAAAATCTGTTCTGAAGCCACCTCTGTGCAAATATGGGCAAAGGCCAAAGGTCTGGTTTAACCTTAGTTTTCCTGGGGTTTTTTGAGAGTTAAGTGGGTTATTGAGGCAGTTGCAAAAGTAATCGTGTTCTGGGACTTCTGAAGGGGTTTGTGTTACATGAATAGAAAGATGGTTTTGACCAGATTTGGGAAAGCAGCCAGTGAAGAGCATAGATAAAGAACTTAATAATCTTGTTCTGGAAGGAATCAGTCTTTTCCAAAGCATCGATATATTATTCTTTCTTTTGACAATGATAGGTAATTTGCTAATACTGATATTTTTAATTATAAACCAGGTCGCAGTAGCATGAGCTGGTAGGGGCAACAGAAGGTGATGCTGATGTTTGCCCTGCTGTGGATGCTCCAGCAGCCTCACGTTTGATTAATGTGTTTAGACAACTCACTATGTATTGCTTTGGCTTTTGCATCTTACTGCTAAATTCCTGAGGACAGGCTATGAGAAGAGGAAAATCCTGCTTTGTTATGGGCTAATATTTAAACAGTTGAGTGTAACCAATAGAAGATGCATCATGGTCTGTTTCTCTGCCAAACAGAGCTGCAGGAAATAATGCACATGGGAAATATTTCCAAAGGAAAAGGTCACGATACTTTTGTACTAGAGATCATGTAGTACTCCCTCGCACAGTTTCCAGTTAAAAAAAAAATAAAAAAATCTGTAGCCTCTTAAAAATAGTCTAGAAATAATTAGTAGAGGTCAGTTTCCTGGCTTATGATTTTGTTCTAGTTCTTTTCCCCTCAGGTACTTGCATCGTTTGCTACAGGGCCCAGACAAAAGAGTTGCATTTTCTATGAAATTCGCACATATGATATTAAGCCATCAAAGATGAAGGAATTTGTGGAAATGGTCAACAAGTACTTTCACCTTCGCACAGCTCACTCGGAGCTGGTGGGATTATGGTCAGCGGAGCTAGGAGCAATGAATAAGGTTGTCCATGTGTGGAAGTACGGTACGCTGAGCATCCCTGTGTACTGCTCTGCTCTCTCTCTGTGCTTCCTGTCTCCTAGGCAAGAAGGTGGGGAGAATGCTTACCAGGCTTTAATTTTTGACCTTACTGGGACAGTGTCCAAAAAAATTATTACTGTACTGATTACTGAAAGGAGCGCTGCCCTGTCAGGGCAATTTTGACTTACTGGGACAAACAGTGTTACAACTCTTCTTAAGCAATAATCTCTGCACTTTGTGGAGCCCAAGCGAACTTGATACTTGGGTTATGGAGAGGCACCCTGGGAGAATTTCTTTGTATACCTGCTGCAGTCCAGGGTACATCTGTATGCTGAAGTAGAAAATTTTGTTTCTGAAGATCTCAGTCTGCTCACTGAAATACAACATGTTTATGGTACCTTTTGAGAATAAGGTCACCTCTTTTGACTTAGAGGGGTGAACCAGCTGTCTGTCAATGGGAATATTACAAGTTCACATGCACCTATGATAAATAAATTGTCCTGCTTCTCAGAATTTTTCATCCTTGTTCATTTTCCAAAGATAAATGCATTTTTCATAATCTGTGAACAGGTTTTAGAATAGAAAATTAAGGAAAAACCTGCAATTTCTATTTGTATCCTAATGGTGTTTACATGTATAAGGTACAACATCATTTATCTTTGATTCATCAGACCCCTGTTTGTAATTTTTTAATAGTAAAAAAATAAATGGGATATTTTTCTCTTGGTCCCAAGATACTGATAATTTTCAGGGTTCTTCCCATTCCGAGATGCATTTTTTTTTTCCCTTGTATTATTGAAAGCTGTCTGCATAAATATACTGCTAAAGATGACACTGCAAACTAGCCAGTTGAAATTCCAACACTCTTAATTCAGTGGATTTGGATTTACTAAAAAAAAAGAAAAAAGAGGTAGGGTCTAGTAGAGTGTAGGTTTTAGGCATTTAATAACTTGATATGCAGAGGAACAAACAAAAATTACTCCTACACTTGTTATTTCAGTTTTATTTTATATAAGCCAAAACTCAAGTTTATTTCTTTATTTTCTCTTAGTAGTATAATATTCTTTCTGGATTTTCTTTTCCACTTTACTTTTTATCCACTATGCTTTCTACAAATCTCCTTATCACTGGTAACTGTTGACACATCCAGTAGTCCCTGCAGATGCCATATATGAATTTCTTCTTTACAGTAACATTGTTTAGTATATTTTAACTTTTTTTTTTAAGTTCCTTGGAAAATTTGGGTTGGCTTGAAACCATTTAAATCTCAGAGTTAAAAGCAAAGATTTTTTCAGAGATTAAAGGAAATTACCGTATCTGATTCAAGCTAATACACTGTTTTAAAATGTTAGTTTCAAACTTAAGCACCATTTTCCTCCTTGTAATTGCACATTTGATTGGATTTGATCTGAAAGTAAAGGCATTTTTTCATAGTTTCATTTGGGGGGTTTTTTGTGGTTTTTTTTTTTTCCTTTCTTGCAGATAATTTTGCTCACAGAAAATCAGTCCGGCATGCACTAGCCAGTGACAAAGACTGGCAGGAGAAATTCCTCTCCAAAGCTCTCCCCTTGATAGAAATGCAGCACAATGAAGTTGCTTATCTGGTACCCTGGTGTCAACTTGGGAAGCCTCCAAAAGAAGGGGGTGAGTTTATCTTCTCTTTTGCTGATTAAAGTTACTATTGCTGGGCAACTAACAAAAAATGGCTTAAAATTTAAACCAGATATTACATGACTTTATAATCCCTTATGTAACAAGTGTGTGTACATACAACCATGTGAAAAAGGTGACATAACACTGATGAGGGACAAAGTTTTTAAGAGGGGTTTTACACTATCTTACATTAGTAAATGCCTAAACCCTGATCAGTAAGGTTGTAAACAGGTTTGTTGTGAATTGCCTAAACAAACATGCAAAATGACAGCACGGTAGTAGTGGTCAGAGCAGTCATCTCAGACTTGCTTTGTCCATCTCTCTGTGAGAGGGCATTTTCTGTAGACACAAAAGGCAATGGTTGTTCTCTTTCATAAAAGTCTTTTTAAATCAATTTCCTTTGATGTTACTGCTTCTTACATTTAGTAGTTTTAAGAAAAAACAAAAATAATCTATACTTTTAAAAGTACATGCAAGTCAAGCATGCTTTGTAACAATGATTGGTGAGCTGTAGATGTCTTGTCCTGTTGTAGTTTAATTCTCCCTGTAGCAAATGTGGTATTAATAGTATTGACTGTTCCCCACTTTGTGAACTTTTGTAAACTTCATGTCACGGTTTAACACTGGCCTGGCAATTAAACCGAATAACAGATTTTTCTATTAATCCCCCTCTCCTCCCTGATAAGGAAAGGAGAGAGAATAAGGGAGAGAGACTTATGGGTTGGAAACTAAACTACACAACTTTAATGAAACAGTAATGATAAATAGGAAAAAATTACTAAATATATACAAATATACAGGAAAGATTGATCCCACGTTCCTCCCCCCTTTCCCCCAATAACTCTCACGTCACCATGGAGGCTGCAGGGCAGCCCTGGGAAAGTCCAGTCTGGACCCCTGGGGTCAGGAGCAGTCGGGAGCTGGAGGCAGGAACACACAGATTCAGGCTGGCACGGATCAGGACCACAGGCAGACAAATGGATGGAATCTTCCCAGGATGCCAAAGCACACAGGGAACCGGTGAAGGAAGAGCAGGAAGGGGCAGGAAGGGGTTTGACCCTCGTGATCCCTCAAATTTATACTGAGTATGATGTGTATGGGATGGAATACTCTGTTTGGTCAGTTCTGGCATCTGTCTTGTCTCGGGCCTCCCCAGAGGATGGGTTCAGGTGGGACCCCTCTTTACTCCTTCTGCAGGGTAAAATGTTTTCCTCGGAGCTGAGCAGTGTCCTTGGGTCTGCACACCAATCTCTAGCAGTAACTATAAACATCCAATGTTATCAGTCCTAGAAGCAGACAGTGTCTGAGAAACTTGCTGTTAATTTCAGCAAGTGCAGCTACTTACAAGAAACTTAGCTGAAAGCAAAAGTACAGACCAGAAAAATCACCTTTATCCTGGCCCAAACCAGGACACTTCATTACAGAGTGATGTCAAACAGATCTTGCTTTAGCCCTCAACATGTGCATTCATAGAGTAGTCTTTCTTCTTTATTTCCCTATGATTCTCAATTTTCTGCTGTTACAACTGAATTTGAAAGCAGGACAGAGAGATGACTTTTCAAACACTTTGTTTTGATTTATCTCCAGACCATTGCTGCAGAATGAGACCAGACAAAGATCACCATATGTTAAGGGTCTATTTTTCTATTAAAGTGTCAGAAATTGTGATCTAGAGTTACTTGAAGGGATAGGAGACAGAAAATATGTCTTGTAGCAGGATTGGAGTTTTTTGGCAAATCATGCCATCTGTCTACAAATGAGCGAGATTGTTTGGCTGAGCAGAAATGCTAAGCTAGTCCTGATCTGTCAGGTATGCCTTCAGATCTTGCTCTGACCAACTGCCATGAGTGAAAGAGGTTTTTATAACGTCATAAATCACTTCAATGCTAGAAAACATCACCAGTCTTAGAAAAAGCCACCTTGCATCATTCAATCAGCCACGCATGTCCTGCAGACATGTATGAGTATCTGCAAAGAAGTCTGAATCTCAACAAATTTACAGGTAACACTGAAAATTACTGTGCTTCGCTTTGTCTGAAGCCTTCTGTTCCTCAGGGTCCCAGTACTGCCGTTTGCCCTTGAACTATCTGCACTACTTCAGCCACTTTTATGTACTTTTTTGAGCTCCAGGTGCAGAGAGATGATGTACACACTGTGAAGAAGGGGCAGTTTCACATCCTGCTGCCCTCAGATGGCAGGGAATTCCAGTACTGATTTCACAACAAATATGTCATGGCCATGACACGCCGGTATGTTAATATGTTAATTTAATTTCCTTCCTTGAGGCTCACGTTTGCCTTTTCTTCCAGGAGTATATGAATGGGTGACTTTCCAGATGAAGCCTGGTGGGCCAGCATTGTGGGGTGAAGCATTTCAAGCAGCAATAAACGCTCACATCAACACAGGCTACACCAGGCTGATTGGTGTTTTCCACACAGAGTATGGATTACTTAACACAGGTACTGTTCAATTTTTTTAAATACAGACTTTGGCATGGCAAGGGGCAGAGGGAGACGGGCAAGCTCTTGTCCTGGATCAGGATTGGCCAGCTTGATGGAAGTGTTGGTGTGGGTCACTATAGTTATATAAATAGTCCTTGAATCCAGTTTTGTGTACTGCATGATAAGGCTTAAGCCAGGTGCTGCTAACTAGAAGACTCTCAGATCTGATAAAGTTAAAACATTTTAAAGGCTAAGCAAAGCATCATCCCACTACTCATTTTCCTGGATATTTTTTTCAGCTAATTGCAAGGCATCTACAAGGTCATGGCAGAGTGTTAGAACTTAACTGAATGTGTTTTATTGCAGTAAAAGTAATCAGCTGACTCTGTTTATACTTTCTCAGTCCATGTCATCTGGTGGAATGAGAGCCCAGACCACCGGGCAGCAGGAAGGCACAGTGCCCATGAAGATGCCAGAGTGGTAGCAGCTGGTAAGAGCTGATGGATCCAGACAGCTCACTAGAGTTACCTGCTTGCATGCTGAGAATATTATTTCTCACTGGATTACTGTTAACTAAATATGCATTTAATTTCAGTGCGGGACAGTGTCAGATTCTTGGAGTCCCAGCAAAATATGCTCCTAATTCCGCTGCAGTGTTCACCGTTGAAGTAACCTGCTTCTAAAGGATGTGACTGATTGCAGAAAGGACAAGATGGAAGTGCTGCCAGCAAGTACCCTCACAGGGAATGTCATATCCTCATGAGCTGAGCCAACTGATCTTCAGTTTACAATAACTGAATGTAAAAATGGTCATCAATGACAGTAAATTTTTGCATTCTAATAGCAAATGCTAAACAGAAGTTCATGGTGATGTTCCTATGTCTCCTGGAAGAAGAGCCCAACCCATATCACGTATGGCATGAACCAAACCTATCTTTTATTTTAACCTATCAGTTCTTAATACTTCCCTACACAGCTAGATCACTTATCATACCTAGTAAGTTAAGTGTTCTCATTACAGCTTACAGCTGGTATGATTTTCATTACATGCTTTGGTAACTCCTGCAATTGTCACATCTTGGATAGTGTGTACTGGTTTAAAAAGGAGAGCTCCCACATATCTGTTACCCAGTTATGTTTTAATCAGACTTCTCATTGTGATGCTTTTTGTTGTCTTATGTAAAACATGAGCATGGTTGGAATTGCCCCTAGGAGGTGCTGCAGTGAAGCTGGTCAGGTGGTGGGTGACCATGAACACAAGAAGAGCATTTATTCACCATCTTGTTAAGAGTTCACCCCTTTCCTTTTTTGTTCAGTAAATATTTCATCAAAACTGTGGATTATACACATAATGCTGTGCCTTAGGTATTTTAATATTGGTTTAGGGTGCTGAAATTGGGTTGGTCCTTCCTGTTCAACTGTGCAGACCAACTCAGCTGCTCTACATGTGCTAATAGTCTTTGAAATACTTTTGCCAAACTCTTAAAAGCCAAATAAATGTGGATAAAGCATTAATTTTTACTGTTCACAGCTCAAGTTCTTACGCTTTTTAAACTGTGGAACAATAAACTATATTCTCCAAGCACAGCATTCAGAAGGTCTTGCATTTTTGCCAACAAGTCTTGGTAATAGTTGCTGTAGAGCCAGTAAGCTAGAGTAGCAGCAGGGCAGAGGGCACAGAGGCTGAGAAGTCAAACTTGTGTTTCATGTGTAGTGTATGGAGCCCCCTCTTCTGCTATTTAAAAGTCACAAACTGACAGAGCACTTGGGAGGCTTTTCCACAGATTAATCACTGGCCGGAGTAATTGATTTCACATCTCTGCTGAAGTATTTTCATGCATTCTTCCTAGTGATGACTGTGAAGTCCATTAATATATCATCAAAAGCACTAAAAAAACAGCTGTGGGCAATTATGCTTACATCTAATTGCACAAATAGAATCCAGTTGCTGTAATTAGGTAGTATGTAACAGTAGACAGCTCCTACACCCAAGTCTTCACTGTCATTCCTCCAACAGAGCCATTTAGCATTCTAAGGGTGGAACACACTACTTCAGAAACCACAAAGTTATGTATTGTACAAATCAATTCCTAAGGTATAGGTGACTGATAAATTGTCACTGCCAAGTTGATTCAAAATTATTAGAACAGAAAACACAGGAAATATGAATTGGCTTCTTATCTCCAGATAAATTTTCCTGATGAGTATAACTTCACAAATTGGTTGGATTCTGGAACTTAATTGGTTGACAGTGGGACTACAGACAATAGGAGGCAAAACTTTAAAATCAGCTTTCCTTTGAACAACGGGGCAATTACTCTGCTCTCATTTATAAAAAGCTCTTCATAATCAACCTAGTATTAACTGGAGTGATCTTCCTTTATTATTAGCTAAGGATTGGTTAGGGTTAGGTAATTTCAGATTCTTTATACTCAAAACCAGCATTTTGCTTTGTCAGTGAAAACAAGTATAGGGTTTTTTTAGTTAAGAGGAGGAAGAATTGCCAACAGTGTCAACTTGCTGTATCTCTAATGGAAATACTCAGAGGCAGGCTCCTGACTTGAGATTTAAACACCCGGATTCACAGAACTGTCACGGTTGGAAAAGACCTCTAAGATCACCATGCCCAACATCACCACCACCATCACCCTCCAAATAAAATAAGAAAGATACATTTATCGGTGTCTGTATCACCATGCCCACTAAAGCATGTTCTGAAGTGCCTCATATACAGAGTTTTTAAAGACTTCCAGGGATGGTGATTCCACCATATAAATTTGTTAGGCACTGCAGCTGGATTTGACAGTTACTCTAATCACTTTTTTCCAGACTTGCTGGAGACTTTTCTATTTACTAAATTCCGACTTAAAGTAGCATTTGCCTTTCAATCTTGTGGCAGTTCACTTACCTGAAAATCACATGTGGCCCTTGGAATTTGCAGATACTGGAATTTGGTTGTACATTGTGCATCAAAGTTCATGACAAAGCAAAACCAGGCAAAATGAGCCGCTAACAGTAGTTCTCAAAAGAACATAAGCAAAAAAGACTCTCTGCAGTCCAATGGTGCCAGAACAGCTTTATTTTTTACTTAATACAAGGCAATTAGAGTGCCTTCACATAACAGTTATTAGCAAATAAAAATATACATTTTTTTTTGCTTTTAATGAAAACGTCCACCTAAGGATTTAAGTTAGAAATTTTGGTTGTGAAATATCTCTAGATTTTTGCAAAGTTAACAGATATTCCAGTGCAAAAATAGATCCCATTACAGACAGCATAAAGTGCTTGGAATGAAGGACCAAGTGTAATTCAGGATGGAAGGATAAGCACAAAGTGGTGGTTTAACTCAGGGGAAAATACAACTCCTTACTCAAATATAAACATACTACAAAGAGGATGGAACATCCTATTTAGTAATAAACTTTAAAATAAGTTAACACCTCAGTGCAGTTTCATTATCAAGAGTGGTTCATATACAGTATGTGATACTAGAGTGGTTTTTTTCCCCCAACACACCCTTAGAAGTGTAAATTAGTGGCTTCCTGAACTTATGACAAATCTTCATGTGAGAGTTGCATTATGCTGGCTGTTCAGTACAAACAAGATAGATAAGAACTGAGAAACAGTTCAGTTAATATTCATATTTACTGTAAAATTTAGTCACAGATAACACTCTGTATGACCATGACAGTCACAGGGTAATAGGAATCAAGAATCTCTTTTCAGCTAGCTCAGGAAAGAAGATGACTATATGACTTTTGTTTCCTGCTAAATTAATAATTTACACAAGCAATTACAAAGAGCAAACCACAGCCCACTCAGGACCAAATCTGCATCCTCCTAGAACTTGTTCTAGGTCTACATGAACTAGTTTGATGCAGTGCAAAACTCAGGCCTTCACTCCGGTGACTTAATGCTTATTTGTAATAGTGATTTTTATCAGTTGTAATCTTCAATACATACTATTTTTTTCAATGATACCGTAACATACCTGCAGCCTGTTACAGAGAAGTCATAGCTGTAGCTCAGGTGTTAGTAATTTTTCTGCACCTGGATGTCTGGTGTATCCATCACCCTGTAACACATCCCCATAGGGTGACTATGCCATAAAGGTAATAACAAAGCATGTTTTAAGTGAGGTATACCAATCCCCATTACACTCCTTTCTCAATCCCCTTACCAATGTATTATACAGATGAGGAAAAAAACAAAAACAAACAAAACCCAACCAACCAAAAACCAAAAAACCAAAACCAAAACAAAAAAACCCACAACAAAACAACAACCAAAAAAAACCACCAGGAAAAAAAACAAAAAAACAAAAAACCAAAAAAAAGTATGGAAAAAGGCACTTCAGCAGAGCATGTAGTAAGCTCTTATTTAATCCCAAGGTAGGAAACAGCAGGGACTGGGAACTTGTGCTAAATATTTAACTGTTGGCATATTAAAATATGTTGAATTGGTCAGTGTTACCAAGAACACATGGAAATATGTACTCTGCCTTCTTTCAGGCTCATGCCAGCCTCTTCGCTGTTTGTTGGGCTGCTATGGGCATTCACAGAAGAAAATGGTCCATGACTGATGCATGGTGGAGTAGCATCAAGAACTAGTGCAGAGCCAGTTACAGGTACTTAAGGCAGAAGCACGAGATACAGGAATAGCCCGGGAACTGTGCTTGGATTTAAACCACATTACTGAACCTGTTTCTGAATGTAAAAGCAAGACAGAGGGGCCTGTAAGTGTATTAAAGAAAGCATTCTCTCCTATCACTGCTGTACAGTGCAAGCAAGAATTGGTTACCATTTAATATCCCCTCTAATATTATTCTGGCTTTCTAAAACTTCAAAAACTATTTACTGATATAACTATAGCATTACTAGTTTGAACTACCTTGTTCTTGACAGGGATTTTTACAAAAGCAGTTTTTCACATGTATAAGAAGGATGTGTTTTCCAGTTAGGGATCACCTAATGACAGAAACTACACTGCACAACAGAAGTAAAAATTTACACATTACTATTACGTTATACCAGTTCCCAAATGGGAAAATTTTATGTGAACAACTTGCAGTAATTGCAGATAGCAGCTGATTGCTAGAATCTGGAACTTGGTCAGATCGTGAATGTAGCTATTGCTGAATGGATAGAATGAGAGCATAGCATCGCAGGCATAATGTAAAGAAATACTGTGGCTACAAAGATCAACTGAAAGCACTTTCAATCCCTAATTATGCTACCTACGTATTTAAAGTCATAAATAATACTGTTTTAAAAAATCTACATCTTATTTCTAGTTTTATCTGGCAAAACCAGAAATGTCAACATGCTTGTGCTAAGCAGTAACTCCAGATGATGTGTACCTTTCTGGTGCAAAGCAGGCATTAAAGAGCAGATATTGCATATGTGAGTGACATCTCATGATTTAGAATTTGCTCTTGGCATTAGCAGCTTGTACAACTACTGAGTTTGCTGCTGTGGTCCAAACCCTAGGACTGCTTCTCACCCACTTCCTCCTACTAGGTGTTCATGCAGCTATTGCAGTACCTCAAAAGAGACGGAGAGTACTTAGCTACACAAAAACCTAGTCAGAGTAGGTAATTGGTTGTGATGCTGGTGGGACAATCCTGTGCATTTGCAGGGTTCACAGTTCTGGGTATCACCACTAACTTACCTAGATGTATAGATATGATGGCCTGCCTCTTGCCATCCTGTTTGCACAGTACAGCTTTGTGGCCCCAGATTTGTCACCAACTGACCTACAGCAGTCCAGGAAAATCAGCTGGTCAGGTTAGTTTTCAAAACCTAGTTCTCTGGTGGAGAATTTTCTTGCCACTGACTGTCTTGGTGCATTCATTGCCAGCAATGGATGTAGCACCAGGTAATTCCCACTCCTGACATGATTGTTTTAAAAACTAAAACATGCATGCCTAAAATATCTATAAATAACCACTGGCCATGATTCCTCAATGAACAACTTCTGCCAATTCAGTGAAAACATACCGTACACGGCAAGATACGGCATGGTTGGAATCCCACAGCATCTGGTGGGTGCTTTACCACAGCTTCAGAGTTACACTGTAATGGGCTAAGTTCAAGTCTTTCACTTGAGAACAGTACGACTCCATGAGGCACTGCCCCTGTAAAGGAATTTCTGTTTTCATTGCATTGAATTGCATTGCATTGAATGGTTATTAGTAGAGTGTCCAGTTTCTCTTCCTCTAGCTTCTTCTTTGGGAGTATCCTATCCCAGGATCAGGAAATTGGATTCTGCTTATCATTTCTTTGCTGAAGTTGGCTCACACACAGCTTTCTTTTACCTTCTCATCTTGCAGGAAGGAATTGAGGATTGCAATGTCTACCACAGTCTGGTTTTTGTGCAATGACAAGTCCTTAGTGTGGTCGTCGTCACTTTGGTCCTTAGCAAAATTTACAAATACCTAAAAAAAAAAAGGCCATATCACACATCACCCTGTATTTTCATTAATTCGGGGCATTTTATACACTGGAGTTCAATACTATGCTGAAATTCCCCTTAAAAGGTAAGTCCAGTAAACTGGTGGATTTATTCCTACCTCTCACAAAGAGGTTTGTGGCAGACAGCTACTAGAAACTTACTTGGTCAAGTGTGGTCTGAGAAACAGAGTAGTCTTCTATATGGAGTCTCTTTTTGTTCTGGGACAGAATACTGAATATTCTGGCCAGGGAGGATGGTGAAGATGGAAGCTGGTACTGCAGCATGTTCCGATGCTTTTCCTTCAAGACACTTCCAGGGAAGGCATGACCAAAGAACTCCTCTACAGGCTTCAGGTCTGGGTTTGCCCCTGCAATTCTCACTACTATGGTGTAACCATCTCCAAACCTATAAACAAGAGGGCCAGCACAGTAGTCAAGTGTCCTTGAAATAAAAGTGCAGCTTAAAATCCAACATTTCCCATGGCCAGAATCTCAATGGCTATGCTGCATGAGGAGTTAAGTCTGACTGTATCTCCCCCAAAATGCAGAGACCTTTGTGGTACAAGTGAAAATAGCTACCTGTTCTTTAGATGCTGGACACTGCCCAGACACCTGAATCGTCCATTGACCATTATCGCCATTCGAGTGCACAGGGCTTCACATTCCTCCATGCTGTAGGCAGAAGTAACTTTATTAGCACTGCAAGCAGCAGCCAAGCAAAGTTTAGCTTGCAGCCCTGGTAGATGCAAAACCCAAAGTATTGATATAATTATCACTACTTGCCTGTGCGATGTGAGCACCACTGATCTCCCCTCTTTGATTATGCTCAGAGCACAGTTCCACAAGAAACGACGTGCTTTGGGATCCATCCCTGTTGTTGGCTCATCCTGCCATCACATGCAAAAAACAGACTGTGCTGTTACATTCTACAAACAAATACTTCACTTCTGAAATGACTTGTCCATTCTTATCATGCATACTGGAAAAGTTGAAAATAAGCAAGTTTGACTAATTTTGCAAAATGAGAAAGTAATTTATCCTCAAAATTTTAAATTAGCAACCATATTTTTCAGAACTGAGAAGTACTGCTTATTCTGTAATTATAACACGTTGAAATACCAGATCTAAAGTTAAAATCAATTAGCTTGTTTAAACAGAGCACTAGACTACTTTCTCCTGTACTATGAACTTCAGTAATTCTAAGGTTTGTTCTTCATTTTCCTGTAAAGAATTCTGTAATACACATTTCCAATACTCACTGTATTATTAAGAACACAGGACTGATTCTTCTGCATAGTTAAGATTTGCTTTTGCCCAGCAGGAAGGCTGTTACTTTTTTGATGTATAGAAATATTTGCAGCAGTACTAAAATTGTGAAGATGCTGTAGAGCTGACTGTCTGGCATAATATTGGAGCCCCGCATTTCCCCAACAATTTTTTAGAAATTGAAACTTGGAGGGGCACTGTAACTTGCACCTACATTTATATAGGGCATCTATTTCCATATGACCTTTGTATTTAAGCATTAGTTGGCCACGAAATATCTACTCTTCATTTGAACCTGATTTTTCTGTTCTTCAAGGACAATGTTAATGAGCAAAGATTGTACTACTCACCAGAAATACCACCGGTGGCCCTCCAATAAGGGCAATGGCTGTGGAGAGTTTGCGCCTGTTCCCTCCACTGTAATTCCCAGCGTACTTTTCTCCATATTTCACGAGGCCCAGTTTCCGAATTGCCCACTCGCCAACCTACAAGAGACAGCACACCACCATCTTGAATCAAGCAAAGAAGCCTCGCACAGTGATACTTTTTGTTATGAGCTTTAGCATTTTTGACCACTCATCTGAAGATCTATTGTGGCATGGCTGTGGGTTTTGAAACACCCTATTCACCTCTAGATCAGGATATAAGCAATTCTACCCCTGAGAGGCCAGAAAATCAAATGGCTGCATCTTACTGGGCAGTAAACATGAATTCAACATCAGCTGAGCCACTGCTAGTCACCAGCATGGCACTCTTCACAGCTCCGTCTTTCTAGTTGCTGTGGGCTTATAGCAGGGACATGGTCACTCCTGACACACAGCAATCCCACTGTGGTGTGTCTTAGCCCTTCAGACAGATGAGGAGGAACTGGTTTGTTATCCAGGAGTATTATGACTGGTGACAACAAGCAGGCATTGCTGCCCTGAGGACTACAAAGTGTTACAAGGAAGAGATTCAGTTATGACTCAGATCATACCCAGAACTGAGTCTCATTTTTATAAGGGCCTGGTGGGAACATCACACAGAGGAACTCATCAGCAACCTTAGAAGTAGCTTGCAGATTTCACCCATCACCAATACTCTCAAAGAAGGTATTCAAGCTACCCTACACATAGCAGGCACCAGTTCTGGCCCTATTCAAAGCACCACAAACAACATTTTCCTAACCTATGGCAGTTCCTGTAGTGCAGCATGCACAGGACTCATACAGAGAAAACTGCTGTTAATTTAAGGAAACCGCACTGAGAAGGGTGCTGTATGGTACTGGCAGTTGTCATTAATTTCCTAAAGACTGTTAGTGTAACCCCATGTTTGAATGCCAAAATAGCAGCACTTCAGTGATGCAGTGTAATCAATTGGAAAGATTTAACAGCCAGCATGAGGCTTCTGTAGGGTGCTTATTCCCTGGACTTAAAGAATTAACTCTTGACAGAAGGTGAAGCTCTGCATAACCTGCAGCTCCACAGCCCTTAAACTCTTAAAGGAAAGCAGTAATTCCGTGGAGAAGTGCATCCACTATGAGAAGACAAGACCCAAATTATCTGCCCTTCCATTTAGCACACTTCTCCAGGCAGCACGGAAAAAACACAGCAACTTTGGTTTGCTCTGGAAAAGGGGGGCAGATTTCATCATACAGTATCTTCAGCAACTTCACGTGATGACATTGCAAGTGTTGCAGGTGGGATGCATGCAAGCAGGAACATCTGGTCACTGGGGTGGGTCCTGTGGTATTTCATTTACCTTGCAGACTTCTTTCTCTGGAACACCTCTAAGTAGCGCAAAGAACTCCAAGTGCTCCCGCCCTGTTAACAGTTCATTAACAGCATCGAACTGTGGGCAGTAGCCCATGTTCTGATGGACTTCTTGGATGTTGGACAAGATACTGTAAAAGAAAATAAACTTTTGTTAGGATTTCACACCCATGCTGCTATTTTAGGGTTAAAAGGAGAAAAATAAGACAGTTTTTTGAATCACTGAACTCAGAAAAATACAGCATCCTAGAAGTCTGTCTTGGAAATATTATTTTTAGTCTGTCCTCACCCCCCCCATTTTATTTTTTAATTATAACATTCAAATGTGAGGGGGCAGGTATTCAAAAGTGACCATGAGACTAAATCAGTTTTCCTAAGCCACTGCAGTACTTTACCAGACTCAGCAAAGGGCTGCAACAGATGCCAAGAATTGAAATAGGGCAAGTGGGATAGAGTTTAAACTTGCAAAAAACAGAAAAAAGGATATAAAGCTGAAGAGAAAGTAGCAAAGGACAAAAAGAGGAAAGATTAATGGTCTTTCACCTGTTTCCTTTGAGAAAAGCTTCTCCTCCTGTCACATCTGTATCACCAGTTAGCATCTTAAAAGTGGATGACTTGCCAGCACCATTTACTCCCAGAAGTCCAAAGCACTGGGGATAGAAAAGAGCAGATGAGCACAGTGTATTTGAGAACATGATTCAGCTATGTCATTTGCAGTGCTGACAAGATGAGAGAGAGCAAACTTGACAGCTGAAGGGAGTCGTTGGTGCATTCCCAGAAAAACACTTCTGGACTTTCATTTTAAGTACAAATCTTTAGTCTGGAAAAAGGAATGAACTATGGTGTCACTTTGGTGCATTGCCACCACAATACATCTGTGCCAAAACTCAGGGGTACCAGAATTTGGCCTCTCACCCCAGACAGTATCTCCTTTGGAGGCAGAGAGAGACAGAATGAGAAACTGCTTCAACTTCCGTGTGATTTCCTTGGATGTAATTTGAAAATCATCTGTTTCCGATGTTACCCTATCCTTTGCTGTTGCTCTTAAATACAGTGGTAATAGCAAAGCAATGAATTTGACAGATAAGCCTACCTCTCCAGGGGGGATTCCAACACAGATCCTATCGACTGCTGGCTTTCGCTTCATTCTGTAAATCTGAAACCAGAATAAAAAGAACAAGAAGGACAATGTCAAAGAGAACTATAATTATATGTATTCAACACTCCAAATACCCTCCAGTCTTCATCCCACTGAATTACTCTGAATTAGGTTTCTGGTAAACTGTGTGGTGTGCATGCCAGCTGTAAGAATGCAGAACTTCTCTGTCACCTTGGTTAGCTCCTTGATTTCCAAGATGTCACTCTGTCCTCCTCCGCTAATTATCCTCTGTCTCTCTCTGGTTACATCCTCATCTTCATCATTCACAGGAGGCAGTTTAGCATAGACAGGCCTGGAAAAAGCAATATGATAAAGTCTTAGCAGAAGATAATGGCTTCCACAGTTAATAGTCTCCCCACTTCATGAGGGACACCAATGAAAGGTCACCTGATTGCAGTGGTGAGGTGGAGCTGACAACCTACCTGGGTTTGATGAAGAATCTGTACTGGATAAGCACTGTGATGAGGAAGAAAACAACGCCCTCCACTGCCATGGCAAAGAGGTTCCTTCCTACCAAGTCCCAGGACAGAGGGGACACAAAACGATTTTCTCCTGCCAAATTGAGATCAGAAGCATGGTCACCTTTCCACACAGCACACTAGCATTTCTTCTTCAACAGCTCACCAAGTTGGACAACAGGGCAACCAGAGAGCAGCCACTAGGAGGAGGAATGGGACAGACCACACAAGGGGCCAGTTGGGGTATGCATATTTCTTACTGAAGGAAGTTGGGACTCATGCACAGAAAATTTATTCTGCCAAAGAAGAGCTGGCCCACCTTCCCAAAAGGTTAGTGAAACACAGAAAGCCTATGATTCTGGCCTGACAACTGCATTTCAGAAAAAAAAAAATAAAAAAAAATCCAGAATCTTGGCCATTCCTTACATTTGTCCTAATGAGACTCTTGATACAGTTGGCTTTATACATTTTTACTTAATGCCCCTAGTAACTCAAAAATCTGGGAATCTACTTGCCAGCCCCCTTCAATCCTCATAACAACCTTAAGAGGACAGCTGTGGAGATATGCCAGTTTTGATCAGACCTGTGATGCAAATTGTTCACTTTCAGTTCAGACCACTGTCCGTGTGACTGTAATGCAATGTCACTTACCAAACCTCTCCAGAGCATCAGCCATGGCCTGGTTTTTCACCATGTCAATCAGTCCCCGCCCCAAGCAGAAATGGGGGAAAATGAGGAAGACAGACTTCAGAATGTCATTTATGTTGTTCAGCTTCTGTTAAGACACAATTCAAACACCAGTGAGGCACCAGAGCAGAAGGTTGCCCCATCTGCCAACTGTGACCAATGCTGTAATTGACCTCTCCCTCCCCCAGCACTGCAATCCCACAAAAAATCAAGGATTAGAAATGCTCTCTGAAGAGGCAGTGCCATGACTTCTCTGGATGGTCAGTGTTTTTGTGCTTCTCAGGGTTCTACGAATACAAGAAAACTGCACCAAAGGAGAGATTTCTCTAAATGCTCCCCATCTAAAAAGCAGCATCTACAAACATTAAAATCCAGAAACGCTGCAGGTTGATGAGACAAGAAAGCTCATGTCGCACAGACCGGTTATCTCAGAAGCTATGGGTAGCACCTCCCTATTCCATACTAGAAGCTCTGATCCTTTTACTTTTTTGACTTAGTCCACAGGTTGGACTGACAGTAGACTGAGGAAATGCTCCTGTTCTGCCCTGCACTTATTTTCTGGCATGTACATGTTTGTACTAAGCTAAAATATGCCTTGGAATAAAAGGGGCCATCATCAATGTCTATTAATGCCCCCAGACAGTGGTACGATCAACAGGTAGCTTCCACAGGGTATCCTCAACCAATCCCTACACAAGGAACACTTCACATCACTGGGTTTTAAATGAGGCCTGCTAAGACTTCTTGTGTTGCATGTAGGCATGAGAGGAAGTTGCACCTTCCCCAGTAGGTACCTGGCTCTGGAAAAACTGAAGTAAGGTAGCTAAGTTCTCAATACAATTAAGAGAAGTACCTACCACAGGAGGCAAAACTGAGGGCAACTAAATGCTTGTGTTCTTCAAATGGCCTGTAGTAGAAGGAAACTTACCCTTATGGAAACATACAGGAAATTCTATTTGAACATAAGAAAATAATTTTTTTTCCCTATGAGTGACTGAGAACTGCAAGAGGTTGCCCAGAGAGATTGTGGAGTCTCCATCTCTGGAAATGTTCAAAATCTGATGGCTGTGAGCAACCTGCTCGAATTGACCCTACTCAGAGGTTGGACTAGATAATCTTGGAAGGTCCCTTCCCACCTTACCTACTCTGTGGACATAGCTGAAGTGGGATCTAACCCATTTCCATCAGAATCTGTTCCAAAGAACTGTCTGTTAAAGGCAACATGGCACCAACATGGAACTAGAGTCTAGCAGCACAAGACAATTAGTAGCTTCTGGAAAAAACATACGTTGTTGGTGAAGAGCTCCAGCACAAAGGTAGCCACACTGCCATTGATGCCAATGAAGAGGTTCACACTGGTCAGCACAACATACGCTGTGCTGGGGATTTTGAACACAAAGGAGGCTGGGTACATGAGAGGGGTGATGGACCACCTGGCAAGAAGAAAGCAAGCAACATCAGGTAAGCACCTTCCAATTCCAAGAGTCTTCCCAGTCATCCTTCTGATGAGAAATCCCTTACCCATAGAGAAACAGAAGGAGAGCCAGCACAGGCAAATTGGAGGAGGATACATAGGACTTCTGCTGGAAGCAGATGAAGATGATGATGACTAACGTGGCTGGAACAATGTAGTTGCACTGGAAGGCAAAAAATATGGTTTAAGATTTGTTTTCAGATGATAAAAGGAATTAAAGATGTCTTTCTGCTCTGAACCAATGTTCTTCAAAATTCTTCAGTGTTCCCAAAAATGTTTCCAACAGGAGACTCTTAGGAGTGACACATGTGGACAACAATGTAGTACACATGAATTTATGTATGAATTTAATTTTCTTCTGGTTCCTCCAGAAGTGTCAATAGACTTTTTTCAACTACAGTTGACTAAAAATGCTTTGAACAGAGCAGAACAAGGGGCTGCACAAGCAAACATTTTGGGGCAGGCATTTTAAAGTGACATCATAAATGCTGATGATTGAGCTTATGGTTGCCCTCCCATCCTCTGTTGCATATTCCTTGTCCCACTGAAGTGAACCACCACTCATTCCAAGAGAATAAACAGAGAATTCACAGGCACCAGTTGTCATTTACTGAATTCATGTGGCATCCACTGCCCCTCAGTTCACTTTGCACTTCGGTGTCATTGACACCCTGCAGGCACTGAATGGAAGACAATTTGGAATCATCGTAAGGTTCTTACCATATCCCAGACAAAGTTGGCCAGCCAGTAGATCACAGGCTTCACACCACTAATGAACTGCAAGTGTTTAGCCTTGCTGACACGCTCCTGGATAAGGAAGACCACAAAGCTGGCAGGAACAAAGGACATGGCAAAGATCACGCAGATGGAGACTAGGACATCCACAGAGGTGGTCATCCTGGACACACACAAAAAAAGAAAGCAAAGTGTTTCTATGCTGATGTTGGCTCCTTTGAGATTAAACAAGACAGGACATGCAGGACAATACAGAAACCATCCTGCTTTCTTTTGTGCTTCCTTTCTGGGGTAAAAGATTACTACATCAGGTTGTCCTAACTGAGCAGTTTTTCTCCAGATACATATAAAAGAAAACATACACAGCCTGTTGATGTCTCAAGGACAACCTGGAAATAGGTTGGTAACTTAGGTATGATAGTCTGCCTGCTGTCTTCCTTATCAGGACCACTTTATTTCCCACTTAATGCATTTCTTGGGGTTGTCAGGACTTTGTCTTTTTGTGTGTGCCATTTGTGCCATGTTCAGAGGTACCTGACAGTCATCTGCCACTGCCCTAAGATTTGAGGAATGTATCCGCAGACAGCTCATGAGTCCTGACTCTGGTTGTGGTAGTAGTGGACTAATCAGTGCCTCACTGGAGTAAGCCCTGAGCATTTCTCAATGTGCCCTAGGCTAAGACAGTGGGCAAAACTGAACAGGATCTATCAATGGTTACTAGTCTAATGGTGGCAACTTGGAAAAATAGAATGACCATATTCATGGAAAGGTGCCCTTCTGGATATGGCTGAGGGGAATTTACCAAGTGGCAGAAGGCCACTGAAGATTACACTGGTTCTTAGGAACTGCACCTTCAGGGACCTGGAGAGACAAAAAGCCTGCAGGGCAGTGCTGCTCAACAGCATGTGCTGCCACCTGCCCAGACCACCAAAAATAAGGCCAGAAAGTTAGAGCCTAAATGTCACAGGTCACCAAGTGACAACCAGTGAGGCTAGCAGCTCCCATGTTGCCTTTTTTCAGTAATCAGCAGCTGATGAGCCCAAACCTATTCACATTCATACCAGGACTTACAGAGCCACTTCAGAGAGCTGTTGCTTGGTGAGGTTGAGTGGGTGATTGAAGGCAGTGATCCCATAAGCACTAGGGTTCTTGCCCTGCTGCAGGTTGGCGCGAAGGATAGCGTTGTTGATCACATTCAGGAAGGAGGCAATGGCATGCCAGCCCTTGTTGTTGAACCACACCTGAGAGAGATCACATCAGCATTAGAAAGACACCAAGCTACCCAATGGGCTCCTGAGCCTTGCAGAACATCTTTTCCTCTATAGAGGGGACATAGGGACAGAACATACAGTTTGATCAATAACCACAAGAGGCTGCTGGAAGCTAGCACTGATCTCCTTCCTGGGCCTTGGAGCTAGACTTCAAGGGAGCACCAGATTTTGGGGAATCCCACTCAAGAATACAAGCTATATTTGCTCCACTAGCAAATACAGAGAGCTCTGGTCTGCACAGTTGTTCAAGGCAAACTGCTAGGAATTTACTAAATAAAAATAATTTGAGGTTACCAGAAATTCAAACAGCAGGTATAGCAGTGAGGACTGGTTAATTTACCTTCACGTTGTTCTTTGTATCCAGGCCTTTCATGAAACTTGACAGGCTGTTGAGAAACCGATCTCCAGAACTTCCCTGCAAACACCAAAGGGAGAGTTACTTCACCTCTGAGAATACCTTTATTTGTGTCCTGGAGTCTTGCAGGACACAAGCTCCCTTGTGTCACAGCTCTGACAGCTTCCCTTCTATCCTGTAGCCTGTTATCAGTCAAGCTGGAGGTGGTAAGAAGGCTGAGAAATGCCTTCTTTCTTCCACCCTTTCCTTTCTGCAGTCCCACTGGTAAGAGAGGTCAGCCTCAGGCCTGCTTTTTTCCCAGAAATAAGCATTAACCATGGTTTCAGCCAACTTTCAGAGGGCTCATAGGCACGCTCAGAACAAAGAAATGGCCCAAATTCTGAGCCAGTACATGAGGGCTCAAGTGAGGTTTTGAAGGAGATGGCAATCACCTATTAATTCCCTGACACAGCCCACCCTATTCTGACATGAGATACTCAGAGGTGCCTGTAATTCCCACTGGTTTGCAGCTAGTGGTAGGCAGAACCAACACCAACAATGTGGGCTGCATAAAACTCAGCTGAGGATGTCCCCGATCCTTCTGCTGATACCAGACATCTGCTTGGAAGACCCTATCTAAGAGGTAATGAAGAGAAGCCATGGCTGACATACACATACTCATCATTTTATAGCTTTCAAGACACCTCCTAAGTAAGAGAATGGACATTAATGCATCCTGACTTTAGGGGGACAGCTGCTCACCTGCGCTAACTCCAAGATCTTCTTCACCTGTTTAATGGCATCAGTGACTTCATGGCTTGGAGGAAGCATGAGGGAACTGCTGGCTCCCAAAGAGAAGCCACCATACCTGAAAGTTGAGATAGAGAGTGATGCTAAGATCTCACTGCTCACTGATCTCCAGAAAATACCACTCCTCCTCCACCCCTCCAGTCTCTATCTATACTATATCCAAGGCAAGTGTTTTCTACTCTTACATGACAGGGTGACTTTGATCTTCCTACACCGCAGCTAAGCCATGATGTCTCCTACTCCTTGTTTCTGGTGTTAAATACCCATCTTATGATTGCTCGCTGTGGTTTTCCATTTAACAAATTCAGCTATCTTCTATTGCCGGTGCAGTCAAAGCAGGGCACCTCCCCACTTCCTCTGCTTGGAAGAAGAGCACCTCCCAGGACAGAGTATCGGCAGGCTGATCCTGCAAATCTTTCCAAGCCAACACTACTCTCTGAACAAAGCAGGCATGCTTTTCAGTGATGTTCTCTGAGGTTGCCTGTTTTATCCTTAAACATGCTCCCTAACCATCTGGTAGTTAAGAGTCACAGAAAAAAACCCTGCAAAGTGAGGCGGGTCTGTACTGCTTAATATGTTCAAAGCTAAGTGGAGACATACGAGCTAAAAAAGAAAAGCAGTAGAGAGAAAACTCACCTGAACTCGTTAACCCAGATCTTGTTCTTTAAGCTGTAGAGACAGAAAATAAAGCCAGAGTACAATACTTGTAACAAAAGGAGAGACAGACCTACCAGTGCTGCAGGCATTAGGCCAGGGAAGAGAGTGTAACAGCCTCTCACAGCTGGTGTATGTCCCACCACCTCTCTTCATTGAAATCCCTAGGTATGGTGTCCAGCTTTTTACCATACTCTTGCCTACAAAGATCAGGACACACCCCCCTGAGAGCTGCCAAAGCATCACTAAACAAGCAGAAACACTACTCGAGCTATGAATCTGAACAGCGTGAAGAGCTAAATGGTTCTGGCCTAATGCCGAAGAGTTTGAGTTGTCCAGATGTATTTGCCTGAGCATTCCCAATACAGCAAACAGCATTTGGTGGGGAGGAAAGGAAGAAAGTGTGTTTAACAGCTACCTTTTCCCAATGATCTGCGCATAGGTCTTCACCAGGTAGTCTGATATATTGCGTCCTGTCAGATTCTGGAGGATGTCAGCAGTGTCTTGCTCAAGCTGGCATGACCGGGGAAAACAGATAAAAGACAGTCAGAAAATGAAGGTGCTGAGTCAAATGAACCATGTGCAGTGCTGCACACATGAATCACACAGCCACCCTGCGCTCCAGGAGCATCACTCATTGCAGCACCACTCCCTCCTACCTGTGGGGGTGGCAGCCCACCTGCACCAGGTGGGCACACAGGCAGCATCTTCTTGATCTTCTCATTGCTGCACTCACAAGATGGGGATGGGTTCTCCATGCTCCAGTTGCCTTTCAAGAACATGTCCAGGACTGAGTCTGGGACCAAAGCAGTGGTCCATTCCTTCTGCCCCACCATGCAAGGAGTGTCTCTGAGTCAGGAAACAGGCAAGGCAGAACAGTTTTAAAAACAACTGTGATGGTCTTCACTCACCTGGCATTTAAATAACAGACACCACAGATCCAGAAGAGGAAGGCTGTTTTTCAAAGGAGCCTGACTTCACTGAGACACACAGCTCACAGCAACAGACCAGGTTCTGCAGCTTTTAACAGATCTCAGTGCCAAAGAAACTGAGGTCGACTGAGTAGCACTGCACACTCCTCTTATTACTTGCTCTGCAGCATGCAAGAACTTTACTTCAGTCAGTACCCACACACAAAGCATCCAGAGTTCAGGGAGTGTCTGGACAATGCTCTCAGTCATATGGTCTAGTTTCAAGTAGTCCTGCAAAGGGATAGGGAGCTGGGACTCACTGATCCTATGTGAGTCTCTTCCATTCTGAGATATACTGTGATTCTAAGATGACAGCAGTTATTTCTTAGATGGTATTTCTGCTTTTGGAGCACTAGAACACTGCTCTTCCCCAAGCCAGCATCAGGGGCAGCCTCTTCCCCATGTCTCTGGGTAAAGTAACACAGACATTTTGCAGGATACAACTTCTTTTCCACCAGTGGCCAGCATATAGAGCCCACTCCACCCCTTTCTATCATCCTGAAAACACAAGCTGCAATTCTTTCAAGCTAGAGACACACCATCTGAGACTCTGTATACACCTCCTGCACTCACAGTCTATATAGTCAGTGATTTGCCCAAGGCCATGCAGCAAAATAATGGCAGAGCTAGGAAACACCAACAACATGTACCAGCATGACTAGGTCCTTTTCCATGTTGAGGACTGAACAGCAGTCTGAATACACAGCTGAGGGCTGGCAACTGTCTTAAAGGTCCTGAGCAGAAGAACCGAATGCTATTGCAACTCTTTCACTTTAAATCCTGCTCTGGCCATGCATAACTATCATGCCTTAAAGCCTGCTAAATCTACTGGCTGTGGATCAGAGGCTGGGGCTAGGCTTTCTTTCCCAGGACCGGAGAATCTACTTACGGGATGGAGTGTCCCTGCATGCAGCGTGTCCCAAAACCAGGCTTATTGAGAAGAGCATCCAAAAGACTCTGAGTGCCCGCATCTTCTGGAGCATCATTACTATAAGTGCAGCATAGAAACACTATCAGGTCAGTGGGATAACAGGCACACAGCAAAAGGAGCAGGGGAGGAAGGCTGCAAGCACAATGAAATCACTGAAGAAAAGGATATGGGTGGAGATTTCCCTTTGAAAAATGCATGACCTAGCAGCACATACACACTCCTGGCCTTTGTGCACAGCATTACTAGAGACACAGAGCCATTCAGAAATCAGTATGGCTTTGCCAGCAGTTAAGAATTGGCAGTTAAATGTCTACAAAAAGAATACCAGGACTCTATTAAAATGTGCTTCTGAGCCGAACAAATGCAAACAACCTCAAAAGGAACTCAGTAACTCACATGTGCAAAGAACAACAGAACTATAGGATTTAGCACTATTTCTAGGCCACAAAAACCATACCTAATAAAAGTGTACTGCTCATCATACATCCACGGCTGTAATTCCAGGCTGGGATACTTCCCAAAGGGAGGAACAATCAGGCTGAACATGAGAGCAATACACACAAAGACAGCTGGCAGCACAATCTGAAATAGCAAGGGTAAAGAGTAAGCACTTTTTAAAGTGAATATTCCCAGAAGCATGTGGAACTATATGTGAGTCACTTAATGGATCAAAACTTTTTCAAAGTTTCCCAAGCATTTCTTTGCCATGTAAAATAAGACACCGCTACACATCAACAGAATACCTAATGTGGCATTAAGTGAGGGCACTCACTTGGGATGTCGGTGATCGAGCCTCCAAATGCTGCTGTCAAGGCAACATTTGAATTGTACCACTTGGTTATCATGAAATTCCTCTCACTTGCACAGGCCCGCTTTTATTCAGATGTGCAGTGAAGACCAGTTTTGGTTACCTATATTCCCTTGAGGTTTTTTGCTCAGCTTCAGCTCTGAACAGAATACATGGTTCAGAGCTGTCTGTACTCAGGAACCCTGCCCATCTTGGGTGTTCTCACCTGAGCAAAGAAGCCCTTCCGGCTTCTCTTGGCAATAAGTAGCCTCTTCCACAACAGAGCCATGAACTGCTGCTGGGTGAGCTTCCAGCCCTTCATCTGGTAGGATCCTTTCCCATCCATGCCACTGAGAAGATCTGTCTCTCTGGATTCTGTTAGCAAGAAGAAGAGACCCTCATTTATAAGCTCACAGAGATAGTCTCTGTGTACTGCTGGGCTGGAGACACAACGTGGAAGCTGAAGCAGCTGAAGCAGCTCATGAGAAGAGAGTGGTGAAAAAAAACAGTAACAGATATTCCCATGAATGCATTTTCTATACCTCTCTGAAAATCAATGGGAGGCCTGAGCTAGCTGTGGATACTACTGTGCCCACTATTCATAGAAACACAGAATGCTTTGGGTTGGAAGGGACCTTTAAGATAACCCTCCTATAGACCAGACTGCACAAAGTCCCATCCAGCTGGGCACTTCCAGGGATGAGGCATCCACAGCCTCCTTGGGCCACCTGTGCCAGTGTCTCATTACCCTCACAGTGAAGAATTTCTTCCTAATGTCTAACCTAATCTACCCCTTTTGGTTTAAAGACATTATCCCTTGTCCTATCACTACACAAACGCACACTTCTCTCCTTAGCTTTCCTATAGCCCCTTCATGTACTGGAAGGCCTAAAGGCACATAAATCACCATTCTCTGGTAGTCTCAGCCTTATGATCTGCAGTACTTATAGTAAAAAAGAATGTCCACAAGAAGAAAACAGCCCCAGTTATACCTGGATCTATGTCCGAATCATTAGGATCAAATGCATCATCTTCTGTAAATGGACGAAGGCAGCTTTGCCTGTCTCCAAATACACGCCTGTTCCTTCTGGCTGGCAATGTTCCGTCTGAAAATAATTCACTTATGATTAGTTGAACTGCTTCAGTTCATCTCTAGCTAGCCCCCCAAAATATAGAACAGCATAACTGTCATTTTATATCTTTTGCAAACTGGCGAGTTGATCTGCAGTGATTCCAGTGCAGTTTAAACTGAAAACAAGACTGTCACACTATAAGGGACATATTTTTTATGCAGTACTTTTTGTGTGCTGTCCTAGAAGCTTCTTTCAGTGTACTGGACACTTTTTTTTTCATTTACCCATAAAAACTGCAGGCTGTTATTACTGTAAGAAAATTCTCATTTAATGTGCTTGTGATGCTAAGTGCAATTTGCCAGCACTAGGTTTATCAGAAAATACTGGTACAAGCACTTAGTCCAGTGAGCTGCGGTCAGAAAAAGTAATCTGGTACCTGCTGTGGCCTAACCTTGTCAAGAGCTTCTCCTGTTCCTCAGAGTAGACACTAATGTCAGTCAAATAATTCACAATACACAGTTCAAACACTAGAAACTCTCAGCTATAAGAAATAAACATACACCTGCCTAAAGCTGGTGAGACCAGCAATATTCCTCATTTGGCATATACTAGAGCCTTTATTCCTGAGGAAACCACTTCCTGTGTTGAGATTTTACTCTTGAAATATCCAGGCTTCGTCAGTCTTATGTGTGAACAGCACAGATACCAGACGAAAGGGTACCTCCACCTGAATTCCCATTTAACATTGTAGGAGACAACTACACCCACCTGAGGTTTCTGCATCCACACCACTATCATCAGCCACTTTCAGGAATATCTGAAAAGCAAGGACAAGTGTCCATGAACATTAGAAGAGGAGTGATACAGTGGGAACTGCTTCAGGATATGGCATGAGAGAGAACAAGTCTCAAAGTTGCAGCACAAGGGAGGTTACAGGATTTCCTGCATGATGGGGACATGGACTTTGTGGCTTCTTTCCAGCTCCAAGGAGCCACCCTGTAACCAACAACCAGCCATTCCCCCATTCCAGTGTCAGTTCTCAGTGCATCTTTAACACAAGCTTTACTTTGTTTCAGATAAATGACTTAGTTACTAAATTTGAGAAATCCCATCTTCCTTCTAGTCTGACACTGCTCACACTCCTGTTCAAGCCTGAATAGGCACCTTTGTGGAGCTTGTCCCACGGACTCTCCAAAACCAGAGGAAAAAAAACCCCAAACTTCATCAAACTGCAGATGGCAGCCAAGGCCACCATATCTGTAGGAGGACACAGAGGGCACCCTAAGTGACACCACAATTTCCCTTCTATTATTAAAAAAGAAGTTTCACATAAACGAGGTATGAAGTGCAATATTCTTCTATGATAAAAGAAAGGGAAACATGTTCAGCTGGACAGACCCTAAAAATGTTCCTGGCAATGCTATACACCTAAGCGGTTTCTGTAAAGTACAGTCTCTAGTACTGAAATGTATGCTTTCAGTTAAGTGCAGCAAAAGTGTTCATAAAAATACCTCAAAGATATTTAGAAGCCAAACTGAGGGCCGACCTTCACACAATATTTTTCTGAAGTGAAACCAAGTACAAAGGACCTATCTATGCTTGCCTGTACTACATTTCAGTTTTTTAAGCATGCACCTACAACAGGGCAGAAGGCACTCCATTTTGGAGAGGAAAGCAAAGCTGCCCGCTTCTGGTAAATACTTATAAGAAGAGATAAGACTCTGCCTCGCTCCTATCTCTGCTATGATCCATTTGGACTGCTTTAAGTCAAACGAGAATCTTGAGATCAGTCACCTCCTCCAGGGTGGTTTCAGAGATCCCATAGCTGGAAATGCCAAGATCAGAGAGACGATCATCAATTTCATGGAACAGCTCCACAAAAGCTCCTTCTTTAGCAGCTTTGTATGGCAAGACATAGGTTAATTCATGGCCAATGTCCTCCACCAGCCTGGCCTCAGGAACATGCTTTGTAATGAGATTAGAAATTGCAGAGACATCTAGAAGAACCACAAGGAAAAGACAGTGTTCACTTTGTTACATTTCATTATGTGGAAAGAGCCATACAGTCTGAAAAACCATGACAGAAAGAAAGGAAGGAAAATGGGACATGAGCAGATAATTCCCATGGAAAATCAGGTTTCTTTTTACATTTATCACAAGCCTGGATGAAAGCCTGGACCCAAGCCTGTCTATTCTTTTTGTGTGCAAAATATGGGAAAGCTTTTATATGCTACTCGCAGATCTGCAAGTCATTGATGTACAGTTCACCAGCAAACATTACATATTGCTAACAGATTTAGCAACTAAATAATCTTTGGTTATTACATTTCAGAACAGTTTGAATCCAAAATGGTTCACTAATGAAAAACTGATTTAAATATACCATTTCTCTGTGATTTTAGTAATTGTCCCAAGACTGTAGCTACAAAGGGGCACAAGGTTAAGTTGTCCAAGGTCAAAGATAGTGCAGCGTCAATACTGGGACTGAATCTTACATTCTTTTCCAAGCCTCACCTATTGTCAGCGTGTCACTTTCATGGTCACTGCCAAGGCCAGCATCAGAGCTGCTCTGGGAGACACTGTCATCCTGGTCACAAAAGAGAATACAACCATTGTTTCCTGTTGTTTAACCACAAAGGGACTCGCCAAGATGCTATATTCTAGGTAACTCTAACTAGATCCTGCAACACACTGGATACTCCACAGAAGAGTCAGAAGATAATGGTGTCATACCACTGCAAAGGCCTGAAATACGAGTCAGAGGTCACAGTTACAGATGTGTTCCAAAAGGGTGCACTCAATTTATTCTGTATCTCTCCAATCAGTTTTGGAGCACCAGCACTGAAAGAAACTGTAATGGAGATATACAACTCATGCAACAGTTTAGCCAGGACCAATCTGGCATAGTATACAAGCAAGTAACACATCTTTTAAAGTGTAAGAGATTTCTCTTCGAGACATCCTACCATGTAAAATCCTACATGCTGCTTCCCACAAGCCTAGGATTTTGTGAAAGAAGAATGAATGTAAGCATCAGCTGTACCTTTTTCAGATAGGACACTGTGCTGCTGCTGTTTCGGCAGGAGCTAAGAGAGGAATCTACATCCTTCTTGACCAGGGTCAAATAATAGCCTGTTCCCAGCTGGTTCTTCAGGAAAAGAGAAGAGCCAACACAGCAGAGCTTGCCATGAGAAATTATGGCAATCCGGTCACCCAGAATGTCGGCTTCATCCATGTGGTGTGTGGAGAGAATGATAGTACGGCCTAGAAGAAAGCAAGGAAAGACACTGCTGGTAAGTCAACCATCCTCATGTTCACAAGCCAAAGCCACAATCACCTGGATCTTGCCACAGCATTGATGGGATGTTTATGCTGTAATCCAGGCTTGTTTGAACAAGGCTAGTGGTACAGAAAGGATTCACACTACTGTCATGGGTTTATAATCCCCATTCTCATGGGGAGTCTCAAGGACCCTTGTCATGCTCAGCAAAGGCAGGTTAATTTCATGCCAGCAAGGTTGGTTGTACAGAGCAGAACAGGCAACTGATGTATGCCAAGGGTGAATTTCTGACTTTAACTGCACTCACAACCCAGGGAGGAACCTTGTTCATGAACTCTGACATCCAATGAGAAAGGATGACGGGTGGGAGATCAAGCTACCCTTGTCCTGCATGTTCTTTGTTCCTTCATCAGTGCAGTCAACAACAGATTTGCAAAGACATGACTATTTTGGGAACCGTCATGAATCAGATTTGATTTTCTTTTCCTTCTATGACGTGTTCATTAGCAGTAGAGATAGAGACCACGTACCTTGCCGATACTTTAGGAGCAACTCCCATATCCCTCTGCGAGAGTAAGGATCCACCCCAGCTGTAGGCTCATCCAGAATGACAACCTTGGAGCCACCAACAAAGGCTAAGGCAACTGACAGCTTCCTCTGCATGCCACCTGACAGACAAAATAACAAAGAGGTGTTCAGACTGAGGCAGAGATGAGGGGAACAGGAACAGCTGCACCAGCATGGGTAACAAACTCGCCAAAAGAAAGCAGAACTGCATAATGAGAAGACTAAGCACCGCTACCGTTTTAGGTCCTCGGGATCCCATCACCTTCAGGACAGGGCATAATTCATCTGGATCGTCTTCTCAGTGGAGTCCCACTCTCCTTTTATTGCAGGAGATCACACCCCATAAACCCTTCCATAAGTGGATTACACTATCTCAACATCAACAGTAGCAAGTCCCCTAACTGTATTTGAGGATCTGGAGCACAGGTCTACAGAGCTCCAGCTGCAGAAATAGGTCCCCAACAGACACCCCTCCTGTGGAAGTGTGACAGAGGCAGCAGTGAGGAATTATGTTACACTGTTCAATACTAAAAGCAACCTATTGTCATCTGCCCTCCCTTCCCAGGGTCAAATACACGGTCTGTGATAACAGCTGCATCAGAAAAAAAGGAGTCTTAAGCCCTCAACTATCTCGTACAGACTAATGCAGGAATCCTGCTGTTCCTGACTAAAGGTGAAAGACACTCTAGGACACCAACTGAAGAAGCAAAAGTCAGCATAAGAAATGCATATACAGTTCACAAACAGCAAGGGACCTGGAAATTATGGTCTGAGCCTCTCTCACTCAAACCCATAAAACCCAAACATATTAGTAAACATTTAGAGAACATCTATCACTTGTAGCTGCATTTTGTCAGGACCAAATACTCAGAAAAAATGATTGACTTATTATGGCCATTACATAGCATAAGATAGTGGAAGATGTTAAATTTACTATGATACACAGATTAGGTAACTTAATAAATAGCTGATTTCCTGAAGTGCTTAATTGCATAGTATATGCAATATACTATATAAATATGCAATAGTCTATAATTGTAGGATCCAACCAGGGTCCATGATGCAGCCTCTGTGAAACACAAGCGAGGTTTTCTGGGGATGAGGAAGCAGCTGAGAAATGCAGAAACAGCTGAACACCTACCAGAGAGTTTGCTTGTCCGAGCTTTCAGTTTGTGAGGCAAACCAACATCCATAGCCATCTGCTCCATCTCCTCTTTCACCTTCTTTTCTCCCAACCCTTTGAGACGAGCATAGAACCAGATATGTTCCTCCACAGTTAGCCTAGGGAACAGGAGCAGTCTCAGGGCACAGCTGATACCACAATACTGGGATTCGTCCCTTGCATAAGCATTGCAGAATGTTTTCTTGCTCAGGAAAACAACTTTTAAGGCTCAGGTTTCTTTCAGGAAGGAGCTACAGACTCGATGTGCTCAGCTTGAGACTCACTTCAGAGTGGCTATTCAGCACCAATGTAAATAATTCTTCATTACGTGTGCTTGACAGAGTACTCCACACATTCCAAATCACTAGGCACTGGGGAAGCATCTGGCCTAGTTAGGCTGAATGAAGTAGATTTCTTTAAGAAGAGGCAAAAGATGGAAGGAAGTGTAAGCTCTTACTGGTAACTCACAAGCACGCATGCATGTGCTACTGAACAGAATGTCCTTGTACCAATATCATGCCACCTTGCTGTCTCACAGCATGCACACAGATAAAGATGAGAACTGTTCCAGCTGAAAGCACACTACTGTCTCCTAAATAACCCAAAAGTCTGTTGGATTAAGCAAGCCTTGCATTTCACAGATGCTACTCACAAGTCAAACAGCACATTGTGTTGTGGACAGACGCCCAGGTTCTGCCTGATGGTACTGAGTTCAGAGCGAATATCTTTGCCCAGGATGAAGGCTGTACCCGAGGTTGGAGGAAATAAGCCAGTCAAGATGGACCTGAAGGACAAACACAACAGATAAACAAGTTCTACCACTAGAAAATGGTTGCTGCACATACCAGGATGGATAAATCAGGAGTGGGTGGAAGCCCTGGGGAACTCCCACACCAGAAAAGTAGTCTGAGAAACACCTCACTAATGGATAAAAAACATCACCTTCAAGGGTTTTATCAGTGATCAAAGCACACCCACATGACTCTGCTTGGAGGAAATATTTTTTTCTTCTAAAAGCTTCTTGTCCTTTCAGTCTCAACTCACTTCCTTACACTTGGTAAGTCAGGATCATAAATGGCATTAATAAAACTGCTACCATTCAATTCCTTCAGCACAGCCTCGACCTGAGCTACCTCCATTTTCAGTCCTCTGTATGTGTGCATCTTCTGAGGCACCTGCACAACTAGGATAAATCAGCAGTCTGTGCCAGCTTGCACATTTCAGATATACAGCTACCTCTACCATACTGACAGAACATACCAATGTTCAGAGTCACTCCTCCCACTGTTTTGTTCTTACATGGTAGTGGTTTTCCCTGCTCCATTATGTCCCAGAAAGGATGTGATTTGTCCTTCATAGAAGTTCAGTGTGAGACCATCTACAGCAACTTTCTTCCCATCACGATAAACCTTGACCAAGTTCTGGATGGAAACACCAAGACTCAGATGCATAGGCTCTTCCTCTTTGCAGACTGGGAGAAAACAGAGCAGAGCAGAGAGAGATAAGATAGACTTTAACGGCAATTGTGTGGGACTTTTAAGAAATGTAACTTTCCCCAAGTCTGTGGTGGTCCAAGGAGAAAAAGCTATACGAAAAACTGACCCAATTTCTTCCTCAGGGACAGGAACCTCACACAGAAGTTATTCTTTAGCTGGTTTCTCCCTGTTGGGCTCATCTGGAACAATCAGGCAGACATCTCCAGTGCCACCAGGGTTTGCAAAAATTGTGGGAATCCTCAGCTCTATAAGGCTGAAATACCCACCTACACTCAAGTGAGTGAAGTACTTTGAGTTTAACTGGACACACCACCCTGATGAGCATACCCAAATTGTGATAACAAAGGAATGACTGATTTCACCTTAGCCATGCCAGTCCTGCTGTCTCTGGACCCTCTTTTCATAAAGGCAGACCCTAATTCTTCCCTGCAGAAAGGCCCTGTGCCCAGCACTTACCTTCCGAAGACACTTTCTGGTCAGGATGAGGGTGCTGCCTGTCCTGTGGTTCCTCACCAAACCAATAAGATTTTGTGAAAGGAAAGTACCATGGCCTGGGAATCCCATACTGGCCTAAAGAGAAAAGCACTACATGAGACTGGTTGCCTCTGTTTCTTTTCTCATATTAGCTTTCAGGACAAGAAGGGAACTCCTTCACCTTCAGTAAGCCACTAAGTTAGGAAGGACTAAGAAGAGATCTTCCATGATGAAGATGCTGCCAGACTTCGGGTATAAGATACAGCTCTTTTTCCAAACTATACTTTAGGGGTAAAATCCCTGTGCTGGAAGGTGCTAAGAAGGCACATGTAGTGCTGACACTCTCAACTCCCACCTGGCAGCAGGTTCTGTGGACTTAGGAGTTCAGAGCATGCCACAGCTAAAGAGCAGCAAAGCTTCTGGGACTATCTCAGCCATTGCCATAACAGGGCAACAGCTACTGCTGCTGGCAGCAACAACAGTACTATGATGCTGCTCTGTGGTTTTCCTCCATGGGCCTTCTGCAACTATAGTTAAAAATGGGCCCAATTTGCACTGTGGCAAAAGGTGCCAAGGTACAAAAAACCATTTTAAAGTGTGAAAACATGATTCTGTCAGAAGCAGACCTCACCTGGGAAGACAGACTCAATGTACCAGGTCATGACCCCATACAGGAAGGTGTCAAATAACATCATGATGGCAGATGTGGTAATGCTAAAACCATCTTCTTCCAAAGGGCTCTCGAAGAAGTTGTCCCACTGAACACCAATTCCCTGTTCCTCAAACAGTGCAAAGTACTCACAACCAAAGCCAAAGGCTACTGGAGACAGCAGGCTCTGCAAAGGAGAGGAGGCATGAATATCCATTCAGTTTTTAACAACTACTTTCCAGTTGGGCAGCTCAGCTCTAGCACAAGTGAGACATGGACCACAAGCCTTACAGGAAAATCAAAGGTCCAAGAAGTACAACCAGGTCTGCAGATAAGGAGCGGTAGACTCAGTCTTGGTTTTAACAAGCACACAACACCCAAAGTCTCCGATGGACCACCAGTCAGAATTTCTCTATTTTCTTTCCCATGCTCTCTGGACTTGTATGTGAGGGAAGAGGTCACAAAAGCCATCCTCTCCAGATCAGCAAAAAATGCTCTACAGAGTAAAGGCAGCCGGTTCCTTTAGCTTGCACATCTGGTGGTGCAGCACCACGGCATGCAGAGATTAAAGCAGCTTAGTCTGGCTGCATTATTTCTAGTACCAAAGCCAACAAAATCCTCCCCCAGCAGCTACTACTGAAGCTACTGACTACTTCAGTCAACCTCTTCACCAACCCCAGCCCTGATAGCCTCTTATACTAGAAAATTACCCTTCCATTTCCACCTATACCTTGTTATTGTTGGCTAGCCAGAGAGCAACTGAGTGCCATACTGGTGGAGGTCCAGCACCCAGCACAGTTTCCCTCGAGACTCACCGCAAAGATCTTGAGTGAGAAGCTGATGTAGTCCTGCCAGGCAACACACAGGACATAAGGCAGGTACAGTGTGAAATAGACAATGCCTCCACAGGCAGCTGCCAGGTTGGCCCTGGAGAACACAGTGCTGATAAGGAAGCACTGGAGGATGGTCACAACACCAAAGATGGAGAGGAAAACAAACACCACACTAGGGTCACTGTAAGGCAGCAGATTCCCCATCTGGAAGGAAAACAATAGGCTTTAAAAGAGATCTCCAAAGTGGATATACTACAAATAGCTCTGCAGAGCTGCTGCTCAGGGGAGGTTGGGCTTGACACAGTTTGCACAACAGTCTTCCCAGAAGTGGAGCAGTATTGCAGGCACATTTTCAAGAGCCCCTCCCAGTGCTTTCAGCCACTCAGCCTGCTTTTGTTCCAAAACATTGTTCACAAAAAGTTGTTCACAAAACGTTGCTTGCCAGCCCACATTCATTCACTCCTCCCCAGTGTGCCAGTGCAGACCACTGCTCAGCAGGCTCTCAAGGCTCAAGATTCTGCTGTCACTTTGCAGATTCTCCGGTTGACTCACCTTAAGGATCAGCACCAGCAGGCCTGCACTCATCAGAAGAGGAATGAGGCTGCTAATGAACCAGCTTAGCCAGAGGATGCCATTGTCAAGTCCCATAATCCTCATTGTCTCCTTCAGTCGGGCTTCCTTCTCATACACAATGCCCTTAATTATCACAGCCACTGAGTAGATCCAGGCTAGAGTCATGAACAGAGGCATGGAGCGGCTCATGACACGTAGAAATCTGACACAAGAAAGGAAAGAAGCCAGGAAAACAGTGAGACACATCTGTGCAACTTCAGGTACCACTCAAAGGCTAGCAAAGCATGGTGAAGGCTAAGGCTTCACTGCACAAAGCAACCCATGTGAAAAAGCATGACACCACATCAGTGTCTCACCCTGACATAAAGTTTGTAAGTCCACAGCAAATCACAAACCTAGAGTAGGAGGTGAAGCTGCAGCTGCTGCTCAGCGGGAGTGAGGATGCAGAGACCTGACCATCCTGTGGCTTGGTCTCAAGTGTCCTCTCCTCTTTCCATTCTCTCATGCCTAGGTCTCTGCTTTTTTTCCCAGTGCTATTTTTGCTTGTATCAGGTTTGGGGATATTCTGCCTCAGGAAAGCACTTATTGTAAAAGGCTGTACAGACAATCCTCCTGGGAAGGACTCTGTAAGTCATCACTCATGAATCCTTAATGCAGGTGTTGTGCCCTAGTTCCATGGATTAGGAACACTAAGGAAACTGATTCCCTACTAAAAGTAGGGATATAAACCATTTCTGAAGAATGACAAGAAGCCATGCCTCCCAAGCCACAGTCCTCCTGAGAGCTTTCAAAGCAGCCTGAATACATACATGTCATCCACATAACAGGGATAAGGCATCTGCTGCACATAAACTCCTGTCTTCTTCTCTGTGCCTGTCTGCACCCTGATGATGGCCTGTTCCACTACATCCTGCAGGTAAGCAAAGCCTCCCCAGACATAGCGCATGTCCTCAAAGGGATCAGCACGGGGACCGGGATCCCAGTACCTGCACCAAGAGAACAAGAGCTTCCTGTTAGAAATCATCATCACTGCATCCCCCAGCAGAAATTGTTCACAAGGCAGCATGTCATGACTCACCCATCCTTGATCTTGTTGGTCCTTTCTACATTATCAATGTCCATGCGTAACTTGTATTTCACATGGTGAGGGAGTTCTATGCTGTTAGGAGCTATTTCAGTGAAGACTATGCCAGCCCAGAACCTCCTTTCATCCAGAAGCTCTAACGACTTGTTTATGAGTTGGACTTCCGTGGTTGCAGGCTCCAGTTTGTCCAAGTTGACACACTACACAGGGACAGATACGGAAATACTTGTGGAATAAGTTACCAAACCAGAATGTACTTTGTTTAGATTTGTGAGGAAAGAAAAAAGAAAACTCGGCAAATCATAATCCCATGCCCAAGAAAAGACTGTAGTACTGGACTACTTTGCAATAGCTCATCACAGTAGACCATCAAGTTGCTAAAGATTTAACTTTTTTCCTGCTTGATGGCCACCTGCCAGTTAAACATGTATCATACCCCAGCAAAGGTATTTTCTGGACAAGAGATAAGATAGCATAACACTAGCTATAAGATCCTACTCAAGCATAAATTTCCATAGTCTTTCTTTCTCTGTTACAAATACACTAGGTCTGATTCAGAGCCTCTAAAAGAGGAGAGATCAGAAGGTTTTGGACAAAGCCCCTGAGAGGCCAGGGTCTGTTTCTGTTTGCATCCATCTGCCAAGATGACATCTACCAAGCAGAACAAGCTTCAATATTCTGTGTCCTTCTCAGTTTAAAGCAGCTGCTAGCTTCACCACAGTCGCCCGCTAAAAACCCAGACTGTAATAAAAGCCCTTGAAGTGCCGCAGCAAGTGGCTGCAGCTCTCAGTCACCCTGTACCAACAGGGTGGGCAACCTCATGCCATGGTCAAAATGAAAGCTTTAAGATCAAGACCTACAGTTAGGTTCCCACATTTATATTTATGCACCTGAATAAATGGTATTTTCTAACATAACAGCACCACTAAAGCCTGTCATTCACAGAAAATGTACAAAAGAACATCTATCTTTCCATTCTAGGAATGCCCTACTGTGTGTGTGGAGACCAAGCTGCTGCCCTCTCCCTGGCTCCTTGCCCACATTAGCAGGATCTCACCTCCATGAAGCGAGAGATGGTCTGGATAGCCCGGTCTGTCTCATTGAAGGCATCCACCCAGGTATATGTGGAGCCATTTGCTGTCTCAAAGTCCTCAGGATGATTTGACAAAAAACGGGCAATATCCTCCACTGTCCAGTTGGAAGCTGGCAACTGCAGGTCCCAGGGAGCTTTGCTTTTCAGCAGCGTCTGTGGATATTTTGTTTTCAAAGGAGAAATAGTTGTTGAGAGTTAATGCTGGATCTCCTTTCTCATCATGAAAACAAACACTACAAGGGAAAAGGTGCAGCGAGAGGCCCTCTGCTATTCTGAGAAGATCATCACGGCGGGGGTCCTTCCTCTTGCCCTCCAGTCGCAGTGGATGTGTGACTCCCTCGGTACAGCTCACACCATGAGGTGTGGTTTGCAGGCTGACTCCATGCTCTGCCACCCGTTTCCCAAGCAGAGGGCAGCAGAGAGCCATGCGCAGCTCGGCACCACCCACGGGCAAACCCGTGTTTGCAAGGATGTGTGTTGAAGAGAGAGGCATCCCGCTGATGGTGGCTGCCAACTGCTCAGCTCTCCCGAGCAAACCTCTGATCCTCGTTGGGATAGAGAGGGGCTGTGGCATGGCTGGAAGCTGAACTTTCACAGGGCTGAGCAGAAATACCAACACCAAAGCCTGGGTAGCTTTTCTTTCATATTTGGTACTGCACCATCAGGGACGGCTGAAACAGCCCTGTACAGACAGCCGTGATTATCCTGCCTCCCTGGTTTATCTGGGACAGTTTCTTTTTCACCTGTTTTAACTGCTAGCTTTCTGAGAACCGACCATTGCCCCACTATGTGTGAGCACAATACCCCACAAAAGTGCAGGCCCAGTAGAAAGAAGCACCTGAGATTGAAGCAGAAACCAGTCCTCTCGGCTCACAGTATAATGGAAACATTATTGTAAAGGACACAGTTGAACTGATGTAGAGAGAGAAGAAAAATAACAAAACCCTGCACAAGAGAGGAAACCGTAAAAATCCTAACAGTTATAACCAGGAAATGGATTTTCTGCAAGGGCAAAGAATGGAGCAGTGAAGAGCTTCCCCATGCTCTGCTGTTACCAGCAAGCCAGAAAGCAATGAATCAGTTAAAAAAACAGCATCACAACTGGGAAAACAGAACAGGCCAAGCTGGCAAAGAAGAGCATGCAAAAGGGAAACCCAAGCAAACAGGGTCTGGTTGCACTGTGACCTCTTCACATTTGGTGTCCCAAGGCTGGCTTCTGCCATGCTGCCCAACAGTCAGGAGGCACCATGCCTGCAGGGAAGGGGTTCAGCCTAATAATGTTCAGCAGCAACATTAAAACTCATTCGCTCATACAGTCCTTCCTGAAGGCAGCAACCACGCTAGCATCAAGCTGGAAGTTCAGAGATGGGCAAGCAGAGCACTCTCCTCTTTCTTTCAGCAGGAAGCAATGAGCTGAACAGGCTGCACAAATTGGGAGATGATGACCAGTCACCCAGCAGTATGGCAGCTTCAGTGGCCAACAAACAACCAAGGACCAACCCTCCCTTTGAAAGCAGCCACAAATAGCCAGCTCTATGTTTCAGCCTATTCACATAGAAGCAATTGGTGCTGCACCTCTTAAACTGGATGAGATGCTGCCAGGGATCTGCCCAAGAACTGACAAGGAAAGATTACTTGTGTGAAGTCTAATAGGTGAAAACAAATGAACCCCTGCTACTGTGCCAGCACAGAAGAGGAGACCAGAGTGCTGGCAAGATCAGAAATTAACTACCAGAGACAACAGGGTTAACAAGAAGGATAAAATACAAAACCAGAAAAGCCCAGGGCTCATTTTTTAAAAAACAAAAACACAGCAACATTCATTTTTCAAATTACACAACTGCAAAACAATATCCAAACCTTGGCTTTCTGCCTGCACTCTCTGCAGCAAATGGTTCAGTTGAGTTTACAATTGGTGGCCTCGATTCTCAGCTCCCTGATACCAGCATCTAAACTTAACTTTCATAAAAGCAACAGAGGCACAGGAATAATGAACATGATGTCTCTGACCCTCTGGTATATCATGTTGATAGGCAAGTGCAACAGAGCAGATCAGAGACTGTTAAACAGAGCATTGCATTGGGGTAAACAAGGAAGGAACTGCGAGGCTTAAGAGACTTGGGATAGTCTCTGTACAACAGCTGCACTATGACATCCAACCAGCTGCCTTGCTGACAGCAGGAAAAGCTACTCTTCAGCTCTTTCTCTGTTGCACCATCCCCATCTCCCATCACTGCACTTCCAAAGGCATCAACACAGGGTGCAAAGATCCACATGTCAGAGCTGCACTGGAGGGAAGCAACAGAACTAAACCACTTAAGTAGATAATGCGGCAGCCATGTAGGTTTAACAGCTGGCACAATGCTCAAGGGAACCAACATGCCAGCAAAAATCACAACAAATCAGAACAAGACTCCCAGTCTGTTCTATGTGGTCTTGTATGCATGGCATGGTATGAAGCTATCAGCCACAGGATGACGTTTGCTTTTCTTAAATGAGCACCCACATATTACTAAATTAAGCATACCATAGAAGTACAAGCACAGTTTTGCAGAAACTGTGTTTGCCAGGTTACTGCCAGGCATCCAGATTAAGCTCTAGCATGATAACCACTCAATTCCTACTGTACCCAAAAGGGCCTGAGGCCACCCAGCACCTACCAGGATCTGATCTAGGTATATTATCACTCACTTTCCTGCTGTCCTGAGAGTACTATTGTGGAAGAGTGCAACACAGGGAGTGGAACATGTCACCAACCCCACAGTTCCCCAGTTTACAGCAAGACCTCAACCCTTATTTCCTATCACATTAGGATACCACTATGGGAGACACAGCCCATTTCCTCACAGTGGCAGACTAGAAACAGGTGTTAAATACACACTGCTCCTGTTTGCTGCAGGCTGTTACATTAAGAAAGGAATGCCAAGTGTACTGCAAGATGGGTACAATTACAATGTGTTTTGAGAAGGGGTGCCATGCATACTATGTATCTGCCCAACTCAGAATTGAAGCATCACCTAAAATAAATATTTATCACTTATTGGAGAAGATGATAGTGATGGTTCTGGCAAGGACTGCATACTGACCCGAATGAGATCCACTTCCTGACTACTTTCCATAAACGTCCAAATCTTTGGGCTTATCTCCTCCCACATCCCTCCAAGGTCACGAAACACACCCAGCTCCTGGAATGTCCTGTTCACCTGCCGACAAAAAGAAGAGGAAGTGGAAGGTTATTTCCAAAAGCTGGCAGATATCCACTGCAGACTGAGAGGGTGCATTGACCTGCCAAGTGAAGTACTTATATTCAAACAGCAGCTTGGCTTCTGCAAGCACCAGAGTAGGGACAATCAAGTGCACTTGGAAAGAAAGCAAAAAGGAGTGTCAATGCTTGTGGCTGAGCACTACCCTTCAAGGCTTGGTGGAGAATGACTCTGCCTTGGGAGATGAAGGGCAACACAGAGCATCCCCTCCTCATATGCTAGAAGAGTCTTTATGAGGGAACTTGGGGTATTAGTGAGCACTTCAGGAAAACCACCATCAGAAATTATTAAGTGTCTGCTCAGCAGTCTGCAGTGGATGAGAGGAAGGACACCTTAAGACTTAGCAAGGTCTTCTCCACTTCCATATTACACAAGAGATGCAAAGCCTGTGGATAATCAAAAGGCACCACCAAGAAAGCTTCGAGCCAAGTTTAGAAAAAAGAGTTCAACCTGGCCTTTTCTCCTTCAGCCTTCAACAGAAAGTGCATGGGAGGTGAGAGACTAAGGATGCTGTGCTTTGCAGGCAATCTTTTCTAGGCTTGTGTTTTGGGCCCAATTTAACACACAGTAGCTAAGCTACACAGCCAAAGGACATACATCATCCTACATATCAGAGAACACGGCTAGAGTTACCTCACTCATGACCTTCCTTATTGCTGGTGTATCTGGAGTGTACAAGATCTTCCCAATCAGCAAGGGTTTCAAAGCCCTCCAGATAATCCTGGAAAGTGGGCTAGATTCCAGGTTCTTCATCAGCTCATTGCAGTAGGGTGCTGAGGAGGAGAGGAGAAGAGTGAGTGGATGAACAGCATGGCAACAACTGGTGAAGGCATATGCCCCACTTGTTTGGGCTTTAAGGACAGTAACAGCTGAAAGTACATTTGTCAGACAACAAAAACTCTTGCCCCCTGTTACAAAGTTCCATGAAAAGCCCCTTTCAGTCCAAGCTTCCATGGTCTACACAGCGAGCATGGAGCACCCAGGTAGCTTCCAGCACTCAGAGCCACACTGCTAGTTCTGCACAGCTGCCATAACCCCACTGTGTGGCACATGCAAAATCTACCCAGAAAAAGACAAATTTCCAAAGGCTGCATGAGACTCTGCTCCCTCTTCCCCTGAAGAAGTTCCACTGCACACTACACAAGACCCCTGGGAATGCTTTGTATCTTGATAGTCCGGCTGCCCTTAGGGGCATGTGCAGGAAGTGGCATGTGCAGGCCTTTCTGAAAGAGTGGAAGCTACACTGTCCCTCAGCATCTACCTGCTTTAAACCTGTGGATATTTGGACAACACTAGCAATGACAGCCACCAAGGAGATGGGATCTTAGGCCATGGACAGGGTTACACTTACTTGTGGAGTTATCATAGAAGTTAGTTACATCATCTTCAGTGCTGTTGCCTCCAAACAGTGCTTTGTAATTGTTATCCTCATACCAGTTGAGGGATTTAATTTTGAGTCCTCCACCTTCAGGGTGGCCACACACAATGCGTGACACAGCTTGGTAGATCTGCGTAGAGGAGTTTGAGGCATTCACATTGGTGAGGAACATCACCTCTTGCCTCATGTCACTCCAGCTCTTCATGCTCAGCAACTGGATAGGGAGGTAGGAGAAGAAAGGAGAAGCAGGGATAGGAACAGGGTTAAAGAAAGATTTTTCATCCCTCCTTCAAGTCATACATGTGGTTTTGAACAGACAGAAATTCCCTTGAACACCGTATCAACAGTGAAGACCAGGGAAAGCACACTTTCCTCTGCCACAGTGGAAGAACATAGAGGGAAGTCCCTCCCGTGCACACACAAGGAAACTGCCCTTGCCAGCCTCTAACTTTTCTCCTCCAATGCTGTGGGTTTTTTCTGCCCTCCCATATGGAAGTAGCTTTTCCTCACACCTGCACAAGAGGTCACATTCCAGTGGAACCCCCTCTCACCAGGTGGGATGCATGAAGTCAGAAGAGGGAGTAAGGCAAAACACAAACTTTGAGTTTAGCTAATGGGATGAGCCACAGGTCTCAACAGTCTTATCTGGCACAATGCCACCATGGTCATCAGGCCTCCACTGATTTACACCAGAGCAGACAATTTGACCTCCTAGATCTACAGCACTTGTCCCTGCCCCAGCACTTCCATGCCCTCTTATCAACAGAATTCCCAGAAAACCCTTGAAAACAAGCTCAGCTGCAGCATGAGCTGTACACACTGACAGCCACAGCAAGGAGCCTTGCCTGGGCCAGCCTTCCTGACACCAGGCTCATGGTCACAATGCATAAATGGCCAGGATGATTGATACCTCCAGATTGTTTTGTCTGGTTTAAATATCTACCTGCAACATGTCCTGAACAAAAGCACCACACATTCAGCCTGAGACACTCACTGCATTAATGCTGCTATATTCACAGTCATAGCCAAGCTCACTACAGTGGAAAAAAAAATGCATCTCCATGAAGTTTCACACTACACTAAAGCACTGCTCTCAGACTCCCTGTATGAAGATAAAAGAGTATCATCAGGGATGTGTTCATACAGACTACAAGTCTATCTCGGTGAACTCTGTGATGGTGTGGAAAAAGTAAGGCAAGGACAAGAATATAGGATATTTTTCCCAAGTAACCTTCATCTTCCATTGTTTTCAGCTCAGGGAATTTCTGCCTCCTAACCCTCAATGAATTTTTTCCATAGTAAGCTCCAAGAGTTTCCAGCATTCACACTGAACACCACTGGAAATAACCTTCTTAAATTAGAGCTATGGTTAGCTCCATTTGGTGTCATGTATTTTGCAAAGGAAGAAACAATGATCACTCAGAGTATTTTTTTACTGAGCCACTCAACTCTGTAGACTTCTGTCATACTCTCAACTATTTTCCAAGCTGACAAGTCCCTGACTATCCCTCCTTGTTCATTGTGTAAAAGTAATTCCAAATCTAAATGTCCTAACTGCTCTTCTCTGAAGTTTTCCCAGTTCTGCTACCCCTTTTTGAAGTGGCAAGGCCTGTATCTGTATTCCATATTGAACAGTAGGGTAATCCACAGTTTTTATAGTGTCCTACTAACATTTAGCCGGTTTTCTATCCCTTTCTTAATCTTTTCTAACATTTGATCCAGTATCTTTACCACAACTGAACTATCAGGTGACATTAACTTGGATGTTCTTGCTGTGCTTCCCTGAACAGCGTAAGAACTAATAGAAGCAAGCAGAGCTGTTGAGACACCTTTTTGTAACTGCTTATCAGCTGCATCTCAGAAACCACTCTAGATGCTGTGGCCCGACTGCTCTCTTTTTTAGAGACAATAATAGCATCAAAGACCATCTGCCAGTTTTTCTCACCTTTGTTTAAATAAAATGCATATAATCGAAGTCTCAGACAGCTGGCAAAGCCAGACAGCAACAATGCAGAAAGCGGTGTGCTCAAACAATTCAATCCAAATCCACTCAAGGAAAGCATACCAAGAGTCTGGCCTCACACTAAGAGGCAAACCTGACTGACCCTTTGTGTTCATCTGTGATGCTATGCATGCTTTAGATGTGCCAACATCTGGACAAAAATTCTTGATGCTAAACAACAGCTACCACGTGTTACATACACAAGAAGTCTCCATTTTTAGCTGCTCAAAAACACATGACATGTTGATATGCTAGAAGATGGCTGTGAGAACAGTAAAAGCCTAAGGATTTGGTACATGTGTCCAGAGTGACCACTTCAAGAGTATTTTCATTTTCTTGCTACTGCCTTTGTCTGCGCTCTAGTGCCACTCAATCTGGCTGCAAAGGTTTGGAGTGACAGGGTACCAGCATCATGGGACATGAATGAAAAAAATGTCACACAACAGCTTTTGTTGGTTACGTATGCTCATGTGGATTTTTGGATCTGTTGACTCCTCAATCAAAAGGCCAAGCCCTTTTTTTCACCTGTCACTTTTCAGATGTCAGTTCAATTCAGAGGCACCCCTTGGGAGTTTTTGGTAACCTAGGAAAACCAGGAAATTTTAGGACAAGAAGAAAAGTGGGTAAAACTCCACCAGGGTAGGTTCAGGTTAGGTAAGACTTCTTCAGGTAAGACTTCTTCAGAGAAAGAGTGGTGAGGCATTAGAACAGGCTGCCCAGGGAGGTGCTGGGGGCACCATCACTGGAGGTGTTCAAAAGATGGGTAGATGAACAGCTACAGTGTTTTAGTGGCTAAGGGTTGCTAGGTGCACAGTTGGACTCAATGATCTTAGAGGTCCTTTCAACCTTGATTCTATGAATTGTTCCTCAACAGGAAGTCAACTGCTTTATCTAAAGTACTATGAACTCCCTAAATCGAGAAAACGATCTCTCATTAGCACATTTCTACACATAATTTTAAAGCAGTTTGAGCAAGCATCTGTGTTTCAACTTTGGCACTAATAACTTCACAACTGATAAGCACAGCTGCTACGTTCACACCATCAGAAGCAAGTATCTCGAATGAAAAGTGACTGAGCTATTTCTTCTAGACATCAGACCTGGCTCCTTAAGTGTTTTAATAGTTGCACTTGCTCTCGGTGTATAATCTGCCCTCCTAGGTTTATTTAAAGAGCCCAGGGGACACAGATCCAACCAATTCCCATGCTCAGAGACAAATACCTTGTTCAGACCATTTCTGAATTAAAATTGGTCGCTAGAAAGGCTCTTAGATGTGGCACTAACAATAGTTCTCTCCACCCCCTCAAGCTGTTGGCCCTTCGAAACAAGGGACCAAGTCCCTCCTTTTCACACAGAAATTAGCCTGCCAGACAATAAGAAGTAGCTTTTGGTCAAACCATCTGGAGCAGCTCAGCTGTCGGCAGAGGAAAAAGCTGCCTTTGTTTGTCCAGCAATAGGGTAGAATAAAAGGTAGTCCTACCCAAAGCAGCTGCCAGGCTAAAGAGACATTAATTACCCTGGGACATTTTCGGCCACATCAGCAAACTCAGTTATCACATGGTTTCAATTATTTTTATCCCAGAACAGAAAAAAAAGGCGAGCTTCAGTGACGTTAACGGGAAACAGCTGTAATCAAACTATGAAGGGCAGCGTCCCTGCTACCAGCAAGAGCTCTGCCGCCGTCTTAACTGAAGCTGATCCTAGAATCGTCTGAATTTCACTGGGAAGCGGACCTGGCGGCGGGCTGTGGTAGCGGGTCGGGCAAGCTGCCGAGCCAGGACATCGGGAAGGCGAAGGAAGGATGGCGGGCAGGGCGCTGGCTGCCGGCAGCCGCTCCTCGGTGGGAGGGGAGGGCGGGCTAACCTAAAGTGACCCGCTCTGCTGCAGCCTGCCCGAGGTTACTGCCGTTCACCGCTCCGAGCTCTCTCGCCCTTATGCAAAGACGGAAGACGACCAAAGGGGGGAGGAGGATGAGGCGACGGTGACATTGTTTAGTTGAGATGGTTGTGATCTCCGCTTCGAGGGTGGAATGTTTTTGCCGAGTAGCAGTACTTCAAAGTCAGAGCCAGCCAAAAAGCAACTAAGATAAGTTTCGGGTTTAATAAAAAAAACAAACAAAACAACAAACAACACTCCAGTTTTGGACTTCTGACTCATGCTAGGCATGCAAGGCTTTTCATCTGTCCTTTCACCTGCAAAAACAAGTACTTGCAGTCCCTATATAATGTCACTTTGCCTCTGTATATTGTTATTTATGTTTTCCTAGAGCTCTTCCCAGCCAGTGCTGAGATGGTACTGCAATGAATGCTTCACAAAGGCCGGAAAACAGTCTCTGCCCCAAAAACCTATTCGGACAAAGAGTGAACAGTAGCCTGCAGCTACTCATTTAGATAAAAACGGCCACGTCTCTTCCACATGCCACACCCTCACCACACCCAGACTCCAGCAGATATAACCCTGACAACAGCTGGCAAGTGAGTGAAAAATCTACAAAAGGAACAAGTTCACATGAATTTTGCAAGGCACTGCTAGGCAGCAGATGTATTGTAAGCTTGACAGTAGTGTCACTGCTTGAGAAGGCAAACCCCACAGAAAACTTGAGGATCCAATCTTTATTCATTATAGATGAATTCCTAAAGTGTTAGTAACTTAAGTGCCAAGGGGTTGCAAAGTGCATGCTGGTTGTACTGACACACGGAGAAAGGCTGTAGGATGTGGGGAAGTTTCAAAATAAGCGAGGGATTTGAGTTGCACCAAAAAGGTCAGTGTTTTATTACTCAATAGCAGGCTAAAACAGCAACCATGGTGAGTTTTTCCTGACACAAAGGTGCGCTCCTTACCTCTTTAACAAGTTTACCAAGGCTCCCTCTCAAAGCTTCCATGGTTTCTGACAGATCACGCAAATTGGAGTTGAAAGACACACGTCTCTGCAGGAGGAGAGAAAAGGAAACTAGAAGTCACTGCAGGGCATAAACAAAGAAATTAAAATCCTGTAAACATTCTAGTGATGAAGAATTGTGAGGAGTGTTTACATGGCAAAGTGCTTATTGAGGAAGACAGAACTGGCTTCCTGTGCCAGTTCTTCCTGTGCCACCTTGATCTTAAAATACCCTGGACTTCAGCCCCCCACAATGCAATGAGGACATCCCTTTCCTTCCTCACAGAGCAGGTATGTAGATGTTACAATTAGAAATGTCCAAATAAAATGCTAAATGCAGACACACACACTTAAACTGCAAAGGATGGCTTGCACTTCAGGTCAGAAACCAAGCACAGCATGTGGACAGACCTCAAATCCTGCAGGCCAGTTCTAAGAAGGGGATGCAAGGTCTACACAACAGAGAAAATGACAAGTTGGTAGACACAAACTTTTCAGAAGGACTCTACAGATACTAGCTCAGATACAGAGAAACCTTGCTTCATTATCTTCATTTCTCTAGTCGTTCCATCAGACCTTGATGTTTTATTGTAATCTAAACCAAGGGTGTATTTTAAAACAACCAGCTTCCAAGAAACAGGAGACTTTTACCATCATAACAAGAGACAGACTGACATGCTTCCAGAAGTAGAAGGCACCACTTCCAGGAAACTATTTCCTCTAGGCAGACACTGAAGACATGAAACTCCTTGTTTCCAGTTTTTCTACATGTTTTATGGTTTTATGGGTTTATGGGTTGTTTTTTTTTCCTTTCTATTCACATATCTGGATTATCTTGCATGGGAAACATTTGGGCATAATCCTGAAAATTAAAAGCTTTCCTAATGTTTCACATTAACAGCCTAACATTGCAGCATTTGAAGGCGTGCAAAATTGCAGCATTGTGACACACAGAGAAACAATCAATGTCCTTGATATTAGCACACATCTTTTGGGCTGAAGGTTTTTATTTTCATATCTGTCCTGGGGTAATGTCTGGAAGCGAAGTCTGAAGGCTTTCACATGTTCTAGTTTATTTGCTGGACAGTGATGAAACTTGGGCAGTGCCAGATCGTGGAAATGGTCACTGTTCCACTGATCTGCCAGTGAATTTATTACCAAACTTTTCTGAGAGTACAGTTAGCATCTGCTCCAAAGCCACCTGCAAATTCAGGGAGGGTGTCTATAATCGATATGGATTTCTACTAGATATAGTCCCTAAGGTTTGGATAAATTAAAACATATTGTTAGGACTAAAAGAAAAGCAAACTCCCCACAGGTTATGACCTTGAAGACACATTTAAAGAAACAGAGTCAGCAAATATCAAAGCTCCATAGCTGTACCACCATTTCAGACACAAGATGAGGAAGAAAGTGTCCTGTGTTCACACATAACAGTAGATGTGCTTGTTCATCTTCATATACAACCATGACAATCATCAAACTATACCGATTTGTGGTGTTTGCTGTATTTGGAGGCTATTCAGGGACAGAGTAGATAAGAAAGATTTTTCTCATGATACTAAATCGGTTTGGAACAGTGAGAAGTCAAAAGCCAATTGCAAAGGATTAGTGAAAGACCTCATGCTGACACACTGCTACTAAGAGCCAGAGAAGATTTAGAGCTGCAAAGTAAAGTAAGTAAGACAGTTCTACCTTGATATATCCTTTGGTGGCTCTGAACTAGCTACTGCCACTCAGAAAGGAAGATCTTGGACTTAGAGTGGTAAGACAGATCAACATCAATATATAAATATATATATACATAATATATACTATATTACATTATTTTATATTTATATATTATATATTGTATATTATATAGATGTTATGTCATGTATATATTATATATAACCTATATATATATATAATCAATATATATAAATTCATCATGCAATCCCATTTCTTAAGTACCACATGCAATTTTGCATCTTCCATCTCTGAAGGAACACAAGTACAGAAAAAGGCCAAGAACTTTGACTCAGGATAAGAAAGGCATCTGAAGGAAGAACAGTGAACCACAGTTCTTTCAATAGGGTCTTGTAATGACAAAAAGAAGTTACATGACAGAGGTCTGTAGAATTACAAGTGGGATAAGAATGGGAACAAAGGATGATTGTTCACTGTCCCTCATCATACAGGACTAGAGGGTTTCCAGTTAAAACATTGATCTAAAGCAAGCCAAAGGAGACACTGCATGCACAACTAATTGAAAATAGAGACGTGGTAGATACTGTGTAATGCTGGAGGTACCAGAAGGTATTGTGGGTTTGATAAAGTCTTAGAACTCATCACATTAAAAAAATGCAAAAGCTTAACACCAGTATCTCAGCAGTAGCTGAAAATATCTTGAGTTGCAAGCTACTGAAGAACGGGACATTACAGGGCAGAATTGTTACTACATACTCGCCACATGCATACTGTCTTTCACATGCCTCCATTGTGGGCCACTGCTGAACCAGCATGCAGGGATGGATCACTGAGCTGAACTGGACTTTGGTCTGACACAGTATGCAAGTATACCTGCAAGGCTCAAGGAGCTTGCAAACCTTATGCTGAAATGTGCTGAGAACACACATATCCTTTCACATCCCACCACCCTTATATTTCCTCTGTCACAAATTCACAACACTGTGAATACATTTTTCACCCAAACTTGTAATTGTGCCATTGCTACAGAGGGATTTTTGCTTTATTTACCACCACCCCAGAGCCTCGTCAGGGAGCCTCTCACAACTGAAATACTCAGAGACAAAAATCAGTCACAAGTGGCCAGTGTTCCTTGTACAGATGAGCATGTTATGAATTTCCCTGGAAAACAGCACTTTGCAGTGGCTCATTAAGCAGTTTGTTACATTCATAAGAGCTCTCCAGATTCAGGGTAGCTGCAGTAAGACTGGTCCCCCTGTAACAGTGTTTTTAATAGGTGTCTGCACTACATCTTGGGGCTGGGCAGGCAATGACTCATTTTCCAATTAAATGCAGCAAAAACATCACCTGTCCATTCTGGGCACACTATGAAAAGCCAGTTCCAACAGGTCTTGAACTGAACTGCCCTGTTCAGTTACTGTGTTAGTGTCTTCAGTTAGACTACTCTTTTGGGGCAGCCAATATCACAATACTCTTGAGGTATAGATTACACAGACTGCTTCTATGTGCCTGCTACAGCACTTGAAATAGAAGCAAATACTTGAGGCAAGTTGACAGCACAGTCAAGACATGACTTGGAAAAGTCCACTTATCAGCTTCTGCTAGAGGGGGACGGACAACTGTTTCTTTAACATGCAGGAGAATGCATGCGTTTGAAATGCTGGCAGGTCATAACAAAATCCAGGCACTGTCTGCATCATACAGCTGTTTCTGCTTAGTGAGAAATATAGAATGGTTTGCTTTGGAAGCAACCTTAAAGATCATCTTGTTCCAACTCTCCTGCATGGGCAGGGACACCTCCCACTAGACCAGGTTGCTCCAAGCTCCATCTGCCTGGCCATGAACACTTTCAGGGAGGGGATATGCACAGCTTCTCTGGGCAGTGTTACAGTGAGTCTCATGGTGAAGAACTTACTGGTAATGTCTAACCTAAGTTTACACTCTGCCATGCTTGGCTTTGAAATAGTTACTACAACTGTATACTGACCTTAGCTGAAAATTTACACCAAACTTGCAAAAAAATCATGTGCTTTAAACTTCTGCTTTTGTTTCCTGTGAGTGCAAATCCTGAAGTACAGCTGCTTTAAAGCATGATATCATTGTGCTTGACTGAAAAACTCTGAAAAGAGCAAGGAAAGCCACAGTTTCAGTTGCAACTGAAACTGAATTTACATTAAGAGACCTTTTCTAAAGCCATTTTTCAACTATATTTATTAATGAATACCTAGTTCATACTATCGATATGAAAGAATACCACCCACATTACAAAGACAGAAGACACAATTGGATTTTCATGTGCTCACACACACTTCTTCCAGAACCACTACAGTACACAAGCCACAACAGATTTATGGCTTGTAACAGATCCACACCACTGGAACTGAGTGTGGCAAAGCCCTTCTTAGGCATTACTGGGATGTCAGAGAACCAATTTTAATGGTGATTTAACCTTCACCTCAAATAATTTCCAAAAATGGGGAGAATTGCAGAGAAAAATCTGTTCCTGTTGCAGTATGATTGCCTCCACCCATCACAACAGCAGCTCGGTGGGAGAGCTCCGACTTCCTGGCATTGCTCTTGCAACAAAGGGTGCCTGTTAGCCTTTCATAAACTGTGGAATTCTTCCACGTGAGAATTTCTGGCCTAGAACAGGAAGAAAGCTGGCAAGGAAATTTGTGTGCATACAGTTAAGAGGTACTGTTTTGTTGTTCTCAAATCAGCTTCTCCAGCCACACAGTCTCTTTAACTACATCCAGTACAAGGAGAACCTTAAGAAGAGGTGTGTCCACACAGGGCTTTCATGAGATGTCCTATGCCCTGCAGGACTCAATGTTGGCCAGAAGGCTTCAGAGAATTAATATTAAGACATGGGTCCTGAAAAAGGGAATTTTATTTTCTGAAACACTTTTTGCTTCTACTGGAGAAAATATTCAGTCATCACTGATCCTCTGCCTTCATGCTCTGTGATAACACCCACTTATTTTGCTGAGTTTCAATATAAACAGTTGAGCCCAAACAGGTTCTTGCATAACAAAGAGTATGGAGGCATACTTTAACCTCCCCACCATGTCTCTCTGTGCTTGGCTCTGTTTTCATATCCTACAGAGCAGACTAAACTTAAGTCATACAAAGTATCAGTGGCAGAACTACAAACTCTAGTGCAAGATTTTCATTAAGGCCTTTATTTGATTTAACTGTACACTTTGGGCAACATTTAAGCTATTTTGGATAGAACATAGGAGTCTATTAAGAGGTTCTCTAACAGTGCTGTGACATTTGGATGTCATGTGTTCACCATGTATGCACTTCAGTTTCCTTTTTAAACTGTGCTTGGTCCATAATTTTCTAAGAATTGCTGCTCTATTTTGAGTTACTTGGCTGCAAATGCACCTGCACTTTAAGCTGGCAGAAGCAGGTGTTAACATAGGGGTCTCAGCTCACACACACACCCTGGCCCAAGTTCCCAGTCCTGCATCCATCCCTTCATGTTTCAGCACAAATATTTATGTACACATACAATCAGGTCAGTCCCTTCTAATCTGGATCAGTTCCATGAAGCAATCTGCTGCATGATCTTGTAGATGGAACAACAGGAACACACAGCAGCAGGAATAAGCAAGTGGATGCTGGCCTGGGTCTTCTGCATTAAGATAATTCAAGACGTTACAGCCACTCCACGGTCCTGGTATCTGAGAGGCAAACCTAAAAGCAGGTCCTTTTCACTGAAATTGTATTGACTTAATTTTTATTGAAAAGATGCCTCACTATGAATCACAGAATGCTGCAAACAGTGGAGTCCAAGTCATATTACATGAGCCAAAAACCTCCAAATTGCTGCTGTACCTGCATCTGATCTGGCCCTTACCTTTACTTCCTGAAATGCCATGCTGTGCAGTACATCAAGGGAAAAAAAACCCACTTCTGGTAAAATTGTTGGAATTGGTTTGCAGGCTTTGTAGTATTAAGTTTTCAATGCATGCTAGCTTCAGCATGCATATCCAAGATTTGACCCCCAGTGCCTTAAATGATAAGCTGTTAGTCAAAAATCTCTGTTCACAAAGTTCCTTCTTTGTTCAAAGATGCTACTGCAGTTCAAGGCACTGGTTTGTCTTTAAAGACAGTTTCAAATGTTTTGTCCTACCCTTGGAGTTAATTTATTCATTTTCTCCTGGCCACATTGAAGCTAGGAGGTTTTGTTGATCTTTTTTTTTAACTTAAGTGGCTGTAATGCATCAGTCAATTAAGTACAGCATAGCCTGTGACATTAACCTCAGGAAAGTCGTGGACCTTTACAAGATGGAATACAGTACACAGCAGGTTTAGAACTTCTTTGAACTCAATGGCTTTTTCCTCTGCAGCCAAGATCATGAGCCAGCTCCTCAGAAGTCCCCCCCAAAATGCACATAATGGCTTAATCTACTTTGCTGTTGCCAAGTGGCATGGATGGCTCAACGACTGCTTTCTTTCAAACAATATAGATTTAACAACACTGGTACACTCAGTAGTAGCTGCTTCTTTCAGCTACTAAATTGTGGAGAATGCCATAAAGAAATGTGGAGAATGCCACGGAGAAAAGCAAGACTCCAGAGGGCCCAGAAGACCAAGGCTGAGATGTAGTATTGCTGGGCATTTTCATCCCCTTCAGTCACCAGAATTTTAGCATTTGAGTGATTTGAAGTAAATGTATGCATATACATCTAACTGAACAAAAGACACTGCTTATAGCCATTCCTTTTTCAAACATCTCATCTTTGTTATGGGGACAATTCTAGTGCTGTTACCCCATCTCTTAAAACAATTATCTTGCTCTTCTAGCAGGAAAGAAAAAATGCAGATGGAGGACACAAGGAAAAGAGAAGATGAGCTGTGGAGGGCAGTAACTGACCACAATGTAACACGCAGAGGAATAATATATTTCTATACTTGATAATGACCCTCTTTGACTAGGGGTAAAGCCAAGCACGTGGTACACGACTTTCTGTCCTGAAAGGCTCATCAAATGTGGAAACTGACACAGATGAAGTGTTTATTTCTTCAACAGCAGATCACAGTGTTTGTTTTAGTGGGTTACAGAGTGGGCTCTGTGGTCCCTTCTCTCTAGTGGTACTTCCAGAACTCGGGTCTCATCTAACTTTCATATTTTACTAGATATAGTGGACCTGTAACAAAGTAGCACTGGGGCTTTTTAGATAAACAGCTAAGTCACCCCCCTAAATAATGTATTTTCCTGAAGTTCGATGAACTTTGGTCCAAAACCCATTCATCTGGTCAGTCTTTGAAATCAGGCTTTAAAGACTTGCTTCCTCTTTGTATGAATTAAACCTGCTAAAAGGTTGTTACTGGCTAGAAAATTCTGCACTCAGTGGCCCCATTGTAAGGGACAGAGGGTGATGGTTTTATCACTCAGCACTGGCCAGTTTAATATCTGGACTCATTCCAGTGCAGACACAACATCTGACCAAAACACAGGGACAACCAAGAGCCTGTTTATTACTACACAGCATAAATATCTTCCTCTCAACAAACTGAGACATGGACCCCACATATTTATGCTCAAGCAAGTAACACACTGCAACAGGAAGAGTAAGAATGACAGGAAGAAGCTACAGGGATACAGACCCTGTTCATGATACGGGGATACAGACCATTTTTCCTCTTCCTTACTACCAATGAAGAGTTCATTATGGAAGTTCAGGAATGAGCTCCTAGATTGAAAGGCCTGGAAAACTGTCACAGTATCAATGATAGCCTCTTACAGTGGGACCAATGGACTTACCTGAAGGGGCTTCAAAGGATTCAGGTTAGCATGGAACACTTGTTCAGCTGCATGGAGTTGTTCCTTTGGTAATGTGCAAATGGAAGCTTCAAAGTCAATGGTCACAGTCTGATTTTGGATTGTGAGAAATTTAGACAGTGTCGAGCTATTACAGAGATCATGCAGTCGCATTCGGTGACCAGACAGAATGACCTGGAAAAATGGGGAAAGCATGTAAGACTCCCTTCCCGTTAAGATTCTTAGCACAAAATTGATTATCGTCAAGACAAAACCAACGGTTCATAACATTTCCAGATAGAGGTAAGAGGGCATTTTTCTCTAAAGGTTGCATGGCCTTGACCCAGTAACTCAGTTCCACAAAAATAAAGTTTCCCTGCTGAGCACATGGGGGAAAACTCCTGGGGGAGGCAGGACGCTCCCCAGTTCCCCACATGTATGCACACAGCAGCAGTGATCCAGTCCTCCACAAAAACCGTTTTCTCCAGCCAAAGGGTACATGCATTGCCCAACCTTCAGTCTTCTGGGAACTGAGCCACAGAGAGAAAATAAGGCTTGTGACCAGACACAAGTCTTGCAAATGTATGTGAAGGGCAAGAGACTTATGCCCCAGACTCGTTACATATAGCTCCCAGATATATTTTCTGTGCTGTTCTGGATTAGGATCACCTTCTCCCATAGCTCTCTCATAGCTGCTGAGAGAAATATTTTGCAGTGTTTTTTTGGCAGATAAGTTATCTGTGGAAAAAAATTATCTTACCAGCTAAAACAAACAGGAGATAAGATCCTAGTCTTCTTTCACAGGCATATTTTACTTAAGGTTATGGATTGCTTGTCAATAAAAAATTTCCTAAACCACAAGAAACCATCTAATTTATGAAAGAAATGCATAAAATCCCTTCGAATTGCCTCCAATCCCTTTTAGTCCTTATGGCCCAGTTTCTTTTAGTAAGGTCAGAAGAGGATTTAGGTTTGCTGAACAACAAACCTGCACATGTCAAACAACTGCACACTTCATAAATGTGATAAACACAAGGAAATTCACAAGTCTTCTACTGGAAAGAGTTCTTTGTTTGCCTTGGGGTTAGACAGAGGGAACAATTATATTGTAAATGAACAGTGAGCAAGAGTTTACACTTCATTTTTTCTTCCTGCTCTTTTGTAATACCCAAAATGCATTGCCCAATCCTCCAGCAAGAACCCAAGAGTACTGATCTTCATCCCAGAAGAGTTAAGAGTTCCTGAGTCATGCTGTTAAGCCTGAAAATTCTCATCTTTCAAAACCAAAAGGACATCAACAATCCAAGGGAAAAGGAACACTATACTCAGAAAACAAGCAGATAGCACTGATACAGGAGGGAATAGATTTATAATGCAACACTTGTGCAAACGTTTAACTTTAGTCTGCATCCAATGTCAAAATAGGCTGTTTCTATTTGTTACTCAGATGAATAGAAGGGATAGTTTTCTCACCAAAAATCTCACCTTTTGAAAAAGTTTAGTTGTTTTGGGTTTTTTGCCTTCAGAGTTACTACCACTGTAGCCATGCTGAAAAAAGAATATTCCTGGAAAAACACTTAAGAGACCTGGGATCAGTCTAGAGAAGCTTTCCTGGCTTGGCACACAGAAAACCAGTGAAGTACTGTCTACCAGTACCTCAGTGCTTACCAAGTGAGGGTGAACAACCCCTGATTTTAAGCTCTTTTGGAGAAAAGCTGCTCTTTCCAAACACAACAAGATCCACAGCACATGACTCTAGAACAAAAGCCCTACCTACTTCCTTCAGTTAAAACATGAAGTTGCACAAAACCAATTCTCTGCAACCATTTCAGGTAATCTGAAGCTATGGAGCCTTCAACAGGCAAATATATTTGGGTAGGCTATGTCTCCTAAGGACTCTCAAAATGCCAAGCTTATGTCTGAAAGAAGTCACAGGTGATTGTTTTGTGCTTACAGGTCACGCCATCCTCTCCTGGGACTGTCCTTGCTCTACAAAATGGGATGATTTGTCCCAGGCTGCGTACACCCTGGCCATTACAATTTACTCATCACTGTCTTTCAGTGGGTCATGCTGTGGCTCCAGTACGGAACCTGTCTACTCATGAGGATTTTTCAAAGAGATAGAACATAGTCCTGCTGTCAAAGCTGTATTATAGCTGTGTGGACACATGGGAGAATAGCAGCATCCAAGACTTGATCAGATAGCTTCCTGGCCACTGCTGATCTAGACTCCTTCCAAAACCCACACCCTGCCTGGAGTATGACTGTCACTGTTGGAGGTACGCAAGGTTGAACCTCCTATCCCCAAGAAGCAATGATCCTATCAAGACAAGGTTTTGGCCATTTTTATGGATTTGCACTGGTTTCAGTATGCTGGATACATGACCCTGTTTGGCATGTTGGAGTATTGTCACTACAGTAACACCACTGATGAACAGTCTCATCTCCTTGATGACCTCAGTTAACTACCGCAACTTTTGAGTTTACTGGAAAACAACAGGACACTTAACAAACTGCAGGAGAAAGGTGTATTTGCTGTGAAAGGTTTGTATACTCTGAATAAATCTTCCATATGGCTTTGTATATGATTCTGTGACCCACTCAAACAGTCAGAGACCAAACAACTATTGCCTATTATTATAGTAGTACCTATGCAGCTCAGCAGTGAGGTCAGATCTCCACCTCACATTTCCAGCAGAATCAAAAGGGTGTGTCTTGCAAGTCATATGAAGTTGTCCTGTAGGAAGAGAGAGCTCTGCATCTTATTTATTATCTGTATCAGAAAAGGCCAATGCCATCCTCTGCAGCTTACTGCCTTGATGCTTAGATTAACCCTTCCTGACCTGCCACAGCAAAAACTGATCTTAAAGCTAAATATCACTCCCATGTCTTGGAAAAATAAGCACAAGACTTCCACAAAGAACAAAGCTTAAAGCATTTAAAGACACAACTAGCCAAGTGTTTACACCTTCACCATCATTCAGATACGTTATGCAGAGAAAAACTAAGCTTTTCATCTCCATTCACTGGGTCTGTGACATACAATGGATGTAATATGGTAGTCACACCAAATGAAGTCTGAGACAGCTTCTTTACCTCTTTGAAAATCTTTGTCTTTCCATCAGCTTAGGTAGAATGACTATGTCATTGTTTCTAAAGCCTTCTGGTTATCCCTGCTGACCTACCCATACCACAGTTCTGGTTTACCCTAGCATGAATTTCAGGCAAATAAGTTTCAAGCAAAACAAAACTTGGCAGTCTAAAATGGTTAAGAATATATTTTTTCCACTTTATTTTCTTTAGTAGAACATTTCCTTTGCTTGTAGTATTAATTATCAGACCACAGTGAAACCGATGGCTTGACAGAATGCACCAATAAATGGCAAAAGTGTGCAAAGGGGGACAGTGTCTGTAACTATATGAAAAACAAAGCCTGAAAGGACTATTAATCAGATCCAAAGAAATTATCTGATCTTAAGTTGGGAAGCAGAATGGGTTTCCTTCTCATTTTGCACATCACTTTTTGTACTGCCTTAAGAGACTTGCAGGTCTTCCTTTGAAGTCTGAAGCAACCAGTTCTGACTTCATCAGAAATTATGCAGAAGGTGGGCTGATTCATCCAGGCTAGAAGAAACATGTTCTGAGCTTGACAATGGCCAGACAGGTATCCCAGGACAAAGGCTCCAGCACACAGTCACCACGACGAATGTTTATGAAGACAGTCACAGCAGCACTCAGTTTCATTTGAGTTCTTTTACTCACAAGGTACACATTTACTGGGCTTGAAGAGGTGGCTGCTGGCTGAAAAGCATGCCTCCAACCTCTGTATAGGATTCTAAGGTAGAGCAACAGAGAAGCTCTCTTCCAGACCATGCTGAGTGGTCAGGAAAACCCACTCCATTTACATTTCTAAAAAAACTAATTCAGTTTGAACAACACCAGGAACTTAAGTAATGTTTTACTTTTGTTTAAAAAAAAACAAAAAAAGGAAAAAAAATAGAAAGAAATTCAGTTTAGCCTAAAGGGTACGAAGCTATTCTCTTATGCAGATCAAAATATTTGCATGCAGGTCTCAGAGTCAGTGTTTACAACAAAGTAAGACTGTAAATTGAGGGGAAAGGGAAGCGAGAAACACCGATTACATTTTCCTCTGTGCCCACAACACCTAGCACAGAGGGGTCCTGCACTGTGGGTCTTGACAGTATGGTTAAACAAACAATAGACAAGCATTATGTTCATGGTTGAAAGTTCTCTTTACCTGCTGGAGGTTGACCTCTGCATCCAGTAGCTCCTGCACTGCAGATGATGGCACGGACACATTATGGTGGAGGAAATCTGAGAAGGTCTCATTGTCAATCAGGAAATCCCGAAGCTTAAAGTCTGGAAAGTATGAAAACAAGCAACATTCCAGTCAGCACAAAGCCAAAAGGAAACTTACGTGAAACAGGAAACTTACTCTGAACAGTTAAAGCAAAGCTGACAAATGAGGGAGAGGGAACTGCACAAAAGGATAAGAGCTATTTATCAGCTTTCAGAGCTGTCAATCCATGATTACTTGATCTCCAAAAAAGGAGGAACGTTTAGAGGCATCTCCCTTTAACACGATTACTTCAGCTCAATTTGCACATCCATACACAGATGGAGGAACGCAGACAAAAGGCTTCTCCCATGCTCCGAGGTGAAACGAGTTAATCCCCATGTTGTTACTCAGTCATGGGACTGAGCTGGTGCATGGACCACTAAGGAATTTACTAGCCTGAATTTAATTATGCAGATGTAGTCTGCCATAAACTATTTCAAAGTCTGACACAGGCAGACACACAGATATCATACAGATTCCTATGCAGATTCAGGAAGCACTCTTAACCACTCAGCAAATTTATGCAAATATTTTTAAATTCGGTTTTTTTTCCCAAAAGCTGTAGCTTCTGAAGCCATTGGTGTTTGAGCTTTTGTCTTAAAAACAAATCTGTATCACAGCACTGATCTGGGAATTATAATCCTCGTACACTACTGAAGTTCAGAAATCTGGAGGTTAAACAAATGGCTCTCATCTTTTGGCGTTTCTTCCTTTGGAAAAAGAGCAACTCTACTGAATGTTTAAATAAGCAGTGATAAGGAAAGCAGCTCTGTCAGGAAGAACTGAGAGTACGTCTCAACGGGATTTACCACGGTGAAAGAGTTCCAGAATAAGTCAAGCCAGCCAACTAGGTATCATGTGGCTTTTTCAACTGTGGGAAGAGAGGATGTCACACCCCACAGCAAACAGCGGAAAATAACGAGCTCTAAAGGGAAAGTAATGCAAGAGGAGCCCCAAGAGTTTGCACCTTCCTCCTCCTACAGGGAACAGCTGCAACAGAAGTTTGTTTGTTTGTTCCCCCCTCCCCCCAAACACACGTCTTCTGTGCTTTGTCGCTTAGCGCCGCGAGTACTACCCTCAAAAAAACCCCATCCCTCAAGAAAAAGCCTCCAGGGCGGCCAGGGTGCCCACAGCTGTGACAGGGAAGCTGCTGGTCCCGCTTCCCAGGCTCGGCGCTGCCAAGGCGGAGAGGACGGGGGGATGGGGTGGGGAGGCAGGGCGGCCACGCGCTCTGCTCTTACAGCACGGGACACGCCGGGGGTTACTGACGGTCATTGCTCTCTTCTCTACATATCCAGTTACCAATTCCCTGTCACTTTTTTGTTCCGAGCGAAAAAAGTCATCACCACCCGCCGCCGAGGCGACGCGGAGGTTACTCCGGGACGAAAGTTTCTCCTTCATACCCAACCCCCCAGTAGGACCCCTCCTCCGTCTGCTGGGCTTGATGGCACCGTGCAAACGCCCTGCTGCACCCTCTCTCCCTGCCGGGGGAAAGGCGAGGAAGAGTCAAGATCCTGCAGTAACTTAAAAACGTCCCTTTGTTCCCAGCAGAAACTAAAGCACCCCGCTTCACAGCAACTGCAGGAAAAATTTGCCCCACCGTGATGCCTTGGCTACTTCCTTAGCACGCTGAACTCCCTAAACACTTCTGCAGCTTGTTTATTTTTCGGTGAGATCATCAGCCGTCCAGAAACTCAGATGGACAAAGGGGTGGCTGGCTGAAGAAGGCACAATGGCATGCAGAGATCAGATGTTTGCAAGCTTTTTCATTTAGTCGATCCTAATTTCAAATTATTTTCCAAGATCCTCTTAAAGGGCCATACCTCTTTTAAAAATGTAATCAAGCAATAATTCTGTTTCCTTGCTATTGTTCCCCTTTTGAGTTTGTCTAGGCTTTTTTCACTTGTGGGTTTGGTTTGAGGGTTTCTTAGCCACGTGGAAGCAGGATTTTCGTGTCTGGGGACACATTCCACAGGTAACTTAACTGCTGGAAAGCAACCTGAACCATTCAAAGGATTCCTGCCGGTCTGTTCATTATCATGATGAGGAGTAACAAGGAACCTGACATCATCCATAGGTGTAATTACCCGGCTCAGTGTTAAAATGGCATTTCCCCCCTGCCCTTTTCGATGAAATGGAACTAGAATTCGATAAAAATGGAAGCTGTCTTCCTAAGGCAACTCCTATAAACATCAAAAGGTGTTCTTGTTATCATTTGAAGGAAAACACAAAGGGAACAGAGCGTAGTTACCAGAATTGCTTGTGGGACAATGCTTGGCTTCCAGCTAACTGGACACAGATCCATGATCGCTACTTATAATCCTTACCTGCCCAAGACCACACATGGTCTTTGCAAGACCAAGGGACCAAATCCAACTGCCATGGTCCTGCTGCAGGACTCTAAGCAGAAAGCCAGCCTTTCTTCTCATGTGTTTTCTCTTTTGCCCCTGGTCCTATTCTCACCACTTGTCATTCAGTGTCTCATGCAATCCCCTTCCCCCATGGAGGTGTGCATAATGAGTTGCAAACCACAAAAAAGTACTAAACATTCCAATCAGTCTAAATTGCTGCCCTGAATGCTTAAAAAAAGATGAGACTTATTAAAGGTTTCCTCTTGAAGACAGCCATTCTTCTCCGGGACTGCTTGCCCAGGAGGGCCTAAGGCAATACAAAAGCATTAGCTAAAAGAACTCCTCCAAAAATAGAAAACAAAAGAAACTGAAGTCTTTTGAAGGCTAATACAAAGCTTACCTAATAGTGCAAACATTTAGAGTGGAAGAACACATTTCACAATCGGAGGCCAAGTACTGCAATGTTTTCCCGACACAAAAGCTCAGACATACTATCAAGTTAGTCAGAAAATGTGAGGGAGAGTATGTCAGCTCAAATGTGATTAACTCACATGTCTTCTCTCACACTTGAGATTGACCAAGAACATAGGTAAGAATCAGAGAACAATATAGCTGCAGCGTTCAGACAATATGTCAGAAAGAAGACTATGTACTTTGGATGACATGGACACGCAGCTTCTCCTCCCCTCTCCCCTTCACTTTCAACAGAAGACCAGGGGAGCCACAATCCTGAAGACTCCTACCACCACAAGGTACAGATCTCCTGCTCAAAACCTCAGGTCACACCAGCCAAGACAACACCCAGGCACAAATGTGAAGATGAAGCCAGACTGAACCATCACTCTTAAAGACGGTCAGATCTGTCTTGAACCATCTCTGATTCAGTGGTGGGATGCACATCTGCAGAAGAAATACTGGGATAGCTTGTCGTCACAGTAGACTGTACTTTCATATATTCAGTTGTGACCTCAAGGGAGGAACAGAACAGAGAGCATACACAGGGGCTTTGCTTATCAGTCATACAAATTAGCCCTCAATGCCAGCAGGGCAAGTAGGGCTGAAAAGCTTTTATTCTGCTTAGTTCCAGCTTGGGCAGTGTATGGCAACAAAGCAGTAGATAGTCCCTATCCACATGAAAAAATCAGGAGACCACTCCCCACACAGGACAGGAAGAAAGGTCACATAAGGAAGCCTCCAGCAGAACCAAGAGCTCCCAGAGCTGTTGGTCTTGTGGCTTAACTACAAAACTACCCTTCTCTCGCAAGTCACAGGTTGGGATTAGATAATTGCACGCGGCAGCATTTCACGGATACTGACTTCATGAAGAGCACAGCTGTCCTTCATTTCCACACAGTTCAAATCAGTGCTGACAGCTGAATTCTGGGCAAGGAAACTTCCATGAGTTTCAGATTGTATAGTATCTCCCACAGGACTGAAACACTGTTTTACATTTTGTTAAGATTTACAGTTTCTTGATATCTCAACCATTTCCAGCACTTTCATGCCTGAACCCAGAGCTAGGCTGGTCATTCCTTGCTTGAGAATCAACTTCTTGTGACAACAGGGAAAAAAGCCTTAAACCTGCTGAAGGTGATAAAGACATCTACATGAATTAGCAAAAAAAATTGGAACCTCCACCTTTGCTACATATCAGTTACATCAAACAGCAGAACAAAAACATTCATAATGAAAAACAGCAAGTCACTGCTATGTGGGGTGTCTGCTCCATGCACATCAGAACTGAAGCACTGATTGCAAGGGGAAGAACGCGTTCATGTTCCATACATTCTCCACAGCCAGAAGTTTTTAGAATTCTCATCCCGGTGTCACAACTCCAGTTACTTTAACAAGCTCCAATGTTGGCTCAATGCAGGAAAAAAAGAAGAGAATACACAGCCAGTAACCAAATTAGAACTTGCTGATCTTACTGCAAGTATGGCTGTGACAGGTACCATAGTAAGCAATGTCAATTTCCAGCAATACTGGGAAGATCTACAGACAAATGGGGAAAAAAAGTTTGTGGTGACAGGTTGCCTACAGAACAAGACTGTTCTCTCCTCTTAAACTTTTCTCCCTTTCTTTCTTGCTTCACTTGGAAGCACAGAGCATTCAAACCTTCCTTATGAGCTGAGTATCATACAGAGGAAACATCACTCTCTGCAGTGGTTATGCACTGGTGATGGTCACAATCCCGATGGATATGGGTCAGGCAAAGCATGAAGTCAAGAGCATGAATTTTAGGAAAGCAAACTTTCAGCCCTTGAAAGAGTTACTCACTAGGATCCCCTGGGAAATTGCTGTCAGTTATAACAGGGCATCAGCAGTTCTGGCAGATCTTTAAGGACACTTTCCATACAGTGCAAGAGTTCTTGAATATCAGGTGTACCTAAGAACTGAGGCAAAGAGGGCAAGGGATAATCATAGCTTAAGTCAAAATCTGCTGGTCAAACTAAAGGGCAAGTAGGAACTGCACAGGCACTGGAAGCAGGGACAGGTATCTTGGGAATAACAGGGGGATGCTGCCCAATTGTATAGGAATGGGGTTAGGAAGGCCACCGAGTGGCTGGAAGGGAATTTGGCAAAGGACATATAGAATAAGAAGCATAGGAATTTCTAATATATGTCAGACAGAAAAGGAAGGTCAGAGAAAGCACACACACCTGGCAACAATATACAAGGAGAAGGCTGAGGTACTTAGCTCTTTACTTCAGCCTTCACTGGCAACCTTTCTTCACATATCCCTCAAGTGGACAGACTGCAAGATGGAGACTGGAGAAGAAAAGCACCTCCCAACATAAGAGATCATCACATTTGTGACCACCTAAGGAACCTGAGCATATAGAAGTCTGTGGGACCTAGAAATATGCAGAGTCCTTTTGGGACTGGCTGACATAGTTGCCAAGCCACTCTCCATTATATATGAAAAGTCATGATAGTCAGGTGAAGTCCCTGGAGACTGGACAAAGAGAAAGACTGCATCTTTTAAAGGGGCAAAAAGGACCCTGGGAACTACTGACCTGTCAGCCTCCCTCTGTGCCTGTGAAGATCATGGAAATAATGCTTCCAGAAGCTATGCTAAGACACATGGATGACAGGGAGGCAATTCGAGAGAGTCAGCATAGCTTCACTGAGGGCTAGTCCTGCCTGACAAACCTAGCTGCATTCTGCAATGGAGTGACCACATCGGTGGACAAGGGTAGAGCTACAGATGTCATCTATCTGTACTTCTGTATGGCTTTTGATACAGTCCACCACAATATCCTTCTCTAAGTTGGAGATATACAGATTTGGTGTGTTATCCTGTCTGGTGGATGAAGAATTGTTTGGATGGTCATGTCCAGAGTGTAATAATTGCTCAATGTCCAGATTGAGATCAGTGAAAAGTGGCATTCCTCAGTGGCATTCCATAATGGGACCAGTGCTGTTTATTACCTTTATCAGTCTTGATTGGGAGATGGAGACCCTCAGCAAGTTTGCAGACCACATCAAGCCGAGTGGTGCAGTTGACACATCTGAGGGACAAGATGCCATCCAGAGAGGCCTGAACAAGCTCAAGCAGTGGGCCCAGGTAAATGTCATGAGGTTCAGCAAGGTCAAGTGCAAGGTCCAGCACATAGGTTGTGGTAACTTCCAGTATCAATACAGGTAGGACATGAAGAGCTTGAGAGCAGCCCCCAGGACAAGGACTTGGGGGTACTGGTGCATGAAAAGCTGGACATGAGTCAACAATGTATACTCATAGTCCATAAAGTCAAATGTCCAAAGAAGCATGGCCAGCAGGGTCAAGGGAGGCAATTCTGCCCCTCTACTCTGCTATCATGAGACCCCACCTGGAATACTGTGTCCAGATCTGGAGCACTCAGTAGAGGAAAGACTTGGACCTGTAGGAGCAAGTCTAGAAGAGGGCCTCAAAAATTTATAAAGAGGTGGTAGATGCCCCATTCCTGGAAACATTCATGATCAGGGTGGACAGGGCCCTGGGCAACCTGAGCTAGTTGAAGATATCCCTGCTTATTGTACGGGGGCTGGACTACATGACCTGTAAAGGTCTCTTCCAGCTATTCTATGATTCTATGTTGAAGACTGTTACAGTGTTGTACCCCACTAAGCCAGTGACCCAGATCTACCGTGTTAACTGCAAACATTTCAGATGGCCTGGGGTTAGGCTTGGCAAGCTGGCAAATCTTCATCTGCCCTCCCTATGTTCCTAACTTTATTCAACACATCCAGAAAACATGGTAATTTTTTTTTTTTTTTTTTAAAGCCATTACTATGTTTTCATTTCCCTTTTTCTGAACGGCACTCTTCCCCCTTTGTGGCTGGAATAGCTCTCAGAGCTGCTTGTATCCCTGCTGATACTGGCAGGAGCTAAAACTGTCCTCTGAACAAGTTCAACAGCCTCATCCTAATTTGCTGATAAGAGAACAAGCAGTTCAGCAGTCCTGTTGTACAGGATTGGCTAAGTGGGAAAACACAAGCCTGTTTTGCTCCCAAAGTGCTCTTCATTCCACAGCTGTAGCTTGACCCATTTTTGTGCTAGGTTACAGCTCTGTGTCTGTCAGATGTGTAATAGTGCTGCCTCTGCAGACATTAGATAATACCCAAGTGAGCACCCACTTAACCAGAGCCCCTGTGAAATGGTGATGTGGGTTGCAAGGATACAGTCTGTGCCTGCCATCCATCTCCAGCATCTCGGATTTCTTGGGAGAAAGGGAAATGTTGTGTAACAGACCAGTATCTTCTCTCTCATCTTGGGCCTGCAGACATTGGGACCACCTCCATTCCTTTAACAAGTCCCCACTTCTGCTTAGAAGAGCTTTAGAAATGGCAGCCAGCACTCTCACAAGCAGGGCTGACACCATGTACTAGTGCACACTCAGGATACAAATCCTCAGTTACCCTTTACTGGGGTTATTTGCTTAGGGACATGGCTTAGTGACAGAGCTGTCAGTGTGTTCTGTTAACAGCTGGACTCCATGATCTTCAAGGTCTTCTCCAACTAAAATTATTCTACGATGCCATGTCAGCTTCAGGGATGCAGAGCACACTTAACCCAGCTAAGATGTCATCTTCAGAGATATTACCTCCAATCTACATGGAAAGTCAGCAGCAAACATAAGACTCCTACTACTCTTTGTGTAGTACTTAAATCTCCAATGCCATAAAACACCCTTCCCCCTGCTGCATGACAGGCATGCCAACAGAAGAACTCCATATCAGAACGAAAAAAAGAAAACAAGACACAGAAGTGAAAGCCACAGCTGGTCACCAACAACCCTGCCAGCAAACACAGCCCACAGAACTTCTGCCTATGAAGGGGTGAGCCCAACCACATCCTTGGGCCCTGTTGTAACACCACAGGAGAGACATGCTTGCCTCTTCACCTGCTGCAAGCCAGGTTCTCTTAGCAAGAGACAACTATATAACACAAATTGCTAGTGAAAAATTAGAAGATATGTATTTGGGCTTCTAAAAGTGAAAAAAAAATTAAGCAGGCTCAAAGGAAGCATCCTAAGTATCTTCACTGTATTGGTTTAAGCAGCAAATCCTGACCACAGCTCCAAATTGTATGCCAATTGTAACTGTTGAAAGTTCTGCTAATTTTTACAGAATAAGGACAATGACTTGTCAGTCAGAGAGATGACAAAGCTCAGATCTGACCAGATGTAATACTTCAGTATTACAAGAAAGGGATTTTCAAGAATTGTATTTAGGACTGGTACAGGCTGTGGAGATAGTCTCGGAAGGTCACATCCATCTCAGAAAGAGAAGTGCTTCTGAGGAGGCAGAAAATAAAGGTTTGTGGTTAAAAAGACTGGATTTTGACTGCTCTCAGAACATTATACTCTAGTTAATATGCAGATTTTAGATGTTTCAAACCATCAATTCAGATCTGGTAAAATACAATCAATGAAGACACACTGGGAAAAAATGCCATTAGACACATCCAGCCACATGCCACTGCTCTCATGGCAAACACTGGTGTGAGCATACCAGTGATGGCACTGTATTAAAAAGCATGGAGCTAAGCAGAAATTGAAAGTATAACCCATCACCAAGGAGGACTGACCCAGTCCAGAATCCGGGGTCTTCAAGGGCTGACTATGTGACCAAACACCTAGGAAACTGCTGGTTCAAATGCAAACAGAAGAGACTTGTATCAGAAGCATTTGGAAGCCTCAAAACCGGCAGGCAGAACCACTCCAACCGTACATGCTACTTGAAAGTTATCACACCACCAGCTATGAAGTCTGAAAGGCTTCCCCCACGAAAATGGCAGGGGTAATGATGAACGTCAAGCAACACAGCAGGCAGAGCTGCCCACAATTGAAGTGCCCTGACTGTCCTTACTTGTATACATTTAGCCTTGAATAAAACACTGATGAGAAGAGAAAAAGCCACCTCTCCCTTGGGTGTGAAGACAGCCTGCCATGGCTCCCCTCCTGTAACTCAAGGAACCTGAACCACATCAGAATTCTTTCTGACACTATGTCAAGTCTGCAGGCATCAGGTCATAGTGGCTCTTGCTTCCGCTATGTTCAAAAGACATGGCACTTTTGGATTCAGTGCCAACTTCTAATGCCCCTCATCTAGCACAAAAAAGCAGAAGCCACCTCCAGAACAATGGGTCAAACCAATCCAAAAGATATAAAAAAAAATTAAATTAAAGCTTAACAAGGATAAGTCAGTCATTTCTAGATCATTAGTTTAAGCAGGAACAGTGCCTACTTAAGCTGGAAACATACCTACATCTAAATTATTTCAGCCCCCTATGATACCTCTGTTTCAGTTTAGTTGGACATTGCAGAGTTATCCATAATGTGGTCTCATTTTGTTTTTGAGACTCAAGTCTGACAAGAAACAAAATTATCAAGTGTCAGTGCTGAAAGAAAATGTTCTGCTTAGTTTAGAAAAACCTCTGCAACCACTCATCCCCTTCACTAGTATAAATCAGACTGCTGAGTCAACAGCACTTCGAATTAGTTCAAGAACTTAATTAGTTCTTGGTAAAGGGTGAAAAATAGATGTTTAGTAGATACAGATTGCCACAGTTTCCATAAAGTCTTGGCTAGAGATATCTTGTATCATACGCACACCACTTCAGGGCTGATGACATAAGGATGCTCCCCAAAGACCTGTCTTGGTACACTTAAACTTAACCTCCAGTTTTGTCTCCTTCTAGACTAACAGTATTTTAACTATTCCCTTACTTCAGTACTGATATACCTTGCTGACTGAAAATACCCTTGAGTACTTGCACCAATACCAGTGTCCACTGTATTTTACATGGGGTCCAGGAATAGGGTAATAGGGCTAGGACAAGGCTGGACTCTATGATCCTGAAGGTCTTTTCCAGCCTGAGCAGTTCTATGAATCTATGAATATCACTAGTAGACACAGAAAGAACAATGCCTCTTGTTGCTTTAGGAACATAATGCTGTGTGCCAGAGTTTCAAAGCAGCTAACCTGAAGAAAAATGAGTGTATATTGCTGGAGAGGTCTTTTACATTATTTATACAGATGCCCTGGCAAAATTCTTTGCACTTTGATCAGGTAGCAGCAAGAACTAACATTAAAAGGAAGGAAGTGACCAGGCAGGTGAAGACCTGTGGCCTTAGAACTCCATTCTCTTGATATCTGTTCTCTGGCTTTACACAACACTTTTCCTCAGCTGCTGGGCAATGGACAAGTATGTGAAGAGAGCATGGTAATAACACAGGTAAGCAAGGGTCTCTGATGGCTGTGGACCATGTCATCACACAGCTATGTGTACCTTTGCTACAAAGAAAGTTGTTGGAACAATGTGTTTTCACATCTACACCTTAAGTGGCAAAGCACTTCTACTGTCTGGGAGTAGCATTTTGCTGGGTAGACAGTGACTGGTGCCTTCCTAAGCATCTGTTTGGCAAAAGTCAGAACAAGCACTCAGACTTGGCAGTATTGCTGTCTTGCAGTAAGCTGTCTTTGCCCCATCAGCAAATCCCTGCCTGGCATATATATGTATGCTCAGTCAGTTACATTTCAGCTGCACTTTTAAAATAGGTGGAAAACTACAAAGAAAGGACACACTGAGATATAGTACATCATGCATAAGTTCTGCTTGTCTGTAGTCATGCAAACCTTCTACCAGTACCAACCAAAAATGCATCTAAGACTACTTCAGGTAATATTTGTCTCGAAAACCTTTGGGAGAACAGAAAGGTTCAGAGAGGAAAAAAGCAAACCACAGGGTCTTTATTTAAAATATGTCCAAATATTGGTCTTTTGCTGCACCATCCTTCAAACTCAAGCTAAATTAGAAGGCAAAGGAAACTCCAGCTCTTTTCAGAAGATGTGTGTCACATCTCCCAAATCTCCTCCATATATAGCTGAGGGATTCCAGGTCAGCATAAGTAAAAATATTAGGGCAAAATCTTCAGCTAATAGCTGAGGTACATTCCACTGATTTTGCAGAGCTACATTTTTTCATCAGCTGAGTAGCTCATGTCACAAAGGCATAAGCAGTATGTTGTTTTAACAAGCTCAGTTATTAAAAATAAGCTAATACAAAAATATGTACAGGAAAGATGTCTACAAAATTTGGAAACAAAACATATGCAAAGTATGATACGAGTGTAAAACCTGTAACTTGAACTAAAAAAGACATCTCCAAAAAGACAACCACTACTTGGTGAAACAGAGCAAACACAAAACAACCAACCTGGTTTGACAGCGAAGAACACTGCAGCTTGGTGAAGCTGTAAAGAAATTTAGCAACAGGAGGTAGAATATATTGTTTCAGTCAGGATCTTGGCATTAACACTTGCTTATTTTATGACTAAAACTATGCAAATATAACAGCATCTGATTTGCATGAAAAAGGCTCCCTAAAAAATTGAGCTTCCATGGATTTACAAAATATTTTATCAAGCAGATCCTCTTGCCTGGGTAAAAATGCATTTTGACTCAGCATGAGAGTATTTTGAAATCACCACTTTTTATTGCATCCTAACTACTTTGAGAACTGCCACAACCAACTGTGCTTCAAAGTGAGGGCTCCAGTTCCTTGGCAGCTGCTTATTTAGCTCAAAGGAATGCTATAAAAATTAGGTAACACGGGTTCATAATGCACACTGAAGATGAAATGTACTAGAGAAGGCTCCAAAAGTTGAGTTTTTATCTTGAAAGATACAGAAGGTCAGATCCAAGTCAGGCATTCCAGCCTCAGTACCAAGCCAGACACAAAAGTGGACAGTTATGGCAGTTTTGTAATAGCCACTCTCATGAGAGCTGAGCCCCACTGAAATCCCTGAGAAGGCTGACCTTTTCACCGGATGCCAGTGGTAGAGATTTCCAACCAAGCTCAATGTGAAAATCTCTGTCCCACTCTCCCAACCAGCCTCAAGACTGTAGTTTAAGTAAACCAAATGCAGCCTTCCACAAACCACGCACTTTATTGAGATTCTGAGATTAGAAGTGAGAACAAATTGTGTCAGAGCAGAGAACAAACAAAAGTTGAACTTAACACCAAGCTTGAGTTTTCAGCAACATAATTCTGGTATTAGCAAGCTTTGCTGATGGTGTTGCATACAAAAGAGGGAGATAGTGTTAAATTGTTACATTTTTCACACTCTATTTTATTTGCTGATTGAAAATAAAAGCATTGACAAACCAGGATAATGAGTTTTTGGAGACTAAAGAAAGCTTCCAGAACTTAGTACTGTCTGCTTCTGCAGCACATGCTGATACTATGCTTGATATTACTCATACTGACAAGTACAGTTAGTGATTCTTGTTTACTATTGTGTCTTTATCTAAGCAAGTTAAGAGTAAGATAGAGACGGTGCCTTTAAGGGACAGCAATTTGGTATCTGCTGGAATAACTGTGTTGCTAATTGTAAATACGGGCACTGTTGGCTTCTGTGCATGCAGTCAAAGCATTAGATAGCACCATCAGGCTAGCCTGTCTTAATGTAACCAAATTGACATTAAAAGCCTTCACCAATAAAGACCAATGCTTACCTGTGATCCTTCTCATTTATTTTTAAAAAGGTTCATACAGTCTTGTGTGACAGGATCCTCCAATATGTTCTCAAGCTCCTGCCACCTATAATGCAGACACTACAGCAAGGCCAGATTAACACTGGACATGTTTTTTGAATTCTACTTTCAAGGGTATCTCAGTCTTTCCTTCCCACATCCACACAAAACCATTCTACCTAAAAACCCCAAGCCACTGTAACTCTAATCCTCTTATTGCAAAAGCATCTCAGAAGGGAAGTTCAGACCAAAGCCCAGTGCTGTAGAATCAGAAGACAAGGATGCACATTATGCTGTATCTGCTTACCCATTTCAGCCTCTAAGCAAAATCATGTAATAACAATGCTGTTGCAGACAAAGAAACTTTAAAGCTCACAGGCAGCCCCATGGGAAGTAACTATAATTTCCCTGGTAACTTATTTATGGCTACAGCAGACCTTTGTCAACATTATTTACCAGTGCTGTTTAACATCTTTGTCAGTGGCAGGAACAGTGGAATCAAATGCACCCTCAGCAAGTTTGCAGATGACACCAGACTGTGTGTTGAAGTCAACTCAGTGGAGGGAAGGGATGACATCCAGAGGGACCTTGACAGGCTTGGGAAGTGGAATCATGCAAACTGCATGAAGTTTAACTAGGCTAAATACAAGGTTCTGCACCTGGGTTGAGGCAATCCCATGCATGAAAACAGGTTGGGAGGAAAAAGGACTGGGGACAGCCCTGAGGAGAAGGATCTGGGGGGGGTAGTGGACCAGAAGCTCAATGTGAGCTGTGAATGTGCACTTGCATCCCAGAAAGCCAACCATGCCCTGGGCTGCATTAAAAGAAGCATAGACAGCTGGTAGAGGGAGGTGATTCTTCCCCTCTACTCTGCTGTTGTGAGACCCCACCTGGAGTACTGTGTCCAGCTCTGGAGTCCCCATCATAAGGAGGACAGAGCTCCTGGAACATGTCCAGAGAAGAGCCACTAAAATGATCAGAGGGTTAGAGTACCTCCCCTATGAAGACAGAATGAAGAAGTGGGGGTTGTTCAGCCTGGAGAAGAGGAGGCTCCGAGGTAACTTTATAGCAACCTTTAAAAATCTGGGGAGAGTCTACAAGAAAGCTGGGGTAGGGCTTTTTACACAGGTGTGTACTGAGAAGACAAAGGTAAACAGTTTCAAACTTAAGAGGGGAGGGTTTAGGTTAGACACTAGGAAGAAATTCTTTAATTTGAGAGTGGTGAGACACTGACACAGGTTGCCCAATGAAGTTGTGGCAACAAACATCACAAATGCTGCCTGTGCTGAAGTCTCTCATGCCATCAGTTAGTACTTCATCCTGGCCAGAGAAGGTGCTACATGAAAAGCAAGGGTGAGTTGTTCCATACTAATCATACCTTCCCTCTCTGCCATAGCTCAGATCAGTAGATAACAGAAGCCACTCCTTTAACTCCTGGAATGAGCAAAGATAAAAAGATAATGTTGGCTTAAGCACATACTGCTGCCTGAACAACATCTTAAGTGGCCTACTTTGTCTGTAACCAAGACACTAACTTGCAGATGTCCGGGTAAGCACCCATCATTTTAAGAAAGACATATACTGAACTTTAGGGAAGGGAGACTAAGAGCGGACAACACTAACAAGTCCCACCTTGAACATAAGGTGTGAGGGTTGTTTTAAAGAAATTTGAAGTGAAAGGACTTTGGTAGCTGCTCTCTGAACCAGCTGAAACACCTGAAGCAAAATACAAATATGCATGCTCTGCATGACTAGCATTAGAACAAAAGCCTGCACCATAGCTCCATTTTGTACACTGGTAATGGAAGATCACCTCCTGATGCCTGTTTCAAACCGCCATCAAGCAGCAGTGGGAAATGTGTGGAAGCATGCCATCACACCAGAGTAAGAGAGGATGAAGAAGCTGCAAAAACTCAAGCAGAGCCCACATTACACAGTAGGAAATACACAGGCAATCCCATTGAGGAAGCAAAAGCTGCAAAGCTGCATCTCCTTGCACCACTGATTCACATGGCTCCAGATCCAGGACAGAGCTGGCACAGAGGAAGTACTACATATGTTTTCAATTATTAGCTCATCAGGCAATCAGCCCTGCTGCTAATTGGGGAAATAGGCAAAGTGTAAAGGCAGTGCTTTTGGATACCCTTGCAAAAGGATTTAAACACTGCTATGCATAAATACACAAGTACTCATAAGATTAGAGGATGCTGTTTTATGCACATGGTTAGAAAATATATCAGGCTGCCAAGGAGAAAGCAGCAAGACCACTAAATTGGAGGCCTTCTAAATGAGCATATCATGAGAAGGACAAGCAGGCTTTGTTTGTTCCCTACAAACCCTAACAACAATGGGCAGTCTGTCATTCTAATGACACAGTCTTTATTTCTTATTACACATTTTAAATATTTTACTATACAATCATGATCTTTGATGACTGGCTTGAGGCTTAATTTTGCAGTCAGTCTGCTAGTCTTTATAGTATAGAGAAATATGAGCTTCTGACTTTTGACTTGTACAATACTCCCTATGCAAAATGTTTCTTGGAATCATTCCTCCCCCTCAAACATTCCTAGCAATGACAGCTTCATCTTTCAGCTTTTAAATAGTTTTCTTGTAAATATCCACATCTGATATTCACTGCATGTTACAATACAAAACGCCAATATCTTCTCTTCAGAAGAAGTAACTTGCCAATACTACTGTGGGCACAAAATGTAACACCCAGGGCAACAACATCTGTTATTCTGATGTAGAGGGCTTGTTCCAACAAGACCACCAAGTCAAACCAAGGTTTTGAAGGACTCCATTAGAAGCAGTATTAAATTTGTCCTTAGGATAACAGCCATGTTAGCTCATTATAGCTTTGTTCACTGTGTGTCCGCCTCTGCACAAAGGGTTTACGTTGCACCCTCTCCCACTTAAAAATGCTGCATATTCAAGTAAAAACATGACAATGCCATTTACCAGTTCTCAGAGTAAAATGGGGGGAGCCTAGTTATAGGGATATTGATGCCAGCAAAGAAAGGTATCCCTTACGCATAAGAACAAGTGTAACCTAAAGCTGAAATCCAGTAGATCATAGTAACACCTGCAGATCTGATCACATCAGGATTCTGCCCAGCCCTGAAGAGGAGAGAGGAAGGTTATATATCAAAGACAAATCCTTTGCCCCGCTTGTATTTGTATATACAGCCAGCACACATCTGCCGAACATGTCACCAACAATACATATTATTTCAAAGTGACCTGCAAGGTAGTGCGAAAAACAGAAAAGGATGTAGAACCACCACCTGTGATTTAAAACTGTTCTCAGGACAAATCAGACATGAAACCCTTTTCATCACACACAGTCAGGTATTTTTGTTCCTGTACCCTGCCTGAGACACACAAATGGAAAGCTAGGAAGAACCCCAAATGCAAAACCAGGGGCAACTTTCACAGAACACTAAAATACCACCCACATTCAAAGAGCTTTATGTGCCTGGATAGAGGCTGTAGTTGAAGACACTTAATGGTTGTGTTCCCTGCTAAATTTCCACTCTGTATTTCTCTCTAATCCATCCATCACTTGCCAACACTTTCAATAGAAACATGCAGCACTAACACAGCAACCGAAATAAATAATCTTTCAGAGAGATGTATCCCAAAAACTTCTTAACAAGCTGCCATGTTAGAGGGACTGAGCAATTATGAGACTTGCCAGCTCCCTGAGGCCAAGCAGAGCTGTTGCATGTCTCATCTCTGCTGCAAGCTTCCCATGTGATCTCTTACCTGCATCAGAAAAGAAGGCACACCAGACCTTCCGGTAGAGGCTAAAAACTGAAGGATTCTCAACTTTCACTGCAAATTGGGCTGTGTAAGCCTCCTAAGACAAAACAGTTTCTTTTGGACCCTATAATTCAAAATCCTGCCAGACAACAGCAGAAGATAGAGTATCCTATGCTAAACAGTCAGAAGCAAACTAAGAAGGGAGATGCCAACTTCTTTGTCAGATAATAATCAGCTTCAAGTCTGTAGACTGGAGGCTAGCACCAGCTTTTCCTCACCTGCATCTTCCCAATACATTTCCCTCTGCAGCTCAGGGGGTTGAGCACTAAATTGTAGCCATGCTGTGTTCACTGCTCCAGTGACAAAATAGCAAAGTAACAAGTGCTTTCCAAAACCACTATTTAGACTCTTTTGAAAAAGTCACTATTTTAACTTACTTCAGTGCATTGCATATTTTAATTTCACATCCAAAACAGCTGCTCTTCATGGCATCACAGAATATCCCCCTTCTCTTCTGAAGCAGCTAAAGAGCACAGAAAGCTCCGATACAGAAGAGGCTTAAGGTAATCCCCATAGGACTGGAAAGGGTTTCATCAGCTCTAAATCATAACCATGCACCTTCCCATTATGGTACATTTCAGAAATTCACACACATGCAGAATTAGCCAGACCAGAAATATATGGCCAGGTATAGGAGGCTCTTTCTTGCCATTACCTGAGGCAGAGGAGTTTCCCAACTTGTGCAGTTTTCCCAGGACCTTCTGAACATGCTTTATGCTCTTGTCTTGCTGGCTGTACAAGAGTAACCTTTTGGCATCTGAGAACAGGCGGGAAACACTGGTGATGGGACAAACACAAACACAGCCAGCAGTCATCATCTCTCTGAAACAGCATCCACAGATACAGTTTTGCATCTCAGTTCCAAACTTCAGCACTTTATTATGCCACTGCCCTTTCCAGTACAATGAGCCCTTTCTTCAGTGACCTCTCCGGGACACTGAAAGGAGCCTAATAAAAGATGGCTGCTATTACAAGGTTAGATAAAGTTAGACCAGGAATCTCTATCCATTCAAAAGCCATTTTTTAATACCAGGATGGAAAGGGCCTCCTGTAGCCTGTAAACAGCTTCCTTTTAGAAGCTCAGTTAAATATGTTTACTCTGTTGCAAATGCTTCTCTGGTATGCAGATAGATTTTTACTCTGCATTAAGCCCAACTTGCCTGATAGCATGAGTGAAGGAAGAAGGGAGGGATACAGGGAAGCTGGCCACAAAATGAGCTATCTACAACACATTAGCTAGTAATAAATGACAGAAATGTCAGAAAGCATCCCTTAAACCCACTCATCAGCTGCCTCTGTCACTCTACACTATCCACCTCAAAGGTTCATTAACCAGAAAAAGCATCTCTCTGGAAAAAAGAGAACAGATGCAGTCTTCTCCCAGCTTTTTATTCGCCAAGAACTTAAAATTCTTGGACTCAGGAATATTGCACATTAACCAGCTCTCTGCTAGCCCCTCTGAACTTGGTAACTGAAGAGCTTGGTACAGTAGCAGTAGGAACAACAGAACTCCTAATAGCACAGGGTTACACAAGTGGTAACTTCCAAATATCCCTTTTGCATATTTGCCCCTAAAAGAAAGTCTAGGAAAATGCAGGCAGACTCACATGGAGGCATTGAAGTTTCCAACAACACCAGGGGATTCTCCAGGAGTTGGGTAGCGAAAACAAGGGTTGTTGGCATTGCAGATGATCCCCTGTATCCATGGCAAGATTCCTGCTGAAGGCATAGCTTTGTTTGGGAAGTGACCTAGAATAGAAACATAGGAGTTAAGAGACAAACGAAAGATATAATCCACTGCTACATAGCATGACATTTGGAGAGTAATACTAATCCTGAATTGGTTACTGCCCTGAATTGCTTTTGAGACAACAGAACAGCCAACATTAAGAGGTGAGCTTCTCTGAAGTTCTCCATATGATGGGCCTTCTCCACTTAAAAACAATGCCTTGTCAAGTCTCTAGAAGCTTTTTGATACTCTCATCTTCAAACCATTGGTTTTGGCCATGCTTGTGAGGGTACAGCACTTCTTGCCGAAGAATGAGCAACAAACTGCAAAGCCTGACCCCAATTACATGCCCTGTCAGCAATTGCAGGATGAAGGCCTACAGTGCCTTCACTGTAGTAGTTTGTCATCATTCTCCCATATTGTCTTGATTTTCAGACAAGTCTTAAAGCTTTAGAGTTCCTAAAAAACATTTAGGCCACTGATACCTTTTGGCTGAAGTCCAGGTTTTCCTACTAAAGACCTACTTAAGGTGTAGCCCAGAGTTTACATCCTGTTTATGTTCTGCATGTTGGTGGAACCAGTAACAAACCACCTATGGCAGACATCCACTGGTACACCACTGCAACACTGGAAAATCCCTCACCCTCCAAAGATAAACTTCCCTCAATATAATCATGCAACTTAAACAAACCAACAAGGTGTTTTCCACAAACGATCTCACTTCCTCACCCCCACACTAGGGAGGCGAGCAGGGAGGAAGGCTACACTTTCTTCAGTCCCTTTCACCTTTGACCTTGAGATGCACATTTCTCCCTCTGGTACCCATGTTGTACTTGCAGTGTGCCTGCAATCACACTGAGCTAGCTCCCTACCTCCACAGCAGCAATGAAGGTACCAAACCTTCAGGAGGAAAAGGACAAAGCTGCTGAATTACAGCAAGCCTGGTTCATGTAGGTGGCTGAAGAAAGCCAAGGACTCTGTTCAAGAGAAAGGTGAAGGAATCAAATATTTATTGTTTCCAGTACCCAGGAGACTTACTGTCCTTGGTTCTCTTTTTAAAATAGAAATGCTGTTTACCTGAGCTGTCTTGTTTAATTTTGCCTTTTTGTTCTTCTTGGCAGAGGGGCTTGAGGGGAAAGGAGGAAAACCGCTAAGACTTCCAGATTATTTTCCAAAAACTTCTCAACAAAGCACATTTCAACTTACCTGCCTAAGAACTCAAAAGAACTACCAAAATTAATGGAAAATAGCAAGGAAATGGAAGAGTTCATAGTAACTTTTTTGCAAAGTGATGCATCTAACAGCAGTTTCTCAAAAAGCAGGAATGAGCCACTTTTAAGTCAGCCTACTTGCACAGGAAACAGTGTAACAGCCCACCATTTTCAGTGACACTGCTGCAGACACACACCTTTTCAGGAGAAATTAAAGGCACTTTGTCAGATGATTTCTTTCTTTCCTCTCCAAATGAAGTGCATTTTGGATACATAAACGGGTCACAGAAACAGAAAAGATAGTTAAGCACTACAAGACTGACTAACGTCTGCAGTCTCCCTCAATATCAATCCAAGATGTCTTTTCTGTATGGTCTGGTGCCAGTCATGTTAACTACTGAAGAGCAAGCAAAACTTTCACCTATGTTTTTAGAAAAAGGTTCCTCACACTAGGCCAAGTTGCTAGAAGAAAAAAAACCTGACTGCAAAGTTACAGCTCAATCATTGGTACTTCTCCCTTTCCTCAAACAGGAAGACAGATATGAAAATCTTTTCTGTTGAAAAAACCCTATACCATCAAATCACTGAGGCTATCTAGAAGCTACAAAGCACTTGCACACATCAGTTACTGCTATCATGAGGCATTACCTGAAAGCCATTTCATAACAGCACACAGCACTGCCACTACAGATAACAATCCTTTTTCCCTTAGGGCATCCACAGAGTTGCCACAGAGTCCACCATGAAGTCAAGGTTTCTTTCTATCTCTGTTCACAGTTCAGCAAAACATGTTCTAGTATGCAACACATCTGTCAGCATAGGAGTGAATGTTCAACAAAACCAATTAAAACTTAGCTAAATGTTACCTGTTCAGAAGCTTTTAGAAAAATGGAGAGCAATTAACCACAAAAAGCACATTAAAAAGTTACCAGATGCTCTACACTCTACACTTGCTGCTGACAACACAGACAGAGGGCAGACAAAACACCACCAGTCAACAAAAGTGTGAAGGAAAAATAGCTGCACGTGAAAGATTCAAAACTCTGCTTGTGACACCAGGGTGCCATAACAAAGGATTTACAACAAGGTTACTAACAAGCCCAGTCCAAACAGCTCTATGAAAAAGCAACTCTTGCTAGGTTTGAGTATATATACATCACTGCCATAGCTGGATCACGTTATCAGAGGTTGCTAGCTATTTATACTGAGTAGACTGCTTATTGCTTCTCTTCAGCCTTGTGCACATATTACACGGATCACTCCAGATGTCAGTGTTAACTGTCAGAAAAGGCAATTCTAGTATCATGCAGGAAAGGATGAGATTTAACTTAAGGAAGCTTCAATTAGCATTGTAGTGAGTTTGGCCATCTCAAATTTAACGAGAAAATGCAAACATTAATGCTTCAGCTTCAAAAGGATACTTGCTAGCTTAGAGACCCGCAAGAAGCCTCAAATGCCCAGGACACTCCAAAGAACCACAGAGTAAGTGCTTAGAGTTCTGCACCCATTTTAAGACTGAAACACTTTGGAGTGCCATCAGGAATCATACTGTCCTGACCCTTTACCCTTACCTTGAAATAATCAGGCAAAGGAAAGATAAACAGAGACCTTTCCTGTCAGATAATTGCAGTGTGAGGCCATCACCACACAAAGCAAGATGAAGCGTGTTGCCCATAAACAAGTCATGCTTCCTAAATCAAATAGCAACCAAAGGCCTCAATTGTCATCTGCAAAGAATGAGCTTCCTTTGCAAGAGAAGCAGAAATAAGCCCATTTAGGATAGAAAGAGCAAAGCAGAACAACCTACTGAATACAGAGCTGACAGTCTGTGGTTAGAAAGAATGGAATTGCTCTTGTGCTCTTTAATGTGATACATTAATCCACGTTACTGCCTGAAAATTAGATTGCTTTCCTACAGATTGAACAATGCTTTCTTTTTATGCTCAGTCACACACAGACCAGGGATGAGAAATAATACTCAGGTTCTGTGTCGGCTCTGCAGACCTGTCACAATTCTATAGCAAATTCTCAGCTAATGTGTTACAAATGCAAAGCTGAGAAAACAGCAAGAAAAACAGCAGCAATGTACAGTTCTGATGTACAATCATGTCAGGGCACACTTCAATTCCTAAATTGTCAGGAAAAGACCCATTAAAACTTACCTGAAGATTTCTGACCGAACTATGCAACTATTACCCCTGCTCCTTGCATCTTGCCAGATCCATTTTTACCTTCTAACTATCTCTACCTTCTTGCATCTGCCACCATTCAAGATGCAGCTGCTGTGTTTGGTACTTACATTCATGCTGCTCGTAGGGTGGATATGAAAGTCTTACAGAAATCAGGATGAAGAAGATAAACAGAGGCCAGGCAACTTCAATCAGCAGCTGGAACTGGAAAACATAAAGACAAAGTATTAAGACATCATATTTAAAATAAAAAGCAAAACAGAAGTTCCAGTACAATTCACTTTTAAGCCAGGACATTTTGCAAGCACTACCTCACTTTTCCATATTCTTAACCTGTGCATTCCAGGACCAAGTTTGTCCATCCATCTTCAGAGGGCAATCTGCAGAGAGTTCCAGGCTTCTCTCCTTCATGTGTCCATTATAGGATGAAACCTGAAATACTTGAGGGCTATTTTTGGCTTCTTTTTATAGTTCTCTTCACCCCCTGACTGAAAGAAGCTTGCCAATAAATCTTCCCAGCAACGAGCTTTATTTTTTGGCCTCATGTTTTAAAGGTGGGAAGTATTTGCATCCCATTTTCATAGTAAACCACTGAGTTGCTGCCCTAACACATCAGGCATGGAAATCATACCGGTGCATACCTATGCAAAATCTTGCCATTTCACTGCTGCAAATGTATACTGGTGTCAGGAAAGCAGAGCTACAAAGGGTGAAGCTCATACCTAGTTATTGGTTTGTTCTAATGTACACATTTTTTCAAAGACAGGTACCAACAGACAGTAAGTGTCCAGGAAAGATATAAAGAACTCAGTTATCTAGAGGTACGAGATGAGAATACAAGAAAGGCCAGCTATTAAATGCAGAGTATTTTTTAAACAGGGAATTGAAGCACAGAAAAATTCACTCTGATGCACCACATCCCATAGAAGCATGTGGACAAAGCAACACTACAGCTGAGAGCTTCTGAGACACAAGCTGAAGTTTCTCAGTCTTGAGCTTCACCATCTACAACCCTTCTTTCCTGTTTCAGAAAGGTTGGATAAACAGGTATCCAGGTAAGCCAAGATACAAGAAGAAACTGAAAGATTATAATGCAGCTGATTCTTATGTTTCTTCTTCCTTGGGCGATGGAAACTGGAATGTAAAGAGAGTTCTTTTCCCCTTTCCTGGAAAATCCTATCTTTTCTAATAAGATATCTAATAACATTGTTATTATTGTTACAAGACATTTGGGATAAGACCTGAACCCCAGTGGTAGACAGAAATCCACACACAGTTATGTTTTCCCATGCTACAACATTAACAGCTAAAATTAGATTCCTGATCCTCAACACAAAACACTGCAGGCAAACTTTGGGGTGTTAATAACTGTACGTTTAATGCACTATAAAAGCAGTGCATTAAAACAAATGCTGCTTGATTCAGAGAAGGAACCCATCTAGGATGGCTCCTCACAGATACCCTTAGTGGTTGACATCGACACAAATAGCAACTCCATCTGAAAGTCAGGAAAACTGAGCTTCAGAGTCTCCCAGCCATTTCTGGTAACAATGCCAGGCTCCACAGGACAATTTTTTTTTATATCATTTCCCACCCATTACATTCATGCACATGCTGTATGACTACTGGTTAAGAAACTTCATGGAGACCATGCTAACAAAGATGCCAGGAAGATGCCTCAGTATCTCAGGTCTGTTTTTACAATAAACAGTGTAGTGGCAACACACTGACAGCCATTAACAGTGACAGCCTTTCTCCTTCTGGATCAGTAGTCTGGCTCCCAGAGGCCAGAGATGCTCAGAGCTAGACTGAAAACTAAAACTGGTCTCCCTCTTCAAGATCCCCTTACAACTGCTGCCAGGGTTGTGCAGAAAGACTTTTACTCCTCGTGACTGAAAGTTGCCTGTGAAACCAGGACAAGCCATTCCCCCCACCAGTACTGACAGACATATTGTGGCGCACACCACAGCCCTCTGCCACTTTTGTACTCTGGCTTTAGGCAAGGAGCTGACTGACCACTACAACACCACTTGGGGACAGAGAAGTGTCAGCTGCATTAGAGATTTCTCAGAGTGACTAAAAAGCCCAGATAGTCTATAACAGCCCTATGACTGCTACAGAACCAGCAAGAAAATGCTGCCCTTGAGAGCAAGTCCTGGCTTGCTCAAAGGAACAACAGCCCTAGCTGCACTACACTGAGGCAATCAGTAGTGCTCCAATGGCCCTGTTGTTGAAGGGGAGCCTGGCTACCTGCACACATAGCTCCTCTTCTGCACTCCCAATTACAGCTAATTACATAGTCACTAAGGTAACCATATGTGGTGTATGTGCACCGTGCTGTATACCTCTACACATTCAAGTCTAGCTTAGCAGACTGAAAGGCTTGGGGAGGATGGAGAAAGGAGGGATGCGGCTTGGACTAAGCAAGTTGTACCTTTGTACCTAAAGATTGTTAATACGGTGGCAGCCACTGAGATGTTACTCAGCAAGAGATGTCTGGAAGCTGCTGTACCAGAGGCTTGCACTGGGTCAAGCTCAAGGTTTCAGAGGCATTCAGTAGCAAGGTTGGACTCTCTGGCCAGCCTCAACTGATATTCAACAAACTTAACTCTATTTCTCCTGCTCCTGAAGGTCAGTAGGCTCCTTACTTTCCTGTGACAGCATTTATCATCCAGAGTCTGGTCTTTGCAGAGGAGTACACAGATATTAAAGAGGCTATGTCTCACCAAGGTCTGTGCTAAGTAGATAGTGAAAAATGAAGTTTCCTTACCCACTTCTGTGCTGCAGCTATTTTATTATTTACTAGTATATATTATAAATAATTATAAGTAAATATATTATTATTTACTAGTCTGGTAAATAATGGAACAAAGCTTCAAACCTCCAACCCCTCTGCTACCCCTGTTTCATATGGAGTTGAAGAAATAACATCCCATTTGCACATGGCAGCTAAATTCAGAGGGAGCAGCTGGCCCAGAACAAACTGCTCCTAATTTTACTGGGGCTAGTACCCACAGCATGCTCAATTTACACTAGCTGGCTAATGATGCAGGATACCAATAAATATTGAAATCTACCCTGTGTTAACAGGAAATCTGTTAAGCAAGAACTAAACAAACTATCACCCCATCTCACTGTCAACTAGCCTCCCCACTTTTACAGTCCAGTTTCAATGCAGGTAGCTATCAGCAGCTCACCAGTCTCTCCACACTAGTTTGAGGTGTCCCTTCATTTGTAGGAGAGAGAAATATTTTTACACCATGAACCCCAAAAAATATTTCATTTCATTCCACTTCCCTTCCTTCCTCTTCCCCTGCAAACTCTGTCCTCCCACTCCAGCACTGCTGGAAGTTATCCAGTACAAAGTAACACTTGAATTGCACACGTCAGGCTGAGCTTTGAACCCGTCTTTCACAACATAGCCCAAACTCACAGCACCCAACAAGGTTCAGTGAGAAGAAAGGGCTAACCTACAGTTCTTGGAGAAAGAATAAGGATCAGACTATTTCCAGGCTACATCTTCAAGAAAGTACAAACAGCAGAGGATCCATCTACATCACACCCAGCTCAAGGACACTGGTGTCCAGTAAAACAAATAAATGAATGACTATGTGGCCATTATAACAGTGTGGTGAGATGTTCTGCTACTTCTCTGCCATTTCCTGTTAAGTGGCCTTCCCCTTCTGACATCTTCAAATAAAGCCCAAATGGAAACCATTTATGAGAAAAATACAGAGGTATAGGAAACCCACAAAAACAAGCAGTATCTCAGGGCTTCATTATGAATTGACAAAAAATATTGGTGTGAAATAGCCTATGAGCAGACCCATATCTTATGGGCTAATTGGTGGGAAGCTGATGCAGAAGCCACCAGAATGTACCAAGAAATAGCCAAGCAGATACATGACAGATGTACAAGCAGGAAAGTCTTTTTCACTCATACCTGCTTAGCCTACATGTATGCATTTTGTCGCACAGAAGTATCTGAAAGCATCTCTGCTGCCCAGCAAGCTAGCCTACAGCCTACCCTCGCCTGTTCTTGACAAGACAGGACATGCTAGACTCAGACGTCTTCAAGTAACCTTCAAACCTGATGCATCTATTTCACAATGTCCTGACAAAAAAGCACTCATCCTTGGTGTACAACTCAGCTCCTCCTTTTTTAACCAGTTTAAGCACTGCTCCAAAGGATCTGCCAGTGTCCCAGAGTTACCCTATTTGCTATGGCCAGTTTGGGAGGTCAAGAGAAAAATCTCTATCAGCAGGGGGAAAGAAATTGTTTTCAGCTGTAAAAGCCAAAGTTACATGGACAACAGCTGAGAACAGCCTATCTTTCTTAGGAGCGGGAGACACTTTTCAGACCACCTTCCCCAGCTCCATTGCAACATCCTTTCTAAATCAGGAGGCTGGTCATAAGGTCAGGATGCTGGCCCATGCATCCAGACATCAGACAGCCCTACTCCTTGTGGCTGACACAGCCCCACAGCCTCTCAACTGCACAGTCCTGACCTGGGAGAACAAGGATCCTGGGATAAGGACTGAAAGCATGACTATCACACAGTCTCTTCAATTTGACTTAGGTCTTTCCATAGGCAAACCAGTTGGTCTGCCAGGGACTAGACATTAAACATCAAGCTACAAGATTTTTACCTGTTTTGCTTTAAAAATAAGGTGCAAGGCTACAATTTAGATCTCAAAAAGCCCTTCTGGCTAACACTTACAGTTTGTCTTCTTCTGTAGGTAAAGTTTTTCCACAGCAGTAATCCCAGCTGTGTCCAGAAAGCCATCTTCCTTCAGAAATGCGTAGGAGCTCCTTTTGTGCAGCAGCAGTGGCAGTACACAGCAGAGATGTGGTGGCTGGGCATTAACTAGAGGAAAAAAATTAAAAGAATAGAAAGCAGAAAGCTGTGTCAGAGTGGAAAAGGTAACAAGACTGGGAGAGGTAGAGGCTGCACTTTGACTTCATGTAACCCTGCAGCCCTTCACAGTACTCCCCATCACTGCCTTCCTAAAATGCCATGCACTCCAGCCAGGTCTCACGGGTCTCAGTAAGCTCATATTTAGACTCATTGTCTCTTACCTCAGAGCTCCAGGGCACAGAAGAATGCAATACCCACAGGAAAACAATTTTCCTTCTTCCTGCCCAAAAATTCCAAGAGCAAGAACAGCCCAGAAAGGGGAAAAAAACCCCAAAACATAGGCTTTGAAAGTGATTTAGAGAACCTCAGAATGAGACTGAACTCCTTTTTTTTTAAAGCTTCTTTCTGTATTATCTTTTATAATGGTGAAAATCCTACTGCCAAATTAGTATAGCCTTTGTTTTGGAGTCCAGTCAATACTGTGCCTTGTAGAAGAAAATGCTATGCACTTAGCAAGCAAGAGGGAAACGTCCATTTCCTTTAAGGTAATTGACTAAGAACAACCCCACAGCCATTCATATTTGGATGAAGTGAATGGAAAATTGCTGTTGAGTTACCCCTGGGCCTTGCATCCACCTGCCTTTCAATACTGGTACTAGGTACACCCAGTAGGAGTGTACACCTGCAAGAGCATGAGAAAGTACAAAGCACTGAAAAAAGTTTGTCTCTTTGGTGGCTATTAATTAATAATAATAATAATTTGCTTCCAGAATTAATTTGGCATAGCTTAATTTACCTTTGAGTTTTAGCTACTTCATCTTAATAGTATTTTAATTCTGAGCAAATGTCTACACAGGAATTTAGCTAATCCACATCAAATTTTTTCTGACTTATGTACTCAAATACACTGTTGACAAGCTCAGCGATAAAGAGACAGCTAAGAACCTATTTAAACATACAGCAAGAGAATGATCCCCTCCAGTATTTGTTAAGCTGGAAACACACATGCTTTTGATTGTAGTGGCCCACATGCTAGTACCCTAACACAACGATTCAGAGTTGCATGCCTGATTACAAACTGCATTGAAAAGTTTTCCAAAATCCCTAAGTTTGCTAGGAACATAAGATTTCCCCAGGATATGATCTGACCAGTCCTACTGGAGTGAAACTAGATGATAAATGGCAATTCTGAGCATGAGTTGAGATAAAGAGTACTTGTGGCCTTTAAGTCTCATCCAAAAATAAATTCTGTTATTACAATGACTTGCAGATTTAAAACTTGACTCTAATAATACAGGTCTGCTTTTCAAAAAAAAATCCATAATATGACTAACAAAAACAATTAAACCCAGTAAACTTTGTTCTACAGATAATTACACTGTAGTGTCACAACAGGACAACAGTGTTTCTTAATGCCAGAACAGGGAAGGAAAGAACAATAACAGATGCCTACAAATCCATGCAAATTGAACCTCATGTCAGCACACAGGCAGCTGAGTGTACAGTCAGCATGCACCCATTAACTTCTGCTAGGTACTGCCGCAACTGACTGACATGACCTCTGCAAATGCTCATCCTCAAGAGGGATACCCAAATGATATGACAAAAGAGCATTCCTCCCCTGCCCAGCATTTCTGGCTGATTGGAGTACCTGGACGCCAACACATTCTAGCTGCATGCACATCTGGCTGCTAGACAATAAATTCCCAGACAAGCTTAGAGCGAGACATTTGACAGGCTAATAGTATGTCCACTGCAGGGAAAAACTCACTCTTTGTGAACAATCTCAAAGGACAAGACCTGGCTGCTGTGGCATGTGCACACATGCACACCATGTGCACACCTTTGCTCAGAGGCTCAGACACAGGGAAGCTTTGCAGCATCTCCTCTGTCAGTATTACACATTTAAAGCTGCAATTAACATGTAACAGAAATTAAACACAGTAGGGGATATTATCACTCCTTCCTACCTCCTCCAGTGACCCGTTTCTGCTCAGGAGTCAGGGAATTTGCCAACAACACTTTTCTCACCTACTAAGCAACCTGGATTGCTACTCTAACAGACAACAGGTGATACAAAAACCCTTCAGAGGACACCAGAAAACTGCTCTTTCCAAGCATTTTTCTGCAAGGATACTGGTCTGTGGGTCACAGATATCCATTTGCTTTGCTGTCCTCTCCAGTGCACCACAACACAAGCCCTTCTGCCCGAGTCCAGTCCCCCAGCGAACGGACAAGTCTGCAATACTGAAGGCAGAGAAGAGGACGACACTGCACAACCTTCTACAATCACCAGTATTTAAGCAACAGATTTTATCTTGAGAACGATGATCGGAATACTCACTCCATGTTGCCTCCTCTACAGAAATGTCAACTTTGCATCAAACTAGCTCGAATTGATGGAAAACTTTGGAAAGCAAAGACCAAAATCACCTTCAAGTACCTCAGGAAGATTGCAACAAGGATCCCAGACAGCACCAAAGAGACCCTTGGCTTTCCCCTCAGTGCAAATGCAACCAGCTCTTGTGCTGTAATACTCTTCACAGAGGCAGAATAAAACTTGAAGCAGTCTGTGGGGCATTTGAGCTAATCATCAGGTTGAGAGGGTTTAATCCACGTCAGTGAAAATCCAGACATTGGTCCCTCACAATTGCAGTCAGTCCACAGGATCCAGAACACAGAAATAGCTCATTGTAGAGGTTGTAGGGTTCACATTGCACTAGCAAACTGTAGAGAGATAAGGGCCCTTATTTGATCATTTAACAGAACTCAGATGATCAGCAGAAGGCTGTGCAGCCAGAAGGACTCAGCTGTAGCCAACCACTTGGACTTCGGCTCTCTGGAGTTCAGCTAAACTTTACTGGGAACAAAGCAAATGTGCAGGCTTTCCAATAAGGCCTGTTTGCCTGCATGCAAATTTCAAATAAAGCAAAAAACCTGGATTTTTAAGGACTGTACCAACAGACTGCAAAATGTGGCCCAGATGTAGGCACTACCTGTGAAATTCTAACTTTAAACTAGGGATCATAGCCTAATATTGGATTGTTCACCGAAAGCACAAAACCAGAATCACCATGCTGGGGTGATAGGTTCAAAGACACCTTCTGACCCAGTATCTGTAACAGGCTGAGTAACACAGGTTTGTTGATGCCTACAGCTGCCTCTGACTTTAATTCACAGAGGCTGATATATTTGGTTCACTGCTAAGTTAACTAGGTCCACTTGAATTACTAAGTGCATCAGAAAATGCTCCCCAAAATATATCTCAGATGTTCCTTGAGCTGACAAAAGGCAAGACTTGTAAGCCTGACAGACCCAAACACTGACAGACTGATACAAAACTGACCCAATACTTTCAGCTCTATCTGTATTTCCACTTCATACTCCTCTGAGAAGTTCAACACAGCTGGGAAATCCAACTTGCCACTTAGAACTCCAGTGCCAAAACATATAGATACCAGACAGTTTCCAACACAGGCTTGTGTCATCCAAGCAAAATGTCGTGACCCAACAGCAGGTGTCAGTGACAAAACTGTCTTAAAGCAGAGATACTGCTTCTGTCTAGAAGAAAAGCTGCATTCATTCATTACCACGGCTTGAGATTGCTGTGATGTACCACAGCTCTACTGAAGAAAACTGGGATTTATACAAACAAAGCAGTCCTTTTGAAGTGCAGTATCTTGCTTCTATAAAGCACTTACATCATGAGAGTAGGAAGACTTTCCACAGCTGCAACAAATAGTGCAACTTAGCTGTGTAAAAGATCTTTTCGTAAGATATCCTACTTACAATACCAATTTTACAGTAATTTAGCACCTTGTCATATGTGAACGCTGAAATTTTGTAGTAGGAGTAGATACCAATATAAAACAAATTTAGGCCTAGTGGCATTAAACTTGCTTCTCTTCGTTGAACAGAAATCTATTTTTGCCTAGCTCTGCTTCAGCATTTTTCCACCTCTATACAGAAGCATATGCAAAACAAATCCGCGACTTAAACCACACAGAGCACACCAAGGTAGATTCAAATTCTCTGCAAATTTGCTGACAGCTGTCTAGTAACTCTGGTACCATCTCAAACTGCCACCTTACCACAAATAAGCAGGTACCATCACAAGGGTCTGGTAACTGAAATAAGCAATGCACGTTTGTAATAAGACCATGAATATGTATATGTACAATGCAACACATAGACACAGCAATTAACATTCTGTTAAACATCTGATCAAGATAAAGTAAGGCTATTAAGAAGCCTCTTTGTATTTAGCCAGCAAATAAATGGTGACGATTCAGTATACAGAGGCACCTGCATGCTCTAGCAACATGCTATTCACTTGTGCATACTTCAATAGCATGTTAGGTGTCTCAGGTTTCCCCAGTTCCAGCCAAAAAACACACAGGAGGTATGAAGTTGCAAAGACATCCACATATAACCACATACAGTTTCCCCCAGCCTCTTCCTAGGGAGTTTATCCTTGCAATTATAAAAAAGCTTCTTCAGCCTGAAGAATCAGGGAACAGAGGATGGGCAGGAGATACAGAGCAATTTGTCCATGCCTTCTCATCTGGCCTGGGGTTCCTGCTTTGCTCTTAGCAAAGTTCCAAAACCAAACTAGAACCTTCTCTACTCATTCACAACAACTGCCAGAAGCAAAATTAAAGCACAGGGTCCATACACTTATCCCATGGTCTGCCTTTGCAGAAGACACCCACCCTGCACATGACACTTCCCATCAATGCAAAAACCCTGCATAGCCTTCAGACCTAAAGAGCTGCAATTTAATTTCAGTGTGCAATTCAGAAAATTTCTCTTATGAAAGTTACACTGTAAGGCAAACTCAAAATGCTGACAGTGAAACAGATTAAAGATTCCATTAGTTGGTATGCCAAGAGTCTCCAGACCCAACCCACCTTAAATACAAAGCCATGTATTTTTACAACTGTAGATTTAAAGAGGGGAAAAACTCAAGAGGCAGAGAATCAATCCCCACCCCCATGCCTGGTGTCTGTACTAAGTAAATACAAAACAGCCTTCAAAAGTAGCTTTCTGCAAACAGTGCAGCTATTTGCTTTCTTTTGGGGGCAAAAAAAACCTTTCCCCTAGAGAAGAAACCATGATTTATACAGGGAACAAAGCAAACCTATCAAATTTCCAGAGATTTAAACACTGCAGAATTCCAGCAAGAGGCTATAAGACCCTTTATGTCTTCAAAGACTTAAATCCAATCTTGGTCAGTAGAGCCAAAAAGACTTCACTAGTTGAAAGTTCCTCAGTTAATTAGATTAGTAGCCTCTGTCCTGTTTTCTTGGTCAGATTTTGGTGTCATAAAAGCTACCACTACTGGTGGCTCTCCACAGATGAAGCAGCCACAGAGTACCAGCCTCACATCTAGAGATGATGCCCTTATGAGGGGAAAGGTACAGTATACAGGGGAAAACTGTGCTGACACAGCACAGTTTTGTGTTTACCAGAGCCAATGCTGTTGCTCTCCCACAGGCAGCCATGGTACAGCACTTCATGCTTTCTGACTCAGAGAAAAGTTGTACATCTGCTTAACCCCAATTGCTTTTGACTGGGTACATATATTCAAGTCAAACAAGACTCACTTTGAAAGAAAAAGGGCAACTGAAGTACAAACACCAGGTTTCAGCAGAAACAGTTCACTTTGGGAATGTTGAGAAATGTCTTAACAATTCATTTCCTTTAGGAAATGCTGCATTTTGTGAAGCAAGTAATAGCATGAGCCACGTCAACTCTGCAAAGCCCACATCCAAGGCCAAAGTGCCCCAGTGCTCTGTATGCCATCAGCAAATGACCCCATGAGATCTGTGAACACCAAGGCAGGACAGAAACATCTGCCTCAGAAATGGACTTTTTTTCACTAAGACAAGACAAACTATCAGAGAATCAGTGGTCTGGATGAGGATTCAAGTAACAAAGGTGCAGATTAAGCAAAGAGCCCAGAATTAAATCAACATCTCCTAAATCCAGGTCTAGCATTTTACCCACTTCTCCACAGGATTTCACTTCTTACAGTGTAGTAGCTACAACAAAGTGACTGTCTCTCACACAACCACATCCACTTTGTACAGCTGTGCAAGGCCATAAGAAACATTCAAGGCACAATTTTTTTTTAGAACACCTTCTCCGTAACTTCCACAATTCCTAAAAAAAGCAAAGAACATTGTATCTGTGCCACTTCAAATGCGATTCAAAGAGGATGTAAAACAGCATTAATCCTAATTCTGTTGGGATTAGGCTAGGTAAAGAACAGCTGTGGACAAATGGAATCAATATTTTATCCTGATGTTAGAGATCTAATTGGAGGATATATCCACAGAAGAAACAGCCAGTGCATAAAGAATCAAAAGTAATGTCCATTCTGTGATCAAAACAGCTTTTACAAAGTTTTCAAAACCCACAGCAGCAAGTGTGACACTCCCCTCTCTAGAACATTGAAGTCTAAAAATTTATGGCATCTACTGAACCTCCAGGAAAGAGGGGAACCTGCCATCCAAACAATGATATTTTTATAGGAGTAACAGTATTGCTCTTCTAAAGTGAAGTTACAAAAAGGTGCAATGAAAAGTGTTAGCAGCACAGAGAGTTCAAGCAACCCACCTGAGGCCAGCACAAGAAAAGCAAACAGAGATGAAAATATAACAACCAGATCTCACGCGTCTGTCTCCTGGTTTAAGCACTGCTAGACTCCGCAGGAACCACAAGCAATGCAGGATCAGCAGCAAAGGTGTGAGCTTTGAACCTACAGCCTGCTGCCTGGAACACAGGATTCTTATCAGCAAAGCACCAGAGACACTAAAAGCAAGTCTTTCGTAACCTCACCACAGAGGACTTCCAATTCTCTCCCATTTACCAAATGAGTATCAGACACCGAGTTTTCTATTCCATCTAAAAATTCCTTCAGTAAGAACAACTTGTCTTCAAAATCATTCAGGTCACACCACAGGGTTTACACCAACTCCTCCTTACTAACAATGTGATTGGAGGGCTTCTAGGTCAGCAGGCAAGAAATTAATTAGGGCCACTAACAATATTTGGTTGGCATCTCTTGGCAAAATTCTCTACTAGTTTACATCACTTTGTACACACAGACTACCTGGCCTTAGGTTTGGTAGTAAACAGGTTCTAGCCTTGTTCTCCAGCTCTCACTAACACTGAAAGCAACCAGCACATTGGTTTCAATGTGGCCATCTATCTCTCATTTAAGTAACAACATTTTGTATGATAGAAGCACTTTAAGATCCAGTTTCATGATAATCCCCAAGCAGTTTGACCCATTTTCCCTCTTTGAGAAGCATGTAAAATTTTCTAAAACTAATATAATACATATACTGCATACAATATCCAATTTAATAGTTCATCCAGTTCTGGGCTCCCCAGTTCGAGAGGGACAGGGAACAACAGAAGAAAGTGCAGTAGAGAGCAAAGATGAGTGGCAGATCAGGGCATCTCTCTTATGAGGAAAGGCTGACAGAGCTGGGGCACTTTAGCCTGGGGAAGAGAAGGCTGAAGGGAGATCTTGTTTGTCTACAAGTACCCAAAGGCTGGTTGCAAGGAGGATGGAGCCAGACTCTTCTCAGTAGTTCCCAGTGACAGATGAGGGGCAACGGGCCCAAGCTGGAACATGGGATGTTCCATTTAAACATAAGAAAAAACTTTTTTACTATGAGGATGACAGGGCACTGGAACAGGCTGCCCAGGGAGGTGGTGAAGTCCCCTTCCCTGGAGACATTCAAAATCCACCTGGATGCAGTTCTCTAGGTGATCCTGCTTTAGAGAGAGAGTTGAACTGAGTGATGTCTAGACGTCCCTTCCAACTCTGATGATTCTGTGAATATTAAAGCATAGTGCCAAAACATCAGGAAGCTGATGAAATGTTCTCATGGAATCCCTGTAGTGACCTGCCATCTGTGATCCAGACAAAGTAGAAATGAAGCACCTTGTTCATTCACTGCACCCTTAAGGCAACATGCATACAGCTATAAAACACTGAATAAATTAGTTCCCTTTGTTGTCTAAGGGGGCACGACCCCACAGAAGACCTCCAGTAGAAAAGGACCTTTTTTAGCACAAGGTGACAACACTTATTTACAACCTGCTTCAACTGATGCTACTACATTGATAAGTCATGTAACCCCAGCACAACACTAGGTTCTGCCTGCTGCACTATGTACCACACAAGAGGGAGCTTGGACCTTGTTCTGGCAAGAGTTGAAACTAATAGAATGGGGTGTTGGAAGCAGAAATCTGACTTCCCAGTTATTTAGACAAAGTGGCAAGGGGTTTCTAAAACTATCTAGTCTTAGTACTAAGACCAAGCAAATGGATTTTACAGAAGTCAGTATATTGTATGCTAAACCTTTCTGAATGCCACACCATTAATAGGCAAGCAGGGAATAATTTTGAAAGACAGATCAAAACTAACATAATGAGCATGGAAATCCTTGGTCCTGAATTCTGTTTCAGAGTATGTCTTCCCTCTTCTGTCAAAGCAGAATTCCTAAGAAGTATTTCCAGGCAACAGACGTCCCCAACCCTATCAACTGTAAATAAACCATATGGGACAGTTTCCCACAGAGTCAAGCACTAGTTGACAAAGTACTCTGTAATACAAATATAACAATGTATTCCAAAGTCCTCTGTGCCTCCTTACACATTTACACAAAGCCATATTTTAAGAAATGGATGATGTTGTGTAACCTTCTCTTGTGACACAACATGCCAAGTGGTTTTGAAAATCTGTCCCAGAGCAGAAACGTCTGCCTAGCAAAATGACCACAACTGGTTCTCATTACTTCTAGCATGCTCAAAAGGCTCATTGGTGAAAATAAATGCACCTCCAATGCAATGGAAGAAGTCAAGCTTGCATGAACCACAGCTAGACTGACCCAAAGAAACATACATGCAAGACACTATGACATGCACTTTAGCTAGAGGTATTGCTTAAGTATCAAGTAGAACACTCAAGATGAAATGCACAATCTATTTTACAAAAACAAAACAAAAACCAACAAAACAACAAAAAAAACCCCAACAAAAAAACCCCCAGCTTCCAGTGGAAGGTTGTGAAATACATGAAGAATTTCAACTTTCAACATTACATTGAACATTCCCTACTTTCCCCCATACAACAAAAAAAAAAGCCAAAATCCAGGCCACTCTCTGCCAAAAGCAAACAAAAACTGATTTGCTTTATCATGGCCAGTGTCCAAAAATCCATAGTCCATATGAGAAGATTTCTTTTTTTTTTTTTTTTTTTTTTTAATAGAACATCCTGCTAAAGTAATAATTGCGACATTTGAGCTTCATTTGTGCCATTAAGCTTTGATCTCTGAGCAACTATACTATCATCAGTACACAGTCTGCAAAAAGCTGTGTTACACAGCCTCAGTTACCTTTTCCAGTTGATGACACATCCTGTTTAAGGACATTATCTTTGCAACTGGGAAAAAGGGTGAAGCATTTCACATGGCAAAAGGTACTTTTCTGCTTAATCACAACCTCCAGAGGGAGAAGGAAGGCAGGGCTCTCCTAATAGTCAGTCTCAATTCCTTTTAGGAAAAGAAATCAACAAGTTTAGTCAAGGCCAGAAATACTTTTAACCACCACCTTTACCACAGCCAATTCTGGTCAGTAAATCACTTTAGACAGAGCAACCATGCAGCTGATTTAACAAGGTCTAACATGGATAGGTACTTCACAGTTCTACTGCAGGCTGGCTAGAGCATCACTGAGTGCTGTTTTTTTCAGCTGAGTAAAGTTACCAGGCCTCATAGCTTTGCCACTGGGTTCAGAAGGGGTTTTTTGGAAGGGAATGCCTTCTTCAACATCTTGGTTTTGTGGCTTGCTCTTCATCTTGCAAGAAGACAAGGACACAAACTATGCCCAGCAGAAGTTTAAACTGCAGTTTGAGGTGTGTACCCGCCCTGTAACATCCAAAGAAACTTTACTGTTTTTTCCCTCTTTGCCATTTGGGACCATTACCCCATAAACAAGCATGTGTTCAGTAACAGAAAACAACAGGGCTTCCAGTGTAGAAAACAGCCAAGTGGTGCCTTTGGGATTCAGTGGCATGCAGATTAAGCTGTCTATTAAGCTTGGTATCTACGCAACTGCACTGATATCTGTGGCATCAGCATAAGTAACAGCAGATGAAAGAAATAATATTCCTGAACTATGCAGAAAAACACAAGCCAAGAAAAAGCCTTGAGCACAATGAAAGGAGATGACATTGTTGAAAAAACTCAACAAGCTAGCAAAGACAACATTTAGCAGCCATTGTCAGCCTGAGCAGAGTTAAATCCTTTAAAGCCTACAAGAGGCAGGCCCACAAGACCTTGCTCCTACATGGGTACCATCTAACTGTATGGATTTGAAAGCTAGTAATTCACTAAAGTGATAAACATAATCATTTACTTTTAAAAGCAGTGTAATTTATCAAGAGGAATAAATTTCTGACTAATCTTGGCAACAGGGTTCAATTACCACTTATCTCTAAAGTTATTCATAGAAGAATATGAAAATAATTAGCACATGTGATAAGCCCAAGTGCCTGCTATGGCAAGTGTGGCACAGTGCAGCTAGTTGGGAGCACTGCCTGAAGATATGTGCCATCCTCCCCTGTTTTGCCTCATCCACACAGGAAACCATTGTTCTACACACCACTCTGCTGCACAACCCATAATCTTGCTCCTGAAGCTTCAGTGCTTAGGGTCAGTATGACAGGTAACAGACATGGAAAGCAGGCTAACATATGCCTATTTGAACTTCATATACAGACAAAGCTAAAAGCATGACAGAATTCATTCATGTCCTAAGCTATGTCTCATGATGCAAAACAATGCAGGACAGAGCTCCATTAATTTAATCCAACAGTTTCAAAGGACCAAGCACTGAGGTGAAGAGCTATGGTCTACTCAATTTCAACCAAAAGACTCAGAAGGGAAAACGCTTCAGGTACATGCACAAATGGCATGAAATGCCAAAAGGAGCAGAAATAAGCTTGAAAGAGAAGTTTAAACAGCAGCTTTGCTAGTTTTTAATGGATACAGCATTAAAAACTTTCTTGTTGAGCTTAGGATATCCTCAGTTCTGCTCACTGCAAAAGTTCCATTGGACTTGAAGCATACTCTCCCACAGATAATTCAAATGGCTGCAGTTATATCTGGTTTTAAACACCACTGGGAAGACTGATGTAGTGGTATGGAATATTAAAAGCATGTCACAAGAACGGGGAGTGAAGCTTTGGAAGACAAGGCAATTGAGACAACAAAAATTACCTGAAAAAAGTAAGATCTGAAGAAATCTGAAAACAGACGGCATTTGCATGATGATATCAGTTTGCTCAAAGGAATCAAGTCTAGATATCTCCAAAGACAATAGAAAAACTCATTTATTACTTCAGGATGAATATTTAAATAATAGGTTTGGGAAAGCTGAGAAACATAGCCATCAGAATTTCTACCCTGGTATTAAAGGGTAAAGAATAATTAAAATATTTTAAATACTTTGTGTCAAAACAAGTAAAAAGCACACTTCCCACTGGGAGAAAAAATACAAATGCAGGATCAATTTAGTTTATTGAAAAGGAATGTTTCATTTAGAAGATAATAGATTCTGAACTTTGACTCCAGTACTATGACCAGCATGAAATGTTGGAGCCTATATACTCAGAAAAGGTTGGTGCCGCTTTACTGTTTGGATGATGAGAGATGGAGTTTTTCATAATGCATTAAAATCTGGTCCTAACTCTGATTTTATTAGCTGCCATAACAAAATTCTTTTTATGGGAGCGTAACTACAACATCAGGTATTGGAAAAAAAGCCATCTACATTATCACTATATTTCCCATGAATAAAAACTCTCAGACAGAAAAACATGTATGATAATTTCCTAATTTCAGGTGAATGTTTGTGCCTTCCAAAGAAAAAAGCACTAGTTACATCTGAAACTCTGGGACCTGAACCCAGGCTGCTGAAACTAGCAATACAGCTCTTAAAAATACATGTTTTCTATTGCAGCTGGGAAGAAAAAAAAGAACCAAAACAAAATACACTTTCACTTCTGCCATAAAGACTACAAACTTTTGTCATCTCTTTGTTAAAGTGATGGTGAAAGCAGGTAAGAGGAAACAGGCAAGCCAAGTTCTCCTGGTCCCTAGTGCTGATCTTGTCACCCACAACCACAAACACTGCTGCTCTGAGACCTTCCACATGCCCTAATTTTGGCTTTTACTAAGCTAACAAGCAAGAATCCAGATGAATGTTGGTTGCACAGCTTGCTTTCCTGCTTCTGGTAATAACTGTTCTCTTGAAAACAGGCTACCACAACTGCAGATTGCTACAGAGAGCTGAGCAAGTAGTGTGTGAACAGGTTTTGACCACTTCTACCTTACCCACAGCCCTGCCTGCCATTTGCTGAAAAGGAAACCAGACCTCCAGAATGATCTCTGAACTTTGTGGTCAGAGGCTCTGACTTTGTTTGTTCTTTCCTGGAGAATGACCTTGCTATCTAGCCCAAACCAGAACAGTCTTGGAAAGGCCCTTTTGCTCTCTCTCTCTTTTTTTTTTTTTTTTTTTTCTTTCTGCCCAATACAAATTATTCCCTAACAAAGTTAGCCTAATGTAAACCTATCTCTTAATGCATTAGATAGAGCTCTGCTAAGCAACACTCCTCCAGAAAGTAACAGAAGAGAAAAAAAAGGTCAGCTTGTACATGGATATTTATGTCACTCCAAATGACATGCGTTCTTGTAATCTGTGATCAAGCTTTTTCGCTGATGACCCAATGAATAAAGATATGAATGCTCCCATTTTTCCTACAGTGTTAACTTGCTGTGTCAGGAAAGCTGCATCAACAGTTTTCCATCCTACTCTGTTTCACTCTCAGTTCTTGAGGCAAGCTCCCATGTTTTCTCCCCAATGACAAATGCTAAAAAAGAAACAGGACTGCTGCTTTGCTGCCATCTATTTCAGAGAAAGGGATTGAAAACTAAGTAAGAGAGTGCTCCAGCCACTAGTGCAAATCATGGTAGATTTGAGTTGCTCTGTAAGACTTTGTGTGATCAAGAGAAATATAAGACACACAGCTAGAGAATATGAAATATTGTAAATTTTTGTAGAGATCATCTTATGAACACTGCAAGCAGAGTATTACCATGGTACTTTTAATTAATGGTCCTACTATCAGTAACTGCAAGTGAACATACTGGATAACTACACAGAACACTTTCAAGAATTCAGGATTCAAATCCTCAGCCAGCATAAAGAAGAGACAGTCTCAAAGAGAACGAATTTCTATCATGCTAGACCTGGATACAGCCCACAGAGTTTTAGCTGTCTCAGACAAATAAGGAACATATGCCATATGGATAAAGTTAATTTTTATCAGTAAGCTCTGACTCTAACCCCTTTCAAAGCAGGCCTCATCAAGAATAACCAGCCTGGTGGAAACATGCAGGTGTTTGGTGAGCCATGGCCTCCAGACTTATTTCAGGATCTACTGTCTTGCCCATCCTAGAACACCTATATAAACACCAAGAGTGCTTACTCCAAGGTTACTTAAAGTGGTAGTTTGGTTCCCTTTCTGCGCTGCTCCTGTCATCATCTTTGTGCTGGCACACACGAAGCCATGAGAAGGCTCTGACCATAGGATGCTGAAAAAATAAAAGAAATCACCAAAGAAAAAGATAGTTCATTCTCAATTGCACATCCTGGGCTGGTGAACTCCAGAACCAGCAAGGAAGATGAAACAGGCAAAGAGAGAAAAAGAACAGGCACTTAAGGGAAAATGAAGCAGGTCCATTACTAGCTCACTAGCAACCTTCTATTACTCTGGATTAAAGTTCTGAAGAAACCACACCCTAGGAAATACTGTGCCTGTGTGGTGCATATGATAAGCACTAGCAGAGTTATGACATTTGGCCATACATGGATGAGTTCAGGACCCATCTTCCCTCTGCTCTATCTCTGTGGTTCTAACTCTGGCTGCTAAGTTCAATGGGGAGACAATAGGCTTGCAGAGATAAAGGCAAGGGAATACTTGCTTTCTGAACTGTGTATATTACATTTGACTAACACCATGGGACACTGTATGCTCCAGCCCAGAATCTGCATAAAAGGTCAAGAGCCACTTTCTTCAAGTCACTGAGGCTTGTTGCTGAGTCACAGCAGACTGTTCTACCCTCACAGAGCCAGGGCAAAGTTCAGTCCAAGGAAAAGGCTACTCCTGGAACAAAGCCCAAAATAATTTTACTGACTGTTTTTTAAACTCATGGCATTTAATTTTCTGTAGTTCAGCATTTCACCAGGACCCATTCTTACTGACACTGTGATGGCAGATGCTAAATTTGATGCCAGACCAAGTATCTGTTCACACCAACAGAATTAAACTACACTAATTTTTGAAAACAAAGGTAGCACTACAAAAAAAGGTTTGCCAGCAGCTGTCTGTGGCAAACTGATTTATAAACACACCACATTCTCACAGGATGAGGAAACAAGCAGCTTTCAACATACCTACTTCGCATTGCTATCCAGCTGCATTCATAGGCAATTTGGAATGGATATTCAAAGGATTACCTTGACTCCTTCGAATGCCAGCATCTTCCACATAGCTGCACCCGAGGTGGTTGTTCATATAAATATTTTATCTCAAAGTGTACCTCAGCAGCAAAGTAATAGGGAAAAGTTATTCTGAATGCTTGGAAATAGCTGCTTGATTATTACTCTATAACCCCAGATGAGATAAATTGGGATCTCTTGCAACTCAGAGGGCAGCACGTATCTCTTCAGAATATTTACAGTGAACATTAAAAAGTGCTATTTTAGAATTATTTTAAAGCTAGGCTTTCTCAATTTTAGAAGTTCAGCTTAAATTCTACCACTCAACTATTACGTTCCACACTACCAAATTTAAGTCCTCACTTTGTGAAGAGCTGACTTCTAATTCTGACCATAATCCACCCTACCAAATTCAGATTACATGAGAAACAGTGCTTTGTGTCACAAGTAAAGGCATCAGACTCCTGTCCTTATTTGTCCAGACAATACCAGATACAGAATGTACCACATCACTACTACACATATTTAAATTCGAATTTGCACAATGAATTCTAGAGACCCACAAGCATGACTTGTAATCACTAACAAGCTACTCAGTCGCAGGTAGTACCCATTTAGCTTAATAGCCTGCAGGGACATCACAGATTCATGCACTGATCTGCCTTACAGGAAAGTCTTAGCACATATCGCCGTTCCCACTCATCAGGGAAACAAGCTGTGCCACAAAGGCCAAGCACAAAAAGCATTTGCACTGCATGCTTACTACCCCCTTTCAAAACTGAGTGAGATTGCTCAGTTACAAAAAGCATTTCTACAGCAAGCTTGGCCATCTGTCGTTAACGAACATCCCTAAGATACGGATGCTCTCTGCTGTACAAGCACCAACTCATTTTCAAAGGCACTTCCAAACTGTATTTTAATGTGTTAATCCAGATGAGTAATTTCCTAGTTCAAATGCTCCTTAGGTTTCAACCCAACATGTTTCCAAGTATGCAGGCACATGTTTACATTGCTCTGGCTTCACTCATGTCTACTTCAACACACTAAACTCACAACACACTCAACTTTGGTCCTATAAGTAAGTTATTAGTACAACCTTAACATCTCCAAGCCCAACAACATGTGTGGGGAGAATAGTGGGGCACTCCTGGCTTACATTTAAAGCCGAGGAAACACTGCTTAACATGAACTTTGAATTTTATAATTGGAGAATCTTTCCTTTTACATTTTAATCACCCGGGCAGTCATGCACCTCCAGAACTAAGCAGCAGTATTTTGTAACAGGCTGATAGGTTGTAATGTAGCAGTCCAGACCTAACAACAGTCAGTCACGCAGGAGCAAGATTTGTAGCATGCAGCTGAACCTCCAGCCCATCACAAAAGCGGCTGGATCGATCTTTTATTTTTGCACTCCTCCTTATTCCAAGGCCCTCCCCCCTCGACTTTATAGGATTCCCATAGACGTGAAGGGCATGAACACCCTCCCGTTATCTTCTCGCACCCACCAGAGCTGGAAGGCTGCGGTAAGGTGAGCCACCCTGGGCGAGCGCTGCCAGGTCAGAGTCGCTTAGATCAGGAAAAGCTGTAATAAAATAATTGTTAAAAATATAAGCACACACAGAAGAAAGCTTCACTGTTTTAGCCCCTTTCCGATTCCGTGCTATCCCGCAAGCCATTCTCCGAGCCACGTTCCGGAGCCGGTGGGCACAGAGAACGGCACCACGCCGGAAAACAAGACCGACCGATCGATCGATCGATCGACCGACCGACCGACCAACCAACCACCGAACCAACAAACCCCCAAACCCACTTATTTGCTTTTATCCTCTCGCTCTACGCCGCCCGCTCCGGGCGGACAAACGGGAAGCCTCCCCCAGCAGCTACCCGCCGCCACCGCCTACCTCCCCGGCCGGCGGCTGCCGTCCGTGCCGCGGAGAGGGGAACGGAGCTGCTCCACCACCTCCGCTCCTCGCCACTTCTCCGCACTACAACTACAACTACTACTACTACTACTACAACTACTACTACTCCTCCTCTCCTCTCTTCTCCGCTCCGGCCCTGGCCCTGGCGCCGGCCCCGCTGCCGCTGCCCCAAACCCCCGCCCTGCAGCGCCACTTATAGAAACAGGCACAGAGCTGGCTGCGGCGAGGGGGTTGCTCCTTCCACCGACAGGACCGCCCAGCAGCCTTCTTCTCCCCTTTTCTCCGGCGTCCTCTCTCTTCTATGCCTGTTTCTATTACCTTTCCTTTTTTTTTTTTCCTCTCTCCTTTTCTCTCCGCAGCCGTTGCTGTGAGAAGGGCGGGGACGCGTCGATTTGCATGTGGGCGTGCACATTTCAGCCAAAAACAAGCTGCGGGGCTGTCCATATCCGTCTCGCCCCCCCTCGGCGGACCAAGGGTGGCTTGGCTTAGGTGCCTTGGTTTTTGCGGAACTCTTCGCTCCCCGGTGCGTGAGAAGCATCCCAGCTTCCGCATCTAGTGGAACAGAGGTTGGATCTAGATGATCTTTAAGGTCTCTTCCAACCCAAACCATTCTGTGGTCTGGTTCCCCTGCCTGCTCCCCAGCCGGGCCTTCCTGACAATCATGGGCAGAAAGGGCAAAACCCCGTAACCTTACCTGCAAAGTTACTGTGGCCCCACAGCACTCAGCTCCATGCTTGCTCTGCTCCCTGCATCTCGAGAGCCAAGCCATTACAAGCTGGGCACAGATACATCCTCAGCTGTGCAGTTACAGAGCATGCCCAGAGCACTGGCCTAGCAGGAATCAGTCAGTAATAACCAGCACGACCAGAATTTGTCCTCCATGCCACTTGTGTTAAGGAAAAGAAGAACTATGAAAGCTAATGCTTTGATACCTACTGGTAAGTAATGATTAAATCAGTTGAATCAGTTCCTAGAGAAATTGACAGCTATTCCCAAACTTAAAAAACCCAGCTCAACCTATTTTTAAAGGTTCACAGTGCCCAACTGCACTTGCCCCAAATACAAAATATATATGTGACAGTGTGTTTCGGCTACCTGAGAAATGGCCTATTACTAGGATATTATTAAATTCTCAGATGGCTGCAGGTGTTACAGTTCCTTGCCCTGCCAAAGGGGCTCCTCCCCTGGAAACATTACCCATCACAAAACCCGTACTATTTCTTTGCTTGGTACACAGCAGGAACACTGCAGGGCAGCCTGTGAAATTGCAATAAGCATTTTCAGTGCTTAAAATGCTCTGAGAATGGAAACAAGTAATGCACAAAAAGCACAAAACTCTAAGTTACGGTTCCCTCTACAGACATAATGCACTGCCATTCCTCTTCTGCAGTGAAACCTTTGATGTTACCAAGCATACTGTTGGTGCTTTGCCATGTTATGAGCAATCTGGATAATACATGGCTGTTGAGAGAGTGTCCTGACCTATCTTTCGAATCTGAGCCTACTGCCACTGTATTGTTTTGGTTGGCACTGAAGTACAAATACCTGGAAGAAAACTCCAGAGAGCTGGGACTAATAGTGATTGGAAATAATGATATGGACTGGAGTCTCACAAATAGTACACATTCAAATTAATAATGCAGACCCTTCTACACCAAATAAAAGTTGACGCTTGCATTTCAGCAGTGACCCAAGCTCCTTGCCTCAGTCACCATATCACAGGGTCAGGGTCTTGGTTTCCCCATAGTAACCACTACATAGCCTCACTGACTTAAACCAGAAGCACTCTGGTTGAACCTTCATCTGAAAAAACAAACAAACAAACAAACAAACAAACAAAAAACCCCAAAACAAATTAAAACCCAATACAAATTAAAATTGTATCTTTAATATAGAAGCGTCCTGAACAATTGTCATCATATATTAGAGCTTTCCATCTTTACATGTTTCCAAGCATATAAAAAATAATTTCAGCATGTTTATTCAGGGAGAAAGAACACATTTATTTTACTAGCAGCAGAGTGCTAGGGCTCACAGCACAGTAAAAAGTTTGAAAGAGAATGTGATAAACTGGATAGTTTTCAAAAGATTTAGTGACATCCTGCTACTGTTGTCTCCTTAAGCCACACTCCTCTGAAAAAAGTATGGTGTTTTTTTTTTCAATATCATCAGAATGCTGGATTTTTTAAATTCTGGAAATCGGTAATCTGTGCCAACTGTTAAAGCATTTAGACAACATTTTCCAGTAAAGCAGACAATATACAACAATATACAACTGTTCAGGAGAAGCAAATCAAGCACTTAATTTAGTTTGGTCTGTTAAAATACTTGTAGGGTGGTGGGAAAGCATCTTTGTGCACCACTGGATAGCATTTCTCCACTTTTGCAGTCTCTTGGTTGCATGACAGAGGCTTCAGCTCCCTGAGAGACATGCCTTGACAAATTGTATGAGAAGGATAACAAGGGAAAGGGAGCTTGGCAACATCCATCATCTGGGCTGTACAAACACAAAGTCAACAGTCATGCTGGGAAGAGCTTTTAAGATTACCAATCTCCTTCACTGGACATACTTATATTTGGGTGGACTGAGTTTCCAGAGTGAATGAGCACATGTGGTTCCTTTAGATTTCTCAGAGACATTTGTACCTCCCACATCTTACCCCCAAAAAGATTTTTGCAGGCAAAGCAGTTTCAGTCATGGAAGTCTAGTTAATTTAATTTATTGCCAATTAACACAAAGTTTCAACTACTGATTCAGATAATGGGGGGAGAGGATGGGCAACGGGGAGAAAGAAGACATATACAATTAAACACTTATGGAAAGACCTTTTCTCCTTCCTCCCCAAGCTCAGCTCCAGTTTAAGCACCTCTTCTACCCCCTTTCTAATAACATCTTTTGCTTTCAATAAACATTACATTCAGTCTCTCCCAATTCCTTCTGTGAGGCCCTGGGCAATGTAGAAATTTGTCAGTTTCTAGTGTTTTCTTTTTGCTGTTCCTTGCTTCTTACACATTTTTCTCCACAGTTCCTTGCCTTTTAATGTTCTTTGTTTCTCAGTATGTCCTTCGTGGACCACAGTTTCTCCAGGGATGCTCCTGCTCTGTCATGAGTCCTCTATGGGCCATGCAGTTCTCGCCAACGTATCTCTCCTCTGGTATGGAGTGTCTCCTTCCAGGATTGTGCCTTTCCCTTCCATGTATCTCCCCCACTTCCTCCTCCTACATCTCTTCACATCTCCTCCTGCCCTAGAGGTTACTGCTCTTTCTTAAATATGATTGAGCAGAGATGTCACATGCTCCTCTTACTAGCTGAGATTTTCAGGTGGGTTGTTTTCATCCCTTTCAAATCTGGCTATAAGCATCTGTGAGTGGCAGAGAGGAGTTCATGGTCTCCTCCTTTGCAGCTCCCTGCTCCTAAAATGCCCAATACACAGTTCCTATGAGACACACTTTCAGATCAGACCTGATTCTTCTTTTCCAAAGGCTAGTCTTCTCCTTCCGCCTATTCTCTCACTACAATGTCTTTTGCAAGGATGAAAGCGCACTACGTTCCAACGCTGGTTTCAAGGGAAGAGATACAGAGTTGCAGCAAAGGGACTGTAGCAACACCAGTTACTTAGAGGACATGCAAATGGCTGTTCATGAAAAAGATGTTATTCAGTGGAATGAAGGGTTGAACTGAAAATAGGAGAACACGCTGTGTTCTTGCCAAGGAGGAAGTTATCTTTTCATACTTGCAACTTCTACAAGGCAAAGCATGCCATTGTTGAGCCTGTAGGATTAATCACTCCAACTGTCAGGATAGTAGAGAAGACTGGACGTAGTCAATCACATCAAGAAATGTCTTGATACGAACTGAAGCAGCGTAAGACAGATTTTAGCAATAAAGAAACAGCTCAAAAACAGTTTTGCAGTCAGCAGCTGAGATTTTTCATGTGGAAATTCAGGTTCTTTTTATTCTTAAATGAACTAATTTGGACTAAGTTCAGGGAAGACTGCAGATTAGTAATTCTTCTAGTCAGAAAATTACTTTCCAAAGAGCTTTGTTCACCTCTTTTCTATTACTTGAGTTTTCTAGCCCAATCATACCTACAAGATTCCTTACTATTGTATCTTGGGGTACACACTGAAAGTTAATCTGTATTTTAAGTATCTGTTCTGCCTTGTTTTACTTGATTTACTTTACTTGTTCCTAGATTTACATACAATACCTGAGTCAGAGGATGGTGACAGCTCTCATAAGATGTTCCTGGAAGAAGCTTCATAATTTTTAGTAACCAATAATTGCACTGGTACTATGTTGCAGCAACCTGAGCTCTCACTGAACATCCTAGCTTCAATTTATGTTTCCTAACATAGGAATTAATCGCTTCAGCCTGATTTATAACCCAGTGAGTACAAGTGACTGTGTCATGCTGTTTACTGCAACCTGTCATACTCACTTTTCTTCCCATCCTTCTGTTTATAAAAGAAAACAAAAACAAAAACAAACCAAATCAGGCAACAGCTAAAAGCACTAGCTAAGATTTAATGAGTTGTACATCCTCCACAGTGCCCCTATAGTGGGAAATCTTTCGAGTGCTTGTCCGTGCTACGTGAAGTAGTGAATCTGGGAACGTACTGCCCTCCAAAGAACATTGAAGTCCTGTCTCAGTACCAGCTGGGGCAAAAGAGCTTGCTTTCCTTATATCCATCTTTCAGCGTAAACATAGGTTTCATAGGTTTAACATATATAAGCAAATTTATATTTGCAGTTGTCTGTATAAAGTAAGGTGTTCACTGTTAACAAAATTGCTGCATTTGGGATTCAAAATATGCACACAGCCAAATACTTAGGAGGTGAAAGTTCTCCAACCTTGCCAGAAATACACTGATTTTCCCAACCCTGGATCTAACCTATAGTTTGAAGAGCAATATTTAGAGTTACCAACTAAAATACTGGAAGCTTATGTAAGGCGGTAATTTTCTCTTTGTATTAAGTTTTTTCCTTTCTCAAATTCACTGGTGGTATACTTCATAAGAGCATGCAGCATGTATTTTTGTGACAATGTTTCAACCTTCCTGTATACAATTGCCTATCTTTTGAAAATTAGCTCAAACCAGAACTCCTTCAGAAACAATTCAGCAATGCATTACATGTGCATTATGAGGCAACTTTCATGGGGAAAATTGGCCTGCGTGACCCAGGGTTTTTGCACAAGTGGTGTGACTGAATGGATAGCTATGCAGAATGTGAAAGTTCAATGTGAACAAAGACCATGCTTTAAAAGTTCTGCACTTCTGACATGAAAAATGTTCATACTAATAACATCCCTAGTGCATGGAACGAGAAGAAAAAATTCATCTCAAAATGGAAGTGAAGTCTAGCAGACATAGAACTCAATGAAATGCAAAGAAAGCCAAACAGAAAGATGCAAAGGGGTATTGTTCAACCTCAGGTTAGGCAGTGATGGACAAATGCTTACTGGTGTAAAGTAGATCAATTTTACACCAGCATGTAAACCTCAACAACTTAGCTCTTGAGCTGTAAGTAAATTCCCAGGGCCAATCTCCAGAGTTTCTTTGTGGCCAGACAAATGCCATTTCTCATTAGCTGCAGTACTCTAGTTCCTCAGTGATTTAAGAAAGATCAAAATCTGACTGAGTAAAATCCTTACTCAATCAGTCCTCATGCAACCCAATGGAATTTTGCCTGAACAATGACTCCTTCACTGAGCTTGTTCCTACTAAAGCTTCAGCCCTTTATTTTAAAAGAATGTATTAGAGTTGCTCCATTAAGCCATCAGAGATGCGTTCTTGGGAATTAGACTGCATAGACTGGCAATATTGCCACTAAATGGTAACTGTAAATAAAGCTAGTCCCTGATTAACAAATCTTTCACTCACAGTTCTAGTGCTGCAGACAAATCAGTGCAAATCCTAGTGTCAAGGGAAGCAGTTTTAGGAAGTGATGTTTTTCCTTCCCTAGATAATGACACTCAAGAGGGAAGGAAAGGCACCATCAAGTGTTCAAAACCAGCCTGTGAGCCAGAAGGAAAGAGAGGAGGGGATTATTCCATAACTGTATGGCATGCTTCTGTACCAGTATGACCAGAGGCCATAGAGGATGTTATTTCTCACTTCCAGTCCTAACAAAAGAGTGACACTCAGAGCAAGCCATCCTCAAGACCTGGAAGGTTTTATTGACCTGCATCACTGCAACATATGAGCCATCAAGACCCTTGCCCTCCACCCAAGCAAAGGTCTGCTTTTAGGCTCTTCAGACTCAAAGCAGCTTCCTCTGACTTACTCTGTTCACCTCAGATCTCCAGCATGAAGTTGAAGAGTACCTCACTCCTCCTCCTGACAGCACCTCCACATTTATTTTTTTTAAATCAAAATAATTTCCTTCTCTTTTCCTACTCTCAGCTTCTACTGAGTCCATGGCTACCCCACATTACTGAGTTTTTGTCCATGCCAGCCTTGCTTTCTAGGGGGCAAGAAACACTTCTTTTACACCTCCTTTTCTTTTCTTTCCAGAAATAGGACTAAGACTAGGTTTTGATTTTGTTCTCTTCATACAGCTAGAGAAGCACTTTCTGCAATCAAGCCTGAAGGCTCTGAGTTTCCCCATAAAGGAAGTCAAACTCATAATGCAAAAAGAAGGCTCTCTATTCAAATCCAAATCTTTCCAGAGCTGTTCAGAACTGCCGGAAGATTTCCACACTTACTTTCAGACACTGCAGTCTGCTCTGTAGAGCCTAACATGCTTTCCCTTCACTATGTTGTTCAGTTTGAGCTTTGCTTGCACTTTTTTTACATAAAAAAGCAGTCAGCTTTTAAGTTCTGTCAGCTGTTAGGTTTCGCCCTGTTGAAACAGCTTCATTTTCTGAAAGATTCCAACTCTTTTATCAAGGCTGCAAGTTTGACCTCTACATTCTCTAGCTACTTGCAGGCATCTGGGGATGGATCTAGACTGTGGCCAGCTTGCTCTGCAGACACAAACCCCTTTCTGGCTCTAAAACAAGCCAGTTCCTGCTTCTGCAAGTACTGAAAAAGTTCTGAAAAGCAAGTATCTCCCTTTGCCTGTAAATTATCTCCCCAAGAGATAATTTGCTCTTGCTCCTATGCAAGAGCACAGAGTCAAGTTTAACTTCTGCTGGTGCCCCTCCATCCACACCATCCATTAATGGGTGATCTCACATCTCAGGTACTTTGAAAGATTAATCCTATTGCTGCAAATGCTGTCTTTAACTTGCCTCACATGCTGGTGCCAGAGACACTGCAACCACTGGTCAGGACATCATCAGTTTTTCCGGGGATTCAATATATTCACAGTCTATCATACATTTCCACAGAGGCTTCAGTACCTAAGCTACATTTTTTCTTATTGTTCCTGGACAGTTTTCATCTTTATCCTGACATAGCATGCCCTGTTGTGAAAAGTTGTCTCCTTATTGTCTAGTATCAAAACTCACTCACTTCAATATTCAGATCCTCCCTCTCCTTCAGAAGAGGTTCTTTGTGTTCTTCACTTTAGAGGATCTCCTCACATTGATTCTTCATTCCCACCTACCCCTGTAGTAAGAATAATTTAACACTTTGGAGGCATTCTACTTTTGGAGAAGGACAAGATATTTCTCTATATAAATTTCTCTGTTTCTCTGTCCTCAACTCTTAACACAGTCTATCCTGCTGCACTTGCTCCTGGTCAGTCTAACCAGACTTTCCATAAAAATAATAATTCTGGGGCTCCTTATTTCTCTTATTAGCTTTCTACTCCATTTGTTAGGCCTCAGAATACCACACATAGTTGTAAAGGAATTAGTTAGCTTTGCTAAATCTACTACCTTAAAAGGAACAAAGCACTCCTGAATTTTTTTTCCCCAAGTCAGGATCTACTATATCAGGCTTTTCCTTGACATCCACTGAAATATTTTCTTTTTCTTGGAAAAGCAGTGTCTTCACCATTAGTGACATTAAAGAGCAATGACATAACTGCTTGTGTTGGTTTTCTTGATAGCTGTAAAACTTGTCCACTTTTTTATTGTGCATTCAGTAAAGAATTTTATTACAACTGCTTCATCTTGTAATATCTGTCCAGGCTTCCACCATAAGCTGCTCATCCATGTTGACTTCATCATCTTTCTCAAGGAAATCATGATCAGGGACAAGGCTTTGGACTGAGATTTTCAGGACTCCTATTTGGTGTGTGGGCTAGTAAAGCATTGTAGCCTACCAGAAAGAAATATCCAGTAGAAACCAGCCCAAAGCAATCAGTTTCCAAAAGAGCTATATAAAGAAGTGGAAGGCATGAGAAAACTGGTGGGTATGTAATGATAAGAGGATATAAGTTCATACAGATAGACACACAACAAGTTTAATTTTAATCACTGAAAGCTCTGCCAAGGTTAGCTGCAAGATTAATACAAATTTTAGGTTTTGATATATTCCATTTTCCTTATTAAAATAATTGAAATATAACCATGATTAATTTGTGCAGTCCAGGTGCCAGAAACAGCATTATCTCATCACTGTGATAAAGAATACTATATAGGAAACCTATACAATCTCATTTCTCTAAAAACATGTTTGCTATTAGAGCTCTAAAAGCATGTAACACATACTGTGCTAATCATAGGGAGTTAAGAATTTAAATAGCCATGATCATAACATCTGGTTATGATCACTTTTAGAGATAAACTAAATGGTCTTTGGGACTCATTCTCTTTGGGAGTGCAGGATTGTATTCCCTATAAAAACACACTGGACTGATGAACTGGGTGTTACTTCAGTAGCTCAACCTCAGATCCACAGTTTCTTCACAGAGTATATTTCATGGTGAACCAGGCCCAGGTGGTCATAATTTATTTTTCTTCTTGCCATTCCAGTTCCACTGCTGGATCTTGAAAAGAAGCTACATGAATGCCTATTAACATACAGAAGGGATCGCGTTTACAATGTATGCTTATCATCCATAAATTTCTTGGATAGAAGAAATTCAGCCATCTACAGATTCAGTTTGCTACTGATCAGGCTTAGTGAATTTCTCTAAGGGACAGACAGATTCTGTGCAGTCTATCCGCATGTTCTGTAGTCTCTTTACTGCATCATGGTAAAGCAATTCTCTGACTCTGAAATGCAAATCAAGGCTAGATTTTAAAAGCTGACCAGTGATTTTGGTTCTCAATTAAATGGAAGTAGTTTTATAAACTTCTGAAGCCACTTTAATTAATTCACACAAAGTGATAAGTTCAGAATTTCCCTCTTGCTCACCAAGACTGCCTTCAATTTTTTTTTAGTTTGGGCAGTCAGCTTTAATTGTTGTAATCAGGTTGTTTTAATTTTTAATGGAAGATGAAGTTAATCTCCCATAGATGAGTATCTTTGAATGTGTCAGCAATCAAAACAACTTCTTCTGGACACTCTGGAGTGACAGCTGTGGAGCCACAACATCTTGTTTCCCTCTTCTAAACATTGTGCACAATGATCAGAGTGCTGTTTAAAGGTAGTACTAATGATCCGCTTATACATGCTTCAGTATTCATGATGAATAAATATCTGATGGCAGAAAACTTACACAGAACTCCTTCCTGTGCAATTAAACTTTAGGCATACAACATTACACATAACATTGCACAAACCAGGTAATATTGTGCCCTAAATAGATTCCTGCATATGAGATGACTTGTAGTGATATGAGCTGTAGGGTATCACAGCTGGGAAATCTCAGGTTGCACAGCTGACTGTGCACAGCTAACCAAGGTTGTACAGATCACTGGGAAAGTCACCAAAGCTTTTCTTTCCCCATAATAGGTGTTTAAAAATGGTAGATGGGTTTCCTGGCAAAGACAGAATGAAAAAATATCCCACCTATGTAATAAAAAAAATAATCTTTTCTTATCCTAAATTCCACCTTCTCTCTCTCCCTTGTTCGGCTGCCACTATCTCAATGGAAGTCAACAAAAAAAATTATAAATAAAACCTAGGAAGAACCAGAAAAAAGTTTAAGACAGCATCAAAGAGGACATGACCCTAAAAAGAAGAAACTTCAGTTTTGTATCAACCACAAACCTGAGCTTTCAAAGAATAATTATTGCTTTTATTAGTTCTGTCTCATTAGCTTGCTCTTCATTAGCTTGTTACATGTCTACAAATAAAACCAGGAAAGATTTGTGGATGTATTCTGAGGCTGTCTACACAAGAAAAAAACTCCTTCCAGAGAAAAAAAGTTCTTTCTTTCAGGTTTTTTTGGTCATTTTTCAAGGAAAACTGAGCATCCTCTATTCATTAAGCTGCCTAACTGGTCTTACCCTGGGTGTGTCCTTGAAGACTACAAGTGGAAAATAATCCCTCTTACATACCATCACTCTTAAAAAAAAAAAAAAAAAAAAAGACTGCAGCCTACCAATGAATGATGGCAAGAAGCAGGAATCCATCATGATTTATATTTTTATTTCTGTGTTGATAGATCTTTTATTCCCTCACTGTGTCAACTGATGCTGGTTTTTCACCCATGACTGGGAAAATTTATCCAGCTATTCTATTAGCAAAAGTTTAAGTTTAGTTGATTCTGCCTTGGAAAAACATGGTGGAGAAAATTCCTTCTTAAGAGATCTTCTCACCCTGTTTTTCCCTGTTACTGTCCCTACAAAGGATCTGAGCATAAACAGAAAATACACCTGCATGTTGCTGCATCACAAACATGCTCAGCTGCTTAGACTGCTACAGCAGAGCCAGAAGAGCTGTCAAACCAACTACTGCACCATGGCTGGAAGTCCTGTTCTCCCTGCACAAACATACAGTAAAAGAAATACCACTGTTCTGTAACTGATAATAGGGGGACCAGCTGTCAAGAGTTTTGAAGCACCTCCTGCCTTCACACAGTGTCAGCCACCTTGGGAATGTCAATGTAAATCTACTGCCAGCACTGTCACTGCCACCAGAGCTTTATGCAAACCACTGCATTTCAGATTTCAAAATTTTCCAGCAGTGCAGGTGTGACTGACTCAGTGGAACAGACTCTGGATACCTGAATGGCCCACTACTGTTTATAGATATTCTCACTGTTTAATAGTTTATGTTCCATGCACAAAAAATTATTTGATGTATGGAACTCATGTGCTTGGTTTTAGCAAGTAACAGAAGTTGAACCCTTTGCCACTTTTATTGCAATTTTAGAGTGTGTCTCTGCTGACACACTTCCTGGTATATGTCTAGGATTTGAGAATGTGGGCCTACATGCCTACATCATTTGGTCAGAAAACTATGGTTAAGATGGTGAAAGAAAAAGCACGACTGATTTTATGAAAAACAGCAACTAGTTTCTAGCTTTGACCTCAACAATAATGTACTTTGCACTTAACTACATGTTCCCTTACATACAATGAGTTATCACAACTGTATGCAAATCTCGCCTGCATTGATTTTACCCATACGTTCTTAATACGTTCTTTACCCTAGCTCTCCCAGCTTTTTATTCCTGGGACTGAGTTACAGATAGCTGGGTTTTGTATTTGCATCTTTCCACTTGCACTCCCTCACAGTTCCTAGATGGAGACTGACAGAAGTTAAACATTGTCTTGCTGTTTGTATTATGTGGAGTTTTGGCAGCAGCAGTACAGAGCAGATGGCAGGCCTCTCTCCATTCTTTAAGATGAAACGACTGACTTGGAGCTGTGTATGGCTTTGAAGTAGAGACTGAATGCAATAGTACATGCAAATACTGGTATAGCACAGTGGGTCTGTGAAGTAGTGCAGAGCATGACCCCACTCCTGAGACTTCCACAAATCACTGTCACTCACTTTTGAGTCAAGTTCCTCCCTGCTGCTCAAGAGCAGAGAAGTGATTATTTCATATCAGTGGACACCAGCTACAGCCAAAGATTAGTTGTGCTCAGCTTCATGTAAATAAAAAAAAAAAGGAGAGTCCTTAGTCATCAAAGGGACAAAATCTGCCCTTTTCTTTCCTACAAAATGAGTTCACATCCTGTTGGAAACCTGCTGTTAAAACTTCATTTCAGCCTTCCATATATTCATGGGTCAAGATGGCAGTATTTTTTACTAGTTAGAGAGTGTTTGACTTTGACACACTGAAAAAACGTAGAAGAAAACCCTAACTTTCGTACGAAGTTATGCTTATTACCCATAGTAATGCAGATTGATAAGCCTCTGTAGCTTGCTAAACAGATGGTAGATTAACTACTGGATGGTTAAGTCCTAAATAGTGTGTGCAAAGGCTCTTAGTATATCACACACATACACACATGAGGTGGGTTGTCCCTTTAGTCAGTCAGCTGTTAACCGAACTGTAACATTTTCAAAGGGAAAACGAAGCTTTCCTGATGTTTCATTTCCTCTTTCATGCTGTGCTGTAAAATCTCCTGGCCTTCTATCCTTTTGTTTCATAAAAGTTACCTAAGGAGTTCTTCCTCAACAAACCTCTTCTTTCTCATCTGGCTCTTCTTCTACATTCAGTTTAGGAGTTCTATCCATCATTTCTCCTCTGTCCAATTTGACATGCCATTCCACCTTCAGTACTTCTCAATCTGCCCTTTCTGACTTAATACTGACTAAGAAGGCAGTTAAACTTTCCTGAAACAAGGCTCCAAAACAAGACACACATTCAATAGGAAGGTGATCATTTCAAGACATGACAGCATAGTCTGAAAATATGACTCTTCCAGTACAGACAAGTTTCCATTCTCACCCAGAGAAACCCACACTATACTAGCCCTTGGGTATGTCAAATTAGCATAAACTTTGGCAGCAGTTGTTTGGTCATAGTGTACCCACCATAAGTGAAGTATCTAGTTCCATTCCCAGCTGAGCTACAGAGATGGTGAACTTGAAATTGATAAAAACCACTTAAAGTAACATTAATCCTATCTGTAAATATTTATTTGGGTCTCAATGGTTACTTATTAAAATAGAAGTTTGGAATTATATGAATAATTGTCTGATGCTCTCAAAGTATGTAGACTCAAATTTCATAAATACATGGCACATCGTCTGCCTTTCTAAGCAACCTATGACAACAACAGGTTCAGCTTGAACTCCCCGATCAATGCCAGATTAGGGCAGGACAAATTCCTAGAGTCCCACACTGAGCGCTTGTCATTCTGGGATTCTCGTGCATTTAGATGCAAGAAGACAGAAGGAACTGTCTGGTACAAATCACTGTGAAAAACATCAGATTTCTTCTGCCAGGAAAACTATGTACGCAATGAGCACAGTGCAGGTCTGTCAACACCATCTAGAAGAAGACAGGTTACAGTTTCTCCTTTACAAAAACCCTGACTCCTCTACAACCTTACTCCAGACAAAAAATACTCTCACCAGGCCAAAAAAACACAATTTAAGAGGAGTGTGAAGAGGAACTTCCAAATAACTTTTTGAAATAAATGTAAGGACATATATCCCTTTTACATACTCTCCACCCGCCCTTTTAAGCCTTGGGCAAGGCCACAGTTTTTGAAGGTAAAGAAGACAGTTGGAATTTGGAGCTGTTGGTCCACGTTACCTTCTCACAAGGATTTCATGTGCTAATGCATTGAAGTACCTGCATTGCAGCAGAGGCTACACCAACCAAGGCAAAGTCAAAGGTATTTCAATCCTGCTCTTATTGGATGCGTTTTTTGATTATTTTTAATAGCCTTTTCTGTTGGACTTCAGACAGTGCCTGAGCAGAGGTGAGTTAAATGCTTCCTTGGATGGGCAGAGAAAAGTAAAGGAAGTGAGTGCTTTTGTTTGCTTTATTAATGAACAAGAAATGTTGAGCTGTAAAATGCAAAACCTAACTGCCACCAAGTTTAGGCATGACTTAATTCAAAATGACCCTATGGCCTAAAACTGGAAAGAACTTATCTTTCAAAGAGTGCATGGTTACCATTACAACTGGATTTAAACCTTCTAGCAGTGAAGAACCATTCTGACAGATAACTTTCGCAAACCAATATTACACATATCCCCAGCTTGCCTCTTTATACACAGGAATCACAGAAAAAGCATCCATTTCCTTCTTCAGGCATGTTCACGTGAGATAAGTTTTGCTGGCAATAGAAGACCTCCACAAAAGCCATCTCTCTTTTTGTTCTCAACTAAAGGATTTTGTCTTACATTCTGCAAAGCTCCAGGTGGCTCTGAGAGGTATATAACCAGGAAAGCTGCTTGTGTACTTTACAGTTACTGCTTTTAGCATCTTAGAGGCCAGTTCAGAGAACTGCTTAGGTAGTAATTCAAGAATGCAAAAATTATTAATGATTTGAGCACCTTCACATTGTTGATTAAACAGGATTACAAGTGTGTGTAGTTTAACAGCCAAGCCCAGACTTCTTGCATCCATTTGCATTGGGGTTATCTTTGTTACTGTAAATATTAGGTCTGGAAAAAAATAATAAACTGTACTTTTCTTTCACTGGCACAATAAGAGTCCTCCTAGCCAAGACCCATGTCCTGTATCTGGACTGTGTCAAGCACCACACTTAGAATTCATATGCTGTATAACCAGCTAAGGTAAGGGCAGGAGCACTATGTACGCCCCCACTTTACAACAACTGAGTAGAATAAAGGAGGAATATACATTAAAGCCACAAACCTTAAAAATTCCAATGGTAACCCTGTGATGTGTACATTCTACCTCCACTTCAACTGCCCAGTATTTCCTTTAGAAACAGCTCAACTAACACAGCCCCTGGTAAGACACCACAAACTGTGATGACTTCACACCCATGCCACAAGGACTGAAGTTAGGGAAACAAAGGGAAGGCTGCTCAATTCAGTCCACACTTTAGTGCAGGATTAGGATGAACTCAAAGAACAGGAATTCAGCCATATGATTTAGTTTTATTCAATTCAACACTAAAATGTCCAGTTTGTATTTTTTAATGCCAATCAGAAGAACTATCAAGACAATATTATCTTTAAACAAAATAAAAGCCATAGATATATCCCAAATGTTTCTAACTTCTAGGTTGCTGCATTTATTGTCTGAGTAATAATTAGTCTCTTCAACCAGCTTGGGCTGTAAAGCCAAGTCTATACCCAGGCTTTACAATACTGCTAACAGATAATTACATATAAAAAGAGAACAGTGTTACTTTTACACTGAAAGAATTGTTATTTACATAGTGCCCAGAGCATGCTACAGACTCTAAAGGGAAAATATAATAACCAGTATATGATGTAAAACTGCTTTTTTTATAAAAATGAACATACTCGCTTCCCTAAATAGAGGGCTGGGCTCCACATTTGTTTCAATACTAAACTATGTGTTTTGAAATTGCCATGCTGCAGAGAATTTTCTTGTTTTATTTCCATACAAAGCTCTCAATTCTTTAGCCATGAAACAGAAACTGATTATTCAATTCAGCACAGTTCTTGAAGTCAAAGGGAGTTACTTCTCCAGTAGGAAGGTTTTTGTTCAGAGCACAAGGCTGTTTAGACATTGTGGATTTGTAAGATGTAAGGAACAGTTACTGCAAGAAAATTTAGCTTGTTCATAGTGCTCAACAGTGTGTGTTAGCATTTTTGCTGTGCAGTATTAGTAGAAAAATTATTAAAAAGGTGCAACATTTTCACAGCAAGTTTCTGCATTTCAGACAAAGCCTGAACAGTATGACCAACGGAGATTGCTGAAAAATTCTTGGAGCCACATGCCAAATGGATATATGCTCGTCTGTCTCCCAGCCTGCGGGAAATTTTGTGCATTACTGCAGTAAAAATCTTAAATGTGGGAATTATCATGCATAATAAATTATAATGGTAACAAATATTCTTGAATAAGGCTGGAGGTAAAATCATAAAGCAAAACGTCATGAAAAATGCCAAGGCTAAAGAAGGATCCAAGTGGAAGTTAATTGCTGTACCATAAGCTTTCCTCAGTAAGAAAAAACCGAGTTCTCGGTTTCTTTGTTTTCAAATGGACGTCCAACATAAAGTAAGTGGTGACTCCTTCTATATGGGAGAAATCTGGATATTTTTCTCAGCTGAGCTGCCTTTGTATTTTCTTAAAATGCTCAGAGTGTGTCCCACAGTGGCCTCACTTATAACACATATGATTACAAAAAATCATTTCAGAGATCTATTTATGAAATCCCAGTTACATGACTGAAGTCTTAACCTAGGCCTAAGAAGGCCAATGATATTCCTGCTAATAGGGAAAAAAATCTGATGAAAAGCCCCCCACACCTGGAAGAGTGTCATTCCAACTTCCTAATTCTGAAACGGAAGCTGGAAAGGAACACTTAAATATCTTTACAGCTCCCTTTACTGCACAGGATTTTTGAGGATATGCCAGTATATAACTGGATTTATTGCCTTTGTAGCCAGATAACGAATAATTAAGGAAGGCTCTAATTACACTTCCAAGGAAACTGAATTGGAAATCTGTGTTATTTTAATAGCCAGTCCAGTTTACAGTAAAATTCCAGCTCAACTGGCTTAGTTCCCAAGCTGGGGAGACATGTCTAGTCTTGTCAGAAACACCATTCAAGCACAAGCTTTCCATCCTTTTCAAGAACAGTTCTTACCATTTGAGCTGTCCAAATTAGAACTTAACATCATCTTAAAAAAACAGCAGCACAGGAATGCTGCCTAAAACTGCTGCATATATGTCTATCTGATAATCAAACACAATCACTATGAGACAAATGAGGAGAGATTCTCCTGCCTAATGCACATTTTTTGCTGCTGCCATCTGAGATTCCTGGTTGCAACTGAGGAACCACTGAAGTGACTCATGGAGGGATACAAAGGCCTGTAGTGTAATGACAGATGACAAGGCAAGGGAAAGGAAGCACAGAAGTGCAAGTATTCACTAAAACAGATGCAGGAGACAATCTATGGAAGGCAGGGTCTTTTGGAAGGGACTGCAATACTAGCTCTGATATGCTACTCTTCAGAAGGTGGTTTTGTCTAAATCAATTTTAGGTCATAATTCTGTCCTCCCAAGCATTCAGTCACTTCCTTTAAAGGATAAAAATTCTTTCCTCACTGGTAAGTCATGACTGTATGCAAACTGCTAGCTACTACAAAATTGAAGAGCTTTTGTTAATAAAAGTAAATAAAATATTCTCATTATCCCCCTAGAGAAAGAAAAATTATAGCTATGGTAAACTTTGTATTCACAAGGAAGTCAGAAGATTCACTGGTATGTATAATGGCCGCCCAGGCAGTTCAGTACCTAGTAAACAGTAATAGTGTAGTTTCCCTTAAATATCCCTGAAGTGAAAGATAACAAGTGCAGGTGGAAAATCTAAATCAGCACGTGTGGGCAATGCAGCAGGGGAGGGGTGTAATTTCAAAGGGTGTAAAAGTGAGAAAATAGTTTCCTGTCACACACCCCCCATGCACCTTCCCCGTTTACCACAGCAAATCTAAATATTTTCGCTCAATTTATTTGTGCCTTTTAATAGCATAGGGATGACCAGCTTTACTCAGCAGCCTGGTAACAACTCAGTAGGCAGAATGAAATCAGTGTTTTAGTAACTGAAGAAAGTCTGCAAGGGGACAAAGCGTGCAATTCCAATGAAAACCACAAAAAAATGCAAGAGGGAGGGAAAACAATGGAAGCATTTAACTCTATAGTGAATCGCAAAGCTGCTTCTAAGAGTAAAGAAACATTCTTCCTGAATTCTTCATTGTTTCGTTTCACATTGCTGTGCAGTACTGTGTAGTTTGTGTGAACATACGCTACACCTTAAGCAGCAAACCAGGAGCAATCTGCAGTTTGTGAAAGAAAAAAAAAATCGTTAATCTCATTTGTAGCCATTTAATGACAGTTAAACTGTACTTAAGTTGCTTTTATGCAGGGGTAGACAGAAAATGTTATCGTGTATCATGTTACTAACTCTTGCAGCATTGAATTTCCTTCCACTTTGGTCTCTTTCAAGACGAAGAGAAACCTGCTGGGTTGTGCTTTGAGAGCCTAGCATGCTGTTAAGTCATTTAAAAAGAAAAAAGTGTTTACTATCAGATCTATAAACATTCCTGAATATGAGCTAAAAAAAGCAAGGACAATCCAAATCTTAAGTTCACAGAGCAGTTAAGGTCTGTCGTTTACAGCAAGATTCTTGAAAAACAGGCAACAGTTGGGCTGTAGCTACAAGCAACTCAGGGGGACAAGCTCGTCACCTCATTTTGCTTTTTAATGACCACAGGGTAAACTTATGGAGTAATTACAAGAGGTCGAACTAAGACTGGGTAAACTGAACCTATGAAAATTACATATTGAACCCCTTCAAATACGAAATTCAACCCAGTTTATAGGATTTGCCTCTGGTCTCAGCAAACAAGGTAGTATATTCAAGGCAGTTAAATTTTGCTCTTTTACAAATTGCTGTGCGTGCCTCATCACTGCAGTTTTAACACTGTAGAGATACAAGCCCTTCCAGAGTGACCAAACATTTCCATTCACGCACAGAAGACTGCAAACAAATATTTTATTTTACTCTGTCCTCCATCACATACTGCCAGCTCATAAACAACAGTGTTGGTCTAGAGGTTTCGTAAGTGCTTTTGAGCACTTACGCTTGATCCAAGATAAAAATTCTCAGAAGTAATCCTATCGTGCTAAAAGCCATACAGCATTGGTGTAAGCTTTGTGTGCAACAGAGGACTCATTCACTCGCTACCGAACTGCTGAAAGCTACTTTGCGAGGTAACTGCAGAGCACGGCACTTAACCACGTGCCCAGCAAGGAAACCTGCAGCCCGGGCTGGGGGCCGGAGGCACCATCCCCCCCTCCCACCGGTGACTGAAGGCGCGCAGGCCCGCGGCTCTGACCGGCAGTAACCCCGCGCTGAGCCTGCGGGAGGAAGACCAGCCCGGCCCTGCCAGTAATAAACGCAGGAGTGTCTGCAGCCTCCGTGCTTGCTCACTGCACACAGAGCGCTGGGGCTGCTGGAGGGGAGGGTGAGGCCGGCGACAAAGGTAGCACGTACCCACCTTTCCGGCAGGCTAGCCCACCCCCCCCCNCCGCTGCGCTGCCGCTTGCCGCCTTCCCGGCAGGTGCTGCACGGGGCTGCGAAAACGATCCTGCTACTGAACTTTCACAGTTTTGTGTTTTTGTTTTTTTAAAAGCCCCTCTTCCCCTCCGCCTCCGCGACCTCGTCAGTGGGTAGTCTCTGTGGAAGTGTGAAGCGTTGGCACGCACCTCACAGGCACAGATCACGCTTAAATTAAATGCGTTCCTCACATTCAAAACCAGGCCTCAGCTTTCCACATCACCGAGCAGGGAGGTTGCCAGAAGCTGCTGTTTCTTCCCTTATGACCTAATTTTTGTAGACCCTTAATGCTAATTGTAAGACTGCAGTAACTCACTGTAACCAATCTGCTGGTGATCTAACAGATTTTTCATCTCTAGGGTAACAGATGACAGGACAAATGGTTTCATTTAACTTGCTTTTTATCTGTTTATGACCTCATGTAAATAGGGTAATTCTGGTACTTACCCAGGCAGATTCTGACTTTCTTGTGACTGCAGCATGTGGGTAAGAGTCATCAACTCTCGTACACATAATGTATGTATTCGTTTATATATATATATATATATATATATTTATATGATTATATATTATCAGCCACTTAGGTGCTGGAGTTGATCGTCCTGATCAGGTTCGTGGTGGACGGGGGCTAAGGACTGCAAGCTTTTCAGGGGAGAGCAGTGCCCATGGCCAGTGGGTGTGTGGCAGCAGGGCTAGCCCACAGAGGAGTGACCGATGAGACCTAGCCAGCATCCTGCCCCAGGCCAGGCCACAGGACTAGAGCTATCCAGATGGGAAAGATGCCTGTTTTGTAAACAGCTGCACACGGAACCTGGAGTCCTACAGAGAAGCCAAGAAATTTAAAATTTTTAAATTTTTTTTGCTTTTGTTTTTTCCCTCATGCAGCATTGGAGGGGGCTTCTGTTTTGTGAAACTGGAGGAGGGTGGTTAATGTCAAGAATGGCATGGCACAGATGCTTTCATAGAGGGAGGCTTGCAGCATCTCACAGTATGTGTTCATCTGCTCTCCCTTTTCTGGAATTTAATTCCTGTAAACTCTGAATAATTTATTGCAGCTCTTGCAAGTTTCAGATTTTACTACAGTTTACAGAGCACAGGGACCACTGCCATTTAATTTTTGTTTGAGCTTTGAGAATGTCCAGGGATAGTGATAGTGATTATTACAACCAAACAAAACGGCAGCGCCAGGAACTTTTCAGGTGCTTTATATACACAAAGCTACGAAAGTGAAAACCTTGATGGGTTTGTCCCACATTGTGACTTCCATATTTTGTAAACACAGGGTGTCAGAGATCATTGGGCAGATTCTGTCTCAAAACATGCATTAGACTGACTCAGTACATCACCTGAATTAACTACCTGTCTTAAATTACAGTAAGTGTGAGGACAGTCACAACATGGAGAAAACAAGATACCATTGCTTTGCACAGTAATCTCTAAAACTGTTTCACTTACAGCCATTCAAAGCTCTTCCATTTTCTGTTTTACATGTAGAGACTGTCTTAAGTTTCTCAGTGACTTGACATCAACTTGTTAATTCTCTAATGAAAACTCAGGATTGGCTTTTCTTTTTTCTCAGATCTAATAGTCTTCTCTGCAGATGACTTGACACATAAAGAATTGTTCAGATAAAAGTGGAAGGAAGATAAATGTATTTAACCTCGCAGAACATGCTGCTCTCCCACAACCTGAACACAATGAAACAGAACACAGCTGCCCTAGAGGACAGCACAGAGAGGGTGCTAGTATATTTCAATAGAGAAGGAAAGATAAGTTTGGTATGAACCTTCAAAGGGTGCAGGGAAAAACATGTTATTTCAAAACCCTTCATGTTTTGAAGGAGTTGGACAATAGCATTCCTGAAAGCATACCATTTCTGTTTCACAGCACCCTCAGAAATGCTGGATACCTCACAGCAAATTTTTAAAATAAGTTCTGGCTTATAGTGTTTGCAGTCTATTTTTCTAACACCGAAGTAGCTGATGTTAAATTCAGTTGGAAGTAGTAAATCACAGACCTTTCTGCATTTCACTCAGGGCACAGATTTGGTGTTGGGTTTGAACAAAAGTTGTGTAGCCACTTCTCCAAATGTTCACCTTGGTTTGCTCACTGGCTGGTTGAATTTACACTGAAGTCAGTAAGATAGGAGTTGACCTGACCCAGTTTACTGCTGAAGATCTCAGATATTACAAAGTGAAGTTTACCAGTTGGATAGCAGTGTAGCAACACCTGAACTTGACCATTTAGGACCTGTTATGCCTCTTAAATAGCAAATGCCAGATTTGCCCACTCCCATTAAAATCAGACTCACTATTAACTAAGTTAGTTTAAGTAGTTCCGTGTTTCCATCTCCTTAAGATGGATCGTGCTTTGCTGCTGCTACTTGGGTGTTGTGCTGATCTTCTTACCTTATGAAAAATTTCTTCTGCTATGCCTTCTCTCTCTTTCCACAAGTATTCAGAAAGGGAAAAAATGTAGTTCTTCCTCACGTCTTCCTCACTTCCATGAGCAGCTGATGAAAGCAATATACTTGGAGAAGTAACCTCTTTTCAAGGGTTTACATATTTCCCTTCTTTCTGCCTGCTCTTTGTGCCTGAAACAAGACAACAGGACAATATTGGCACTTAGAAGCACTGAATGCTTCAAAAACAAGATGTTCTTTTGAGTGTTCTTTGAAGTGTCAGGAGCCAGAACTACTCAGTGCTCTCCTGGTGAGAAAACATGGGTGAGAATTAGGTGGTTGAAATACATTTGTCTTTGTTTCATGTGGGCCAGAAGCTGAAGCAGAAACTGGAGGAGTTTATTTTGTTGCTCTCCAAGTTCATTCTTAACCAAGCACTCCCTTTCCCCCCCTTAGTGTTCTGCACATGCCCCTAACTAGCCCATCCAGTTCAAAGTCCACCGTAAGGAACATGAAGGCCAGTGTTAGGTCAGCTAATTTTGGGCCTTTTCAAATAGGACCAAAATTGAGACAGCTACAGGATAATTTGCAATGGTTTTGAGCTTCAGTCGCTCCCTCTTCCAGGAGAGAAGTCTTGATCTGTAAGTTAGACTTGAAGCCTACTCACTTGCGTATCTGATGGTAAACTATTGAAAACACCAGGTTCACTGGGCATTATTTATTTTATGTGCTTTGACTACACCTGCCATAGGCTGTCAACAGTTGTTGCAAGACCATGTGCCTTGGAGGCCACTAGTTCTTCCTGTGTTCTAGCCACAGAAGCAAAGATCATCTGCTCCATTTTACACATGAAACCTGTAGTCCAGTTTCCTTCAATCTTAATCCTGCCCCATTCTTTTTCACTGGTTCTCAGTGTCTTCAGTCCAAAGCTCTGCATCTGAGCCTCAGAACTGAAGAAATCTTCCACTGCACAGGGAACAGCCATTCTTGTCTCCTCCCTAACAACAGTCAAGTCTTCCTGCTAGCTGCAAGCAGACTTGTAGCATCCCGCTAATTTGCCTCCCAGGTGCAGAGGGTCATGAACTGCCTGAGTACCGTCAAAAGCTTGTCTTACTCTCCTAACCTGCATCTTTCGTGGTTCTTGACATTTCATCCCACAGTTTTTTGTTTGCACAAAAATCTCTTTCCAAGTCATGGCACTTGGAAGGCCCCTGGAATGTAGGAATGATCTACACCCACATGCCCGTCCTTTACATTGGTGACTGGACTAGGTAATCATAGGACAATACTTGGAAAAGTTTGAGAAAGTAAAGTAAGTAAGTGTGCAAGAGAATACCTAATGTATATGAAATTCAGGCCTCAGTTCTTATGTGGCAAGTTATAAATGCTAGATTTGAGACCTAGACAGATGTTCATCTTCTGTTGACTTCTGCTCACTGCATCATGAGAAGAAAAGGGGAGGACAGAGGGTGCAGCTCTTTTCAAGTACCCTCAGCTGTGCAGCTGCCTACTGTTCAGTGGGGATTGACCTGAACAGGAAATCTGTCGATTTAATTTCTCTGGAGTTTTTTAATGATGAGCTGTTAAACAAATCTGTCCTACGTAATGTAAATGTATTCTACAGTGCAGCATATTCTTGATGAAGTCATAAGGATACAAGGCTGAAAATTTGCCTCTAATTTACTCTGTGCATGCAGTCTGCTTTCAAACACAAGGTGAATGCCTTATTGTAACCCCAGGTTGGTTTCAGCACCAAGTGATTAAGCCACCACATCTAGACAAAGTAAATTAAGGAAGTGGTTTCATGGAACAAGCTGACACAAGACAGGCACAGAACTAATTCTGTAGCAAAAATGGGGTGAGTCATGCATCTGCTCCATGTGCTTCGCTTAAGTTCTTGCAGATCAGTATCTCTGGTCCTTATAGCAAACATAAGGAAGGGGTTATCATCTTGACCATGCTTGTCTGTAACACTATTTCTATAATAGCATCTACCTTCAAACATTTACCCCCCCTTAACCTACCAAACAAGAATAAGCATCACCTTAGGGAAGTTATATAATCCTCTGCTTTACTGCTGCTTTGTCACCCAGTCCCTCTTTTATTTAGGGAGCTCTATCTTCAAAGTCATGACAAGTTCACAGTGGCTCACAGGCAAATACTTTTCTTCAGTGCTCATCTGTCATACCACAGAACTTACGTGGTTTTCTTGTCTTTTATGGTTTCAAAAAACGGAAAAAAGATTCCAAAATTGCCCCCTGGTCAGCTCAGCAGAGAGGACTCATCATCATTAGTTTTCAGATCTGACACCACAGCTCTAGTGAACTGCTGACAAAAGAAGCAAAATAGATAGTTTGGTTCTCAGGAGCAGCAAAACTACCATCTTGTTGTTTTGTTATGAATAGATGGAATCTGACTGATACAAATAGGTGGAATCTGCTGAGCACTTCATTATCTTCAACCCACCTTCAGTCCCTGCTTGCAGAGAGAATCATACCACCACAAGGGAGTTCAATATAAAAAGGATATATGAAGCCCATTTGACTACACGTCTGTTGGAGGTATCTATTTTTTTGTTGTTGTTGTTACTTTTTGTTGTTTTGTGTTGTTTGTTTTTTTTTAAATGCACAGTATTTCCAGTCCTCTTATATTTCTTGGACTCCCTGATTGATAGGGAGAAGACTGTAATGCAGATGACCAAACGAAAGTGCAAGGCAATGGAGATGGTAAGAAAAATGTCTTTGTTGTCCTGACTTTGCTTCTCCTAGATGCCTGATCACTTCCTCACCCAGGAAACAAGAAACGGAAGCAAGTCTTTACCTTTTACCTGAAATATTTTTACTGTAATTACAGCTGTTCTTTTAGATTGTCTCCAGCTCTTACAATCAGGTCCTGTCAGACTGTCAGAACATGTGCTATATTAAGGATCACTGCACACTGAGAATTCACCAGTACCCTGCCCTTAACATCCCTGGTGCTTTAGAACCTGCTGTACTTTCATGCTTCTCATCTATCTAACATACAGGTATCTGCTCCACTGAGACTTTGCCCCATGCTTTACATCTCTGATCTCTCCAGGTACTTCTCAGAAGACTGGGAGCTTTCACTTCCATGGTGAGTGCTGGTTCATATTGACCTAGCTTAGCCTTTCCTAATCCTTTCTTAGGAAACGCCCAAAATGTTACCTGCTTTTAAATAAATTGCCATTAAGCTAGTATTGGTTCTGGATTTTTAGCAAGCTATTGCAGAAGGCACACACTGCCCTCATAAAGTCATGCTATTCCTTTTTTTTTTTTTTAAAGTTAGATATCTTTTATATTCCTCTATCATGTGTGCTCTGCTGTTAAAACACTTTCTCCATTTCAGCCTAGAAGTGGCTGCATTTTGCTGAGCTATAAAGCAGCACACTGCATTTGGGTAATGATTCTGAACTGAAGTAACCCTGATGGAGAACTCTGTCATTATTACAGGAGGTCACATGGCAGAACCAGATCTTCCTGCCTTGAGTCACAGAAAAAGGGAAATGTAAAACCATGTTTTCAGCATTAAGACAAAATATATACTAGAGAGTGCATGAGACAGCTGAGTTCTGAAACATACTGGAACTAGGACCTAGTTATTAGGTTCAAATATAAGGAATTTTCCCGGGTTGGAAGGGCCAAATTTTAAAAGCTATTGTAGAGTTATGAAAAATTTCTCTGACAGCCTTTTAACTTCTTCAGTCTCTTAAGCACTGCACTTTCACCCAGAGGCACACATGGTCTTCCAGCTTGGGTATGGAGATACTCTGGAGAGTATCCTGCAAGTTAGCCCTTACTGTCTTAGAATCGCCTCATGATGCCCTTATTGAGATTGGTTTCAGCAAATCACAGTGGAACATTCAAAGAGTTTTGCATTGGGTGAATCAGCAGGAGTTCATTGACACAACCACTCATATGTTTTTGTTTGTCTCCAGTGGCTGTCAAAATCTTAAAAGACTTTCCTCTGCAATGAAATCCAAAACTAGTTAAGTAGCCCCAGGCTTTTGAAGTGCCTCCTTTGCAGTAACTACATACCAAGGTGAAAACATGGGAGCTTTTAGATGTTTCTGTTCTCCTGATCTCTCACCTCAAGCAAGATTTTAGCTCTAAATTTATTGATGACTTCTTATATTAGCAATTCTGATGCAGTTAGAGACCTACCAAATCAAGGTAACAGCTGTTTCATCTAGGGATTTTTCCTGCTGTGTGATTTGCCAAACAAACCAGAAGGACAGCCTTTTGATATCTCAACAGGATTTGTGGAGGGAACTGTTTGGAGAAGATTCAGTGACTTTGATGGATTCCAAAGACTGAGGGCACCTCTCAGGGTATCTTGTATGCAGTTGCAGTTCCTCCTTTGGAAAGTAGAAGATGTTCTCTCAAAGAAGTTCAGGAGTGTCACAGTTGCAGGCATCGTCCCTTAAATATTTTGAGGTTGAAGCTAAACTTCAGTTCAAAGACTCTAAAATTACAGTGGAAAGAGGAGTTGAATCCAAACAGCCAAGACACACTGTCTCCAGAAGTCGATGAGTCTGGTTATACCTGCTAGACTCATATGTGACATCGCACAGGCACTTGACCTATGTCTTTGCCTTCACCTCAGCCACTCTCATTCAGAGTTCCAAATGGCCTTCCTTATAATGGTGCCATTAAACTTCTTTGCTGCAAAGACAGCATCCAGTTGTCTAAACAGCAGAGCGTCAGCTGGTGAATGGCAGGATGTTAAGTGTCATAAAGCTTTCCATGTCAACAAAAGGTGTGTAGTAATTGTATTTTGCAACATGGCTACAAAGGATTCCCCTGTGCCCTTTGCCTTGTTACTGAAGGTGCATTGATACATCTGGCCATTGCTGATGGTTTTTAAAATGCCATGAGTCATTGAATCAGTGGTAGGGAATCACGAGGCTAAAACAGGTCGAATGGTGAAAACAACTCTTTTGCTGCTCTGATGCTGAGTAAGTAGTAAAAAAAACAAACCACCCATAAATAAAACCGAACCAAATAAAAAAGCACAATAAACAAAACAAACAAACAAAAAATCCCCACCAAAACAAAAACCACAATTTAAAAAACTGCTAGAAAATAAAATGAGGAAGATTGGGTCCTTGCTACAGCTCTTTAATACTTTTCTATTTCTAATAATACTATCATATTTCTATTATATTTCTAATAATACTTTATATTTCACATACATGTATTCTGGGACTACCTGCATGTACCATAGTCTTCTTTTCTCCACCATAATCCTTCACATGTGTCAACACAAAAGCATGCCAAAACAGGGCCAGGGCCTCTGGCTGTGTATTAAGGTGGGCAGAAAAGAGCTCCTTAATCATAAACTTTGGAGTTCCCACAGTTTTTTCTTTTTTCTTCTGCTAAATCATGTGTTGGCTTATTTCACATGTCTCAAGTGTACAAATATGTTTGTCCTGCATACAGGTAAGTCTTGGAATGTCTATGGATACTAAATAAAAAAAAAAAAGGTGATAATTCTCCTGAATTAAGTGAATAAATAATGAATAAATGAATCAATCCCCTGAAGTAAATTCCTATCACTCTTCATGACCAGCTGCATTTACCTAAATGTAATCCTTTCTGCAGCACTTGCCATGGGCATACCATTATTCAAGGACTTCTGTTAAAATACAACTTCATTTGCCAGAATTAGCATCACTGATCTGATGTGTGTCTATCATGGCCATTAGTAACACATTAAGACAGATAAGGGTGTGGTCAAATTTAGTTTTGGTACAGGTTCTGCTTCAGTAGGTTTGGATGTTACCTTCCACTGGGATCATGTAAGAAGCTTTTGTTTTCAAGGGAAAGGAACACCATGGGGTTTTCAGGATGTCTTCTTATCTCCCACGTCTTGCCCTTCACTTCATCTAAGTTTCAGTAATTCTCCCTCTTCCAGTTGCAAATGTTTCCCCTAAAGCCACAGCTTCTGCTATTGTCCAGAGGGAGCACTAGAGAACAACTCATGGTACTTTTTTTGCAGTCTACCGGTGTTGCTTCTGTAACAAATTACAAGCTCAGGAACTGAGCTTCTACACTTTTTCTGGCATTAATCTTCAGAAATAATTTTCGTATTTCAGGGTTTTTTTCACAACCTCCTGGATATTGGAGGTACAGGTGGTATGAATGCCAAGGATTAATTTGACAAATAGTCAATTTAATTCTCGTGTTCATGGGAGCCACACATTTTTTCTCTACTGGAGAAATTCTGTAACTAAGCACCAAGAACATGTGTCTCAGATCTTATATTTGAGTCCAAAGCATTTGGCTAGCACCGATTTTTTATAACAGAGTAGTTATAAGAGTCCTGATGATGCACAAATATAGAACATTGAAATGAGTTTATCTGTGTCTGTCAGGACTAAGCAGTTCTACTAGTATTCTTTGTTAACAGTCTGGACTAATTGTATGATCAAGCTTTTAATTTTCCGTTACGGGATATAAGTGATTCGTAGATTTTGGAAGTACTGACACTATGAAAATCCTACTGTGAAAACATTTCTGGGAATTGATGAAAAAAAAAAGGCTATGAATGTTGAAAATTAATTTTCTGTAGACTCTGAACAATTATCCATGGAGTTCTCCTTCACTCTGGCTATTCATTCAGCTTTCCTATGTCAGAATAAAAGATTTAGGAACATGGGGGCTCTCCAAGGCTAGGCAGAGCATGGAACTATTCATCTTTACAACCCAAAGGTTCTGTGGATGTAACTTCATGCCTTGTCTTTACTCACAACTTTGCTGTCCAACTCATTCCCTCTTAGCAGGATCAGGGCTACCTTGCTTTTCTATACAGCCGCTAGCATCTTAGGTCTTCATTTAAAGAGCTGCTAGGTCCTACAGGAAGGCATGTAATCACACAGACAGCTATTTCCCAAGTTCTCTAGAAATTACTTTGTTGTTGTTTTTGATGAGCATCAGACTCATAGCATAAAGATCTTTTTTGTTTAAATGCTCCATAGAAGCAGATGCCGTTAAGATAGACCACAAATATTAAAGGCCACTCTATACTATCATACAAGTAGCCCATAAAGGAAACAGTGATACTCATTGTCTTTCTAGCTGTGTATAAGAACATTTTATGAGAAGTAATAAATGGAATGTTTGGGGTGACGTATTTTCTTTGGGTTTTCTATGTGTGTTCCTCAAGCAGTGTTTTAGCCACACAGCTACTAATTTTAATGGAAATTGAAGAACTAAGTCACTCTGTGGTACTACAAAAACCCTGTGCACAAGCATGTAGTGTGGGGAAAACAGAACTCACATATAAATGGAGAATTGACTTTGCAGAAACTCAGGTAGGTAAAGCCAGTGCTAAAGAGAAGAAAATAGATAAGTTTTTACACTCCGATTTGTCCCTTTGTTTCACAGGAAGTCTATCTGCATAATACTTTTAGGAAAAAAGCTGTAGTGGAAATTAGGCTGAGAAACATCAGAGAGTGCATTGCTATAATTTTGAACTAAGGTAAAATTACCTCCTCTGCTGTCACACCTAACAAGTCAAAGTTGTGTTTGTCAGCCATTAACAGACTAAAGATCTCCTTGTATCTTAGAAGTTCATTTTGGAATTTTTTGCACAGGGAGACTCTACATCTTCTCCGTGACACATACTTGAGATCACTGATAGGTAACTCCATGCAGGATATCATATGTTTTCTTAAGTAGCTATGCTCAAGCCACACTATGCTCAAAGGCTTATATGGAAAAAGTAGGTTCTAATTACTAAAAAAAGAAAACAAAACTAAAATTACTATGAAGAGAAAACTGTCCATAATAATACAGTTTAAAACATTACATGAACAGTTTGTAGTTTCTGGTTTTTTCCCTAGTGTTACATTCACCCTCTACTGCTCCTCTGAGTCGTAATGTTGATGGTTTCTACTTAGAGGAAAAAGGGTAGAATCTTCATACAAATTCCTTTGCCAGGAAGTGTGTGATGTTGATTTCTCCTTCCAATGCATATTTTCTACTATAGTTTCCCACTTTACTTTCTCTTCACTGGTCTGCAACGCCATATGACATCTTGAGTTTAATATATATTGCTTGTTTTATGTATATGTGGAATACTTCCTTGCTTTGCTACTCCAACAAAGTGTTTTGCCCAGCTTCAGGTCTGCATTTCTTTAAAGGGTCCCTTGTGCCCTACAGAACCAGCCCATGTCCCAGCTCTTACATTCCATGCCCATATCCCTCCACACTCTACCGTGTCCTCCTTTCTCCAGGACTCTGCTGTCATACCAGGCCTAATATTCTTGTACAGTACACCACTGCATTGAAATTATATCCTACTGTGCACAGAACAACTATTTGTTGTAACAATCATTCTGTGGCTGAAACTATGGCTGTACGATACTATAAGAAGAAAAACTTAAAGAAACAGACATAGCTACATGGTCATTAGAAAAATGCTGTTACAGCTAAATAAAGTAAAAGCAAAACCCCAGTCAGCTCAAGAAAATTTCCAGCGAAGTAAGCATAATCAGCTTCAGTCCTGAGGTCTTCCAAATTCCATATAAAACCTGTGACATGTTACTAGCAGTGGCACTACTGCATTATTAGGCTGCAAAGCTACATAAACTGCCTCAGATGTGAGGTGGGGCTCATTCCCAAGACTCAGAAAAGCATTCCGAGGCACTTATGGATAATAAAATCAAGTTTATAGCATGGCAGAGTTATCTGCCACTACTGATTATATTTCAAAGAGGGCACAGTCCTCACAAAAGGAAGAATTTTAAGATCTTCTTGTATGCGTCATTCCAACTCTATCCCCAAAGCAAACAGGACACTTTCATTGAGTCCCAAGCCCGAGACTGAGGTCATCTGTGGAGGTATCACTGTCAGACTTGTATTAGACCAACACCCAGATCTCTGAAACAATGCAGAATTATGTAGAGAGATGTGTCATCTGCTCCTGCCTCTGAAAATCAAGGACTTTCAAGAGGTTTCATGTTGATTGCCCAGCTAACTGCAGAGTGATAATGAGACACAACCACTGAGTGACTGTGTATTTTTAAAATAAAATGGCTAGAAAAGCATGCTAACACCGTGAACACCTAAAAGAGTGCAGCAATACTCGTGTAGGGTTTTGTGCTCACAGCTGAAGAAAGGCAGGCACATACAAACTTTCAATCCGTAAGCATTCAATGTGTGGACTTTGGCAAACTGCTCTGTAGGATGTCTGAAGCTGCAATCTAAGTTAATGAGATTTTAACAGCTTCTTTAGGAAAAAGAGCAAACAAAAAACCTCACATCCATCACAGTTTGGTATCTTCTATACAGGTGATTTTGTATTAATATTCATGCATGAATCTTAATGCATTGAATACTATGTGATGTTCTGAATTGAGGGTAGCTCTTTTGGTTTATAAAATGGATGCACATGAGGAAAACATTATAAATGGGCAAAGGTTGGTTAGGAACAATTAAGCTTAACAGATTTTGATGGAAGGTTCACTCTATTACTCACTGTGTGGAAGGGGTATGCAGGGGTTGCAGATGGATGGGAGTGATGCAGGCATCAGGGGAAATGATTTATACAGGGAGAGGGGAGATTAAGTCAAGATTGACTTAGGCTGATTTACACAGGAATCCGGGAAAAGAATGAGGAAGACGCTCCTGTTGAGTCATGGGGTTAATATTGGACCCCCTTGCTTTTTCTAAACTCCTCTACAGAGGGGTCAGTGTGTGAATGAATCTACTCCCAGACCCACACTTGGTCAACGGTTTACAACTAAGGGGTTTAAATACAGGGATTTTGGTGTGGTGCTTTAATACATTATTATGGGACTGGTGTGATTTGAAATAGCAGTAAATTCATAGAATCATAGGGGTTGGAAGGGACCTCGAAAGATCATCTAGTCCAACCCCCCCTGCCAGAGCAGGGCCACCTAGAGTACATCACATAGGAACGTGTCCAGGCAGGTTTTGAATGTCTCCAGTGAAGGAGACGCCACAACCCCCCTGGGCAGCCTGTTCCAGGGCTCTGTCACCCTTACAGTAAAAAAATTTTTTCGAATATTCAACTTGAACCTCCTATGCTCCAATTTATACCCATTACCCCTTGTCCTATCGCTGGTCACCACTGGGAAAAGCCTAACTCCATCTCCCTGACACTCACCCCTTACATATTTGAAAACATTGATGAGGTCACCCCTCAGTCTCCTTTTCTCCAAACTAAAGAGACCCAGCTCCCTCAGCCTTTCCTCATAAGGGAGATGTTCCACTCTCTTAATCATCTTAGTAGCTCTGCGCTGGACTCTTTCAAGCACTTCCCTGTCCTTGAACTGAGGGGCCCAGAACTGGACACAATACTCCAGGTGCAGCCTCACCAATGCAGAACAGAGGGGGAGGAGAACCTCTCTTGACCTACTAACCACACCCTTTCTAATGCACCCCAGGATGCCATTGGCCTTCTTGGCCACAAGGGCACATTGCTGGCTCATGGTCATCTTCTTGTCTACCAGGACACCCAGGTCTCTTTCACCTACACTGCTCTCCAGCAGGTCAGCCCCCAACCTATACTGGGACATGGTGTTGTTCTTCCCCAAATGCAAAACTCTACACTTCCCCTTGTTGAATTTCATCATGTTTCTCCCTGCCCAACTCTCCAGCCTGTCTAAGTCTCTCTGAATGGCAGCACAGCCTTCTGGTGTGTCAGCCACTCCTCCCAGCTTAGTGAGATTGATTAACACTTAGAGAGGCTTAAGTAAAACTTTTACAATGTTTTTAAACTAAATTGTACACATACAAAGAGATGTAGATGTTAACCTGTAAAGTTGTTAAATTTTAGTATCTAATTTCCCAAAAGAAGTTGCAAAATCACACCAAATTGCTGTATTTACACTAGGACAAGAAGGTAACAAGTTGACTGGATTTTCTGCTCCAGTAGGCAGGATGAGAAAATGCTGGATGGTATCAGCCTGCACTTCCTATGGAAACAAGAGCACTGCTAGGCCCCTGCATTTGTAACTAAAACAAGAACAATGATGGCTGATGTTGATGTTGCAGTGCAGCTCAGTGAATGGGGAGGTGGGCACCACCACAGTACCTCCAACCGACTTGCTGGAGGTTTTAGAAGCAGAAATGGGCTGATAATTGCTAAAACATCCCTGTATTATCCATACCATTTTCAGCAGAAATTAAAAACATAGCTGTATGACAGCTACTGTTAAGAAAATTAACTCTACTCCAGTCAAAATCAGATCAAAACTCAGCTACCTAGTGTATTTCTTGTCCAGGTTCTCGTGAGTTCTCCATTAAATAATTGTTAGTTTATGTAGTCCTCTGGGGTTTTGTTTTGATGGGGCTTTTTGTTTGGGTTTTTTTTGGTGTTTGGGGTTTTTGTGTGTGTGTGTTTGGGGGGTTGTTTTGTGTTGTTTGGTTTGGTTTTTTTCCACTCCTGAGATAGCAAACTGATTTTGTAAGACCTAAGTATGATTTTGGAGGAACTCTGGTTCAAAAGGTGCCTATTGATAAGACAGCATCAGGTCTGACAAATATGTATCTAAGTAATTTCCCAGAAGGTTTTCACCCTCAGAATAGCTGGTGTGTGCCCTTGTGCTACAGCCTAAGACATACAACATACCATTCAGTTTCATGCTAAAAGCATGCTACAGGAGACATCATCTACCTTATGTCCACAAGGCATCACTACCGTAAGTGCTTATGCATTGTGTAAGTGACCATCTTGGTCTAGAGACTCCAGCAACTGTGGACATAACTCTTCATCACCTGAGCTGAACGCCAGGACCTGGCTGGAGTTAGTCAGGGTATAGAGCCAAGAACTCTTCCCATTATTAACTGACTTGGTAGGTTCTCTTTAAGTTTTGTTTTGTTTTTAAAAAAATTTCAAATTAATGCTTAAAAAAACAGAAGATCCTCACTGAAATCATGGCAGAGTCTGAAGCCTGCCCACACTTGTATTACTGACAGCATACGCTGCTGTAATAATTCCTGCCAGTCTAATTCATCTCCTACAGGAGGAACTGCATCTTCTTCAGTGGGGATTTATGGACTACAGCTTTAGCACTAATGAGAATAAGATGGCCTTGGAGTGGAGTTTAGTGATTATAAAGAGTGTTTTAAAAAGCACGTTCAGTTCAAGGTGGCAGAGTATTAGAACTCAATTATCTTTAAGGTCCTTCCGAAACCCAGTCACTCTATGATTCTTTGTTAGGTCTGGTTTGAACTAAAGGCCTGGCCTGTATAAAGGCTCTTTATCAGCTCTCTGGTAACTTTTTTTCAAAGTGAAAGTCTGGCTTGTATATGGCTGCCTCCCAGGGCTCTGGCTTGTACTTGTCTACAAAAAGAGGTGTGAAGTCCATTTGAAGTGGCAGTACCTCCAGGTACCTCTGAGGTGCATAGCAACAGGATGAGGTGTAGCAAGAAAACTGCAAATTGAGAAACTCTAATATACTATTAGGAAAAACTTTTTACTATGAAGGTGGTCAGCCACTGGAACTGAGGCCCAGGAAGGCCTGTTGGGAATCTTCATTCTTCAGAACTTAACTGGGAAAGATCCTGAGCCACCTGCTTTTATCAGGTAATTAAATGAGAGCCCTGCACAACTACTTTCTGGAGGCTACTCTAGGAATCAGTTACTCTAGCCTCAGTTACTCTAGGAATCAATTATTCTCTCAACTCTGTGTAAACTTCAATGACAAAATGTGGTTCCCTGGCAAACAAAGAACATATTTCTTCTAGGTTCACATCAAAGCACCAAAAAAAAACTATAATCACAATGTCTCTGTGAAAAGAATTATTTAAAAAGTAGTGGTTATTAATACAACCAGCATCACTGTTGCTATTTATGCGCATTTTTGGTTTCTGAGATTTTCATCTATGTTTGCTTCATAGGCTCTAAGGACTTTCCCATCAGAGGAGTTTGGAAATACCTTCAGAAAAAGATGAGTGAAAACTCTGATTGCCACACACATGAATCCTATCTTCTCTTTGATGACAATATATAATTTTCCACAATGTTCTTCACCCATATATGTTTATAAAACAAAGTACTTTATAAAAGAGACTGTAAACATTGCCTTAATTTTATAAGAAGAGGCTTGAATATGGGAGGAAGTGCTCAACGTCACACTGAAAACAACTGTCAGAGGTAGGAACCAAACTTTTCTCTCTTTAGTCAAGGAAAATAAATAGTGAACTTTTTATTTGATGATCACACCAAAAGCTGGGGAAATAATAGTTCCAGTTCAATTTAAATCAAAACACATGTTGATATGTTATCCAAGTAGTGCTGAAATGCAAAAGACAAGTTAGAACATTTACCACTGTTTTTCTAGTCAGGACATTTCCTTGGACTCAACTGAGATTTTAACTGTTTTCCATGTTCTATTTGGTGCCTTAATTATTTTTGCCAGTACTATGTGAGATTGTAGAGGTCCTGTTCAAAGTGTTACTTGGCCACAAATATTTCTAACACAATGTGTGACATCACAGAGACAGATGCTAAAAGAGAAGCCTGAACTTCTGTCTCTTTCAAAGGACTGTCAAAAAATGCTAGATATTAATATAACATTATAAAGAAAGCATAATTTTGTTTTGCCTAGGATAGTTAACTGAGCTAGAAAAAGAAAGTGGTCTAGCTCTTTCATCTGTGCAACTTTTCTGAAAAAGGCAGAACGTAAAAGGTACCAAAAGAACACAATGCATTCAGAGATGTTGTCTAAAGAAATCACAGTGGAAACTGTGCCACTACAAGGTATGTGAGGTGTCAACAACACTCCAGTTCTCGTACATGTTATTCTAGGTACAGCGACAAACATGACATGTATTAGACCAAATGTCCATTGATCTCAGACAGTAGCCAAAGACAAGGATTTGTCAAAAAACCCCACAAGATTAGGAAAATCATAGAGAAATACTGTATCCTTATCTTCATGTTTATTAGTCTGCCATGGGCTTCCATTAATTCATCTGATGAAATTTAAACAAATTGCCAACCGTACTCAATGGTGATGCAGCATGAACATCATGTGTGGCGTAAGAACACAAACTGCACTGGCAAATAGTTATATGGAGATGAGCTAACACTATTACAACCCCATATTAATGTGCAGCTGGTGCTAGACACACCCTTACAAATAATGTCATCAGTGATTTTGCTGAAAATCTTCCAAAACTGGACTTCAACTGGTTGTTCTTGTTTTCAAAACAACTCAGCAACACAGTGACCTACCTTTGTGACCTATGTTTTGAATAACACATTGAGAGTATTGAAAGAGTATTGTCATAAGAGGTGCTGGAAGCTACTATCTGTGCCTACAGTCTTTCCCTTTGAACATTTCCTGTTCCCTTCCTTGTCCCAGCAGTAGATGGATGCCGTCTCAGCTAATCAGAGAAGACTAAATTATGGCTACACTTTGAAGTGGATGCTACCTTAGAATTATAGAATTATAGAATATACCAAATTGGAAGGGACCTATCAGGATCATCAAGTCCAGCTCCTGTCTGTGTAGGACAACCCCAGAATCACACCATGTGCCTGAGATCATCATCCAAGCGCTTCTTGAACTCAGGCAGGCTTGGTGAAAAATCTAAACCTCCACAGATTCAGCTTCCTACCATTTCCCCAAGTCCTGTCTTTGGTCACAGGAGTGAAGAAATCAGTACCAGCTCCATCTCTTCCCTTCGTGAGGAAGCCACAGACTGCAATGAGGTCTCCCCTCAGCCTCCTTTTCTCCAGGCTGAACAATCCAAGTGACCTCAGCTGCTCCTCATAAATCATCCCTTTCAGACCCTCCACCATCCTCATGGCTCTTCCTTAGAAGTCTTCAACAGTTTGATGACTTTTTTTTTCTGATGCCAAAACTGCACACAGTACTCAAGGGGAGGCCATACCAGTGCAGAGCAGAGTGGGACAATCACCTCCCTTGACCAGCTGGCAATGTTGTGCTTGTTGCACCCCAGGACACAGTTGTCCCTCCTGGCTGCCATGGCACACTGCTGGCTCGTGTTCAGTTTGCCATCAGCCAGGGCCCCCAGGTCCCTTCACCCTGCTGCTTTCCAGCCAGTCATTCCCCACTTTGTCCTTGCCACCAGGGTTGCCCTGTGGCAAGGTGCAGAATTTGGCACTTGCCCTTGTTAAACTTCATGTGGTTGGTGAGTCAACATGACATCCAGCCTGTTGAAGTCTCTCTGCAGGGCCTGCCTGCCCCTCAGGGAGTTGACCACTCCTCCCAGTTTTGTGTCAGACTTGCTTAGAATTCTTTCCATTCCTGAGTCCAATCACTGATGAAGATATTGAAGAAGACTGCATCAAGGATGGAGCCCTGCAGGACCCCACTCTTGACCAGTCGCCAGCCTGATGTTATCCCATTTGCTGTCACACTTTGTGCTCAACATGTGAGCCAGTTGCTCACCCATCATAAAGCACAGTTATCCAGTTGTATGCTGGACATTTTGTCCAGGAGGATACTGTGAGAGACAGTATCATAAGCCTTCCTGAAGTCACGAATTATCACATCCATTGGCTTCCCTTTATCATCTAGATGGGTTACCTTGTCAAAAAGGAAATTAGGTTTAACAAGCAAGACTTTACCCTGTCCTGAGCTGTCCTGGCTGTGACCAATGATTGTGTTGTTTTCAATGTGTTTTTCAATACCTCTCAGAATAATCTTTTTTATAATTTTACCAGGCATTGAAGTAATCTTTGGTAGGTATCTTCACAATGAAGCCTCCACAGGCTTCAAGTGTTAATAAACTCAGGAAAAAAAAAAGGGAGCAAAACAATTTAAGCAAGGAACAAGAACTTAACAGCTTAGTAATTCACTTTCGTACCCTTTAACAATCTGTCTTTTGACAGGAAACACTGACTGCAAATGCACCTGTCCTTGGGCTACATTAATGTTGGAAGAAAACATTAGTCCAATCTCCTATACAAAAGACTCTTGTTTAATCCAGGATATGGCTGATACATCCATACTGGATTTACATAATGTTTAAAATAAAGGGTGAGCAAATCCAGCTGCTATGTGTTCTGTCTCTTGTACGCAAATGATTACATGAGGTGACTCACTAAGTTTTTAACAACTTTGAAGAGCTCTAGGTGCTTGGTTCTAATTTTGTATTATTGTAATAATCTTTAAGCATCGGATTTTTCAAAGAGCAAATATTTTCATAAAAATTTCTCATGTTCCTAACTCAGCCCTTTGGACAATATTTTGTTGGAGGGGAGGAGCAGGAAAGGGGAAGGATTTCAGCCGGATACTTACCACTCAAGTTAGATACGATTGTCCAAATACTGTTTCAAGGACACTGAATGTTGGATGAACGTATCTAAGTTGTGTGTTTAAGTATAAGGTCATAAATATAATGTAAATATAAAGTGCTTTTTTATATACCTCTGAATGTAGGCAGGTTTCCAGAGCTGTTGATCACATGTAGCTGTCACTAGCCTCCTTGGGAAAGTTACACACTTAGCATCTGGAAATCAGACTAATGCTATTAATTTTTTTCAGGTCCTATAGAGTTTTGCTCATTGTTCTCTGTGTATGAGGAACACAGAATGATAAGGCCAAAAAAAGAAGAAAATTTAAAAGAAACAAAAAAAGCCAACCTGTCACTGTGCTTTTTTTTAAAACTGAGACAACTTGTGGTCAGTCATAAAGTTCACCTTCTTTAGTGATGTAGTCAACTTAATTTTCCAGGAAAACACTAAAAACTCCATGTTCAGCGAGATATACCCCAGTAAGCTTGACTCCTACTTCGAGGAAGTACTTAACTAAAGTAAGAAAACTGAGATTTTAAAAAACATATTGAAAGGGCTTGGGATCTTGAAAGGGTGGAACACCACCAGGAAGAAGGCATCTCTTTTGTCTGTCAATTATTTCGTTCTAAACAGGATGACTCAGGGCATGAGCCACAAAAAAAGCTCACCATAAAGAGAAAAGTGTTCTACTTCCCTGAGGTAGTCCTTACTGGGCTACACTTTTAGTGTCTAGCAAATACTGGAGCTTTCAACTTCTGCTACTCACTGTTTTTATCAATGTTGTCTGTGGAGAATGACTTCGCACTGTCTGTTGCTGTTTCAGTGCTCTTAAAATTTCCATCCTACAAATAAAACCACTGGCAACTGTGTTTGTTTCTTGCCTGCCTGCTGATTAAAAAACAGCATTATTTTGAACATAAACATCTGTTTGCAATTCAGTAATTTGTATTAAAAATATCAGTGTTAAGGGCTCCATGCAAATTTGCAGGAGATCTAAGTTACAAAATTTTGTTTAAAACAAAAGCATGACTTTGCCCAGCTGCGCATTGTGAGGTCAGAGCTGTGTACCTGTCATGGTTCCTGCTTAGCATAGTTACTTAGGGCTATTGTCTCTCTGGGGCTGATAGCTGTCGGAGTATTCTGCTTATTTCTTATACTACAAGCCATGAATACCTGGTAAACTGCAGTTCTGAAGCAGTTTGAACATTCAAACCAACAGGCAAATCCTGACTCATAAAGCCAAGGAGAGGAGGGTCAGTGGCAGTGAAGACAGTCTTCCACCTCTGGTGTTAATCCACACCCTAACCTATCTGTTACAGGTTCACATATGTCATCCAAGTAGCTTGTGGAATAATTCGTATCTGCAGATATGACTGTCCAAGAAAATGCTCCATACCACTGTAGTCTCACTTTGTACCAACGTAACATGTCCTCACAGAACTTTTCTTCTGAGAATCATCCTTTCTGCTTGCAGCCAGAGGTAATGTATAGGTTGCCTTTACTGTTGCTAGTGGTCACTTTCCTACTTAGACTTAGTCAGAGCCTGTCCATTTATTTTTGAGGTTTGCTGCTGGACTCTTTTTCTCTTCTTATAGTGGGCCCAGTCAGTTCGTAAAGGTTGTGTGGCAGCCTGTGCTGGCGTAAGGGGAAACTGCAGCAGTGTGTAGAAAGCTACAGGAAGGGGAAGATGGAAAGCATAAATAATACTATACTATATTGTTACCTAGCCTTTCTAGAACTTTCCTACTCTCCCCTAGTCTAGGTTATATTAAATAATGCTAACTCTGTTATTAATGCCTATAATTAAAGGGAAATATAATTCCAGAGGAATTATTTAGTTTCTAAAATTAACAACTAGCTGTTCCATGAGATGCAGTACCCTGCAGCTCCCTCTGATTACATAATCTATGAATAGTGAGGAAAAAAGGCATGTTCTCCCTAGGAAAATGCAAAGCTTCAAAGGCAGTAAGACCCTCTCAACATGCTGATCTCAAGTGGTACCAGATTTGAGACTGCCAGGAAGCACTAAATACTTCCCCACTAAATGTTTGTTCATAGTTGACATTATATAATTGAAAACCCAGAACAGTCTGCATTAAAAAAAAAAAGACCACAACACAGCACTATTATTCAGTACAATGCACACTGAAATCCGTGATTACCATCTCTCTTTTATTTCTGTTAGTGATTATTTTCCACTATACATTCAGCACAAAAGGAAGACTATGTGTTGAAGTGTGATGGATCTTTGAGTCAGCATCCCTTTATCATTGAATAACAGAATAATTCAGGTTGGAAGGGGCTTCAGGAGCTCTTGGGTCCAACCTCCTGCTCCTAAGTAGGGCAAACCAAGAAAGCAAAACAGAATATAAGGCAATAGGTAAGGAAACAGGTCCAAGTCACTCTTGAGTTAATCTGCCTTTTAAGGTCAACAGAGCAGTACAAAAATGCTGGAATAACAGGTAGTAATCAGGCAGAGGGTTTTCTCGAGCAGTAGTATATAGCAAGGAAGAGTTTAAGCAGTCTTGTATCAGGGAGTTACTTTTGGGAAGGGGAAGTGGAAGGATAAGGAACTATTCTCCTTCACTTGAAGGGAAGCAGCAGAGTTTGCTGGGTTGTGTGGTATGACTTGTGAAAAGTCATGTCTTGACAGGGTAAAACAGGAAGCAGTGAAATCTGCTGGGCTTTGGTTACTGAGGTGATGAGTTACAGAAAAGGGGCAAACAAGTTCTGTGTAATTCCTGTGACAGACTAAGTCAGTAAGAAAAGTTCACTGGAGGAAGTAATGCTGCAATGAGATACCCCAAAACTTTCCCTGTGGGATATGTATTTTCTACCCAACCTAGAAGTTAAGTTCAAGACAAATTCTAGATTATTTTTCTCCAGAGCTCTTCCCAAAGAAAGACTTACAAAACCGAAGTATGTGACATGGAGAGATGGAGCTGCCACGGTGACAGGGTTACATGGAGAATGAAAGTAAAGGCCAAGGAAGGCATGTTCTAAAGCAAAAAATATGTACGGTGACTACCAATAAAGACAGGTGGGTGAGTTATGTTGATGTTTTTCTGCATGCAATAGTTTCATTATCTTCTCTCCCACGTCGGTCATGCTCCACCCCCACAAATTTCCTGGGTTGCATAAAGAAGAGTGTGGCCAGTAGGTTGAGGGAGGTCATCCTTTCCCTCTGCTCTGCCCTGGTGAGGCCACAGCTGGAACACTGCATCCAGTTCTGGGCTCTGCAGTTCAAGAGGGACAGGGAACTACTGGAGAGAATACAGCAGAGAGCAACAAAGATGAATGGCATCTCTCTTATGAGGAAAGGCTGAGAGAGCTGGGACTCTTTAGCCTGGAGAAGAGAAGGCTGAGGGGAGACCTTGTTAATGTCTACAAGTATCTAAAGGGTGTGTGCAAGGAGGATGGAGCAGACTCTTCTCAGTAGGTCCTTGTGACAGGACAAGGCAACAGGCACAAGCTGGAACATTGGAAGCTCCATTTAAACATAAGAAAAACCTTTTTTACTATGAGGGCGATGGAGCACTGCAACAGTCTGCCCATGGAGGGTGTTGATTCTGGAGTTTAATATTAAAAACCTGCCTGGATGCTGTGTTGTGCAATGTGCTTTACGTGATCCTGCTTTGGTGGGAGAGTTGGGCTACATTATCTCGAGAGGTCCCTTCCAACTCTGATATTTCCGTGATTCTGTAAAAAATCAGTAATGAAACCATGAAGGACTAAAGAAGCTATCCGAGGTATATATATCCAAGAAGCTATATATCTGTGCCAATATTCAAATATTTGACATCAACTCTGAAAAACTGTTAATTCCCATCAGGTTGGATTTAGTGTTTCTCTCCAGGAAACATCCATTATACATTGCTTGTACTAGAACAGTCTCAAGAAAATAGGAGAAATCATGTAAGAATCTCAAGTTCTCCAATTATTCTTACCATAAATGAAAAAGAAAGGTTCAGAATAAAGAGAAACACAAACTCTGCATACAGCCTTGCAAACTATGTTTGGTTAGAATCAGAACCCTTTAGTTTCTTTCAAAACAATTTCTGTATCATTGAACCCAAATAATACGTGGACCTAATTAAATAAAGGTTTTGGTAAAACCTCTGCCTGCTTCTACAGAGTCATAGAAATGGTGCCTGTGACCTTATGAAACCATCCTCTTGCCCATATGTTGATAGCCAGTGTTTTATAACAAGCAGAAGATGGCTGTTTCACATGACAGGATGAACAGCCAGATAATCCTTTAAGGCAGAACACCTTCCAGCTCACTTGGAAGGCGTATTCTAAATGTAGATAACAGCTATTTATGCTGCCATGTTCTCTTCATTTGGCAGCAAAAGGTCTGTGAGAATTGAGTAATCCATGCTTCCTGCAGGCCCTTGGTGAACTTTAGTAACCTTTCTGCCTGCCACTACTCACTTGTCATGGATTATACAGGCAGGTTTAAAAATTCCCTTGTGGGCTGGCACTGCTCAGAGCTACAATTTAGCAAACAGTTGTTTATCTGGGTGTCTTCCATTGCACTGGAATAACCCTAGGACTAGGACAAAAACACCCACTGATAAATACCCTCACAGAGAGGCCAAATACACAGCAATAGCATATGTTCTTTATTTAATTATGATTTTGCAAACATTCATTGGTAGTAAGCACATCAGCTAAGCAGTAACTGTACATGCAAGTACAGTCCATGCAGAATTCCTGCTAAAGAAATCACATGTAGATAGACAATATACCATTAATATGATTACCTCAATAAATTGTACAGCTACATCTACCGTTAATGCCAGAGCAGCCAATACACCAAGTGGCTGAAAGGCTTGTACTAGAGAGACTCTTGTAAAAAAAAAATCACTGTGAGGGCAGAAATGATACCAAAATGCTAAAGACAGACTAAAAGGAATTCCTTAATTATGACTTTTCCATTGGCATCATGTGTGTCCTGAAAAGTTCAATTATTATGATCACAGAGTTACAAGCCGTAAGATATTCTCTTGATTTTATGATCTATTTGTACAGTTTTGTTTCAGGATACTGACCAAATATTCCTGCAACCTAAAAAGATCCATTAATGTGTCATGATCCATGACAGCCTGTTCTGAGTAGCCCAGAAAGAGTTTCTGTCTACAGTCCATGCATGAAGCTCATGGGCTTATGGGACAATCCAAGTTTGAAGGAAACACAGGAGTTCTCTAGCCCAACCTCCTACTCAAAGCTGAGTCTAACACATTGTCTAACCACATTCTAAAAACCTCCAAAAAATGGAGATGGCACGACATCTCTAAGTGTCCTGCTACACTGTCTGCATGGTGCTACAGTTTTCCTCATATGAGAGCCTGACATGCACTACTGTCCTCTCATCCCAGTTGCAAAAAGTCAGCCACTAGGACTCTGTCATTAAACCTTTGTCAGTTTGCAGACTCCCTGTTTTTCCAGTGGAAGCATAGATTCCTGTGGGTAAATTTAAGTCTTCTGTTAGTGGTTTTCTATAGTCCCCTGACAAGCTGCTGAGAACTGCCATCTGGCAAGCACTGTCAAAATACAGTCCCAGTTACAGGAGAAAATGGCTTGTCAAGTTTCAGCACAGAAGACTGGGAAGCAGAAGGGTAGAACACCAGTCTAAGTGGAAAGATGACACCTGTTAGCGGATGGCTAGCAATGGTGAAACCTTAACACAGCAGCCCAAGTAATTTTATTGATCTGGAGAAGCAAAAGTTATAATAGGGAAAATACAATCTCTGCTTACTAATGAGAAAGAGCTGGCACCTAGACTGCTGTAAATATGCTGAGCTTAATTTCATTCAGTGGAGATATATGCTTCTTACACCATCTCAGGCTTAAGCCTGAAGTATCTTATTCCCTAAGGAGCTATTCCTTGTCTCATTCTATATACTATCTTCCATGTGAATATGTGCACAATATACACCAGCAGAGAGTTTCTTGTTGTGTCTTTACAAAGCTGCACTCCATGGAAATTCATAGCTCACTGACATGTCAGAAATTTTTTAGTGATGTGCCTCTGCTGCCCTAAAATAGGCTGAACTCTAAATATTGTTTTATTTACATTCAACATTCATTTAGATCTAGTGGCAAGTACTGCATCCTCACAGAATTGCTCATATTCACTTTGCTACATTGCTGATTGAACAAATAATGATAATTCGTTTTTCTGTCTTCAGCACAAGGCAAAGGCAGACAAATCATTAAGTAAGTTCTGACAAAAAGTTTGTTGGGTGCTAGAAGGAACACAGGCAACTTTGTACTGTCACTGTTTAGTGAGACTGAATGAGACATTAAACAGCTCTTACTTGTCTGCAGTATGGAAAGAGTGGAAGGATCATGTTCAGGTTTAAAATAAGACCTATCCCAGTGATATGGTGGTGAATATTAACGTTCTAAGCCACACTGAATTTACAATCTGATGCATTTCTGGTATCAGTCACTGAGTCAAAAGTCATTCCGTGATATCCCTGTATGTCTTTAATTACATACCCTGCCTAGGCAGGTGCTTACATACATACTAAACTCGCACTTCAACAGGATCACTCGTGCTTCCAACTTAAAACACATACTTGACTGAGTGTATTGCTTTATCATGGTGGAACTTGGTTGTTTTCTAAGTAAAACTAAGTAAATACTGTCACAGATCATAAGGAATTTAGTATGACCCCCTCAACCTAGCAGCAAACAGGAAATGAAGTGAAGCTGCATCATGGACAGCTCAGAGTTGACATTAGGAAAACGTTCTTCATTGAGAAAGTGGTCATTTAAAAGAACAGGCTTCCCAGGGAAGTGGTCATAGCACCAAGCCTGTCAAGAGTTAAAGGAGTGTCTGGATGATGGTCTTAGTAATTTGTCTTAGTTTCAGGCAGTCCTGCAAGAAACAGGGAGTTGGACTCAGTAGTCCTTACGGATCCTTTGCAACTTGAGATGTCTATGGTTCTATGATTTGGATCCCATGCCAGGGCAGGTAAGGTGCAAGGGTTAAATAGAAACAAGACACAATAGGATTCATCTGATAATGATTTTTATTGAGGCTGTTTTGTAGATCTTTCCCTGATGTAAATCAGCATAGCACCACTAACTTTGACACAAACAATGCTGGCATGGAATTGCTCAGATTTGCTAGTGGGACAATAGGATGGCAAAGTGAGGAGATCAAAGGCACTGTATCCCAATGCTGCACATCAACTCTTAGCTCTGCTACCCTGTGCCAATGCAGCACAATTGCAACGGTCTTCAGTCCTATAACAATTATATACAAATTCTCTGCATAGCAAATGATAGAGATTAGCTACACTTTGCTCCTGGTGTAGTCCTTCCTCATTAATCAGTTTAATATTCAATTCATTTGCTGGACGTCAAATGAAGTCCAGATTTCATAGTGATGTCTCAGTTAACACACACGCAGTGTGTGATTGTCAAGGCATGCAATTTAAATCTGCAAGATCAGGCTAAACCAAACTGGTTTTTTACCGTTAACCTAACGGATTATCTCCATTCAAGGTTTCAGTTTTCCAGTACTTCCTGTTCAGGTGCTTTAATCCACTCATGAAAAAATCCATCAGTTGCACTGAAGTGTTTCTCCTCCAGCTTTCTAAAATAATTATCTTGCAAGCAGAGGCCAGGTTCAGAAAACATCAGCTTTATTTAAAAAATGAAACAGTCATAATATTTTTTGAGATATTTACAGCAGAAACAATCAGCTTTAACTCTCACCTTAAGGAGGTCACACCATTTTAACTGTCCTCTTTATTTGCCCTGCTGTTACGTAGTTCTCATGTTCCTTCCTCAGCCCATATGAACACAGGATTTGCCATAGTTTTTACATGAAATAGAAAGCTATATTGTGTGGAATTGTTTTGATGAAGGCATAAGTACACACAGTTAAAAACAAAAACGAAGTAAGAAAAGGACATGTCCCTTGTCTCCAACAAGGGACGGAAACAAGATGGAAACAAACAGTATGTTTTTCTCCTCTCTTACAAACCTGGTATAGGAATTGTCACAGATTAAATATGCAATCTACTTTGTGAATTCCGGTTGGGCAAAAGCAGTTTATTTCTGTAGTTACAGGAGGGAATGCAAAACAACAGAGCTGAGCTTTCTGTGTCTATGAACTCTAAACTTCGCTCCAGCTGATGTACCTGTGTGGGCCTCATAGCTCAGAATCTGCAGCCATGTGGCCTTGACACACCTGTGTTTAGCTTGTCCATCTCTCATTTGTGATGCTGTTGTGCCCTTGACCAGTTTTCAGGCCTAGCACAAATTCCACTCTATTTATTACTTGAAAATTAAAAGTATTTATATCATCAAAAGATGCTTATTCTGCTCCCCCTGTTGCCACCTGGTTTATCAAGATTTGCCAATGATTCAGGGCTTTCTTATTATTTTCCTGGCATGTGGCATCCAAAGCAGAGAATTTTTAGCTTCGCATGCTAGTGATGGGAGTATAAAAGAGCAGTGTTTGTCGCTCTTTACAGAATCACAGAATTACCTTGGTTGGAAAATACCTTGGACATTGAGTCCAATCAAAAATACTACTTTAGTGCTTTTTGCTGGTTTTGTGTTTATATAGGCTGTTCCTCACCTGTGCTGTTTCATGGAGCACCCACCTCACTGCCTATGACACAATTAGGTGAATGGACCTTGAAGGCTGACAAAACACAGTTCTCTTCCCATTTGACAATAATTTCTGGCATCAACAAGTATCTTTTGTCTGAACTGATTTTGTTAAGTAGCTTGCTAAACTGGCAAAATTCAACTCAAAATCACATGAATCTCCAGCATGGTAGTCCATCTACTGATATTATGACATAAAATCAGCTGTCCTGCTTTGGGCCAGGATAAATCTAATTTTCTATCTTGTAATTTTGCTTTCAGCCAAGTTTCTTGCAAGTAGCTGCACTTGCTGAAATTAACAGCAAGTCTCTCAGTCAGTGTCTGGTTCTGGTACTGATAACGTTCAATGTTCATAGTTATGGCTAGAGAAAGTTATGCTGAACCAGGGCCATTGCTTGGTCCTGAGGAAGGTCTTGTGCTCCAGAAAAAGAATAAAGAGGTTACACCTGCATCCCTCTTTTAGGGAGGAGAGGACAAGATAAATGACAAAAATTGACCAGAGTATTCCATCCCATATGTGTCATACTCAGTTTAAATTTGAGGGATCACAAGATTTAAACCCTTCCCTTTCTCCTTCTGCCTTCTTTGTTTGGCCTTTTGCCTTTCCCCTTGTTCTCCTGTTCTTGTTTGCTTCGGCATCCTGGGAGGATTCTGTCCATTTGTCTGCTTTTCCTCCTGATCCGTGTGTTCCTGTCTCCAGCTCCCGACTGCTGCTGACTCCAGGAGTCCAGCCCAGACTTTGCCAGGGATGCCCTGCAGCCTTGGGTGTGATGTGAGCATTATTGAGGGAGAGGAGGGAGTAAAGTGGTATAATTTGCCTGTATATTTATATATATTTTATAATTTTTCCTTTTTACTATTACTGTTTCATTAAAGTGGTGTAGTTTAGTTTCCAACCCATAAGTCTGTCTCCTTTATTCTCTCTCCTGTCTTCATCAGGGAGGGGAGGGGGATTAATAGAGAGCATCTGTCATTCAGTTAATTGCCAGACCAGAGTTAAACTGAGACATCTGCTACTGCAAAAACTGCTTTCTCTAAAAGTAGATAAAAACAGAAGTAAAATCTTCACAAAGACATTTTTGGCATGTTACTTAATTAAAGGTTAGTAGCATTCATAAAATACCAGTGTGGTAAGCTTGCCATCATCACAGGACTCACTGTTGCACATAGAATCATAGAATGGGCTGGGTTGAAAGACTTTAAAGATCTTCTATTTCCAACCCCCCTGCTATAGGAAAGGACACCTCCCACTAGAACACATTGCTCCAAGTCCCATCCAACCTGGCCTTGAACACTTCAAGAGAAGGGGCACCCACAGCTTCCCTGGGCAACCTGTGCCTGTTTCACCACCCTCATAATGAAGAATTTCTTCCAAATGTCTAACCTAAATCTACCCTCTTCCCAGTTTAAAACCATTACCCCTTGTCCTTATCATTACAAGTCCTCATAAAAAGCATCCCTGAATCTTCCTTATAGGCCCCCTATACATAGGGAAAGGAACCTACAAGGTCTCCCTGAAGCCTTCTCTTCTCCAGACTGTACAACTCCAACTCTTTCAGCCTGTCTTCACAGGAGAGGTGCTCCAGCACTTTGGTCATCTTCATGGCCATCCTCTGAAACTATTCCAACAGCTTCATGCCCTTCTTGTGTTCTGAGGTCCAGCACTGGACACAGTACTCCAGGTGGGGTCTCATAAGAGAAAAGCAGAAGGAGAGAATCCTGCCCTTCACCTGCTGGCCACACTTCATTTGATGCAGCCCAGGGTACAGTTTGTTTTCTGGTCTGCAAGTCATTGCCAGCTCTTATTGAGCTTCTCATCAACCAACACCTGCAAGTTCTTCTCCTCAGGATGACTTTATTTTCTAAGGGCATAAAGGTGGCAGTGTCCAGGTGTTGCAGACAATCCTTTCCTGGACCATGGTGTTTTGGGGTCCAGTAGGTGTTCTTGCCAAGATGCAAGGACAGCACTCCAAAAGTTGCCCTTAGAATCAGTTAGTCTATCTCAGTGCTAATGCTCTGGAGTCAACTATCTTCTTCCTCAGGCTACTCTAGAGTGAGCTCCCCATGGGTTTGGAAGCCCACATTTTATTGGTCCCCCAGGTGGGGTCCAACCCTAATTGGGCACCCTAACCCAAGGTGGTTAGGGTGGGCTTAACAGGAGCTCATGCCTTCCTCCTTGTGATAGGCAACACCTGATTGTTTTTACCTGATTGCCTCTGCATCCAGATACTGAAGCCTGACATGAAAATGTGTCTGTCTGAAGAGTCTATGCTGGCAGGTAGTAGAGAGAACCAGAGTGGCCTAGGCACAAGCTGTTCCCACCATCCTACTCATCCACATCTAGACACCCCATTTTAGTTTTCAATAGTCAAACAATGCCACCTGCCTGAGAGAGAGCAGCAGCAACCCACGGAGTAGCAGCTGGGAAGTTGTAGCAGTGCAATGCTTACGTACTACAGGCTGACAAGAGAAAGAAATTAAATGTGTCTGTCTTTGGTAATGAAAATGACTGTCTCACTGTTTTGTCTCAGTATGTGAAGAGCAGCATGCAAAGGAGCTATCCTGCAAGCTTCTGGATGACAGCTGGCACTACAACCAGAGGAGCTGCAGCTTAGCAAAAGAACAGGCTGTTTTCAGCTGCTTTTGGAGGCTATCACATCCTGCTGTATCAACAAAAATAGGAGGTAAACCTTCAAGTGTTTTAAATCTGAACAGCATCAGTAACTTCAAAGGACTGGTGCAAGTTTATATAAAAGTAGAAGTATCCTCAGTTTTGTTAGACACCTGTAAAGGCCCTTGGGGAGGTAATGATCACCTTGTACCCTGTTTCTATGACTCTAACCAGAGTGGTACTTTGGTCCACACATGGCCCTTCAGGTGCTATGATAACTAGTAACAGTAGTAACCTAACAGCCCCCCAAAACACTATGTAACACCAAAACATGGAAAGGGTAAATTAACGAAAAATTATAGGACTGCCAGTCTCTTTTCCCTGTAGTACCTATACTATGTCCTGGAAACCAAGGAGTATTGGCAAAGCTACCCTTATTTCAAACACAAAATTCTGCATTCAGTTTTTCAGAATTTACTTCATATTAGTTTTTTTCAGCTTTACGTAAGAAGATTGCTGTATCTTGGGTGGCCTCAGTCAAATTTAGTCAAAGCTCAGTCAATGCTCTTTAGAAATACAAGCTCATTTAGGAAACAAGGCAAATTAAGCCATACTCTTTTACATGATATTTACAGCTCAGCATGCAAAAGGTTAATAAAACTCATGTATGTATATATGACTTTCACACCTTTTCCCCTTAATTTTTACCCAACACAGATCTCTAATATATTTAAGATATTCATGCCAGCACATGAGAAGGTCCTGCAGGAAACAGAAAACAGAGAGAGGTGGGAGAATACTAGGACTGGGGGCTGGCATAAAGAGCAAACCTTGCAATATGCCAGAAGTTAAACTGCTTGTGGAACAGGTTTGGGTTTTTTTCTAGTACCAGTCTAATAGCATTTGTGATACCCTAGCCTAAGATTCAGCATAGCAAATTATACACCATGAAAAGCAGAAATGCAGTGCCATGAACAGCAAATTAAGAACTCTTTCCTTCCAAAATACCAACAGTATTGATAGACTCTATGAAAATATTCTGTTAAAAAAAAAGGAATTAATCTTTTCTGGAATTGCATAAATCTGAGTAGGCTGAAGTGCTTTGTTTAATCCATGTTGTCTGACATACTGCACCAGCCCCTTGACATGTTAATCAATATTTGAAATGTACAAAAAAATAAATGTCCTAAAATTATCCTTTCTCCCCCGTATTTCTTATCTTTTTACCAAAAACATTTGTTAAATATTTTTGACCTTGCTAAACTGAGACAAAATTGCCCTTAAAATTTCTGCTAACAAATTTTTATTCTGCTATGCCTTCCATTCTTCCTAATCATGCTCAGATACTTAAAGTGACAAATACATTTGATATGCTCTGATACTAGAAAAAAACATTTTATGCCTGTTCACCCAGATGTGAAGGACAGTACAAGGTACAAGCAGATGGCCTGGTGAGCCATTCAGTGAGCTAATGGGGCTTAGAAGGGACCAGGAGGCAGTACAATGCTGTAACATGCCTCCAGTGGAGAATCTGTTAGTTTGCTGGGAACTGAAACAGCTCAGTGACAGGATAAAAGAAACATGCTCAGGTACTGGCTTTTGACCCTCTGTTTTTAACAAAAAAATAATAATTTTTTAATAAAATTAAACTTAATTTAATAAAAAGTTCAATATTTGTATATATTGGACGGGTTGCAACCTTTGATAGCTGCAAATTTTGGCCTAGCTCTCCAAGAAGCATTGTCAGTGGTGTGGACGGGACTTGTGAAAAGAAGAGAATTAATTTTGTCATGGTTGAAGCTTCCAATATTACAGAAGTCAAAATGCTTATGCAGTGGCCTTGATCTCAGATAATTTCTGTGCATCTTTCATTATCACATGGTTTTCCAAAATGTATGAGTAGTCCAGCCTGAAGAATGTTCAGCTTTAATTGTTTGGTGCTGTATCTTATGCCTTACCAGTGACAAACATTACCCATATATTTTACCTTTGAATTAGTTCAGGTTTCTTTTCATCTGCTGTTAATTCAAAGGCTTTGTTACAATAGTCACTTTAATTCTCCTCTTTCATCACCTGTCGCTTCCACTCTGTCTCAGTTCCAGTCTTTTCCCTGTCTTCTAACCGCAGAAAAAAAGAAAACCAATCTCTTCCATACCTGGGAAGAATACATTTTGAATGGCCTACATATTTCCACCTTATCTTGCAATATCTGTCTCTGCAGTGACTGTAACGAATACATACACAAATTAAGCAATTTAATTTTTTTTACATTTTTTTTTTTTTGTTTTCTGGAGGTGATAAATTTTAATATTTATGGCTTCAAGACAACCACATCAGGTCATGGGATCAGGAGGGACAAAAGCTATCCCAGCTGCTTTCCTAATTGCACCCCTTGCCATAGCAGAAGCTGAGCCTCAGAGGCTAGGATCAATGGTCTTCGGTATTCAAGCTTTGATTTGCATTTGGGTGTTCCCACACTTTGAAAGCTTTGATTTCTATACTCTGACACCAGTCTCTTCTGTTCTTGGGAAGTCACCAAATCTCTCTGCACCTTTGTATTGGGAAATAATAAACTTTGCCTGACCACTGCAGGATCTTTGAGATGGAAGTAATTTTCCATTATAAGTCTTTATAATGCCAAACACAACAGAAGACTTCTCTAGATCTGAAGGAATGACCATATTAAAACCACTGTGAATAATTAGGAATAGCCAGTAATTGTGGGGTTTTTCCATTCAGGCAGACATGTACTGAACAAGCTGCATTCAGTAATGTTTTGAAGAACTGACCTTGCAGGAAAGAATGACACCGGTACTAGCTTTGGAGAAAAACAAGATAACGAAAGTAACGGCAATAGCAACTATTTTAAAATCAGGACAGCCCTTTGTAGGCACGGACAATAGCCTTTAGCTAATTAGTTTATAAGCTAATATCAGATTCGAACCGTGTTGACCAATAATGTAATGCCATGTTTGTAACACTGATAAGAGAAAAGTATATATTCTGTGCTATCCGGCTAATAAATGAGATTTTTCCTTCAACCACATTGGCTGTTCATGGAGATCTCCAAGCCCGATCTGCAACAAGTAATATTGCTTGTGATGTGGTTTATCTCAAGTAAATTCTATTATTTTGCCTGGACTACACAAAGATGAACAATGTCAGGGTCAGAAAGAAGATCTCCAGAGCTGTAAGCACATAGTCGTAAGATGGCTTTACCTAAAATCCCAGTGAGATTTTTAATTTATGAAAACATTAGGCACAAATAAAAGACCTGAGGCATGCCAGAGAGTGAGTTTATAGTGCACCCCATGCTCTGCTGATAACAATTCTTTTCATGTAGCCATACTTATACAGTGAAAATTAAACCAGACATGACTAGGACTGTTGATTTACCAGGCTAATAGTTCTGCCAAGGACAGCAGGGTAAATGAACTTAACCACTACTCAGCTAGGCTGAAGCAGCAAATTTCTCCAGTATAATACACTAACTAGGTGAGGACATGAGTCACAGACCTGTAGCATGGAGACTCACTGTGAAGTACAGGCTGTAGAAAACAAAAGGAAATTACTCAATCACTCACAGCAGCCATCACATCATCACAGATTAACCAGCAGGTATCTACATATTTTAGCAGCTGTCTTCCTTTTTGAAAGAAATAACTCATTCAACAAATCCTCACCAACTGTAGCTGCTAGAAATATTGAGTCCTTTTATGACAACTTAAAAAAAAAAAAGTAACCAACAAACATTCATTCCAGAATACTACAGAAGATGAAGAGTGCAGGTAGTTCCCACATCAAGGACCTAGTTCTGCAATCCTGCCTTATCCTGTGTATGACATAGAATACATGAAGTTACAATGACAGATTATAAAAGCAGCCTCCTCAGCTTCCTGACTATTGGAAGGTGCTCCTATGAGGTGCTCTGCCCTTTTGCTGAAAGACAAGCTGTTGTACAGTTTTTCTAGCTTCCTCACTCAATGGCCATTCCCTGGTGACTAGTGAGAAGTCATACCCATCCAGTCAGACTCAGGCTGAGCTACATTCAACCAGCAGACTGTTAAGTCTAAATACAATCAACTGTACTTATATCTAAGTACAGAATAGCTGCCCCTTAAATGAGTCACAGCTGGTTTACTAAACAGCAGGCCATCTGCTTATGTGACACAGATGGCTAAGAACAGAGCACCTCTAGGCCTTACTCTTTTCCCTGGCTCCAGGTCAAAATAAAGGAGAGTTTTGATCTTCGTATTGTCAGAGACAGACCCCTCTGTCACTGAGGAAGGCTTCTGCAACACAGTAGACTGTTACAGTAAGCATAGGGAACTGACAGAGCAGCTGCAGGATGCTCCAAGGGGCTGCTCCAAATATGTCTCAGGGGAGATCAAGAAGTTCATACAACACACAAAGACCCTTATGTCCTCAGGCATAAGAAGAAAGAAATCTTGTTGTTATCACACTTCAAAAAATTGTGAAACACTCTGACACCATAGTTGTGTCCAAGAAGAGAAAGTGATTTTTAAAAAAGAAGCAAGCTGTGGAAATAATGAAAAAATAAGGCTTGAAGGTAAAATTGCATAAATGGAAATCTGTAGAGTATGGGAAGGGATACCTTTGTGTCCTGGTTTGGGCCAGGATAAAGGTGATTTTCTGTTTTGTACTTTTGCTTTCAGCCAAGTTTCTTGTAAGTAGCTGCACTTGCTGAAATTAACAGCAAGTTTCTCAGACAGTGTCTGCTTCTAGGACTGATAACACTGGATGTTTATAGTTACTGCTAGAGATTGGTATGCAGACCAAAGGACACTGCTCAGCTCTGAGGAACATTTTGCCCTCCAGAAGGAGTAAAGAGGTCCCATCTGAACCTCTCCTTTGGGGAGGGCCAGACAAGATAGATGCCAGAACTGACCAGAGTATTCCATCCCATACGCGTCATACTCAGTATAAATTTGAAGGATCACGAGGGTCAGATCCCTTCTTCTTCCTGTTCTTCCTGCCTTTCCTTCACCTGTTCCCTGTTTGCTTTGGCATCCTGGGAGGATTCTGTCCCTTTGTCTGCCTGTTCACCAGCACTCCCAGGTCCTTTTCCTCAGGGCTGCTTTCAAGCAAGTCACTGCCCAGACTATATTGATGTTTGTGATTGCCCTGACCCAGATCCAGGACCTTGCCCTTGGTCTTGTTGAACTTCATGAGGCTGGAATGACCCCACTTTTTCAGTCTGTCATGGTTGCTCTGGATGGCATTCCTCCCCTCCAGTATGTCAGCTGCACCACACAGTTTGGTGTCATCAGCAAACTTGCTGAGGGTGCACTTAATGCCACCATCCATGTCACCAATGAAGATGTTAAACAGATGTTAAAACTCAATACTGATCCATGCGGGGCTTCACTTGTCACTGGCCTCCACTTGGACATGGGCCCATTGACAGCCACTCTTTGGGTGCAGCCATCAAATCTGAGCTGTTCATCCATTGAACCCATATTTTACGAGCTTGGAGAACAGGATGTAGTGCAGGACTGTGTTGAAGGCTTTGCTCAGGTCCAGGTAAATGAGGTAAGTTCTAGGTAAATATTACATGTATGAATCTTGCCAGACAAATCTTGTCCAGTGCATAAACACCCCAGTACAGATAAACTGGTGCCTTTCTATGGCACTGCTGTCTAAGAAAAATTTGTTTTATAGAAGCTTCACAGAATCAGGAAATCAGGAATTTGCTCTTCCTTATAAATACAAATGAGAGTAGTTCTAGGATGCTTTTTTTCTTCTTCTTTTTTTCAAAAAGTGTCTTTAAAATGTTTTCTTTGCTAATGTATTTTGTTAAGAATCATTGGGAAATGACTGGAGACTTTTAATTTCTTACTATTGGGAAATATGTTTGTAGGAGAAATGCAGGGACAAGACTATCAATTGAGTCTCTTGTCTTGAAACTAAATTTGTTCTGTTATATCTCAGCTCAGAAACTTCAACAGAAAAGCAGTGAGATATGATGCCCTGGTGCCTTTTAATTCTGTTCTTCAAAGAGGAGACAATTGTTCTTCCACCTTCTTCACTAGACCAATCTATATGTTTTTGATGTAAGGAGATAACAGTCCTGTTGCTGTTGTTGTGCTCTTATTGTCTTCATTCGGTACTACTGGTGCTGAACAGAGAACTGATTCGTACTCTGTGAGGGTGTTTCTCAAAGACTTTCTTCCAAAACTTCAGAGGACTTAATGAACTCACTTATTTTCTTCAGATGAATACTTAATGAATTCTCAGTGCTGGACATGAAAAAAACAAATTCATGTTCATCTCTGATGTGGTGGGATGAAAGAAAAATGGCAACAGATATTGGGTACCCGGTTCCTGGGTGTGACTGACTACTGACAAGTAGACCTAGCAGAATGCCATAGACATGGGAGAGAGGAGGAGCAACTCAGCTGAGCACTCACACTGTCCAGACTCTGGCTGACAAACAATACTGGAGAAATTGTGAGGCATTCAGTGGCAGACATATATTTGCATGATAACCTGGCAAGTGCCACTAGAAAATTATATGTTGCCTGGGTCGTTTGAACAGGGCTACTTTATCAAAATTGCCTTCTGTTTTGCCAGTTTTCCATTTGATTTTACAGTTGGAAAGCCAAAGCTTGTTTTCTCGGCACTGCTATCATTAATCAGCATAGAGAAAGTGAGATCCAGAGAAGCCAACTTCAAAACAACTGACAACTGCAAAAGAGAAGCTTTGCATTGAAACAACATGTTGACTCTGTGGGCAAGTGGGCATATTTAGCACTGCCAGAAGCTTTCAAGTGCTCATAAAATGTGCTCTGAAGTAGACTTTCATGTCAACAATCAATACTGGGCATATAAAGATGTAATGACTGGCACTTTCAAATTATAGAAGAGATTACAGTGTGGTGTTTTTAAACGCAAATCCAGATATTTGGGCTTCATAAAGTACAATGAGATTCACTATTATTAAGGATATATGTCAATATATTCCTACTAAATTTCATAATGACAATACTTGATACAATTGAAGACTATGGTAGAAACAGGTAGAGACCAGTAGAAAGAGGTAGAAAAAGGAAACATGTAAACAGCCCTCCCATCCATGGACATGTCCCCTCCAGTCACATGAAAGAAATTCTGCTCTTTTACTAACTATCCAGCCAGTAATTATGTCTATCAAGTAATTGGTCAATTACAGGTATACATTGCTTTGCAAAAGACTGGGAAAGCAACTGGAGGTGAGTGCTTTTAAAAATGAAATGCCTAGATGGATCATCTAATACAAATCTTGTACAAATCAGAATGCAGGTGTCAGTGGCCGCATTCTGTTCCCACTGTGCATTATTTAATGCAAACTCTATGAAATTAAAGTCATATACCTTCTTCACTTTCATGAAGGCACTGCACAGGACTCAGGAAGTATTCAGCTGTGTTATGCCACATTAGTCTATGCAGAGGTTGGTGGCCAAGAAGAGCAAAGTAGTCATGCAAGATTCGAGGAAAAAAAAAACAAAACCCAACCCCCTCTTCTTTCTTCTCTCAGTACTTCTCTTCCTATTGTCTGAATCCACAGAGATAATCAGCATCTCTGTACCAACTTCTGTTTTATGTGGTCTGCTCATCTAATGTTGGCCAGTTACTCATACTCCATCCCTTGACTTTGTGAGGCATAATTAATTATTTGCTACCTATCTGTTTCAGAAGAAAAGCTAGAATTATACATGCAAAAGCAAGCCTAGTTTTAGTTTAGCATTGTAATCCCAAGCCAAGGCCTATATCTCTATACTGTCTCTCCAGGAATGTTTTGCAATGTTGTGACTAGCTCTTTATATCTTCCCATTCATTTCTTCCTTTAGCTTTCCACTCCAATGGCATGTCAGATTTTTTCAGTACAAGGTTATAAAAGCTTTACTGGTTTCTTGTCTCATTGTTTTTTGGTACTGTGCAATGAGCAGTATATTCTTCTATTTCAAAGTGAACGTTCAGTTGTGGTATAAATGCCAACAAAGTGGACCAATAGGCTAAAACACCCAGAAACAATAAAATTAAAAGTAGGCTGCCATATCCAGATCTTTGTTGTATTCTTCTCTTCATCAAGAACTTTGAATCAGCAATCTTAAGCAAGGCAGGGGACTTGTCTAGCATTATATTCATGGCACTGATGGATGAACTCGTTCAAGATGGGGAAAGGTAAATATTATGATGCTTGGCATTGGATTCCCTAGAGTTTTTAAGTTCTTTGAAGTTTCATACTGCTTCAAAAGAGGAGGAGAATTTACTTGTGCTGTTCAGATTACAAAGGCCTGCCAACAGGGGTGTAGCTCACATACTGGTCTATCAAGGTCCTGAATGGCACGGTCATCTGGCACTAAAGATTGTTCATTTGTTTTCATGCTCATGCTAATAAAATAGCACCACCAGCACTTTTGGGACCTAGTTCATCCAGGGACTGTGAAACACTTCGCAAAAATCAGTAAACATATTGACAATGTTAATGAGTGTGGAAGTCACCCACAGTTTAAAGACCTTTCTCATAATACTTCAAGGTATTCCTTGCATAGGATGAGCCTGCTGACTCCTCGCTGATCATCTACCAGGGGTGACAGATCACTTTTGCATTGTTATAAAATGCTGACACCTATCTAGAATAGCCTAATTATAAAAATACAACCTCCGAAAAAGTTATAGTGGGTCACAGAACACCTATCACAACAGTATAACTGAGACATTGCTGTTTTGCTCTTACTGGAGCTTTCCATTAACTATTGCAAAGTAGCTTCTGCTGCTTAATATTTTGTTGGCTTCTTAGTTCACCAGCTAACAACTAAGACCTTTTGAGCCATCTGTTAGGGAAGTTCTTGATTTGGTCAAAGATACAGTTATTGACTCGTTGGGCAAGTGGGCATATTTGGCACTACCACAAGCTTTTAAAGCTAAAGACATCATTTGGTACTGAGTAAATCCTTCTGGAATGACACAGATTTAATCTTGGGTGAATATTATGCAAGTAGCATTTCAATGACAAGCAGGTGAGCTGATAAGATGTTTTTGTTCACTGTAAAAATGGGTGCATGTGGACTGAAAAAAAAACATGGCCACAAAACCACATATGTCTTTATTAGGAAACCAGAATATGTGAATATCAAACCTAACTTCAGAGAGTCACTTTTTCAATGAGTCATCTCAACTGATGATTTTTGAAATCAGTGTAATAATAACAAAGTCAAACCTGACTGTCTATGTTTAACTTCAGCTATCAACTTTAAACAGTGGAAACATGAGATCAAAGTATGCAAAAATACTGAAGTCAGAGCTACTTAAATATATATGTTTCTGCTGCATCTGGAGACCTTGTTTGAGCCCCTCAGTGCCAAGGATTATGTGAAAATATTTCCTTTAGAGCCAAAATGAAGGAAGATAAAAGACTGGCAATGCAGAGAAAAGCACATTTCTGAACTTCCAAGCTTTTTTCACAGTCACTGCAGTTATTATCCTCTTGGTGGATTGTTCTGTGTTTAGAATCAGATTTACTGAAAGACAGAAAATCCAGGAGCAGATCATCTTCAGCCCAAATAGTAATACATAATAAACCAGAAAAAAGAATCATACACCCAGTCCTCAGCATTCACTGATAAAGTAATCACTGACATAGCCTGCCAGAAATAATTGTATCTAATGATCTGAGTGAAAACACAACAGATTCTGTTGTAACAGGGCCAGCTTAGGCAATTTCAATTTGACCAGTCCATGCAAATGATCCTTACAGCGTGATCCACAAAACAAAATCCTCAAATCAGAAACTAAACAGAGTCATGCCAGCTAAGTTTCTTAGTGTTTAAAGACCAGTCACATGCTGATAGATCGTAAATAGCATTCTGAGAAGTTGCAAGACTCTTAGGCTTGCAGCCAGTGGCTAACAAAAACATGTCCTTCCAACATGGTTTCAGTGCTGGGAGGTGTCACAATTGTTGTCACTGACATAAGAAGCTGTATCAGCTGCATACTCTACAGAAAGACGTGCACAGTAGGTGGGCAGGTAGAAGGAGGGAGAAAAGGAATGCCTCCATCTCGATGACCTGTGTTGCTAGCTTACAGGAGCACCACAAGCCCACATTGCTGCTCTGCACGGAAGCCGAGACACTGGGAAAAGAACACCCCGCCCACAGCAACCCCTGCAGGAAGAAATAATGGAAAGCCAAGTTGTCTTTCATGCTCCCCTTTTCCAGAGTCTGCCCTGAAAACCTCTGGCCATTTCTTGAAGAGGCAAATGCTACATATACTGTGAAACACAAGAATTGGTCCTAAAGAAAATATGCATGCTGTCTACACACCTATCTGCTGACATCAGTGAAACTAGCTCAATTCCAGAGTGACTCCCTGCTTTAGAAGCACAGACAGGAGGAGCCATCTGTACTGACAACATGTTTCTTGGGTTTTTTCATCACCATGTGCTGTCCAATAATTTAGCCCATTTTGTATGGATAGTATATAATCTGGTATCCCAAAATAGTTCAAGACTATGGTTGGTTAAATGGTTAAATTAAGCAAACTTATTCTTGAAAGACTGATTTGTTTTTGGAATTCAGCATTTCTTTTATGCAATCTTTTTCTGCTTGAATATTCTTTAGTCTTTATGAACATAGTCACATTTGCTTGAAAAGTTCCTAACAACTTCCACATGATGTTGTTCTTCAAGACAGGTACAGTTTAACAATGGAAGTGGGTTGCAAAGTTAAAAAGGTTACTGTTTCTCCATTATGTTGTAAGTGTTTTTATGATATTTAACATACACTGTGAATCCTTTACAAATATTCAGTATTTCCAGTTCCAGGCACTAAAAAATGAACTTTACTCAAATATCATGCACTTTAAAAATGATGGTTTTAATTCATCTGCCTCATAGTTTACAGTTTTTAGGAATTTTCTTTTCCTCCTAATAGGACACAAAGTCCTTTTAAATTCACACCTGAAGTGTTGTGTTCACTTCATAAAGTCTGCTCAGCATCTACAGGGACTACATCCCAATTCAGGAAGGTTTTTGAGTCACAACAGCAGCCTCTTTGCTTTCTTTGAAACACAGGTAGCCTAAATTCTTTATTTGCTTCTCTCTGCTGTGGTAAGGCAAAAACTGCACAGCAAGCAGAAGTAACTCAGGCCACACAGCAAAAAAGGAGTGGTTAGATAGTGGTAGGAGAAAAATCCCAGTGGACACTTAGAGTCCTCTCTGTTGAATTACAAGGAACATTTAAAGATGTTACTGCATCCTTGTCTTGTTCTTAAGCTTTCCCCTGAACACTGTTTTGGCTTCTCTTGTAGAAAGAGACCTGTGCTATCCTGTGCTATATAGTGTACTTCCAGAGTCAAATTCCCTCTTTAGGGAAGGCAGCTATATGTTGTGTCTTTCACGGATACTATGATTTTAATTCCACTTATCCTTAATGCATTCTGAGATTATCTGTTTGACAGGATATTCCAGCTCAAACCCAGGCACTGGGCCCAGAAGCCTGAGCTGACAGGTCAAGCCTCATAGCTGTTCTTCATAGCACCAGGTCAGCAATGCTTCAAGTGGACAGTTAATATTACACATGTGCTTAAATTTCATAATCATTCAGACAAGCATTTAAGTGGTTGAAATCAACTATCTATGTAAAGTGGTACACAAGATCCTTATATCCACCAAGATCTGAGATTGAGATTTCCTACTAAGATTCCAGACAGGCCTGCGAGAAGGCATAGTAGGAAGCCTTTCTACTAAAGTTGTTTAATTATATATTAGATAAAGTCACTGTCTGTGGAGAGAAAAAAAAAACCAGCAGCCTGTGGTCACTGATTTTTGGTTATTATCATCTTTGAAAAATCATCAAAAATTCTGAAAAATCCAATTGTCTTCAGAAAACCAGCAATCAAACAAATCAAACCTTCCATGACTATATCCTAGTCTAGAACACTTCCTGCCTTGCAAGAAAGGACAAACTATTTGGCTATGAAAACTATGTGAAGAATGGCAACAGTACATTTGTGCACAAAGACCTAAGGGAACCAGGAAGAAAATATAAAATTATTGAATCACCACAGCAAACCATTTTCTTCCAGAGCCTTCAATACGCCTAGCCACGGGGAATACAGCTGATGAAGGTTAAAAGCATTAAACTGTGCATGCAGAATAATTCTCAGTGGGCTCAAGGCGTAGAGCCTCATGTTCCAGGTTTGAAGACACTGAGGTCTGGGAACAGGGTTCAGAAGATTATAAAGCTTGTGAAATGCAAAACTGGATCTAGTTAATACTGTAACTTTTCATTGCAGTTGAATTTCCCTCGAAATCCAAAGACTTTGGTTCAAAATCTTGAAATTTCACTCAACTACTGTGAGCACTTGAGAGCAATTCTCATAATAGCAAGCTCTCCCCAAATGCTGCTATTAACTTGACAGCTGATTATTAGGAATTAAATGCCAAGGGGACACAGATATTCTGTCATTCTTCTGTATATTATGCTTTCTTGCAGAGTGCCAGAAAATCAAGTGACTTGATAAACAAACAGAAAATTCCCCTGGAATCAGCACTGAGCTGCTGTTGATACTAGACCAGCAAATCAAAGCCTGAAGGATTGCATTAACAGAAGAGCCTACCAAATCTGCCAATATCTTGAACCTAGCACAATGCAAGTAATTCATCATCTGCAAGATAGACATGTCCTTGAGATGGAGTCCTGCTTGTTCCTTTCACACAGCTCCCTTCATCAGGATTTAGCAATTCATTTACAGGGCCAGAGCTGACACTTCAGTATTGGTAAGCAGAGGAAAAAAAAAAAAAAAAAAAAAAAAATACCCGTCATGGTTTAATAACGCCAATTCTGCCACCTAGTGACCAAGCAAAATTAACCTAGAGTTTATGAACGGGCTGAGGGATCGTTGGCCCAAGCAGCTCCAGCTGTGCCATAGCTGGCAGATGGGCAGAGCCGTCAGTATATATGGTTCCCCCAGGTAGTCTGCCTACACACTCAGAGCATAAAAGGACAAAGTACATGCTGCTCAGCTGTGCATGAGAAAGCTGACCAAGCCCGTATATAGAAGCCCAGTCCAAAGATCATCTCATGCTGGAACCACTGCTGAATTTGTACCTTGTCTTCAGAAAGCTCAGTAAGTAGGTTCAGCTATTACCTGCACTGAAACACAGTGCTTGGAAGGGGGAAGGCAGAAGGCACTGATGTTCTTTTGCCAGTCCTTTGGCTTACTGAACAGTGAGTCTGATTTGGGCCCCAAATCTCCAGCAATGGGTGGTGGTTCAGCAGGACTTTCCTTCAGAATTCACATGGACTCTTTAAAGCACCTGCTCAGGGAGAAGCTCCAGTAGGTATTTCTAGGCTAGATATGTGTAAACTTATTTCTACCTGCTGTAATTTTCAGTAGCTACCTATAGTAAAACACTTTCCAAGCTTTTGTAAAGTGAATGACAAATAGATAAACAACCACAGCTGAAAAGCGATAGACACAAAAATCTGATCTGTTTAAAGGTCTGTATTACTACTTAATAAACTCTGCAATATATCATTAAAATCTTGGTATGGTCAGAGTTGCAAAGAGAATCTGGGCTTGCCATCTCCATCTTTCTTGCTCTAACAACTTAACAATCCTTTGTCCACAGGTACTTGTGCATCTCTTTTATGTCCTTCATAAGACTGCTGTAAAAAAATAGCTGCTGAAGTAAAGCTTCCTTTTGACTGAAATGGGGTTTCAGTCAGCTAAAGTCTTTATTTTCAGTCTTTCTTACTACATCTGTAGCCTGGAATATTTCATCATAATCTGTGGAACTAGAACAAGGCCAGTAGAGAGTTCCAACAAGGATCTTCAGAACCTTGTATGTCTTACAGCTATTCATCATTGTCCTAGGAAAATAAATGTATCTATTCAGAAAGGCTTTTCTATTGCACTTCAGTATACACTTAGCTTTAGCTGGTTTCCTGGTTGAAGCTATAGCATTTAAGCAGCTTTGTTCAGCTGTGAGATGGAAAAAAAAGAAGTGAAAGAAAAAGTATTAGGTCTCTCTGAGTAACTTTTTGTTTCATTTTGTATCATGCTGCTATTTGAAAATCTTTGGAAAGCACTTTATCCTTTTGTACATGTATTCTGTACACTTGGAATCCCAGGCACCTGGGATTATCACAGTGACACTGTTAACTATATGTAAATCAACAGAAAGCTGTCATGCAAAATAGAAATGCTATGTTCTTGTTGATTAAATCATGCATTAGCACAACCAAACACAGCAAGATTCCAGTAAGAGAGAGGAGAATGACAGATCTTTTTCCACAGTATAAATATTTTATCCTCTGTTTCCATCTGGTTTCTCAGCCTGTCCTATTCTTCTCATGGAACAGAAAGCTCTAGCTACTGTTTGAAAGCATACTCTCTAAGGAAGTGTTTGTTTCAATAACAGGTTGGATGAAGAAAATTATGGGAGAGGGAAATGGAAATTCACATGCATGACAGAGGAGATCCAGAAAATTTTTTTATTTGTATCTTCTTCTGTGGGACTGAACAGTGTACACATTACTGAAGACAGCAGAATGGGCACAGTGGACCTGGGTGTAGAAATCTATGAATTACTCCATCTAAAAAGTGATGGACATGAAGCATGGGCATGAATGGGCATGAAGCTTTGGTTTTCTTATACAATATTGTCCTACATGTCCAGTAGGATCAAAAATTCCACACTGACCCTAAATGGATATTCCTGGATCTATACTGCAGGTGATCCCTAAAATGACTCATGATTTTGTTTCTCCACCCTGAGATGACATTAAGCTCTGATTTTCAGAGCCAATACTAGGTCTTGCATATGTGTGCATAGTTATGGTGGTAGTAATTGTAAGTATTAAATAGAAGTGTACCAAAGCACAAATGCATCTAGAAAGCATGCAGTGAAAAGTCTTGTACAGACAATCAGCTTGCTATCCAGTGTGCATTGGTACCAGAGCTAAAGCATTTGTAATTCTTTATATGTCAGAAGAGTCACTATGTCACAACTGAGGGCAGGGTACAATTTTCCTGCTTCAGAGCAGTGAGGCACACTAAGACAGACAGACACAGACACAGAGCTAAACATTTATTTTCTCCCAGAATTCCTTTTTTTATTATTATTTTTTTTTTTCCCTGATAGAAAGGGGACAACACACTCCTTTGTAAATGTCACTGTCAGTTCTGCATAATGTGTCACTGAAAAGGTGTCCATTCAAAACAACTATTACCTAACAAACAAGTGCTAATGTTACTTCATGCCCACATAGAAACTCACAGGGAGGAACCACTGCTGCAGGAGGTATTCAGACAGACAGAGGTAAAAGAAAACACAGGAACAGCAGGAGTCAATATCCTCTATACTCAGCATGACAGTAGTTCACCTGCCTTGCCTTCACTGGTGTATCAGACACAGTGTTTGACACCTGCCTGAGGACTTCTATCATGACTCACAGAACAAAACCTCCTCTCAACAGAATGAATCTGAACTCTAAGACAAAAGTGATCTCTCCTGCAAGCTCAGTGGCTGAGGCAGAGGTTATTTCTTCTAAGCCTGAAAACATACAGAAATGCCACAGGAAAACGTTCCATGGGCAATAGACTACCACAGAAGTGTTGTTCTAAAGGACCAAATTTTGGTCAGCTATCTTAATTCTTTCAAAGGCTAACCTCCCCCATTGGAAAAAAGTGGACCAACCCATTAGAAGGATGCAAGAAGTCCCTCTTCCAGCACTTGGACACCATCAATAAGCAGCAAAGTACAAGGTTTTGACACATTGTGGAATTGGTGGCTCTGATCAGAGAAAAGCTTCACAGCAGGGTAACATTTATTCTAGAAAAGCCTCTGAGGTTGAACTGTTGGGAAATGTGATGGAATAAAAGCTAAAAAGGAAGGCAGGCATCTCAATCATCACTGAAGCTCTTTGAGACTTTACTGTCACTTTTATTAAAGTGTTCTCTTACTGTTTTAAGAAATATTTTCGCTAAGCAGTTTCTCATTGGAAACAACAAGTTCTTTAAAAATTAAACTTCTTGTGGCATTGCACAAGTAGTGTCCTAAATCTGCCAGGAAAGGATTTTGATACTTGAAGTACAATGTCTGATCTATTCCAGACTCTGTCCTTGGTCATTAACACAAGCATACACAACCATTCAAGGAGGGAGGAATTCACTAGGAAAATGAGTGAACAACATCACAATTGTTTCAACAGCATCTGCAATACCTTACTAATTAGCTGATTAACTAATAAACCCCACCTTTCATATTTTAAAAAAGAACCAACAAGGTTTCAATTCCTTTTTTTTTTTTTTTTTTCATATTGCAGAAGAAAGAGCTACTGAAATCTGTTTTTGTAGGATGATAGTCGTTTTACTACTTATAAGGAGGTTTTATGGTGTAGAGTCCAGTGTCCAAGATAAGTCATCTGAGAACCAGAGAATTTGTGTTTTCTCCCTCTGCTCACAAATCTTTATGCCTTTCACTGTTGTCATTCATTTACTGCCCTTATTTTTCAAACACAGACTTGGCATACTTTGAACTTGCCTCAAATGCACAGTCCATTCAGAAGGGGCTGCTGCTCTACAAGGGAGGTGAGCTTGTAGCTGGGAGCCTTATTATGTCTCTTGTGAGCAGGGAGGTCACCAACAAGGACCCAAGATGCAGAGCAGCAAATCTGTGTCAGGATCAGGGCCAGAGATTGCAACTGCGGTCAGACGGATGAAAGACAAGACAGCCTAATGTCAAGCCAAACATCTCAGCCAGTGGGTTTGGGTCAAGGTGAGGACTGGGCCTGACACATCTGTTTACACAGCTGTGATGTGGCACAGCAGTAGAATCTCAGCTTAAGAGCAACTCCCAAAGGACAGGAGGGGCAGGACCTCACCTCTGGCCTTCCTTACAATAGGTCTTACTGGTGAAGGAGCTGACCTAGGGCTCAGACAGCTAAACTTAGTGCAGCTAAATAAATGCCTGGAAGGCAGATGTGCTCTGGGCCCTACATAATGAAGATCTGAAGCAGAAGGGAGAGTCTGAAAGTCTCTGGAGAAGGAGACTCCATAAACTCTCTGGGCAGCCTGTTCCAGTGCTCCCTCGCCCTCACAGTAAAGAAGTTTCTCCTCATGTTGAGCTGGAACTTCCTATGTTCTAACCTAAACCTATTGTTCCTTGTCCTATTACTGGGCACCAATTACAAGAGATTGGCCTCATCCTCTTGACACCCACCTCTCAGATATTTAGAAACATTAATAAAATCCCCTCAGCCTTCTTTTCTCAAGGCTAAACAGCCCCACTTCCCTCAGTCTTTATTCATAGGAGAGATGCTCAAGTCCCTTTATCATCCTCATAGCTCTGCATTGGACTCTTTCCAGTAGATCTGTGTCTCTCTTGTGATGGAGAGCCCGAAACGGCATACGGTATTCCAGGTACAGTCTCACCAGAGCAGAACAGAGAAGGAGCAGAACCTGCCTAGATTCAATGGACACATTTTCTTGATGTACCCCAGGATACAATTAGCCTTCTTGGTCACATGGACACGTTGTTGACCCATGGAGAATTTACTGTCCACTAGGATTGTAAGGTCTTTCTCCATGGACCTGCTTTCCAGCAGGATATCCCCTCATCTGTACTGGTGTTTGATATTATTCCTTCCCAGATGCAGGACTCTGCACTTGTCCTTACTGAACTTCATGATGCTGATTTTTGCCCAGCTCTCCATCCTGTCCAGACCTTGCTGGATAGCAACATAGCTTTCTGGTGTATCAGCCACTCTTCCCAGCAAACTTGCTGAGGGTACACTCCATCCCCTCAAACACGTTGTTGATTAAGATGCTGAACAAAACTGGACCTAGAACTGATCCCTGGGGATTCACAACCCTCTGAACTGTGTTGTTGAGCCCATTATCAATCTAACTCACAGTCCACTTGTCTATTCCACATTTCTTGAGTTTTGTTAAGGACATGTTCTAGGATACTGTCAAAACCTTCATTGAAGCCAAGGTATATGACATCAACTGCTCTCCCTTTATCTACCTATTTGGCCATGCCTTTGTAGAAGGATATCAGGTTTGCCAAGCAAGATTTCTTGACAAGCTTCTTTTCTTTCAAGCGGTTAGAGATTGCCTCCAGAATGAGCTGCTCCACTACCTTTCCACAGGGATGGTGGTAGTAATAGTTGGTCTGTAGTTGCCTGGTTTTTCCTTCTTGCCCTTTTTGAAGACTGGAGTGACACTGGCTTTCTTCCAGTGCTGAGGCATCTCTCCCAGTCTCTGTAACTTTTCAAAATTATGAAGAGTGGCTCAGCAATGTCAGCCAGCTCTCTCAGCATACATGGATGTACCTCATTGAGGCCCATGGATTTGTGTGTTTTCAGTTTATCCAAGCAATCTCTAACCCAGTCCTCACTGACTAGTGGAAAGTCTTCCTACTTCCAGTTGTGTTCCCTTACTTTTAGCAACTAGTTATTAAATCAATGGTTATGAGAAAGGCAGACAAAAAATCCTGCAGACAAATCCTGTATTTGTATGCATTATAAAACAATTTACCCAGTGGATAGTATTCCAGCATTTAGGAGAATATTTTGCCAAGTGAAACAGATGTAGCCAGAACAAAAAAAATACAACCCTAAAAAATGACTGTGTTCCTGCAAAACACTCAAACTGTGTTCTGAGTTTGAAGGAACAATCAGAAGCAACAGTATCTCTGGAAATTCTGCAGGTGAGCAATAGCCTCCAGGTAATCAAAGATACAGTGCTCTCAAGAAAAATTGCTTGTAAAATTAATAGGACTTACTCTTCTTGAGAATAATGTCAGCCAATTTTTTCTTTGGTGTTTATATCATAGTAAGCATTGAAGAAATGCAAGGATATTTTTTTTTCCCCACCTGAGATTTTTGTGTCCTCAGACCCCACAGCTGTTAGTTTGAAGCTACATCAGTCAGCACAAACCAAGGGACAGAAGCAGCCTGATACCCGATACTGCTGAGCAGGTGCAGTCTGTATCTACTAGAGCACATATATTGTTCACAATACCACTCAGGTTTTCATGACCAGTGAGGATGAAACCCCTCCAACTAGACCAGCTAGGTCACACAAGCTCTTATCACTTGCAAAGTTTAAATTATTCTCTTAAATAGCCAATGTGGTTTTTTTTCAAAAAGAAAGTAAAAATTAATAGGAGGTGATTGATGCACAGAGCTTTTGGAAATCTCCATCTTTCATGCAAGCCAGAAAAATTAACAGAACACTAGATTTTCAGACATTCTTATAATCACTTACAAGCTTTCACTAAGCAGAGCATTTAGTTTGGTGTTAACATTAAGTGTGCCTGTGGGTGTAGGAAACAGGCAAACTGAGATCCTTTATTTTAAATAAATATTTATTTTTATATACATACAAACTTATTTTTGTAATTGAAGTGGTGGGCATTATATAAAAATAAATTTTCAAATTTTTAGTGCCACAATTTTAAAGATTAACATGGATGATGCAAAGAACAGTGAGGCTGGGATCTTTACAACTCACCCTAGAAGGAAGATGCCCAGGCAGATGGACTGGACTCAATGATCTTTCAAGGTCCCTTCCAGCCCCTAACATTCTGTGATTCTGTGTGATTCTGTGAAATTCTGTGTGACCGCTTACAGCTTCTCCAGTTAGCTTTCCGTGCCAGCTGCACTGGCAGTGTGCGTACTGCCAGCTGCGGTATGGATCTGAATTACTCTTAGCCCTGTGGAAGCCCCATCTCTCTACTCACCTTGCTGGTATAACTCAGCCTCAAAGTTTCAAAAGAGTACTTTCAAGGATGTATCCTCATGCAGAGGATACTCATCAATATTTTGAGATCCATCAGTGCCTATTCACCTACATTCAGTATATGAATGATAGTTTGTGTCAGTGATAAAGCACTATTTGGTCTTAAGCCTGCATCTGAGTTGAATGCCGATTCTGAGTCCACTGAAGATGTTCTCCACAACCAATAGTCCAGACCTGTGCCAAGTTAGCAACCTTTAGTTGTCCATTACTATAACTAAGCTATAAAATCCATCACAGCCGCCTAAGCTAGCCTCTGGAAAGTGGTGTCTCTTTTCCTCTTCTCTCACACAAAAAACTGTACAGAAAAGCCAGACACATAGCACATTGAACATGTGGCATGTCTCCTTTAGTGTCTTACTCTGAGAAAAAGCTGAATCTTCCTTGATGAATGCTTCCTTGCATGGCATTAAGGAGTGTAGTGTATAACAGTGCCTCCCTCCAAAGCTTCACTCCCCCTCTTCTATGAGAAAACAAATGGCAGGCCCCTTTAGCATATTTTTTTTGTTTGCTTGTTTGGTTTGGTTTGGTTTTTTAGGCAATGACTACTCTCCAAGAGATTTATTGCAGCAACCCTACAAGACATTTGTAGCAGGCAGTGCTCCACCTGTAGTCTTACATCCTCTATGTGAGAGACAAATCATAATTCTCTCAGAGTGAAATGACAGGAGATCATAATGGCTAATCATGTATTATGATTACACTGTCTCTGCAGGCAGGATTGCACTTGACTGTCTCTGCTTCCTTTGGGCAACACAAAACTTTATTATAAAGCTCATATGAATTACATTTTTCTGGTTGCTAGGATGACATAAATTGGAAACCTACCCCCCATGCAACATTTACAAAGACTGGATTTCTTAGGTGTTTGGTTACTGGATATGGAACTGTCACAGTCCATAACTATTAATATCTTACATTTTGTTTGTGAGGAAACATTAGCCACTATGCATATACGTCCTAAAAATTGCAAAAGTAACCAGCTTTAATGTTTGAACAAAATACAACAGTTTATTTCAGGGAAAATGACACCACGTTGAAAGGACAGTCTTAATAGTTAATAGTTAACAGTTAATAGTGGGAAGGAAACACCTTGAGAACAGGTTTTTAAACAAATTAATCACCCCACAGAAAGGGCTGTTAAGAAAATAAAGATGACAATTAGAATTCTTTTCACCCCCTGAAGAAAATCACCTCCTCACCGCCAGGATTGCTGTCTCTTTGAAGTCACTGGTAGGGATGCTCTCTGCTGCTCCTTAGTGCTGCTTCCTGTTGTTGGTAGCTGCTGTTTGCTGCTCTTTTGGAGTGCTGCTGATTCGCTTGTGTTTGCTTCTGTTCGCTTCTGATTTTCGCCTCTTTCCTCTGAAATGTTATAGTAAAAAGTTCATTTTTCTCATCAATTATTGCCAGAGGTTGCAAACTGGTAAATGCAGGTCTTCCCTTTGTATTCAGGTTTTCCTGGAATTCTTTAATCTTGTATTCTTGTATCTTGTATTCTTGTATCTATTACCAATTTGCATTAGCTGTCTGGCGGCGAAGGATATAAGTTTTGCTTTCACTATGGCATGAGTGGACTACTGTAGGCAGTATGCCTAAGCATATGTAGGCATATGCTTAGAAAGCCATTTTACCACACCAAAATATTATTCTTCTAATGGCTGTTGAACACTATTGATAGCCACCAATGAACAGGACCTCGAATGTACACCTATGTTCTCTCACCAAAAAATATCTCTAGGAGTACAATGGACTAAAATCTTACTTCAGAACTGTGGAAAGGTATCACCCTTCTTATTCATTCAGAAAGCTCTCAGTTGGTTGCTCTTTCCTTGAAGTCTCCAGTTCTTAAACTGGAGTAGACCTAATGTGAACAATTTTTGGGGTTGCAGAACAAAATAGAATCAGAGCAGATTTTCTGATTTTCACAGTAAGTTCACTGATTTCACCTGTCCCTTTGTAATCATATAGACAGCAAGAAAGAAACTGTACCTTTGAGTTGTGAGGGCTCAGACTTACTGAGTATTGCCCAACTTTTCTTAGAGATGAAAAAGTCAGTAAGAATCCCGTTCTAATTGCAAAGGAGGATGACTCATATGATTAACCAAGTAGAATTCACAGCCAACAGGATCTTTGGGGTAAAAGCTGGAGTTTGTAAGATTCAATTCTCTACTTTGTAACTTGTGTCCTATGTGACTTGACATAGGCGACATGAGCACCCATGTTGCAGTTCCCCAGCAGTAAACAAGTGCAATGGCATGGTTGAACTTTTCAGGAAGACAAGAGTTTCAAGTAGATTTTGAGATATGCAAGATAATGGGGTCACAAAGCTCTGAGTGGGTTAGTGGACTTTATCCACATTGCTCACAGAGACTGAGTGACATCCCACTTGTGTTTACTGGAATGCCTTCTTGCATTAAACTTTCATTAGTAGTCTGCTAGAATCAGCAAAACCACTCCTAATCCTGCACTGTTACACATGTATGAAAGCTAACTGTTCACTTTATATTTATATAAAGGGAACATGAGTGATTCTGTATTTAAACAGAGTTTTAAAACCCCAAAACAACGAAACAGGAATATTGAAGCTCAGCACACATGACAGGATTTTTAAAAAATGCCTAGTGGTTGCCAAGCCACACAGGTGCAGATTTATTGGCAGGTGAAAGAAGTCATCAGAACAATAGTAAGCTGAGTTTGTCTTTTAGGGCAGGGAAGAGAGCACAGACTGTTACAATGTCTTGCTGATGCAACATTCAATTTTTATTGTCTGCATGATGCAACTCTTCTCTTTCATTAATGCTAGGGTCAAGTTTGCATCACCTCATCATTGAGCACTTAGTCCAATAGAGAGCTTCCTCAAAAACTCTACCCCAAAACTCATACTTAAGAACATATCCAAACGGTCTGAATTTTATTTACTGCTATTATAAAGTTTATTTCTCTCACTAGTATGGAACAGATGCAATATATTATTTTGTACCTTGGAAAATCCTTAGATGTTTAAATATGGGTGCCTAAGGTCAGGGTCCTATACCTGGTGAGAAAACGTAAATATTGTCACACAATGCTTTCTGTAATGTTTCCTAGTCTTCTTTTCTACTCTCCCCACAGTCTGAAGAGTGGAAGCCGTCTGGATACAAGCTACAATTCACTCAACTCAAGTACTAAGGTCATTTTTGTAATTCTAGCGCCTTCTCTCTGTTTCTGTCTCCCTTTTTCAGTATTAGATGGTACTTCATAAACTCTAACCTGTCATTTTGAGTCTAGCCATGAAATGAAAATACAGAAAAAACTCATCCTTGTCAGATAACGGGACAAGGATTCAAGTCTGTTACAGGAGAGGAAAAAAAAAAAAAAGCAAAAAGTAACATAAAAAGCAAGCACGATTCTTACAATCTAGACGGTCAGATTTGCACTTGAGCAGCTTGTTATGTAACGCTGCCTTTATAATATAATCACCTTATATATTATATATATCACCTATATACTATAATCACCTTCAGAAAAGAATCCATGAAACAAATTTTAAAAAAGCACTTAGGCTTATGCTCAAAGTTCAACTTGTGTATTACTCAATTAAGATTCAGCAGTTCCCATTTCAGACTCTTCCAGTTTAGTCCTGAAACACTAATCTGAGTGAATATAAAAGCATGTGCAGTCATGAATAAGAAAGAACCTTTTATTTCCTCTCCTTGGTGTGACTAACCAAACAAAGAACAGTTAAGCTAAGAAAACCAGACATCTACCATTCCTGCTATTACTACTTCCCTGTCAAAAGCACAACTCATTTCCTGTGGCCAGGAGCAGAGATAAGGGCATTTACTCTACTGATTATCTCTAACACTCAGATTTGTCCAAATGCTTTCAACAGCTATCACATACACTACACCCCAGCTACCTACCCTACAGCTGTTTCCACAAACTTACTGAAAAAGGCCTCCCCAGACACCAGCAAAGGACTGGCATATTTTCATAACTGTAAGGCTATTATTTGCCATACACAGCTGCACAAACCTTTTGGTTATTGGTTAGGATGCTCTTTTATAAGAGTCCACAAATTTGGATGTCAGAGACTGAGTTTTCATACATTACTATATTCTGATATCTGTGCTGTATATGTTTAGTCTACATGCAAAAAGTAGAAGGCAGTACTTAAATAGTAGAATAACAGTTTTAGGTCCCAGATTAAACAAAATTACTGTTTCAAAAACTTAATTTCTATCTATTTAACAGATTCACTAAATCTTGTGTAAGGCGCTGTCATGCTGTTGTTACTAAAGCAAATAAAAGATACACAGAGAAAAAAGAAGTCAATTATATAAATGGCAAAAGTAAGGAAGAGAGAAACAGAAGTGGCATCTCCAAAGTCATACAAGGATTGACTTCTCATTTCTTAGTATCTATTCCTGTGTCAATCACAAAAGAAACATGTCTCCTAGAGAGGACAAAACAGTTATTTGATGGTCACACCTTTGAATACAACAGAAATATTTGGCTAAAATAAGATGGAACAGTGAAAAAAAAAATGCCATGTATACATATGTGGTAAATAGACTTTTTACCCAAGAGCTAGAAAATACCAAAATTTTGAGAAGTGATGTTACTTGCCATTAAACTGAAGAGCTAAAAAAAGGTATGATTCTCAATTCACCCACATGCCACTTTTCATTCTATTTTGGAAGACTGATGAGACTCCTTCTCTAGTCACAAGGCTTCTTTTACTTGATTCTGTCTCTTAGAGGTTCATTTTAAACCTAAGCCATTGCAGTGCAATTTCTAATCATGGATATTCTATTACACTGATTGAATTAAACCTGCTTTGGAATTCAGATTAAGCAAAAAAAATATTTTGACTTAAAAGTATCACTTAGTATGTTTAGGCCACATTCAAACAAAACTGCTGGGCCAGTGAATATAAGAGGGACTGCCATTTTCCAAAAAGAATTCTATCCTGAGAATACTGTCACCTCTGTAAGAACTACAAGATGCAACCATGTACTTACTTCACTGGTTCAGGAGCTCTGAGGCATTTGTTGCTACCTGCATGGCTTAGGAACATGCAGCCTACAGCTCAGACTGAACTTTTACCAGCTGACTATGCAGCAAACCTCATCCTGATGTAATTCATGAGACTAGCTTTTTGCAGTGACTGAGGCATGTATCTGCAAAGAATGACGCAATCATTTGCAAACATCTTTTGCAATCACTCAAGGGTACTGTTTCAAATGACTGAGTACTTCCCATGTTACACCAGTGTTAACAGCTCGTCTGGAAAATGGTATAAATCATCCTAACAGCAGCGTAAGACATAGGCCTGCAGGGCTCTGCATTTCTCAAGCGTCTTCCACGACCAAGCAAAGGCATCTTAAGTCCCCATCTCACACCTACCTAGTACACGTACCACAGGACTTCTCAAGGAGCGAGTACCAGACACTTAAAAACCCCACCCTCCTCGGAGCACAGCTTCCCTACGCTGCTCCCATGCTGTCCCCGCAGGGGGCAGCGTCCCCTATTAGCGGTCTGGGGAAGAGAGGAACGTATGACCATGCCCGGATCGGAAAAGGCGGCATCCAGGGCGGCTAGACCGGGACATATGAAGCCAGGGCAACAGCACTGTACCGGACTGAGCCAAGCCGTGTCCGCCGCCAATCCACCATTACCAGCCCTACCGTCGCCTTGGCAACCGGTCTAAAGCGAATGCGCCACCGGAAGCCACACGCGGCGCGGGGCGGCAGTGGGGGCGGAGCCACTGGCCAGGCAGTACCCCCCGCGCCGCAATACCGCGGCCTCTTCCCGCAGGCCCCGCNGCCGTGGCTGTGGCACCCCTCCCGCGCCCTGCTCTCCATGCTGTACCGTGGCTGTGTACCCGCTTATTCCCTTCATTGCCGTGCTCTCCGGTGGCCTGCATCCCCTTTTACCCCTGACAGCCCTGGTCTCCCATGACTGCACCACTTTGCTCCTTCCCACCGCCGTAGCCTTGCTCTTTCACGGCTGTGCATCCCCTCACTATACTTGTAGTCCCGCTTTTCCAATGGCTGAGCATGCTCTTGCATTCCCCTTAACCAGACTCCTGCGGCTGTGAGCACCTTGCTTTCTTTCCCTTTCCCCTCTCCCAGCGAGCAGCTCTGCTCTCCCAGACTGTTAACCTATTGCTCTCCGTTCCCACGGTACTGATCGTTCACGGATCTGAACCCTTTTACACCCCCTCGCCAGCCCTGCTGCACATAATGTGTGTTGTTTTGCTCTCCCTATAGCTCTGCTCTTCCTCCTTTTGGCTGTACACCTCGTTGTACACCTCACTATTCTACATACTTATTCATCTGCATTTCTCTGCACACTGTTCTGTGTGCTGCTTCGTCTGTGGATCAACATTACCTTGCCCCTTCTTCCTCCAGTCCTGCTGTCACTGTGCAGTCTTTGGTTTACTCCATTCCAGTCCCCTGCGACAGCTGTAACTGCAAGCCTTCAGCTCGGCCCTGCCATCCCCACACTGCTTTGCACCCCTGTCCTATGGTTTGCACTTCTTCTCTGCTCTGCCATGCCTGGATGCCCCCTAGTTCTGCACTCCTTTCCTGTAGCTGTTCCTTTGGGGTCCCTGCTGCCCCACCCCGGACTGAGGAGCCATCTCTTGGGAGGACGCTTGCTGTGTCCAGGGCCTCCCTCAGATCCCCTGCTTCTGGAAAGAGATACGGTCCTAATTACAGCCCCCTTCCCCACTCCAAAGGCAAGGGTGAAGGTGCCTCCCTGTATTCCCTGTGTGTGTCTGGTCCCGATGTACATCTCTCATTTTCCAGATCGGTTTTTCTTTCTTCCCACTCCCCCTTTGCACTCCTTTGGCCTTACTGACTCCTTC
>JAAWXA010000012.1:7289223-7675057 GCA_038090715.1 Florisuga fusca
CCTTCCCCCCCCCCCTCCTCCTACACCCCCTCGTTCAACCACCACCCTAGAATGATGCTGCCCAGCAGGGCACAGTCAGGAGCTCCACCCAGCACTCCAGATTGTGGCTCTGCTTCCTGTTATAACTTTCTCTTTTAATAATACAACCAGGGTTATACTGTTTTTTGCTTGGCTCCTTTCTGAAGGCTGCAGGATGAATGATGATGACTAACATTATGGCTGTGCCTTGCTTGTGGGTAACTTGGTTTCCTTTGGCTGTGTCACTTGCAGTGGCTGAATCTGGCTTCCAGCAGACTGCTGAAGTCTGTCTCTGCCGTCCCAGGTGACTCATCAGGGACGGCAGTTTTTGTAGTTCAGGCCTTTTTATTTATTTATTTATTTACTTACTTATTAAGGGCTTTGCTCTTCCAGTGCAGAACACTGCAGAGAGCTGTCCAGTTGCAATAGGGAACATCCTTTCCACACAGCAAATTTTGCTGCAAAGAGGAAGACAGCTTTATGGTGCATGAAAAAATGGTTTAAATTTCAGAGAGAAAGATACATGCCAAATGTTAGAGGGAGATTTTTATATTGCTTGGTAGACTGCCAGGGGAGATTTTTGGAGGCTTCATTGTTTGAGGTTTGCTAAAAAACATGTTAGATAAACATTGATCAGGACTGGCTTAAGGAAAGCAGATAGAGACTTGGAGCACTGAGGGTGAAGTTGATGTTTTGAAGTAATGTTTTGAAGTCTTATTTGAACCTTATTTTCTGTGATTCTTATCCAAATAACTTAAGTATTTAATAGGCACTTTTTAGCTCTTAATTGAGTTTGAATGGCTGTTCCCTGTTATGTTCTTAAATGAAAATGCAGGCTTATTTGTGGATAACCTGAGACCAAAAGCAGCAGAAGAAATAAATGATCAGATGATCTGAATATCTGGTTTTCTCATAGGTTTCAAATAACTGATTTTGTTTTTCAGGGAAGTTTTGCATTTCAGTGTCAGGGCACATGATGTTAATACTGTGCTACTGAACCTTTAATTTTATTTTCCCTATATATGCCAAGACATGGAACAGTAGTTGAGCTTTGTATCCCATGTATGTAACAAGTATAAAAAAATGGTTGTTTGTGTAACTCCTTAGCCATGAGCAATCCTATTTCTCCTCAGGAAATCCAAATCAAAGGGTACTTGCTGAATATTTTATTAGCAAGAGTTTTGTCTGGTATACTGATTGCAGAAACCTTGCTACCAACAATGCAGCATTACATTAATGCTTAATGTCTGTATTATCCTCTCTTTTATCACTAGCGATAAATGTTGTGTGCCTCAACTGCTATTGTCTTTATACTTCCCCCTCTTATTTCCTCTTAAGATTTCCTTGAGCAGGAGTCCATCAGACTTTCTTCGTTGTTGCCTCACTTATTTTTTTCTGTGTATGTTCATTGTAATTATCGATATGCAGTCTCTCGTATCATGATTCTTCATTCCTTATGACTTTGTTTTCCAGATTGATTTCTTAGTAAGTTTATTCCTTCGATCTCTAGCCTATTTGATCTGCATCTGCCAACGATAGTTTCTGTTTCTGGGACTGGTGATAACTTCTGTTTTGATTTTGCCAGCCACCTTGTCTGATTACTGCATCTTCAAGTCCCTTTCTCATGACAGCCACCTCTTCATCTCATTTATGTTAATACACCTCTCTACTGGTGGTTGAACCAGGCCAATAAACATCTTCCAAAACTCTTATTTCATACTTGATTATCCATTTTTTTCCCCAATGGATTCCCCACTTCCTTTGCTTTGCAGGTTGTCTTTAGCTCTGCCTTGGGCTTTTCTCTGTATATATCTTCCCCTGGAGAATCTGAGAGTTTCCTGAGAAAACCTGATTAGAATTGGCATGTTTACCTTTTCTCAGTGCTCTTGCCTGTTACTTACAATGATGGATTTTTGTTTGCTCTCTGCTTTACCTGCCTTCAGTTGCTTAGCCTGACCCCAAAGCCCCATTCCTTCAGTTTTTCTGTTCTGTCTCCATATTTCTGCTTTTTCACCTCTTGCTTCCATCTTACAACCTTCCTAATTTTATTGAGTTACTGTCCTCCATCCTTAAAACTGACAGTCAAGTCTAGTGTTCCTCCCTTCTTTTCCAAACCCACGTGTGGTCATACAGTCTCTCCTATTTCTTCATAATAAATTCCTTCCAGTCACATTTGTGTGCTTTACTGATATTGCCTTCATTACCATCTCTACAGGCTCCTTTAGGCCATGCTGCAAGGATATCACTCTTTTCTTACCTTTCTGGACCTCTGCGGCTTTCAGTGCTGTCTGTACAAGCCTCTACAACTTGATGTATTACTCTCCCTAGGCTTCTGTAATACTGCCCTCTTGTTATTCTTCACTGCCTTCTACTGTATTATTTCTTCTCCTCTATTGCCATCTATGCTTGTGCTTCCAGGTCTTTTTTGCCCCTTTTGTTCACTTGTCTCCTATTCTGCTAGGTTTTTCAACTTGAAACTGCTATGAGAAATATTAGCTTAAATTTAATACAGGTGTGCTGATACTTTCCTTGTTGTTCCACTGCTGTTTTGCCTGTTGGAGTACTTTAATCTGGAATACTTTTTTCAGCACACTTTTTTTTTGGTCTTTCTTAATGCATGCACAAAGTTCTTTCACTTCCCTTGGTCTAGTATCTTCTGTGTGAGATCTGTGCTTATTCTTTATCATTACAACTAGTGTACTTGTTTACCCCTTGTTCCAGTGTTACAACTATGTCAACCTCTTTTTCTTTAGCTGGTAATGCTTTTTTTTTTTTTTTTTTAGGTGGACTTCACTGTGTTTTAATTATTTTTTTTTTAAAGTTAGGAACTCCAGATTTGTTCTGTTGTTTTGACAGCAGGTGCTAAAGGGAATGTTAATGAATGATCCATCCTCTTCTTGTCTTATTGTGGCAAGTTTTTTCTAGTCTTATAAAAACCAAGGCCACCACTAAACCCACCAAGAATTACATTTATTCTTTGTCCCAGACATGCCTCCAATTTCCAACAAGGTCTTAATCTTGTCTTACACATATCTTGGATTAATCCATGAACATGCGAAGCTGTAAAGATAAAATAAACAAGACCACACAATATGTCCCAGACCCTAACACTGAGACCTCAGTATTTTGTCTTCCTTCCTGTAGTGTCTTGCCAAAGCAATTATGTTTTAACTACCAAGCATCCTTCAGCTGCAGAAAACTGGGAGGGGAGAGAAGATTCTATATCGCAACTACCCAAGAAAAAGCAGTTTTAGGTTTGTTTCTCCGTATACTGCTTTCAAGAGCTATGAATTTCTGCCTCCCCAGGTATAACAAGCCAACTTTGTAGAGTTGTGCTATGAGCCAGATAGGCACAGCAATCTGAGCTATGCTATAAAGTTTGCTTGCTTTAAAAAAACAGCATTACAAAAGTGCATAGGTTACTTGAATCAAACAGACCTTACAGCACAGCCTAACATTTATGGTGACATGGGAGCTATCTCCTGTAAATTCAGTTTCATAGTGGACTGATACTACTAAGAAAACACTACTGATAAAGGAGAACAAAAAGGAAGAGAAGAGAATATTGCCATTCAACTGCAAAATCAGTTTTTCTTCTTTGAAACCGAGTCTTGAAAAGTTCAATTATTCTGTCAGCTAGGGGCTTTAGCACCACACACTTAAAAGATCTCAACATTTAGGAGGGGTAGATCACTTCCAAAACAGCAGAAGAAAACTACCTGTATCAAAAATGGGTAAAAGCCTTAAGGTCTATTGCATAGCAAATCCATGATGGAAGAGATGTACCTAGACAAAAGCCCCCATATTGAGAAGCTCATGATAAAGATACAGCAAGGGAGGACAGTGGTCTTCCATAACGTATTAGTGTAAAGGTACTGGCAACCAGCAGCAGTATAAGAAAGTAGATGCACAGAGCTGATCTAGGTTTGTTGTTTTTTTTCCCCCCTCTCCTTTACAAGATTTTGATCTCATATATAATAGCACACTGTGACCAAACAAATATAGTTTAAAGAAGTGTTAGGGGTATCGGGACACATTAATTAAGAGTACACAGACTGCTCTAAGGCAACTGTAAAGTGTAGATGACATCACACAAGGTTTGCCCAACAAGCTCAGGCTTAAATATGGCAAGAGTCAGGAGTCAAGAGTCACACACACACACAAAACAAACAAACAAAAAAAATCACAGTTCCAGTAAAATCTCTTCTAAGCTATTATGGACAACATAGCTCATAAACTCTACTTAAGCCATATCTTCAGTTGTCAGGGATTCTTGCAGTCTGACTATAGAGAACATCAAACCGAGACCCCTTCATTTTGGGCATGGACACTATCACAGAAGATAGCCAGCTGAATAATAATGTTGATGGACAGAAACAGAATTAGTTGTGAATTCTGCTTCCAGGAGCTAAAATGGTTGATTTAGCTCTCAACGCATTGACTGTAGATGAAGCTTCTGTTCTAGCCTCTGGCAAGTAGCTGCACTATGAAGGATGAAGCATAAAAGCAGGATCCAAGAACAGTGATAATGAGTCAGTCATCTCATGAAGCTGTTGACTACTTTTTTGTCTCCTATACCGGTGAGCTCTATTCAGTTCCTGTGAAACATCAGGTGTTCTCTTAAAAACACTGCCACAAGTGCACAACTTGTGCAAATAATTCTTTTGATCTTAGCATAGAAACAAATATTTCAACTATGTATCTACTTGGAAGTACTCTTTCAAGTTCCTTGAGTATTTTCCCACTGAAGACTAACTCCTGAAGTTCGGAGTAGCTTTGAGGTCTGTCAAATCTTAAAAAATTTAAGTAGCACATTATTTCCTTTACTTTTGCTAGGTAACTTGGGCACTGAGTTTTATTCTTAAGGCTACAAGAAAGGATAGTTTGGATTAAGAGCATGCATGGGATGTGGCATCCTTAGAAGACAGTTTTTTGGTAAAGAGTGGTCGGTTTTGGGAAAGTGATTATTTTGCATTGTTGATAGTGAATGCTAAATCCAAAGCTGGTGTTACTGAAATCTGTTTAGCATCTAGAATGCTGTCAGGCATCAGACTTCTAGCTTAGTAATTGTAAAGGCATATTTAGTATCATTGAACTGATGGCTTTCATTTTTCATGATGAAGAAATGACAATATTTGTTATGTAGTGAAGATATCAACTGTCCTTATGCTATTTACTGCCAAGGTGAGATTCCATTAACTGTCTGTGCCTGTTTCTCTGTTGGGCTGCCCGTAATTTTAGTTCCTTTGAACTTAGATCAGCAGTTTCTTTTGTTCAAATCAAGACTTGCAAACCAACTTGACAGAAACAGTTTCTTTGTTATTTTGCACTTGAATCTTTCTCACTTGAAGGAGGTGTTGGAAAATTGTGTAAATCTTATGCTTTGCTACTAAAAAAACAGTTACGCAGAGTGATTTCTACCTGCTGACCTAAACCAATTGCTAATTTTTACCTTTTTGAAGCTATACTGAATGCTTTTTTGTGTATAAATTTTAGAGAGAAGTTTGTGTTGGAGAATATGTATAAACAGGGGCCTGCCAGGACCCTGCAGCTGCTTTGAAGTTTTACAGATGTATGAAGTAAATTGGTTGTGCATTGATTGTCTTCCTGTCCTTTGGTCTCACTTTTTTGTTTGTTGACTCTTGTATGACAGCAGTCTCAAGGACACCTGTATACATATTTAAGGAGAAGAGTCAACTTAATTTTGAAGTGCAGCTTTAATGGTTTAACTCTGTCACAGTTTAACTCTGGTCCGGCAATTAAACCGAATAACAGATGCTCTCTGTTAATCCCCCTCTCCTCCCTGATAGAGAAAGGAGAGAGAATAAGGGAGAGAGGCTTATGGGTTGGAAACTAAACTACACAACTTGAATGAAACAGTAATGATAAACAGGTAAAATTACTAAATATATGCAAATATACAGGAAAAATTGATACCATGTTCCTCCCCCCCGCCTCTCCCCATAACTCTCACGAGGCAGGGCAGCCTTGGGAAAGTCCAGGCTGGAATCCTGGAGTCAGCAGCAGTGGGGAGCTGGAGGCAGGAACACACAGATTCAGGCTGGCATGGATCAGGACCACAGGCAGACAAATGGATGGAATCCTCCCAGGATTACGAATCAAAAACAGGGAGCGGGCGAGGAGGGAAGCAGGAAGAGCAGGAAGGGGTTTGACCCTTGTGAGCCCTCAAATTTATACTGAGTATGACATGTATGGGATGGAATACTCTGTTTGGTCAATTCTGGCGTCTATCTTGTCCGGTCCTCCCCAAAGGAGGGGTTCAGGTGGGACCCCTTTACTCCCTCTGGAGGGGAAAATGTTCCTCATAGCTGAGCAGTGTCCTTGCCTCTGCACACCAGTCTCTGGCAGTAACTATAAACATCCAGTGTTATCAGTCCTAGAAGCAGACAGTGTCTGAGAAACTTGCTGTTAATTTCAGCAAGTGCAGCTACTTACAAGAGACTTTGCTGAAAGCAAAAGTACAAAGCAGAAAATCACCTTCATCCTGGTCCAAACCAGGACACTGTCCTAAGATTAATTTTCCCTGCTTTAATATGATTTCAGGACCCAGTGTGCAGTGCACTCCTATAGGTGATTATTGCAATTTATAGGAAAGTTGAGATTTTGTGCTGTATTTTACATACTGGTTGCTAGCTGTTGCTATTTTAATAAGTAATCATGCTAGAATGTGATGAGTCACAGCAAGAACAACATGGTGACTCGTGCCTGATAACCTCTTTTATTAAATGTGATGTAGTTAAGCAGCTGCTTACAGCAGCAGTGAACTCCGGCCTGTTTTGTTTTGTGTTTGGTTTTTTTTTTTTTTTTTTCTTCTGTCTTTCTTTTAAAATTGAAAATACTCTTTTTGCTCTCTAGGTATGTTATTTAACTGAGGAAGAGACCTCTGAATGTTCTAGTCAAATTGTAGAAACACAACAGAAAATACAATAATGTATTTTCTTCAAGGTCATGATGAACACGTCCTAGGAGTGCCTGGTTAGACTCCCCCTAGCTTGCTATGAAAAACTGCAGAATAATTGCCTATTTACGATGAAGCATGCTTATGTAATAAGTTAAGGTCTTGACACATTCTTTCTCTTTCAGTTCTCCTCCTACCCTTTCTTCTGTAAATCAGATAGAGCCGCCTTACTGTTGGTTCCTATTAATGTAATATGCTTTCAGTGTCCTCAAGCACTGTTCTCTTATTGTAATCCTGAGTGGCTTGCTTTCCTGTTATGCCAGAATTTTTGATCTGTAAGCTATATTTAAGAAGCTATGCAAGCTGATTTTCTTTTTTTTCCACAGAAAAGTAATTTTAAAGTTCTTCTGATTTACCTTAGAGGATATGGGGAGAAAAAAATGAATGTGAAAAGCTTTTATTGTGCTGATGACATCCTTTCTATGTGACTGAATATGGCTATTGGCTTCTCAGTTTCCAGCACTGTGCTGCTTTTCAGCTTTTGTACAAAGTGATAAGAAAGAATGCATATGACCAATATGTTCAACAATTATTTCATAGAGTTCAATATAGTGCCACAAGGACCACACTTGTATTGGCACATGCAAATAAGGGTCTCTGTCCTCACAGAACCTTCTACCAAGTAGGCCTTTGCCTTTGAAAGGTAGGAAGCTCTTCTGCAAGGATTGTGAATGCAATACAAAACCACATTATTTTATTATTTTTAATTGACAAACCCATTTGAAGGTAGGATGCATTTTGAATGAATACATAGAAAACTGTTGTGTCTTCAGTAAGTTGGAAAATTGCTTTCATAGCAGTACTGTGGAGGCCATGAGCTCCTAAAGAGCTGTTATTTTTGTCTGGGATTATGGTTTTAGACACATGAAATGGGTGAAAAAAATAATCAAATGTTGAAAATAATAAAAATAATTAATTTACAATTTTAAAAGTAGTTAAATAATAGGGAAAATTACTCTTCACACATGAACAGAGTGCAAAGAGCAGAGGCAGTATTTTCTGTGGAATGTCCATTACCTGTGAAGACCACTAATTGGAGAGTTCTGCTGCCCTTTTGTTTTTCCTTTTGATAATGTGGTCGTGTCATGAAGCTACCACATTGGAAAGAAAATGTGTGTTGTAGCTGAACAGCACTTTAATCATCCAAAGTTAGTAGTACTTTGTAATTTACAACTTACAGTCTCATAGTAAGAATAAAATGAGCTTCTGTTAAACAGATTGATGTGCAAGTAGAAAATAAAATGTGATCAAGTAACTTGATAGCTGCAAAGTGTCTTCAAAAGTTTTGGTGGTGTTTTTTGTTTTTGTTTTTTTTTAAATGAGTAGCTCTTAGTAGTTAAGAATCATGGAAGTACCAAACATGCTTTGAAGTCAATGTTTTAATTCCCTGAAAAATACTGCTGTGATATTTGTAAAGTGTCCTTGTTTACTGGTGTTTTCATTAGGTATTGGACAACATGTCCAATAGAATTTTAAACTATGCTTTTGTCTGCAAGTAGCCTTCTCTCTAAGCTTTAACATCAGCAGGTGTGCTGGTCATGTCAGCTCTATTTAATCAGCTGTGTTATGTTTCAAGATAAATATTTAAGTTGTAGACTGATGTGGAAGCATGCAATAAGGGATTTTTAGCAGCAATGTTTAAAACAAGTTGGCTGCAAAGATGACAGGAAGGTGGTGTACAACACAGCATATGTCATATTTGTAAGTGAAGTCTTCCAGTATGAGTCTTTAGGGAGAGCATCTTTATATTACACTATCAATAATGTTTTAAGTGCTGTCTTATGTGCTCTCAGTTTTGTTTACATTAAGTTGAAAACTTATAAATACTGCTTGGGAAGTATGAGAACATTAATGAAATAGCAGGCAGACACATTGAATTTGTCTCTGAAGAGGAGCAAATTATAAATTCCTACCCTTTGATGGGTAACGTCCAAATAGTATTATTTCCTTGTGGGAAGTAGGAGTTTCATACTGATAAAGAGCAGATTCAACTTTTCAGTGGATGAGCTCTTGGAGAAGAAAGTGGTGAAGTGGAATTACTGGGCAAGTAAAGATGTGGGTACTTTTGTATAAAGTACTGGCATGTGACTATGAGTAAGATCCAGAAACATGACTAACACCTCATTTGCAGTAAATTGAAAAATAAACCATATTTGAATGAGATGAAAGAAAAAATTCCACAAAAATTCCACAAAAATGGGCATTAGACACTACAAGACAGCAGCCATTTGTAATTGTAGTAGGATCATGGTGCCAAATTCTCTTGCCCCTGGAAGTGGGAGACCTAACTTGAGTTCTACAAGTGCAGGGGAATTGGAGCCTCAGCCTCCTAGGAGAATGCTATTATCAGCAGGCTGTTTCGGATAGCAGCAATGCTTTGTACTCCAGAGGTCTATGCTAAGGTTTTTAGGTGTTTATGGAGATATTTTTATTGGTACAGCATAGTTCATTGCTCCAGAGATCTGATATAGTTTAACAGAGTAGAAGTCTGTGTTTGCTGCTGTCTATTCCTCCTCTAGTAATGGAGACATACTGATAGTTTGCTCTGCAACAAGTTAAGTTCATTGTGAACTTCAGGTTTTCTAGGTTTATAGAGAATCATCTGAATTTGTTGTAAACTGCAGTAAGCAACTGCTTGGTGCTACATCTGAGTACATATAGGTCATGCTCAGGAAGTCTGTAGGTAATTGAGTGTGTTAACTAGGGCAGCTTCGCACAATGTCCTTAGGCTCCAGTGCAGTAAGCTAAGGGTTTTTTAGTCTGGAGAAGAGGAGGCTCAGGGGAATCCTCATCACTCTCTACAGCTACCTGAAAGGAGGTGGTATCCAGGTGGGGGTTGGTGTCTTCTCCCATCAATAGGACCAGAGGGCATGGTCTTAAGCTCTGCTAGGAGAGGTTTAGGATAGATATTAGGAAGAAATTCTTTACAGAGAGGGTGATCAGGCATTGGAATGGGCTGCCCAGGGAGGTGGTGGATTCTCTGTCCCTGAAGGTTTTTAAGAAGAGACTGAATGAGGCACTCAGTGCCATGGTCTAGTAGCCATGTCAGTAGTGGATCAAGGGTTCGACTTAATCTCAGAGGTCCTTTCCTGTGATTCTGTGATTCTGTTTTCTATGAAAAAATGTCGGGCAGTTTGTGAAGTCAAGAATTAAAGATAGCTTTAACACTTCAGGACTTTGCTTTGGGCACTTAAATGAGTGCATTAGTCACTTGAAGATTTTGTGTAGAGAGCTAGTTTGCTTGCACTGCTACCTGTTTTTTCCCTCCGAATTGCATGTGTGTGGGTCTTTTGAGGGGGAGTTGTTTTTTGAGGCTTATTTTAGGAACAGTTTCATCTAATCTTCAGAGCAATAGAAAATCCTAGTAGAGTTGTAGACTTCACTCATATTAAAGGTAGCACACGCCCCCCCTTCATATTGGCACTGTTAGGGACTCTATTCTGTTATTTGTGAAGGTGTTAGAAGTAATCCCTGTCTTTTCCCTCCCTCTCAGAATTAATTCCTTTGTGCAGTACCTTTAACACATTAGAAGTGGTCTAATGCTTTTGTTTGAAAATGTGAAACAATTTGGTAGTTTTAAGTTTGTATTTTCATGTTCAGATCACTTGTTCAGATCATTAATTATCTACTAAGCTCACTGTGTGTACAGAGAAATACTGTTTTTCATTACTGACTTATTTTTAGTGAGGCACACTTCATGTACACCTGTAAATAGTATCACATGTATTTATGTAATCAAATGTTTTTGTAGTTCAGATGCATCATACTAGTCATCTTACTCACTTGCATTTTGACATTCATAATGAAAGGAAAGAAATGGCTTGTTACTTCAGGTCAAGATGGCTGCAGCTACTTACGGAATCGGGGACTTCTCTCTTGGTTTTAGGCTCCAGGTTTGCGTGATTTAGAAACATCCTAAACTGTTAATGCCCAAGGTCAGAAGTCACCTCCTTTTCTTCTTCCGGCTTTAGAATTAGGACACTTCAAGGGTAGTAGAAGTTTCATTAGGACAATATACAGTTGCTGCTAGTACGGTTGTTAGCTAGTTTAAACAGCTAAATAGTGTATAAAGGTGTGCTCTGTCTGACAGAAAAATGCTGTGCTTTTTGGTAAACTGGAGAATTAGATTCTTGCAGTGGAAACATTTTTATATACTAGTAAATTATGGTATCTCTTTATCATAGCTGCCAAGCTTCATGGTGAAGGCCAGTACGTAATTTGGGCTGTTTTTTACCTCAGAGATAAATGAAGTGAGTAAATAATCAGCTCCTTAAATGGTCATTAGGAAATGCTGACAAATGGTTCAAGAACTGTCTCTCTGGCAGCTTGGGGATATTTCAATAGTGTGTGATGCTTCAGTTTTAAGCTTGGCAGAACAGCTTCTATACTGATTGTCTTCTTGGTAGCAACCTCACTGGCTTGCCTGTTTCTGAAAGAGAACTTGGGAGCAGACCATGTCTTACATGTCATTTTGGGGTGTGCACAGTATGGCCATGGGCCCATCAGTTCTGAAGCCCTGAACTTGTAATGTAGGTATAAGATGACTATATTGTCTATTTGTGCTATTGGAATGAACTGAATGGTACTGATATAGTCAGCTAAATCTCCACTACTTTATCAAAACCAGCCTTCCTTCTGGAAAGGTAGGTCCTGCAGGACACAATGGCACACTGAAGTTCCTGGACAGGATGTGTATTTTTTTTCCCTTTGTGCTCTGTTTATTAGTGTCCTGTGTTGACATATACCTACATAGTCATTTCTTACTCCTTGATTGATGTATGCAAACAAGAATTTCTATTGACTCTACTGCATAAAGCTACAGTCAGTTATACTCTGCATTCAGGTGTTACATCAAGGTGATAAAGCAACAGAGAATTTAGAGGGAATGTAGTTAGATGATTGTGGTTCTTGGGACAAGGTTATATAACAAGTGATCTTAAAACTGCCATGTCAGTAGTAATATCCCCAAGAAATTTTAAAAGTACATTAAAAGCTATTTCATTTATAAAGAAAAAAAATTTTAGGCACTTGCTAACCACATTTTCTCATATCTTCTTATTTTTAAAACCTGTGAGAAATGATAATGGATATTCCAAGTTGTTCTGTAGTGACTGCTGCAGAGCAAAAAAAATAAAATATTAAAGCTATTTTTGAAGTCCTTTTTGTAGAAATTTAAGTTTCTGATAACTTTCATTTAAAGAAAAATATTTTACACAGATTACACACTTTCAATTCCTTTAGGTAACTATTTGTTCTCCCCCAAAGAACTCTTTAATAATCATTAATCTGATTTTAGCTAACTTGACAGCAATAGCTAGCTCATCAGTGATATTTGATTCAGTACTACTGGATTCCTGTGATCTTAATGAGAGGCTGAGGTCAAACTGTTGCTGCAGAGAAAGAGGCTGTAGTAAAATTTGAGTTATTCTTAAATATCAGAGAACCTAGGTGAGAAAGGGAAAAAAAAAATCAGGAATTGTTTCCACTGCATGAATAACTGTAATTAGAATTTTCCCTTAAGATGCATCTTAAATGTTCTTAAATATTATAAGTGCTCACAGGGAGGAATTCTTTATAAAGAATATGGAGTTGCTGGGGTGGTGGAGGTACTAAAATCTCGAAATGTGGATATAATACACAGGAGAAACTAAGGACCAAAAGAGGTAAACAAATTCTCTGTGTGTTGGTGAGGGAGGGATTTATTTTGTGAATTTATCTTTAAGGAACGGTCAAACAACTAAAAAAAAAAAAAAAAGGCAGTGAAAGCAGTGGAAGCAGTGGTGAAGTTTTCACTTATTTTAGGTCTGTGTGTAGCAGTACTGTAACTTGCCAGCTGAACCAGCAATTTCAGAAATTGCAAGGGGTGTGAAAAGTCACATCCTTAAAGCATGGTATGTGTTGCTAAGGGGAGAATAGGTCAAATGCTGAAGTGCCTGAGTATCTGAGAATCTGAAAAAAGTGGGCGTCTATACCTGGTTTTTCAGATGGATGAGTCAAAGTGCCATGTCTTTTTATTCAGTATTCCACAGAAAAAAAGTGGTGTTTCTAAATGCAGAAAATATGAAAGCTTATTTTTCTTGCCTACAAATGAAAATCTGAATGCTTTGCATCAGCATCTTGTGTTAGAACCAGGCTGAAAGAAAAAGGAAACTAAACCAAAAGAATTTTATTGCTTTTTAAGAGGGAATGTCAGAACAATTTGTGTGCATCTCTGTATTGAACTGTTTTAACTTTTCTGTATTATTTTCTCTTTGGTTTTGACTTGAAGTGGAACTGATTTAAAACCAAATGCTGAAGCAGAAGAATATTGTCTCACTGTGTTTCATCAGTATGTAGAGTTTGATCTAGCATCACTTTATGAGTAAGGGTAATGAACAGTTTACCCTAGCTGTGTACCTTCCAGGAATTTTGAGCACATGCAGTTTGAAGCCTTCTCTTGAGATGGCTCCTCTAAGTGGAATCTCATGAAGTTTAACTCAGTTTGTCTGTGCTGGCTAAGGTCATTGCTTTAAAATTTTGTCTGAACTTGGCTTTCTTAGCATTGTGTATGATAATCCTGGAGTTATATCAATAGTTTAGAAGATGGCTCTTCCTTATTAATAAATCTTTCTATAGAATTTTTATGGGACTTCCCTCATCCTGAGTAATTTCTGAGACTTGTTTCGAGCTGTTAAGTGTGAAGCTTCCCAGGGAGGTGGTGGAGTTTCCATCCCTGGAGGTGTTCAAGAACCATTTAGATGTATAACTTGAGGATATGGTTTGGTAGTGCTTGTGGTAGTTGGATTAGAGTTGGACTCAATAATCTTGAAAATCTTGAAGGTCTTTTCTAACCTTGATGACTCTCTAAATTTGTATTTGTTTGTTTTGGTTTAGTGGGTTTTTTGTTGTTTGTGGTTTGTAGGGTGGTTTTGTTTTGTTTTGTTTTTTTGGTACGACCTTTACTACCTGAAGCTGTATGTGTATTCTGACTGCATGTGTGTTCGTATGTCAGTGAGAATAGTCCTGTATTCTAGTTATTAGCTTAGACTTGATAGCAGAAGTAAAGCCTGTATTCTAACCTCTCCCAGCATCCTCTTTTCATCCAGTGGATCTTAATCAGGCCAATTACTCACTGCGTTGCCGTTAAATCAGCCCACTTGTCTGAGTAGTAACTTAGTTTTCTTCTTCCTGAAACATATGATGGGATCACCACAAAATTTTAGGATTTCTTTCTTCTGCCTTTCTCATGGTGTTGCAACATCATCTGTTGATGCCGTATTTCAAGTTTTTGCTGATCTTATTTGGATATTTACTACTTAACCTTCAGCTTGATTATACATATGTATAATACTGCAGGTGTTCTTTACTTGACTTCTTGCTTCAGTCATCTCACTCCTGAATTGCACTTTGCAAAAGATATTCTATGTTTTAAAAAGGTATCTGAAATTCTCTGAAATTGCATCTTTAATCTTCTGCTAACATGCCATAATTTTGTGCTTTTTTATGTGCTTATGTGTGTTGAACGCTGATTAGGAACAGCAAGTGCTTGTATGGAAGCATCCAGTACAGCTATTACAGCTAACAGTGAAAGTGGTAACCATTGGTTCTGTGCTGTGCCAAAATAATACCTGTAAAATGTATTACAGTGTGTCACATAGACTCTGGTCTATGGTGCTGTAAAGCTATATTTTAGAAGTGGTGGGGAGAAGGAAATTTGGGCATTGGGTTTTTGTGGTTGGAACTGGATGATCTTTAAGATCCCTTCCAACCCTAGCCATTCTATGAGTCTGTGTGTGTTTTGAAATGATTGGACGCAATGAATACCAAGAAAATGCTCCCTTATTATTTTGTATTTGCATACAAGTGCTTACTCGCTTGAGACCACCTATCTCTGGATTCAGCTAAAAAACCAAAAAGCACAAAGCAAAACAACAGCTAGTGTGCTGGCATACCCAGAAGTATACTGCAAGAGAAAGCCTAACTTTAGATATTCAGATTTCTAGGTGTGGAATTAAGGTCCAAGTGTTAACATGTGCTCTACCCAGTAGTGGGGTTTTTTTGGGTTTTTTTTTTCAAACTTCTGAACCCATTTGGGTTCTTGAGTAAATAAGACTTAACTCTTGGGACTAGCACAGAAGATGTTTTACAGGCAGGAGAAGTGTTTTCAGCCTTCCATTTTGTCTTGGAAATTCAGAAATTCAGGCTCTTTTGTCTGCTTTACAGTCAAACTGCTAAAGCTTCTGATTCTCTGTGCTGTCATAACAGTGCACAGGTAATTCTATGCTTTGTTAATGGCAAGAATATTAATAGGTAATACAGCATAAATTATGAAAGCACTTTAGTAATACTTTGAAGGTTCTTAATCTGTCTGGAGGAAAACCTGGAATCAGAATTGCTTATTTAGGATTGCAGACAAAAAATGTCTGCTAAAACTTTGATATTTCAGTTATAACAGAGAGGAAGCATAGTTGCTGGGCAAGCAACACTTGTTATACCTCATGATGACTACAGATCAACAGTTTGTGTTGCCCAAGCATGAGTGTCAAGGTCTCAGCAGACATCTGAGGGTGTAGGAGTGTCTGGCAATAGTCCCTAGGGAGACATGGGCACCAACATTGATGATGAGGCTGAGGAATTGTGAAGCTATGGGAAAAGATTGAGTGGGAATCCTCAGAACAAAGAAGCAACTGATAGGAAAGATAGATACTGGCAGCTGTCTTGCATTGTAGCATGATGTGGAGAGAAGAAAGATTGGACAGCCTCTTGGAGAACGATGTTCTAAGGTGGTGTAACTTTATACCATGTTTTGCTGAATGGTTAAATTGAGACGTAGTATATATATAGTGCTTTTTGAATAGTCTCCAAGGGTGGTACTTATTTAAAATACTTTTGTTTTTTTAAAGTTTTTAAATAATGTTTTGGAGCACAGCTAAGACTGTGTACAGAATTACTTTCATTATACATTACACTAGGGTATTTCAAGTTTCTTTTTGACACGCAAATTGCAGTCCACTTAGTAAACAAAATGGCTTACTTATGGCAACTGTGAAGACCCAGACAACTTAAGTCATTGGCAGAGCTATTCCAGAGAATGTCTAGAGGCTTTTATAAACCCTATTAAAAGATCTTCTTTGCAGATGGTTTGGAGAGGATTAAAAAAAACCAGCAAAACATTAAAACATGCTGTGCTGTGTAGTCTTACTTCTGCCTTTTTTTTCAAGGGCAGCTTAAGGTGCAGCTATAGCTGAAGTTTATCTCTGCTGTTTTTAAATTAAAAGCCAATCTCTAATGAGCGCAGAGTTCTAGGTGTGGACTGAGGAACAAGAAGCTTCACGTATTTTATGAAGTTATGATTATGCCAATTATCAGCGATATAAATGTCACAATCTTGTTGTAAATGTTAAGCTTGAGTAATGTGTTAGTTTTTAGTTTCAACCACCGAATTCAGAAAACTTGTGTTGAATGAGTGTAGTAGAACCTTTTAGCACCACTTGACACTGATTATTGGATAAAATAAAAAGTTTGAGTTTTCAGAAGTTGGAGTGAATTTGCATAGTTTGAATTAAGAAAAAAAATTATAACATCTGGAAGTGGAAATTCCTTAATACAAGGCTGCAAAAATAGCATGAAATTCCCTAATGTAAAACCAGACTGCTTAGATAACTTTACTTTTTTGAATCATAGTGCGTGCAGGATTTAATTTATATTGTGTCCGGCTTGTATTTTTCTAAAACCATTATTTGTAAAATTGCCCTGTGCTTGTGAATTAGCAAAAACAAACACAAAACAAAAAAGCCCCACCACCACCCACAAACAAACAAACAAACACAAAAACCCCCACAAAAAACAACCCTTGCCAGTATCATGAGTTACACGTTACAGCCTTTTTGGATAAAATTTGCAAAAATACATGCCTGAGAAAAAAACTGTTGACACTTTTACAACCATTCTGTTTTAATCCAGTAGTGACATTTGCTACTTTGTCAACACAGTCTTGAAGGTGCTTCAGAGTATTGAGAGAAAAAAGAAGTAAAAAATTTGAATTGGTTACCACTTCTGCTCTGTCTCTGAAGAGAGCTGGTTTGTATTCTCTCTGTATCAATCTCTTCTTTTTCCTTGAGTATGAAAAGCATGTATGCATTTTTGGGGTCTTACTAGTAGTAGCCCCCATTGTTGAGAGCTTCAGCCTTTAAGTGCAGGACTTTCCTCTCTGGCACCTGGATAGTACTGACTGGAGATTTCCTTGCTGAAATGTTACGCTCAGCTGCCTCTTGGCAGGTAGAATACTGTTCCTTTAACAGCAGTTTATTACCTCCTTTTTACCTCTGCTGTACTTGTTAAACCTGCCAATAGTGTTTTAAAACTTAGGAGCTCTTGAAAGTTTAACTTGTATCCTTCCTGGGAAGCAGATTACTGGAATGTGGCTGTGGAAGGTGGCAATAGCAGATATTGTTGATTCCATGCCGTTGGCTTCTCTTTTCTGTTACTAAAAATAGGTGAAAATACACTTTCATGGATAAGTACCTATGTGTTCCTGAATAAATGGTTAATCTAGCTTTTTTTAAGTGTCGTTTGGCCAACTTGCTTCACCAGTATCAGAATTTAAAGATAACTCTTGTATACAAGTTAGTGCCCCGGAGAATAATTTTTTGCTTTTTTCTACTATGAGCTTAAGGCAAATAAATAAGTGTAATTAACCTTCTCTCTATCTTCCCATGCAAGAGCTCCAAGCGAGAGTGGAAGCCTTTGGAGGACCACAGCTGTACAGATGTACCATGGCTGCTTTTATTCATCCTCTTCTGTATAGGAATGGTGAGTAAAACTCAAAGGATGTTGTTAGTGTTACATTGTTAAAGAGCTTGAATTAACTGGGAAGAAGTTTTAAAAATCTCCATTAATTTAGTCACTGGAGAAGATCAGGGTATACAGGCATGACATTTTCATCAGCTGTGGAACAGAAATGGATAGTATGTACACATCAAAGGCCTGTGGTAATCTGTAATTTGTTGTTTGTGCCAGTTCTTGCTCCTGCTCCTTTTCCCCTGATACTCCAGTTTTCTTTGTAAGTCTTCTCACCCTGGAGATATACTGCTGAGTTCAGCTGCCCTCTGGGACTGTGGATGTTCCGGAAATGGGACTTTGAGTCTGTTTACATTCTTGTGAATCACAGTAAACTTTTTTGCTGAGAAACAAAGATTCTTAATATTAAACTGTTTTCTTGTTGGATGCCTAGTATAAGCATTTACTGTTAACAACAGTATTTTTATTGGTATATTTTTTAATGGTAATATTTTTGCTTCCAAGTTATAACAGTCCTATATGATGAAACCATGACCTTGTTTACGACAACCTCATAGCACCATGTACTTGGCATGTAAACACAAACTTCCAACAGCTGCAGATTTTTTGAAAACTAGAAATATGCTTCTTGTGCTGTTTCATGGACTCAATGTATGCTGTTCTTCCTAAACAGCTAATGGGTGTCATTGTATTGTACTACTATGTTGCAAGAGTACCCTTATGAGCCTGGGACTTCAGTGCTGTCGATTTTCCTTTCTGTTGTCCCACAGTATTTGAACATTAAAAAAAATTAATTTTCCCAAAATGTCTGTCACTAGCTGCACTTCACATGCAAAGATAATCTTTTAAATTTGAATCATGCAAATTATTTCCTCACTGTAACATGTGGATGTCTGAAGATTTTAAAAAGCACAAAACTCCTGAAGTATGCAGATCTTTTTTTGTTATTTTTTTTCCTGCCTTTGTTGATGCTCCTTAATTACACAGTCTATATGTACCAGTTCTCTCAGTGATGAATTGGTCTCTGTGGGTTAGTGTCCTAATATTTCCCATCTAAGCAATATAATGCAGAGAGCAATTATCCTACTGAGTCAAATACTCTTATGTTTACTGTCTAGACAGCTTCACTTGAAGTACCATTAAGGATCAGGAGGCCATCCCTGCACTGTTGTAAATTAAGTTGGGGAGGAATTGCATTATTTCCCTTACCCAGTAAAAAATTCTTGAATCAGCCAAGAACCTGAGTACTACTGTATGTAGAATGCATCCTTTACAGCATAGTCAGGGATCTGAGAAATGGGAAGTGAGTGCTGGAAATCAGCTTTAATTATTACTTGTGATAGCCTTTTGCTCACTTTACCATTGTTACCATCATGACTGAGTATTAAGTCTTTAAGTTTATAAGTGCCTTAGCCAGGAAAAAGTAATAACCAACTTGCTGTCTGGAATTTCTCTGTAGTGATAGCCTGTCCGTCACAGAAGATCCTTTATCTTCAGATCTTTGAAAACACACACATTTTAGCTGTTTCATACTGACTTCATTACCTGTTGCCATGTCATTTGATCCTGTTGCTGCCATCTGTTGCTCCAAGCGTTTGTTTCAGATGTTGGCGCTGCTTCCCCTTCTTACCTGCTTATTGGTGGTAGCAGAGCTAGCTGATGGCTCACTTCTCCCTGTCAGTGGTGTTGCTAGAAAGCTAATGATTCTTTTGGGCCTGTCTCCTGTTAATAACATACCTGCTTTGATCTTGGTTTTGCTAGTGAAATATCTGTAAAAGTTCACAGTGAGACCTGTCTGTCTTTGGATGTTTTCCATATTACTCGGAGCTACTTTTTCATTTTCTTGCTCTGTTTCTTTCCTGCATTTAAACCCACCATCTGGAACCATAGTGGCCTTGACCTGGTCACTTGCTTTGAAGGATTTCCTTGAAAGAAACTTATGCCAGATAGGTCTCTTCAATCTAGCTCATGAAAGCACATAAATTGAAGAAAAAAACCCAAATCTTTAAGCTAGAACATCTGGGCTCCCTGGAATCTTCTAAGATGCATTTGGACCGTTTACAACTCCAGCTCTTGTAGCTCTCATTCACTGCCCGCCCTTTGCTGCTCTTCTTTGTCACGCATGATTTGCTGACAATATGATTTTCAAGAAAGCACCTACAATATTCTTGATGCTGCTTGTATAAAATGCAGTGTTAGATGTCTGAATCCTCTTTTTGTCTTGTGTTTAATTTATAACTGCACAGCAGTTCTCTGTAACTAGTCATCTTTCGTTTTTCAATCTGAAAGAATTTTTTAAAAAGCACTACTTGGAAACAAATTATTTATAGACCTGTCCTAAGTGTCAAATAGGGTGTTACTAACCTATGTGGTTTTTTCTCCTCCAGGGTTTTATTTGTGGCTTTTCAATAGCTACAGGAGCAGCTGCAAGACTGCTTTCAGGATATGACAGTTATGGAAATATTTGTGGACAGAAAAATGTCAAGGTGGAGGGGATAACCAACAGCGGCCTGGACCTCACGCACAAGAAGTGAGTATGTAATTCAGTGGCTTCACTCTGTAAACCAGGAAAGGTTAAGTCCTTTCTTCCTTTGAGAGTGATTTTCGATAAAATGGGAAGATGAATATGCTAGCTCATTCCTACTTGTTCTTCTGCAAATTTTTTCCCCTGGAGATCAGTCTTGTGTAACAAAGCAACAATACTTGGAGGGTGTATGTTGACAGGTGTGCGATATGAGTACAGCAAGGTCATGGAGGAATATCCCTTCCTTACACTTTATGTAAGAGATTGTATCAAACCACCGAAGAGTCTTGTAGAGCTTCAGATATTACAAATATTCTTAGATTTGATGCCTGTGTAGAAATGGTTGGCTTTTGAGGTATGATCATTTTCTGCCACTGAATTCAGGAGTATGGAGTATATTTGAAGGAGACTCTAAAATTTAAACTGTGAGAGGAATATATAGAAGTGGATTGTGGAGAAAATGCACAAAACTTTAAGCAGCACACAGCTGTTATTAAGCAGTGCCATGTGAAAATATAGGTCAGAATGAGCAGAAGTACTTCCTGTTGGGCAGAACTGCAGTAGTAGTATTAGAGCTTAATACCAAGAACTGTGGACTGGAAGGGTGAAAACCTGTGAACATCTGTTGACATCTGTCTGTCACTCAGTGTTCAGAGTGTATCTATGCAGCTCGGGTATCTTTAGAAAGTAAACTGTGTAGTCTAGGCTTAGAGTGATACTGATTGACTAAAAAGATGTTTCTTTCACTGTTGCTTACTTCAAAAAATTAAAAGGTCCCTATTTTGTAAGTACGTAGGCCTTTTACTTCACAGTAAGTGACACTGGCAAATAAGAGTTTACAAAATACTTGAAGGCAGGATAAGCTTGTTCCTATTTGCAGCCTTGCTTCCAGAATCAAGATGTAGTGTATGAAATGATGATGTTTCATCTTCCTGGTGTTGTAAGGGGAGAGGAGACTGTTGTATTTCTCATGAGTATAAATAAGTCTAGTAAGCTACCATTCAGAAGCCAAAACTTGATGCCTTTTAAAAAAAATTAACACTGTATAGTTTTGAAATTATATTTATAATAACTTGCCTACAAATTTGTCTTTTTTCTTTTCAGAAGTGAAAAAAAGAAGGACATTTGAAATACAATCTCAAAAGGGTAGTAAAGACTAAGGAAAGTTATCCTACAGATTTGTAAAAAAAAATTACTATGTATTTTGAAAAGCTGTACTGAAGTTCATTTTGAATTACAGGTCTCAGGATGGATGACTTGATATTGCCCTTACTTTCAGACACTGGCTTTTGAAAATACTTTTTCTTATTTGGCTTTCTTTGCGTGAATCAGCTTTAAATTTAAAGATTAGCTTAATTTCTAATTTTTACTATGGGTGCAGAAGGTAGACATATTAAAAACTAGATACAGTTATTTTTACTCAAGTAACTTTTTCCTCATGCCATATTTCAGAGTTTCTTTTAATACATTTTGATTTTCAGAGAAGTGGGCTGTTAAGATCAAAGAATCACAGAACTATAGAATGGTTTTGTTTGAAGGGGCCATTGAAGATAAGCTTGTGCACCTCCCCTGCTGTGTGCAGGGAAATCTTTCACTAGATCAGGTTGCTCATCCAACCTGAACTTGAACACTTCAATAATGAGGCATCCACAACTTCTCTGGGCAGCCTGTTCCAGTGACTCACCACCCTCGTAGTAAAGAATTCGTTATGTAACTAAGTTCTGTGTTTTTCTTACAAACACCCTGTAAGTGTTCAAAGGCTGCTCTAAGGTCTCCCTGGAGCCTTCTTTTCTCCCAGTTGTTTCAGCCTGTCTTCATAGTAGTGGCGCTCCAGATCTCTGCTCATCTTCATAGCCTTCCTCTGAACCTACTTCAACAGGTCCATGTCTTTCCTGTACTGAGGACCCCAGAACTGGACTCTGTAGTTGAGGTGAGGTCTTACCAGAGCACAGTGGAGGGGAGAATCACCTCCCTTGTTTTTTTGGCCATACTTCTTCTGATGGAGCTCAGGATACAGTTAGTTCTCTGGTGTGTAAGTGCACATTGCTTTCAACCACCTTCAAGCACATTGCTTTCAACAGCTTTTCAACCACCAGTACTCTATACTCCTTCTCTCCAGGACTGGTACTTCACAAAGAAGCTTCCTAGGATGTAAATCTGATATGCTGTGTTGACAGTAGCAAACAAATTTTCGTTTGCAGTGTCGAAGCAACTCTGATAATATTATTACTTTATTTGCTTCAGCCTTTGTATGAATAACTAAATTCAGCCTTTCTGAATAACTGAAATTGCAAAGCAATTAATTAAAGCAATTACACTAGAAGTACATTCTTCCAGTATAGAACAAAATTTGTGATGACATGGTATGGAATTTGCTGCAGTAAAATAACTTTCAATAAACCATAGCTTTAAAAAGCAAATCCAAAATAACTTTTCCTCTGTAATGCTGGTGCCTACCATTTTGATTCTTGTTTCAGCTACTCAAAATGAAAAAAAAAAAAACAACCTCACTTCTTAGACCATGTATTGAAAACTTGGAGTTTGCTTTGCAGCTGCCTTATTGCTGTCAGGACAGTCTGAACAGTGTAGTGGAGTGTTTGAATTATATGTGGCTGTTTAAGGCTATGTCAACACAGCACACTTCTGTCAGAACTGCACATGGTAGTATAGTTTGTTGTATCTCTAAATGTCCAGGCTTGAATTAAAACTGTCATGTTTATTTTACAAAATACTCTTGATTTCTTCTGTCCGTTAAATTATAGCTTGGTTCTTGAATTTAAATGACTGCTGGCATGGGCTGGATCCTAGCTTGTTAATGCTGATGTTCTTGACTTGGTTTCCTTAGGCTATTCTGTGTAACATTATTTAAGGGATGTTTGGAGGAACCTTTGCCCTGACCACTGGAGATGGGTCCACTGTGTCCCTGGGTCTAAGGTCTCTGTCCAGGCTAAGTGATGTGGATGGACAGACACACATGGGACTGACACAGCTGGTTCCAGGGACTGGTACTGAAAATGTACTGCTTTCAGTAGTCTGTGTGCATCCAGAAACACATGCACAGGTGGCCATATCCTCGTCTCCTTGTGGTCTGACAGAGACAGAAGGTAACTAGTGCATTTGACATTCTCCCGGTTAAGATGCACATGTACACTTACGGGTGCCTGAAGTACCAGCACAGCCCTACTCTGGCCATTCAGCTCCCTGCCCTGATCCTAGGCCCCCTAAGCTGCCCATACCCAATAACTAGTCTAGCTTGGTGTGCTTCTAGCAAGAACACACACACTTATCCCACAGGCATCCCACATTCACAGGTCCCCCAAATAGCAGCACAGACCTTACACTCAGCTGCCACCCCTGCCTGGACCCAGAGCCTCCTTCATGCCAGCTGGAACAGCTTGCAATTTGCTGTTAAGTTACACACCAACACTCTGAGCCAACAGGCAGCACCACACAGGCTGTGACCCACAGTCCTGCCCCAGTCATTGTCTCTGACCCCCTCACTTATGCTTGTAGGTGTTTTTTGGAAAACACATGGTTCCCACCACAGTGGCTAATGGCCAAGGTCCCTTCCTGCCCCAGTTGCTGGCACTGACACCCCACTTGCTTTGGTAGCTGACACCACAGGCCTGGGGCACCTTTACCCCCCTTTGTTCCAGCTCATATCCTCTCCTATCCCATGCATATTTTCTCAGGAGGTGGCATAGACCCACTGATGCCCCCCCTTCCTGCATACTGTACCCTCATGTTTGCATCCTTAGCAGTCACAAAGCCTCCGTTTCCTGCAGTGTCCTGATAAGCCACCCATCATTATGACTGGCTGTTTTTTGTTTTTTTTTCTGGTAATATTCATTAACACTGATTGGTTAAGGTTTATTGGTTAAAGTGTTTATAATTTTGCTGGAAGATAAGAATTCTCACACTTCACACACAAATCAGTGCGACTGACCAGATTTCTTCCTGGTCAGGTTTGGGTCTGTAGGTTCTTGTTTGTAGCTCTGTTGACCAGATACCCTTGAAAGAGCAGACTCTCCTTCACTTACCCTTTTGGTATGGAATAGCAACTGAAGGAACTTGCCCTTATAAAGAGGAAGCTATGACAGGAGTTCATTTAACACAAATATTGTATGTGTTTGTATCAAACTGAGAATATCTTATTTGAAATAAAGGAAAAATAGGGAATTTGTGGCATAGTTGCTCACACTGAAGTTACCTTGACTTTGTATGTTGGACAGAAGTTTGTACTTGCTTCTTTGATTCTCATGGTTGATTTTCAGCCCTGAGGGGTGTGGTATGTCTTAAGTAAAAAGCCCAGACATACTACTGGATAGTTATCATGGAGGTATGGACAAGGAAAGGGAGTATGTTAACTCAGAGAGCCTATTACTACATCTCAGTTGATAGAGTTGACATGGGTTGATGGACATTCAGGAAGTAAGACAGGAAGCCTTGTAGAACAGAAAAATGTACTAAGTAGTTCTTATGTACTGAGACTTGATAATAGAAGAGCCTTTGGGGGAAGGTTAGACAGTAGTCGGCATGTAGACTGGAATTGTTCAGGCAGGACCAAAGTTAAATGCTCTTGGGGATCAGAAGGGATTTTTATGGAACTAATCCCCATCAGAAGGACTGCAGAGATAAAAATGGCATCTTATATGATAGTTTGGTGTTGTTTTCCTATGATAATGCTAGATAATATGTAGAGAATATTTCAGTGCATGGTGTATCACTAGAATCATAGGAATTTGAAAGACTTGTTTAATTTCAGAATAGAAAAAATATATTCTGCAAGTATATTATACCTTGAATAGATAATACTGTATATATATTACTGTTCATGATGAAATGTGTATAGCCAGGAGAAGACTGGGAAGCTTCAACACATACTTCACGAATTGGGTTTTTAAATGACAGTGACTCATCATGGAAAGTTAGCATATAGAGTATGTTTAAAACACAGCACTTCAACATGAGATGGATCTACTTGAAATAGGTGAACAATTTTTATGTCAAAATAAGTACTAGAGTAGTCTGCTCAGTAATATGGACCTGTGGTGTGGAAAATCAATCTAAACCAAGAAACTGTTATTCGTTACTGGTATTATATGTACTCATTAAATAGCTATGGACTGTCCTTTTTGCAGCGTAAGTATAACCTTAAGAGCTTTGTTGGGTCTTTTTGAAAAAAGATGGAAATCTTGAAGTCAGGTTTATGTTTGAAGTTTTTTTGGTGACTGTTTAGCCCTGTATCTGTGAATAGGCATAGCAGAAATGCAGCTGGTTTTATGAACAGCACCATTTGAATAGACTTGAATTTGATAGAGTTAAAAATCCTTTCTGCATGATCTGGAATTACATAAATATATATATACTTGTGCATAAGAATACCCGAATTATTTCAACAGACAGAGTTATGGTAGTGTCAACTGTTCTGCGTTTATGGGTAGACTGAAGGCTAGTCTTGGTTGAATCCTTTAGTTTGGAATTAAATTCATAGGATCATGCAATATCTCAACTTGGAAGGGACCCATAGGGATCACTGAGTCCAGTTCCCAACTGGGTTTTGCTTAGTGTAATTGTTAGCTAGAACAGAAGTAATTTACCTTTTCTTTTCTTCCCTAGGTATGTGTTCTTCTTGGATCCGTGTAACATCGATCTGGTACATCAGAGGATCAAGTCTGTTGCTTTGTGTGTATCAGCTTGTCCAAGGAGAGAACTAAAAACTCTGGCTGATATTCAGAAATTTGCTGAAAATAATGGTATGCAAAAAGGCTGTCTCTTTTCATTCATATTCTGGATAGTATAATAGGATTGAAGAAGGGGCTGTTTATTAGCTGAACTAAAAGTGAAAAGTGTATTAAGAAACTATCAGTAACATGATCATTTTTGTTAAGGTAAAAGTTTACAAATTTGAGGGAATGTGTTACTGTAGGATATGTTCTCAATGCCAACAATCCTGATGTTGCTCCTCAACCATACTGCTGTTGAAATGCCCTCATATATATGGGGCTAGTGGAAACAATGCTGCTATTGAACTGTGCTTGTAGCATGGAGTATGGCAGTGTATGAGAAAATACTTCATTCAGTGCAGTTCCAGTTTTTGTTTACTTTCTTCTTTTTTTAAAGACATTTAAAGGAAACTTAAGAAATTTAATACAGTACCCTGTTCCTGTCAAGAGCAGTACTTATGTGTAGTAACAATACTGTTATTATCTGCTTAGTCCGTATTTCAACACTATAGAATAAAATACATGTGAGGTAACCAATTTTTGGACCATCCAAAAAAAGAGTAAAGATGAAAACTTAAAAACAGTTTGAGGAAATTTTAGGTTTTTCCAGCTATTCAAGTGTGAGTGTTTTGTCCTAAATTTACACACACCACATTCTTTTAAAATGCTGGAGTAAGATTTCTTTGCAAGAGACTTGGCTAATGATGGGTCAGTCTGGGTGACCAAGTTCAAAGCAGATTACTTTTCCAATCTGGCATAGGTTATGTGAGTACTTACTGCTTGAAAGCCCAGTGAGCTGAAGCAGGACTTGGACAGTCCTAGTACCCTTGGTTCTGCCACTGCATTGTGTCTGCATCTGTGTGTCTAAATCAGGGAGCTGCACTACATGGGGCATGACAGCACATGAAGCTGCGAAAAACAGCTGTGACAGCACAGTGCAGAGGCTGGCCTGTGAATGAGAGCTTCCTCATGTGATTTGTGCACTTCTGTCAAATACAAGTCCAAGCAAAGGTAGCCAGTATAAAAATACAGGTTTGCTCTTTACCCCTTAGCTGAGCGTGATGAGTTTTTCTTAACTAATGCAGTCTAGTTATTTGTTGGTGAGAAGTCCAGGTTGTCAGCAGTGGAGCTGAAATAATGCCATGCCTTGTTTTACCACAGACATAACTTATAAACATGGAAAATTAAGTCTTATGTGCCTGAAATATGTTCAGGTGCAGGTTTTATTAAGTTCAGGCACACACACATTGTAAAGCACATGAAAACCCTCTCTTCTTAAAACATGCTAAGTTTTATCTCACTTACTGTTCTAGGTTTTAAAACAAGTCTTCCAGATATGTTTTTTTTCAAATTTTTCAAATACAAGAGAGAAAGAAAGGGATGGTGTTGACTTCAGCCTCCACAGAGGTGCAAGTTGTAAAGAACAGGAATGTTCTGGAACAGCTCCTGTAGGCTGTGGAGAAATGTGTACTGTTGGCTGAGAGCATTTTCAAATGCTGTACTCACACAGCCACATGTGAGAACATGTCCAACATACTTGGTCTTGTAGACCTATGGTTTGGACACAACTGAGAATGTTATGTAGTGTGAACTGCATACTGGTCTCCCTAGGACTTTATCACCCAGCAGAATAGCTCAGGCACAGAGTAATGTGACTGAAAGCTGTTTTTTCTGGAAAGCTGATTGTTACTTCAAAAGGTAATGTCCAGGAAATTCTGCAGTGCTCTCTTCAAGGTCTGCCAAAGCATTTTGAAATACCTTGAAGATAATACTCATGTATGTCTGTGCTGTATGAATAATGAAATTTCATTATTCAAAGAAACACTAAACAAATGGTCATAATTTCTGTCATTTTTAATTCATTGATAACTATACTGACTGGTCATTGTGGGAAATAATATTCTTGTCTGTTGATTAAATTACTGTTTGCAGATTTAGGAATGCAGGCATCTCAGTTGTCAGAATTCTGTAGCTAGGCCTAGCTGGTTGAGGTCCAAGTAGACTTAGAGCTGGAGATAAAACTACATTAAGTCTAATATAGGTACCAACCTGAGAGAAATCAATAAAGGAAATCAAGCTGGCTAAGTCGGATCAGGTCATCTTTGTGAGGTGTTGAAAGGAAACAAAGGGGAAACAGAAAGATTTCTCTTTTGTCTGAAGATAATGACATCTTTGCGTGTACTCATCCAACTACTACCTTGCAGGATGCTATTGCTACTTGTCTTAGAAGTAATTGTTACAGGCTTTTGATGTTTTTCTTCTTTCCCTTCTCTCCCCCTATATATTATTTATTTGGTATTTATTGGAAGTGTGCTAGTTAAAACTTAATCCTCTGCTTATGGTTTTCTTGAAGTCTTGTACCTTATTAGTTATAGGCATATTATGACTAAAAGAGATTGCACCACTAGGTCTTTGGGAGCCTGCATATGTTAATTCTTAATGTCCTTTTTTGAATAGCTGGAAAAAAAGCACTCTGTAACTGGTTTTGAGATACAGAGCCATTCACTGCTTCTCTGAATTATTATCAGAACTGCCTGTCAGGGTTGTCTTGTGTTGGAAATGGACCGTCAAATCAGAATGAAATAATTTCCTCACCAGAAAGTGGCCGCACAACAGAGTCCTCCAGTAATGTTCTTCTTGTTATTGATTACATTAATAAACCATTTGGAAAGGAGGAGGAGCAGTGAGACAGTAAATTAGAATTACATGAAAATAGTCGGGTATCAGTTGTAGTAGAACAAAATGTCAAATGAAAAGGAATGTCTGGAATGAAAGGGTGGTGTTGGGGAAAACATTTGTTATGCATTTAGCATTTTGCTTTAACGTTATTATTGCTAGTTGGGAAAGAGATGATGAAGCTACTGAGGATAGCAAGAGGATTAAGTGTAGACACAGCATTGTCTAGAAGTGTGATGTTTATTAATTGTGAAGAGAAAAAAACAGGTACAATATTTTGTGTCAGCTTCTTTTGTGATGGGATTATAAAGGCTTTGCTTTGGTCCTTTTCTGTCTAAGTGCTTTCTTAACTTTTTTTGTGAACTTCTTTATATTATGTGTATGCATACTGGGAAGGCAGACAGGGTTGATAAGAAAAGACCAATGAGTCTTTTGTCTGGAAAAGAAAAAACTAGCAGGAAGTGTAAGGTCTTCAAAAGCAGGAACATCTTAGAGAAAGTTAAAAATATTGTATTCCTTGATTGATCTCATAACTTTAGTAATAATGAAACTATATGTTGAAAAAGAAATTAGTAGATTTTTTTTTTCAACACAAGTCATAGTTAGGCTACAGAAGTTCTTGCCATGAGGCTATTCTAGATACCAAGGGATAAATTGTTAGAATAGTAGTGTTTGGATATTTGATAGGTTAGTACTCAAGGATATTCTTGAGCCATAAGTGGTGGAGAGCTGACAATGGAGTAGAGGCAACATCTGCTCCTGGACTAGACCCTATTTAGCACTGGAAGAAATATGAGTGGGGGATTGAGTAAACTAGTATGTTTTCAGCTTTCTGTGCTCTTGCTAAGAATGAGGGGATAGAGAAAAGGATAGTCTGAATTTTTTAATTACAACTGAAAATATATCTATATGGATTCTTATGCTATGTGTTTTTATTTTTATGTACAGTTATTTATAATAGTAACTGCACTTAGCTCTTTCAGAAGTTCTCTTTCTGATCTTAATTAGTGATGACACTTAGAGAACTAAGTATCAGGTTTTGTATGTTGGATTTTTCTCAAACATTCTTGCAGCCACTGAAGGATACTTTCACATGAGTCCCACATTTATTTGTAAAAGAAGGCTATAATTTTTTCTGTGCTCTAATTCCCTCTTTTTTAAAAGACAGTATGTTTCTCTGCAACAATTTGGAGTTTAGATACATACAATCCTTAGTTTTCTTTTTAAATCTGTGCTTCTGCAAGGCACAAGTAGATAGACCTAGGGAGTTATGCTTGCTTTCTTCACTGAGAACAACTCGTCATTAATCTGAAGTTCTGACCACAAAGTGGTCTGTCTCATCTATGCCTTTGTGATGATCTCAAGGCATCAGTATTTTTCTAGACTCTACTAGGTCCCAGAAACTAGGTTTAATATTAAGGTTCAATTCCCTCCTTCTTTGGCCTTCTGCATCCATTCATTCCCCCTCCAACTGCAAAAGGAGGAGCTGCAGTGTTAAGGTATGTTTGTGCAGCCCTCCGATTCTTCCACGGTAGATGCTATCTCAGACCATATTCAAATCAATGCCCGAGAAGTAGAGTTGTTTTTTCACTCATTTTTGATCTCTGATGCTAATCTGTGCACAGTTCAATGGTACTTCATTCTTGTATGAAGTTTCAAGTGTAAACTTGTCTGTTTCTGTAATGTCTTTCTTGTTCTAAGACCCATAAGCAAATGGGAAACTTATACACACCTAAGCTTTATGTATTCTTATTGCTTGTGTTTGGGGAAGAATTGTTTCCTATAGTTGTAGACAGACCTGAGCCTTTTTGTGTACTTTTCAGGAGTTCCTGAAGAAAGCATCTTCTTATTACCCCCTGCAGGCATTATTTTCAGAGGTAATGCAGCTTTGTTGTCTGTTACGGGTCGGAGTTACCAATGGATAGTAACTTACTCTGTGGAAGAAGTACTTGGCATCCTACCTCTTCTGTGTTTTTTGGCTGTAGAATTTGCAGCAGAATCCCCTATAAATACATGAGCCAGTGTCTTAAACTTCCACTTGTCTATGTCATGTTGTCAGTCCATAGTATGGTAAGATAATATTATTGGTAGTATACCAAGTTGTCTCATTGCATGAAGCTTTGGATTGGCAATGTGGTTCAGATTAACAGTTTAGATCTGTTGGAGTTTGACAGGTAAATTTGAATCGAGCTCATGAGTGAGGAAAGTATAGAGATGTTAAGACTGACATCCTTGTGAGAATGTGAGAGCCTTGTCCTTGATTACCATTGAACTGCACTTCTAATCAGTATCCAGCTGTCAATGTCTCTTAGCTTTATTGAGTGGGTTGGTCAAGCATAGTCATCTATGAATCATGTATTCATAATGTTAGCTATGTTGTAGTTGGTGGTCCTTGTTCATAAAACACCCAGTATCCAAGAAAAATTGATACTGGGTATAAAGGACAGAGACCAGTAGCTGTGATTTAAACAGTCTCACTCCTGCTACGATTTCTGCACATTTTTGTATCTGTAATTACACGGATTCTGATTCCTGTGTTTGAGGACTTAAGTTACTGGTGAACTAATAGGATCTTGCTTGAAAAGGAGAGAAAATGCTTAAAATGTAGTAAAGTTGAGTTTTTTAATTGTGAACTCTGCTTCTTCATACTGTCTTACAGAAATCAATTATGTCACCCATGTGCCCAATACATGCATAGCATCAGTGACATCATACATGGAACATCATATAAATTACCTTACTAAAGCTGCAGGTTCTCAGGCTTTGCCATGTGCCTTTTAAAAGATCTATGTAAAGGTACATGGAGTTGTGTCTAACTTGAGCAGAATGTGATCCTAAGGTGTTCTGCTCCTGGCTGTAAACCTAGCCCACATATCACACAGCTCTGGATGTTTCTGCTTAAATATTTGACTCTGAAAATAAGTCTCTGGTTTTAGATCTGGAAACCCTTGTTTTAGGTTCCTGCTGACACTGTTGAGGGATGAGTAGGCACTGCTCAGCAGCTCAGAATGGTGTGCTTTCCACCACTATAATTTGAGCAACGTCAAATATTAATGTCAGTGGTTTCCCCTGTGGGCTGGTCCTCTTAGCAAGAAGTCTTACTGTTTCTCAAGCTGTAAACTTTTATATTGATAGTGATGCTGATGTAGCAGACATTTTGTGTGATTGTTTACAGGCAGCAAATATGGGAAGGAAAGCTGCACTAACACTCTGTTCTCTAAAAGCAGTTTTACCCGACCACCTTGGTTAGTGTGGAGCTTCCCATTTACTGCTGTGGTAATCAGAGGGTTATTTATGTCTTGCTGTTCTGGGCACTGTGGCCTCTGAGCACACAAGACAATAATTTTTCTTCTCAATTTAAAAGAATTTTGGAACAGAGTTTGGTTCCCCATATTTGTCCTGGCTTTCAACAGCATTTTTACATCATTTGTGCTAACTGTAGTTGTTTTAAGAATGCCAGAGATAGTGAGTGTTCTGTTCTTCAGCAACCCAAGTTTAGCCAAAACAGGAAGAAGGCTATTAAAGGAGGTGGTGGCTTTTGCTCCCACGGCTAGGCTAAAGAAAGTTTGTCTTTTTATCTTTTGACATACCTTGCTCCAGTTGTGCCCCAAAATATTCTAATGGCTGGAACAGGTCTCTTCATGGGAAATAAACCATGGAAGAGAAGCTCTATTTCTTCTCCAGAATGCCATTTTGTAGGTGAAAGCACCCACAGCACTGTGGAACCAGTAAGCTCTGGATGCTTAACAGTAGCCCAGCAACTATTGCTCTGCATAGTATTTTTCTTTAAGGTTGCAGCTTGCTGTGATCTTAAATCCAGTCTCTGTATAGTTTGTTGTTGTTTGCCTAATGATTTCTACAGAAGAAATATGTGCACTGCTGTAGGAAGCAAAGAATCTATTACTTTAATGATTTTTTAGTTTGTTCTTCAAATTGTGCCCATAATGCTTTTGAAACATTTACAAGTGATAATAATTTACAAATAGTAGTAGAGTCTTTGGTAAACTAGTTATCTCAGCAAAGTAGATTATTTGAGTTCTTTAAGATTTGCAGGCCTTGCAAACTTTAAGGGAGCAATAAGACTGTCTGTGCTAAGAGTCTCTGCTAAACCAGAATAAGTATAATGGGCTGGAAGGTTTGACATACCAGTTCATTTCTTTCACTCTCACCTTACAAAATTCAAACTTTTATTTATTGATGAATCTCTTTTTTTAAGAAATCAGTTTTAAGTTTTATGTAAAGTGACACATTACTCAAGCACATATTTGGATTGTAGAACTCTACCACAGAGTATAAGAAAAGTTGTAAGATTTTCAAAAGATAGAGGTATTTTATGTCAGTAATAAAAGATAATTATGCCTAATTATGTAGGACAAAAGAACAAACAAATGTCATGGGTGTTATTTCAGTGAAGATATTTTTTTCTTTGGGTGTGAGTCTAAAGAAGCACACAGTGTGAGGTGGACAGCTGTAGAGAAGAATATACAAAGGAGTCCTAATAGCAGTTCCCAGATGAGATGGTAGTGGCATCAGATTCATCCTCTGCTCCACTGCACAACACGAGGGAACATGCTGTGGTCCAGGGGGACCTCACAACATACCTTCAGTATCCTCCAGGATAAGGCATTTTTTTGGTTATTCAAGTGTGCAAATCCTTCTTGATGGGTTGTGAACTATGGTGCAAATCATGATGTGGCATTTGGTTTTGCTTGTCTTACATTTGTTATACAAACACAATGTCTTCAGATATACACTTGCGTAAAGAGCCTAGATCCTTCTTCACTGGCCATAGCAGTTCTCCTTCGCCGGAACTCCTAGTAGTCACAAGGAAGCATGGGCATCCACAAATCAGCTTTTTTCCTTAAATTTACTTTGGCTGCTTAAGCTGTAGCTCAACACTGGTGGCGGTGAATGGCAAAATCATATTCTGTATGATTAATCTCTATGCAGTTGTCCGTATACAATTTACCCACTTCTTCATATAGTACTTCTTGTTCTAGTAGTCTTTGTAACTTTATATTTTTGCCCCAACACAAAGTGAAAAAAAAAATGTCAGCAGTCTTTTTTTTGAGATAAATGTGACTCTCTAATAAAATGTGCTGCTCCTCTATCAAATTCTGGTGTTATTTTTAATTGCACCCGATCCAGAAGTTTTCATATCTACAAGAAAAGGATAAAAAATTTTCATAGAATCAAACAATGTTTTTTGATGGAAGGGACTGTTGCAGACAATCCTTTCCTGGACCACAGTGTTTTGAGGTCCAGTAGGTGTTCTTGCCAAGGTGTAAGAACAGTACTCCGATAGTTGCCTTAGATTCAGTTAGTCTACCTCGGTGCTAATGCTCCGGACTCAACTAACTTCTTCTCTGGCAGCTCTAGAGTGAGCTCCTGTTAGGGCAATGGTAGCGTGTCTGACTCCAGATCAGAAGGCTGCAGGTTCGAATCACGTCAGAGCACCACCAAATACATGGGAGGAGGTGGGAGCTCGTGGTGCAATAGTAGCGCGTCTGACCCCAGATCAGAAGGCTGCGTGTTGAAATCACATCAGGGTCACTGAAAAAATGGGAGACTGGTCAGCCTCATCCTCAGATCGATCAGGAGTGAGCCGAGCTCCCCATGGGTTTGGAAGCTCATCTTTTATTGGTCCCCCAGTTCTGCTCATGTGCAGTGGGGACCAACCCTAATTGGGCACAGGTGGGCTTAACAGGAGCTCATGCCTTCCTCCTCCTGATTGGCAAGACCTGATTGTCTTTACCTGATTGCCTCTGTAAGGGACCTTAAAGATTGTAGAGTTCCAACCCCCCCTGCATGGGCAGGAACACCTCCCACTAGCCCAGGCTGCTCAGAACACCCATCAATCTGGCCTTGAACATGTTCAAGGAAGGGGCAGCCTCAGTTTCCCTGGGCAGCCTCTGGCAGTGTCTCACCACCCTCGCATGAAAGAATTTTTTCCTTATGTCTAACGTAAATCTACCTTCTTCTGGCTTAAAACCACTACCCGTTGTCCTATCACTGCATGCCCCTTCAGGTACTGGGAGGCTGCTATATGGTCTCCTTGGAGCCCTCTCTTCTCCAGGCTGAACAACCCCAACTCTCTCACAATGGCTTCAGAGGGGAGGTGCTCCAGCACTTTGATCATCATCTCCTCTGAACTTGCTGCAACAGCTCCATTTCCTTCCTGTGAAGCTCTTGGGAGTGGTATAGAGCCTTTTGTCCAAAAAGAATAGATTTTAGATAACTTATTAACTTTTGCAACTGTGATGCGATGAAGGTAGATTTGTCTGATGTCTGTATATGTCTGATGTTATGTTTTCCACATAAACAAGTAGATGCATAAAGTTTCATATAAATAGTATAAGCTAAAATGGAGTTCAGATGTTTTATCTGATGCCTTATTTTCACAGGAAATCTAACTTTTTTCATTGTTGTATTTGGTGTTTTGGACCTGCCCCCAAAAAACTAATCCATAGAAGTGGTATTTAAACAGTATTCCCAAGAGTGCATAGGACAGCCTGTTCTTTCTGTCTTCTCTTTTAGTCTGTAATTAGAAAATATCTCTTCATAGAGATAGCAATGTAGCAATGCTAAACAAGATTTCTGCAAATACTACTCTACAATTTTTACAAATAATACTTCTGTTTTGAGTCACACAGGCTAAAATAAGGCTGTTTGTCAAAAGTCTTGCTTTCATTTCGGTGAAAGTGGATTTGTATTATCTAGGTCCAGCTTGTAGAACTTTGCTACCAAGTATTTCTGGAGAAGAGACTTCCATAATGGAAACAGGGACATTCAATTTGTCCTTAGTTTATTATGGAGGAAAAAAGAACACTAGAGGCTATGTATCCAGAGCCCTTTTACTGGGGAGTAACCAATCTATTTGCCAACAAGTATGGGAAGAAACTAATCTTTGGGCAGGCAGCCACAGCTGGAGGCTTTCTTACCTCTTCCTCCAGTTTCTGAAAGACTGCTGCTCCAATCTGATCTAATTTGGCGTTTGCTATACTCCTAAAAGCATTGGCTTGGACATTAAGTATCCTGATTAAAGACAAATGGAAATAGGTAGTGTACTTACATTAGGCAAGTGCTGTGTACTAAGAAATACTAAAATTATGTTTGAATTTGCTTGTAAGCAACTCAGACCTCATTGTGTTGGGTCAGTTTGCTTATAGAGAGACTTCAGCTTTGTTAAAAAGCTTTGGACATCTAATGCAATCAGAGGTTGTTATTTTCCAGACAATTTTCCAGCCTCAGTAGTTTGGTTCCTTTGTGTTCCTGTAGTCTATACAATGGTGGTATTTTGAAACACCACAAAAAACCCCAGACCAAACAAGAAACAAAGCAAACAAAAGAAAAAACAAAGCAAATAAACAAAAGAGGAAAATAAAAACCGAACCAAAGCTTGGATATTTTCTTCCTGAAATGAATATTGTCTTGTGCATTATTCATGCACTAAAAATGGTCAGGAAAAGGTGTGGTGGAGTAGCAGAGGAGGATTACTATGAAGTGTTTTGTAAATTAACATTTTTTACTTGAGTGCCCAAATGTTGGGAGACCTGAAGGTAGATGAAGGGTGCCATTTTGTTACAGTGAACACTGTGTTGTGCTTCATTTACTGTTCCATTGCAGGAAGAACTGTAGCATAACCCTGTGGTACTAACATGAGAATCCACAGAATCAGGACCTATATCAGTTTTAACACTGTTTGCAAATAATAAGATTCTTTGATATTAATTTTTTTCTCTGCATCAATAATTTTTTCTCCTCTCAACAGGATCCAGTCTGTGTAGCTATGAACTACAGCCATCAGAATACACTACAGACCCAAGAGCTGACAAGTTATGTCCTAAATATCCTGTTCCAGAGAGGTAATATTAACATCTTGTCTGATTGGGGCTGAAAGGAGCAGAGATTTGTTTTGTTTATGACAAATGCAGCACAGATTTATTCTGTCTTACAAGTGGATTGTTTAGGGTATCATTGCCACATGCATTTTAAGGCATCTTAAAGAAAAACCTAAACTGTCATATTATTGCCACAATTGGAGAAGATCTCTAAGATCAACATGCCCAATTGTCTGCACAGTAGCCACTCCAGGTAAAATTTCCTTTATATTCCAGTGACAATAACTGGCAGCTGGATTATTAATTTTTTTTCTACTTTTCTCCACAGCAGATAAATATTTCATGCAGCTAGCCAGCTGCTATAGCTGTAATACAAAAACAGATGAAAGCTTCAGTGCCAGCTTGCAAACAACAAAGACTTGTCTGTGTTTTTTGTCAGAATTATATTGACTTTTCTCCCTGTGTGTGCCTATGTCATTCAGTCTGATTTGACATAGCTTAATAAGAAAACAGGAGCATAGAACAGTGTGCCAGAGCTATAATGATACTATAAACCTCACAAAAGCTACCTCAAGAATTTTTTTTTTTTAAACTATTGCATAGGTGGAGTATGTCAGCTCTCCTGTTAGATATGAGTAAAATACTCAATATGCTTGAATATTTTCTGACACTGAAAAGTCTGAACTTGGTGCTCTAAAATAAAAAGGTAAACCATTCTGGTTTTCAAATTTTATAGTTCAGTTTTTGAGTAAGTTTGTGCAGTTTGGGAGAGGAATGGAAAGGAGTGCTGGCAGACAAATGAAAACCCAACAAACACCCTGTAGGTCAAGGCGTGTAGGGAGAATTTACCTAGCACTCCTGTTTTCAGATTTGATCTGTAAGAGGTATGAACCATAACCTGATTTTCATCAGGTCCATGGCATAGAGATAGTGTGTGTTGTGAGGACTGTCCCTTGATATTTTCTGTTTGATGACCAGGCTTCTTCAAAACCTTCATTTGACGCTCCACCTCTCAATGGACTCTGATCCTCCAGCTTCAAGACACTGTGTCTTAACTTTGACACCGCAGCGCACTCAGTGATATATATGTCTTCCGGAAACTGTGCCTGGCACATCTCAGCCTCAGTAGAGCATGACTTTGCTCTTTAGTTTTGAAATAGAGTACCCAAGTACCCACCTATCCAGTTTTTTCCCTGCAGCGTTTATCAAGCAGTTCTGTCAAGCTCTTCCAAGGCACTGCTCTCTAGAGGTGTAAGTGACAGTGGTCCTCCAACCAGGTTCCCCACACACAGGTTGCTATATGTGCCCTGGTGTAGCAGTGAGAAGAAAAAGCTCTCCTCAGAAATCTGGTGCTTGAACAATTAGTTTATTACATGCTGTAATATATAGCATGTTAATTTCCATGGGTGGACCTGACAGTATCCATCCACAGCTCCTGAGGGGATTGGCAGATAAAGTTGCAAAGCTGCGTTCCATAATTTTTGAAAAGTCAGCAGTCAGGTGAAGTTCCACTGACTGGAAAGGGGAAGCATAGCCCCCATTTTCAAAAAGGGAAGGAAAGAAGACCCAAGGAACTACAGACCAGTCAGTCTAATGTGTGTGCCTGGCAAGATCAGGGAGCAGATTATTCAAGGCTCTACTAAGGCGCATGGAAAATCTGAATGTGGTTGGTGGCGATCAGCATGACTTCACCAGAGCCACATAATTCCTGACACATTCAGTGGCCTTTTATGATGGGGTCACATTGTCAATGGACAAGGGAAGACCAACTGATGTCATCTACCTGGACTTGTGCAGGTTCTACACTGTCCCACACAGCATTCTGGTCTTCAGATTGAAAGGATATGGATTTCATGGATGGACCACTCAATGAATAAAGAATTGTCTGAATGGTAGCCAATTCAGTTGGCTGAATGAGTAGCAGACAATGGCTTGACGTCCAAATGGAGAACAGTGATGAGTGGTATTCCTCAAGGGTTAGTACTGGAACCATTGATGTTTAACATCTTTCTTGAGGACAGTGAAATGGAGTGCATACTTAGCAAAACTGCCGATGGCACCAAGATGAGTGGTGATGTCAACGTGCTGGAGGGAAGGGATGCCATCCAGAGGGACCTTGATAGGCTTGAGAAGTGCACCCATGCCAACCTCATGAAGTTCATCAAAGCCAAGTGCAAGGTTCTGCACCAGGGCTGGGACAATCCCAAGCACAAATACAGGTTGGATGGGGAATCGATTGATGACTGTCTTGAGAAGGACTTGGGGGTGTTGGTTGATGAGAAGCTCAGCATGATCCAGTGACATGCACTTAGGGCCCAGAAAGCTAACTGTATCCTAGGCTGCATCAAAAGAGCTATGGCCAGCAGGTTGAGGGAGGGGATTCTTCCCCTCTACTCTTCTCTCGTGAGACCTTACCTGGAGTACTGTGTCCATATCTGGAACCCCCAACACAGGAATGAAATGGAGCTGTCAGAGTGAGTCCAGAGGAGGTCCTTGAAGATGACCAGAGTGCTGGAGCACCTCTTCTATGAAGACAGACTGAGAGAATTGGGGTTATTTAGCCTGGAGAAGAGAGGGCTCTGAGGACACCGTTTAGTGGCCTTCTAGTACATGAAGAGCCCTACAGGAAATCTGTGGAGGGACTTTTTTACAAGGCTGTGTAGTGATAGGATGAGATAGGCAGTGGTTTTAAGCTGGAATACAGTAGATTTGGGTTAGACATTAGGAACAAATTATTTCTTGTGAGGATGATGAGGCACTGCCAGAGGTTGCCCAGAGAGGTTATGGTTGCCTCATTCCTGGAAGTATTCAAGGCCAGGTAGGATAAGGCTTTGAGCAGCCTGGTCTAGTGGGAGGGGTCCTCACCCATACAGGTGGGTTGGAAATATTTGATCTTTAAGGTCTCTTCCAGTAAAAAACATTCTATGATTCTGTGATTTAAGTCATGCTTTGAAAATATAATTTTTAATATTGTCATCTGCAAGCTTGAACTTGACTTACTGTACTTCTTGATTAAGTATCATGTTAATCTCAGAAATGTCTAATCCATTTTGATATGCAAGATACTGTTATAATCAAGAGGCCATACAAAGTAGCATGGGTCACTGAGAATGTATCTATTATTATGTTTTTATTAAACAAGATGCCTTGCCTTATTCATTCAGTCAGAACCACTGAAATAGCAGCAGATCTCAAAAGGTGGATTCTCAGAAGTTCCTTCTTGGAAACTTGAGGAGTTTCCTCAAGAAGGCTTGTAGGAACTAGTAACTACTTTTTATATTATTAATTGCAACAAAGATAGAAATAAATTATTGCTCACAAAAACAGGTAACTTAAAATGTATAGTGAAATTGCCATAGCTTAAGAGATATTAGATGGGTAATATAAACTCTGATATGCCAAAAAAACCAAACCCAAACCACCTTTTTCCCCTGTTGAGGGATGTATTTTGGGACAGTATTTTAATCCCACTATCTTCCCTTTTCAAACTAGGTGTTTTCATACTTGGATGCAGGAATGACAGTCTCTTGCCTGCTCCCAGCTCAGAATTTGTGCTTTGTTAATGATATTGACGATTTCTAAATTCTCTTAATTCTGAATTGTAAATTCTCTAGGCTTTCTATAGAGCTGAATAGCTTGACAGTCAAACCTCTCAGATTTCAGTATTTCCCAGTATTGCAGCATATAATAAACTGCAGAACAGTGCATATTTCAAAATAGGTTGTGCTGGAGGATCATGAGAGAATACATATGCTGTCTTTTAAATAGGGCAGCCATCACTATGCATTTAATGTGGGTTTTTAAACAACTGTGACTAATTCAGTTAGTTTGCTGTATGTAACTGCTGTCCTCATTACTACCAAAAGCAGACCATCAGTATCAGCATCTCCATATGTATTTGGTAGGCTTAGCACAGTAAAATGGGCTCTCTTTATTACCTAGGTATGGCAGGTGATTGTAATTTCTCTAGAATAGTTAGATAGTTATGTACATAGTTATGTACAGAATAGTTACATAACTAACGGTTTTCAGCATCTTGTCTTCTTTTTTCCCCAAAAACAATGCATAAAAATGATGTGCCTAAGGCAGCTGGTTTACTCAATACATGTTTAAAATGACACTATTTTGGAAATGGCTGGGCCTAGTAAATAGTTATTGAGCATAGAAAATTGCTGGTGTATGGGACACTGATGAAATGGGGAAACTGCAAAAGGTTACTTGTGTTGCTGCTTCAGTCGACTGATGTCTTTTTTAAATAAGAAAGACTGGAACGACTTTGGAGGTTAGAAGAAAAGATTGATGTAATACAAAATACATTTTTTTCATTGGATACTGTTACAGGATGGAACATGTTGTTCCTGTTGCTGACTCTTGCCCAGTGTGTAACTGGGAACACTGATCGAAGTAATGCACCACTTTGAGATCTGACGTAATTTATGAGCAAGAAAGTAAACTATTTAACGGGAACAATTTGGAAAACAAAATTATTCACTTTTAAAGTGAAATTTGTGCTCTCTTGTGTCAGCCTCTGGTGGTTCTGCTAAGCATGCCACAAAGTTTAATGTATAGTGTCAAGTATTTTGGAGGAGACTTTATTCCAAAACGCTTCGGAAATAATGAAACAATAGAGGCATCTTCACATGTTTTGCAAATAATATAGTGTGTAGTTCTGACAAAATGAATGAGTTTTGAATTCTTAAAGAGCTTACTTGGGGAAAGACTAAGAAGAAATACATTGAGTTTACTTGTCAGCAGTTTTAAGTGTGTCTTTTAGCATAATATGAATGTTTGTAAGAAGAGTATTGTCATTCTGGGATTTTTTTTTTTTTTTTTACTGCAAACACAGGCTAGAATTCTGCTCTAACAATAGAAAGGCATCTTTGCAGCTTCTGATTCATCACCTGACACTTAAATGAGAGACTTTTAAACAAAAATAGGAGCATGTATTTTTTGAGACTTGCCATTTAAAGGTGGGAGGGTAATAATTTCCTGGTTGGACTGTGCACTCCAGCTTCACAGGATTACTTGTAAGAACTACATCACTTCCCATTATGAACATCCTCATTCCAGTATCACTTGTGCATTCAACACATGGTTTCTGGTTATGATGTTATGAGGGTGGAGTGGTTGCATCTATTCATCTTTCATTTGTGTGTTGATGTGGCATTTATATTATGTAGGAGTAATTTTTTTTTCTGATTTTTTTTCCTGTGTCACCAGTGCACCTATTCCATTCTTCCATCGCTGTGCTCCTGTGAACATTTCCTGCTATGCCAAGTTTGCAGAGGCCCTGATCACCTTTGTCAGTGACAGTAGTGTCTTACACAGGCTGATTAGTGGAGTTTTGACCAGCAAAGAGATTATAATGGGACTTTGCTTGTTATCACTAGGTAATTGTTTTTCTCATTACTAGCTATTTCTTAGTACTGAATTAGGAGATTGTTAACAACCTCCAATCACAATATGAGGAAAAAGATGTATGATAGCAATGAGCCCATAAAAATGGTTCAGAATACTTTTTAAAATGTTATTTGACAGCTGGATAACTTACTCAGAAGCAATATACATATGCATTCATGGTTTTTCTCTTCTGCTGCTGATTATGAGCTATAGAGGATGTGTGGGAGTTAATTAGTCAACATTAGGTTTTTTTACTTAACAGAGAATCCCCCTTATCCAAGTAGTCACCTTACCCTCTTCTGATATGGTGAAAAGTGCACACTCTTAAATGTAGGCAGTTTTATGATTTTTTAATTATGTTTCATTTAATGTGTTTGTGCAGGGATATTGGAGCTTTCCAAGGAAAAACAAGAAAGTTAGGTGCCCATTTGTTGTAATGTATGTTAACCTCTTCTTCCCCTCCCCCCAAAGCTAAAAACTTTGGGCCTTTTAACATCTCAACCTTGTCTGAAGAGCTGGAAATAACCAGCAGCACAGAAGTGCTGAATCTTTTTTACATCTGTGAGATGATTCTGGCCTATAGAGCAATACATTGCACTAGATTTAAGTGCTTTTTTAACAAATTCTTCTGAATTAAGGTTCGATGCTGCTCACCCACATAAATAAGATTTCTAATGAGTTTATCCCTACAAAGTGTAAAAAATGAAATCCTCAAATGGGAAGCTCCAGATACTATTCATCTAGATGAGCAGTGGGTGGTACAGAAAGAAACATTGCAAAGCTATACAAAATGAAGAGTTCCTTTATTTTCATCCTGCTTTTGTAGGTTAAAAAAAAATAATAAAAAAGGAAGATGATGGATACCATTGGAAAAAACCCCAAAAGAGTATACTTTCAATTCTAACTGGAAAACTGTTTATTCTTTTATCTTGACAGCTGCAGTATATGATAATAAGTGTAGTATGTCTGTTCTGAATCTGAAAGCTAGTTGCTGATTAGCGGTGTTTCTGTTGGGATAGTGTCTGAAGTCAGCACAGAATTTTATGAACAATTAATTTTAGAAATATTTTTTGTACTTTCATTGTTAAATAATTTTTAAAATATTTAAACAATAGGTAAGATTATGTGATTAAGAAAGTGGTTTTCATGTAGCCGCTATACACAAATGTATGTAAAAATACATGCATGCACTTATACATGCCACTCACTAAATATTAGTTGGCTGACAATGTAGAGGGCTTTTTAATGTGTAAATCCTGAACTGCAGTTAGCATAAAGTAGTAATTTTTTTTTACTTTTAACTGGCATGACATTTTGGAATACACAGGTTTTGCATTATTTGCACTTGTTTGTTAAGTGTATTTGAGTACAAATTCTATTCTGGTCCTCAGGAGGTGTGCTCATGTTTGCCAGACTTGGAGTAGTATCATACTGGTGTCTGTTTTGTCGCTGTCGAAATACATCTCTGTCTGTATGTACTCTTTGTCTTGTATTTGAAGTATCATGTAAATGTATGTATACTCTCCTTTTTTTAATGAACAGTTCAAAGCAGAAGGTGTAAAGGTCCTAATTTCCTTACCTATCTGTGCAGTGAGTTTGTAAGCCTCAGAAAGTAAAACTGTTTCTAAAAATCATGTTAGAAGGCAGTTAGTGCAGTGGGAGAACTAGGTAAACTATAAATAATTGTTCTACTTAGTTATTTCTCTTCTTTTTCAGTGTTGTCCATGATTCTGATGGTTATAATCAGGTACATTTCAAGAGTACTTGTCGGGATTTTAACCATTCTTGTCATTCTGGGATCACTTGGTAAGTTTTGTTTGTCACTCCTTTTCTGAGGGCCCAGTTCTTATTTTTGTGCTTCATATCCACGGCTACGTTCTGCACAGACCTTGGAATATGCATTTCCCTTCAGCTTTCTTTTGGGTCTCTTGCAAGACAAATGTCAAAAATGACACCTTTGTAATGTAGTCCTCTCCTAGAAAGTACATTGCTCCTTAAAGTGCTGCACTGCCTGCTTGGCTGGCAAGTTTCCTGTTAGCCTATCTCACTAGAACCCATGTAGGCAACATGGGATATTTCTTACAGCACAGCCCTAAATTTTGCCTACTTCTTAACTTTCCTTCTAATCATGTAAGACAGCTAGTCTAGGTGTGTCTGATGGGATGCTTGTCTGCTGGTCATATTCAAGCTTACAGGAATGGAATGGCAACTATTGTTTATGCAGTCTCAGGGGACCTTTTGACTGTAGAGGTGTTCATGCAACCCTGACAGGTTCATCTCGGCCCCTTCGGTCCTCCAGGTAGCTCTGTAGGTGTGTTTAAGAGCTGTTCTTGGGGAGAGGAAGCAAAGGTGCTTTTCTAGCATTTCTAATCTGATAACTTTATTTCCATGTCACTAAAAGCCCTGCATGACCTAGGTCATGTATGAAATGCAACCAGCCATGCCATTTTTTTAAATTGCTGAAGACTGTCTCATCCAAAATGCTTTACCTTGCATGGAGATAGCCTTGCTTTATAAAATTAACTTTTACATTTGTAGAACTAAGATTTTCTATTTTTGAAAGCTAGAAGTAAAGCCAAAATGTATGAGCAGACTGGAGGGATAGAACAAAAAATAATCAAATTAGGAAATAGTAGGAATTTAATTCTTGCAAGACATGACTGGAAGTGATAGAATAAAGTCAGCAGACGATCTTTTTCTTTTTAGAGTCACTCGGTTTTTCTGCTTACTTTTCACAGGATCTCTGGCCACAGAAAAGATGTTTTATGTTCTCTTTAGAAGCCAAGCAACTATGTTGAGTGAAAGAGTTGAATAATTTATTGTCATCTGTTAGTCTAAAAAAATCTTGCATTTCATTTGTTTAAGTGATGCCAGAAGAGCATTCTCCATTTAAAACCTGAACAAGAGCACCTTGCTCACAAAGAATTCTGATTTCTAAATAAAATTATGCATATTCAGAAATAACAACAGAACAGAGAAGGCTACTTAAAAGAAGTACAAAAAGTTTCCCTGTGGGGCTGGAGTCTTGTATTTAAGAGAAGTTCTACCTTGGAAAGGCAGCTAGAACGTGAAAATTAAGTTCTGGCCATAAGGCTAGGATTTCATAACGGGTTGGAAGAAGGTGCCTAACACTGTGTGTATTGGCCTTCTAAGCATTTCACTGATGGTTTTTTCCAGGGCCCAAAAGACATTATCTGAGGCAGATGTAGCACAGTGTCATTAACTTGAAGTGCTGTTTTCAGTAAAAGGGCTATTCCTTTGCTTCTTAATTTAACTTCTGGAGAGTTATAGAATCCTTTTATTCCTCTTGTTATTTTGCATCCTAGCCCAAAGCCCCCTCTCCAGAATTCATACTCCCAACCATATTATACATACATATGCATTACACACATATAAACATACACCCTACCTCTTTATTCTTCATTTTATTACTCTATTTCCTGTCTAATAGGAGCTATGACACTAATTTTTAGGGCTTACCCATGAACTAGACCTCTTATGTGCCTCACCCTAAATCACAGAGTGAAAGAGCTGCAAGTCTCTTAAGTAGTCATAGTGGGATGAGACTGAGAAGAGTATATCCACTTAAAAAGAGGACACTTCTCCATCCTGGGAAGTTCCTGTTGAATTAGCCATCAGTGCCCTTGAGCATTCTGTACCAGACTAAACTTGAAAGAAAAAACTTTTCAGTTTCTTTGGTACTACATAGTGTAACAAAAAAGTATCTTTCTATTATCCTTTTTTCTCTAAAACATAGGTGGTACGGGGGTCCTCTGGTGGCTCTACACTAAGCAACGAATGTCTGCCAATGCTGTTGAGACGCAAATAGCCAAAGACAATATTCAGGCTCTTCTGATCTACGCCATTTCAGCTACAGTCTTCACGGTATGGTGTATGACCATATTGTTTTCTTGTTCATTTTTCCTGGTTATCTCTCTCTTTTCATTCAGGTGAAAGGTTTATACTGCACACATTTTTGGAGTTTATTTCTGCTGTGAGCTCTGGTTTCTTCATGGGATTTTTGGTTGGTTGGGGGTTTTGTTTGTTTGGTTTGTTGGTTTTCTTTTTTTTCTTTCTTCCAGGCATTGTTTTGTAATATCTGTTTTTGAGTCAGGAGAGAGCTCCTGACCCTGCCGCCACTCTCCTCAGCTGTAATGTGTCCACAGGGACTACCACAAATTGGTATAATATTGGACTCTCAGTCCAGTTTCACTTGCGAGATTCTTCATAGGTTTTCAGTTCAACAGCACTTCATAATTTCTATGTACTTGTAAGACCATTCCTACTTCTGAATCCATTCTTGCCAAATTTTTCACATTTATGGAAGGATCATTGTGAACTAAAATACTAAACCAATATGTCTTCTTCAAGCTTTGCTATTTGGAGTTAATGATTTTACTACTAAAACCGACAATGTTTCACTAACTTTTGTGAGAAGTTCACCACACCATGACCAAATACAGGTGATAAATTGTAGTCTTCAAGTCTTGCCAGTTTTACTGTTCTGTAAAATGTAACTGTAGTAGAATCTGACCTAATCTCATAAACCTCAGACTAATGATGGTTCCAAATGCATAATTATGAGTCTGAAATTCCCCAGAAGCATGATTTTGAAAATAATTTGACACTGGAAGAAGCTCATAGAAGTTTTACATTTTGATCTTGCAGTCTTATAGGGCATGTGTTAATTTCCCATGTTTTAATATCCTAGCTGTGCAAAATTATAACTTGTTTATTTTTTAGTTCTCTGAAATATGATTTGGAAACTTGTCTCTCCAGGTTATCTTGTTCTTGATAATGTTAGTTATGCGCAAGCGAGTAGCTCTCACCATTGCCTTGTTCCATGTGGCTGGCAAGGTCTTCATTCACCTGCCACTGCTAGTCTTCCAACCATTTTGGACATTCTTTGTGCTTATTGTCTTTTGGACCTACTGGATCATAGTACTACTTTTCCTTGGTACTACAGGTAAGCGGCTACCAGTCTTATCTTAAATAATTTCCACATGCTTTTTTGTATAATTTCTGGCAGAGTTGGTTAAAAACCATGTTAGAACCTCTAGAAAGAAACCAAACTTCCTGTGCTTCTGTTGTGGCTTCAGTGACTTCAAAACACTTGTTTCAAAAAAGCTACTTCAGATTTGAGTCTGGATTCCCAGTATGCTACTTTGTGCTTTTGGCTGATTTTTTTATTTGATGCAAGTTGGTGTGTTGCTAACCACTAGGCCCATTAGTAAGGCTGCTATAACAATTTTTTAATTCCCTATAACTCTACATAAACAAGACAAACACAGCTAATCTTACATCTAATCTCATAAGGTATTGTAGCCAGTACTCACACAGATGAAGACACAGTAATGAGAGGGCTGTTGCCCACATTTACGTTCTCCCAAAATGTAAATAGGCTCAAAATAACGTTCAGTAGTTCATAACTTTGACGTATACTATTATTTCAGCATTTGCCGGAATTATTAGGAACATTTTTCTGCTGTTGGTGCGGCATATCCTTAGAGCAGGCAATGAACCCTGTATTCTGCCTGCGGTGAAGCACAAAGAAGATGAGAGCTTTGATTGTGTTCAGGGTTTGACAAGAGTTTCTAGAACTAGTTGGTCCTATAGGTTCAAATCTTAATTGCTTCACCAAAAAACCTAGCATCTGCTTTTTAAAATGGAAGATTTATATTATTTTGCAGCAGGTTGCAGACAGTAGAAAACATTATTAATTATTAAAACCTTAGAATTTTGAAATTTATTATTTACTGCTGATCCAAAAGTATCAGTGTTTTGGATCACAGTGCTATTTCAGGATAATAGAAGATAAATTATTTTTATTTTATTGCCTGAGTTCTTCATGAGAGATGGCGGTAATAGAGTTCATGTGTTCTTGTTCTCATTACTGTTGAAATTTTTAGTTTTACCTGCTGTGCTACATGCAGAAAACATTAGCTTCTGAAAGTGAGATAAGAGTCAATCCCATGCTTCTCTCTGAGACTCAGAGGGACTAAATTTGTACAAGAATTTAGGCTGTATTTTTCAGACGGAGATCTTCAATTGGCCTTAATTCTGCAAAGACTAATTTATGCTTTTAGCTTTATATGCACTCCCTATCTTCATTGATAGTAATTAAAATATTTGTGCAAATAGGGCCAAAATGGATCTTTTCAATCCAAACCAGAAGAACTGAAAAAGTGTCCATTATCTATGTATGAGAGGCAGCCTACACTTTTGAAGAGCTTGTTCACTAACCCAAAATTATTTCAATCCTACAATTTATTCACAAGTAAATACTATTTTTTAAAGAAATTGTGAAAGCATAGCTGAGAAGGTACTAACAATGCTGCATCTAAACAGTGGTTTTCAAGGTAAGCATTTTATAGACATGTTGCTTGGAGTAATTTTCTGACTCTCATCAGCTGTTCATATAACTTGAACAAGATGAAACATCTCAAAATGTGTTAACACACTGAAACAGAGCTTATCCCAGAAGAGTTCTGGCATGTACTGTGATTTTCAACACGTGATACTGCTACTAAGATGAGACAAACAGTCAGTGGTTTTCTTAATGTATAAAATCCTATCTTTAGAATCTCTAAAGTCTGCTCCTTTATGTAAAGCTACAAATATTGTTGAAACACATGCAGAAAGACTTACCACAAGGAAAACAGAAGTAATTGTTACAATTGTCAACAATTGTTACATCAATTGTTGAATTGATGTTCAGCATACACCTATGTTGACATCCAGGTGAAAAGAGTTACGAAGTTTCATATTAATTCTAATGGTATGAATAATATCAACAGAGCAGCAGTCTGAAATTAAGAATGTCTAGAGCATGTCTTATTATTTTTGATTGTAAGGATTTTTGCTACTTGATGGTGGTTAGTTTTGCAAATTTTCACCATGTGGCTATAAACTGTCAGGATTTTGAGTACATTAAAAAAAAAACTTTGTGGTACTTTTTTGAATGCCTCTATGCTGGTTGCTTTATTGTTCCTATGAAAAGTCTTCCTTGAAAAAAAAGAAACAGAAAGCCAGCTGGGTCCTGGTCTGCATTCAAAGAAGCATAGACAGACGGTCAAGGGGGAGGTGATTCTCCCCCTCTACTCTGCTCTTGTGAGACCCCACCTGGAGTACTGTGTGCTGGTCTGGAGTCCCCATCATAAGAAGGACAGAAATCTCCTGGAATGTGTCCAGAGGAGAGCCACTAAAATGATCAGAGGGCTGGAGCACCTCTCCTATAAAGACAGGCTGAAGAAGATGGGGTTGTTCAGCCTGGAAAAGAGCAGGCTCTGAGGTGACCTTATACCAACCTTCCAATATCTGAAGGGGGGGCTACAAGAAAGCTGGGGTAGGGCTTTTTACACTTGTGTGTACTGAGAGGACAAGTGGAAATGGTTTCAAAACTGAAGAGGGGAGATTTAGGTTAGACACCAGGAAGAAATCTTTAATTTGAGGGTGTTGAGACACTGGCACAGGTTGCCCAAGGAAGTTGAGGCTGTCCCCTCCCTAGAAGTGTTCAAGGCCAGCTTTGATGGGGCTTTGAGCAGCCTGATCTAGTGGGAGGTGTCCCTTCCCATGCAGGGGAGTTGGAGCTCGATGCTATTTAAGGTCACTTCCAACCCTAACCATTCTATGATTGTTTGATTCTAAACATTGTATTTAGTAATGTTAGTAGAAGCTAGAGGGGTCTTGCTGTAGATGGTTATGAAATGCTAACACCATGTGCTTCCTTTTTTCTGAGTTGCACTTTCTTTTTTTTTTACCTTCATTTATTTCTAGGTAGTCCTGTCCCAAATGAAGAAGGATTTGTTGAATTTCGGATGGTAGGCCCTTTGAAATACATCTGGTGGTACCATGTGGTGGGACTGATCTGGATTAGTGAGTTTATCTTAGCCTGTCAGCAGATGACAGTGGCAGGAGCTGTTGTGACTTACTACTTTACGAGGTAAGGACAATTTAGCTCTACTGTGAGCATCTTAGAAATGAAATTAGCAGAAATAATGAGGGGGGCAGCTCTGGAGAGAATATTTGCATCCATCCTGAAAGCTGGAGAGCAGTTGAATTATTTTAGCTCTTTTAAAATCATGTAAAGTCATAAAATAGTCTGTTTTGCTGATTCTAGATGGTATTCTTGATGTTTTGGACTTGAAGTCTTGTTTGCCTCGTAACCTATGCAAGTAACCTGTGCACACTGTACAGAAATGGAAGAATGTTTGAAAAGCAGAATGCACCTGGAAAATTATCTGTAGTGATAATAATTAATACTAATAAGTTCAGTAGACATTTTAAAAACATTGAAAGCAATTATTTTAATTGCAAAAGAGCACCCTTTAAATTACTTACAGTACTTCATTAATCTCTTCAACAAGATAACTTAAGGTGTTGTTAGTGTTATCATTTACATATAGATTCTGCCCAAATCATATTCAAATAAAAAGCAATACAAAAATATAAAAAGCTTGATGTATCATTGCTGTGGTTATGTACTAAGAAGTATAACTGGATGTTCTGTATGTATCTTCTAACTACTCAAGAAGGCAATGCTAATCATCAAGCAGGCATTTTACCAACCTTCTGGCACAAAGATTTTGCTTCAGAGGTAAACTTATTTTAGAATCATAAAGCTTTCAGATTTTCATCTCTAGTATTTGAAAACTTTTCTGGAACTGGAATTGCTTAGAAGTTATCTTAAATAAGTGACAAATTAAAGTCCTAGTTTTAGCCATTTAGGACCCAAGCTTTTCAGAAAAAAAGTAGTACCATGGCAATATTTTTTGCAAGGCAAAGAAGTACATTAGTATCTGTTTTATAGAAGTATAGCTTAATGAAACTTCCCCACATGATCTGGTAGTTGATGATACATTTCTTCAGGCTTCTCCTCCCCTAAAATGCTACATCATTGTTCAAGAACTAGATGAGTACTATTATTTCAGATGTTCTCAAAGATTATTTTCTGAACAATGTGTAAATACAACTCCTCCGGGTAAAGAGCATCATGAGTAGAGGATGTTGACAAGATACTTAGCAATGATGGTTTACTTAAGAAGAGCAATTCAAGATTTTGAGGGATGCTGTATTAAAATTGCTAATGATGTCCAGCAGCCACTCTTTTATTCTTCCAATACACTTTTAAGAGTCTGGTTTTTTAAAAAAATGTGATTTTAATAATGCATGCAGAAATTTTTAAAGTTCATTATTCAGATCACAAGTGTTTAATTGGTTTGTCATTTAAATTGAGACCGTTGCCTGAATTGCATTTGATAACCTTACCTGCCATAGCCTTTTAAAATAAGGCAATTTACTGTGCTGACAGAAATTCAGTTATTTTATTAAGTCCTCCATTATACCTATTAAATAGATCTGTGACCATATTGCAGGAGCTTACTGTGATGTAAGCTTGTGAATAATTAAACAAGATTGAGTAGCAAACTAGGAAGACAGAAGAGAGAGAAAAACTTTGCATTGAAATAGATCACTTAGCAATGTGTATGCTTCATCTGGAAGTTTGTGTATTATCTATCACTTGAGAGTGAATTATTTTTAACTGTATCCTATCATTCCATTACAGGAATTTTATTAAATTACCCATTTCTCCCTACTATTATTCTTTCCTGCACTTTAAGGTACAATTCTAATCTGAAAAATTACTTAGCAAGAAAGTAAAGTGCACCAATCTGGACTTCCCCATTATTTTGTATATCAACTGCTTTCCACTTCAAATGAGGTGAAGTTATTTATGGAGAAATACATGTTCACTGTTCTTTCACCTTAGCCACATGGATTCCATTCATCTTGGGCAATAACAGACCTCGAGGTGTTCTGCATTACAGAATTTTTCCTCATTTACATTTACCTCAAAAGGAGAAAGTGGCTGGGTTACCTGGGGGTAAGGTTCAGACCTTTTATGTGATTGTGCCCAAAAGGTAATAGAATTTGGCTTACCCCACCTGAGCTGTAAAAATTAATTGGAAGAAAATACAGGGTAAATGTATTTTAATAATTGACATCTCAGGATTAAGGTATGCAGATATTATTTTCATGGAATGAAGACTTTTTTTTTTTATCTTTTTGAAATTCACATGGAATTAATATTCTCCCAAGCTGAGAAGATGTTTTATGTTTGGAATGTTAGCACTTTTTCCTTTAATATGCTTAGTTTATTTCTAATAAAGAAGAGCCATTCTTTAAATGTTGAATGAAGTTAATGTTAAGAGAGGCATAGACGTGGCTTCCATGGTAGGAAGTTAAACTAAAAAGTTTAACAATATCAATAGTGATATCTTCTTAAAGTCTCCACAAAGACCTCTAAAAGAACAGGAGAGACAAGGAAGGGCAGTTTATCCATCGTATGACTGAAAAAAATGTTAGCTTTTTTTCTCACTCTTTTGAACATTTTGAGTTGCCCTCCATCAAATGCAATTTTATACAAACTACTGGTTGGCAGTAGCAGTAATGCAGCCAACACCTAGTAAGAGTATCCTTTAGACGTTCTGATTTCTTACCCTGTCCTGTTACTGCATTAGAGCCAAAACTGTGACTTTCTCAGTTTGTCAGTGTGGAGTGAACAATGCACACTGAAAGCTAGTATAAGGATAATGTGCATTCCATTTGCACATTTAGTTTGTAGAGTATTTGTAGTATTTCTAGATTACACTAAATACATATTGATCACTCTACTTCATTTTCTTTTTTCAACAGGGAGAAAAGGAATTTGCCATTTACTCCAATTTTGGCATCTGTTAATCGCCTTGTGTGTTACCACCTAGGAACTGTAGCAAAGGGGTCTTTCATTATCACACTAGTGAAGATACCACGAATGATTCTTATGTATATTCATACGCAACTTAAAGGAAAAGTAAGAGAAACAGGTTCCATTGTCTTACTGATATTCAGTGCCTGATGTGTTTGCAACTAGTTTAATTTATTGTGTATGGAAGGCTAGAAGTCTTGTTTTGGAATATTCAGTCTTTAAAGGACTGTGGGACTGATAGGGACTGCTTAAGTTACCAAGCTGAGTATCAGTTACTGAAACACAAAGAAATATTGTTTTCCTAGGATCTGATGGTTTTACTCTTTATTTTTTGTTTCTCACATTCTCTGCTTTCATAGGAAAATGCTTGTGCTCGCTGTATGCTTAAAGCCTGTATCTGCTGCCTTTGGTGTCTAGAAAAGTGCCTGACCTACTTAAATCAGGTAAGATTTTTCAATATTCAAGTTTTAAATAATGGTTTGATAATATATGTGGTTCCCAGAATTAAGTCTGAGGCTGACACATAAGGTATACTTTGGAAATGAACTTCAATAAAAGTACTTCTGTCTTGTCTCTATTACTGAAATTACACTGCAGATCACTACATTAGACTTTGTAAAAGTGAAAAATATAAAAATATCTGGTCTTCATCTTTGTGAACACAGTATCTCAACTTTGTAACAATTTATTTAGTGGTTGGAGATGTTCTTCCTCTTAGCTTTATCCAAAAAAAAACCCCGTCTGAGTTTTAAAATATGGTTGTTATGAAATATCTAGGTGTAATATTTAAGGTTTATACAATTCAAAAACTGTACATAACATCATATTGTTGTCATCATCTACAAAGTGGGAAAACTTGAAAGCTGCAATGCACTGGTGAGACCTCTTTTACAAAGAGATTTTGTTGGCCTGTGGTTGGTTGCACCTCTATTTAAATACATTGCTAAATATCTGGTATGCCTTTTGCTGTTGCTAATTTTTCCGCTTGTGGAAATACAGAAGTAAAAGCAGAAAAAAAAAATTTTAAGTACTTTAAGAAGTATCAAGAAATTGTCTTGATGGGTTTGTGTAACTCTCAAACTCTTATATATCCACAGTATTTTTTCTAACTACTTAATTGCTGTAGTTATGTCACTGCTCACCTTTTCCTGCAGAGAAATTGAAAATTCTGTTTAATTAGTTTGTTTTGGAATAAACTTGTTAGTGCATAAATTATAATCAAGGGAATAGAAGAACAGTAATTCTCTACCTCATACAGTTTATCATCTGGTACACACTGCTTGATTCAACAACTTCAAAGAGAACCTTCATGTGACTTACGTGACTTACTCAGAAGCCGTGTCTTCTCCTTCTTTCTTCCCTCTGTCTGAAATACCTGATCATTCCATAAATAAATCTTCAATTTGCTTTTCCCAGAATGCGTATACAGCCACAGCTATCAACAGCACCAGCTTCTGCACTTCAGCAAAGGATGCCTTTGTTATTCTAGTGGAAAATGCTTTGCGAGTGGCTGCCATAAACACAGTTGGGGATTTCATGCTTTTTCTAGGAAAGGTATGTCTGCTGTATACTGTTGTTACTGACTTTCATAGTAGCAAGCTTTTCTTAGTAATGGCTTGCTCTCCAGATATGAAATAATTTATTTGAAATTCAGTTTTGTAACATGCACTTGTTCACATCTAGCTGCATCATATCAGGCAAGGACTGTCCAGGATTGGGAGAATAAGCAGATGACCCATTTATCTTCAGAAAAAGTAATCAGAAAGGAGTAGCTGAAGACAAGACAATTTGAATTAATTTGGTTTAGGGAGTCAAGGGTAAAGAGATTATTAAAAATTCTGAGTTTTATGTTGATTTTGTGGTTAAATCCTAGGATTGTAAAGAAAGGAAGCATTTTCTTTAAGTTTCATTTAGTAAGGCCTCATTATTGGCACATTATTCATCACAATTTATGACAAAATTGAATTGGAAGGTAGTACAGAAGCATGCTGTGAGGAACTGACAGCTTGGACTGAACTGTCATCTTTATTACTTCGTCTGCTTTTATTAAGTCAGAGCACAGGGGTCAGAATTTTAAATCCATTAAGTCAATAAGATGTGTGAAGAAATAAACACAGACTGAAGATACAGGTGCTTGGGAGACCATGAAATTATATAATGTGTTTTTATGGAGGTGTCTGGAAGGCATTCGGGAACATCTTCCTAAAAAGATGTCTTTCAGATTAGAAGTGTACAAGTGACAGAAATGTTAGCATGAACAGTGCAGTGTATAAAAAATAGTATCAACAGTGCTAGGCTGCCAGCTTGTTTTGTCTATCAGTGCAACACAGTATTTTAATAATACAGTCAAGCTGACCTATTTCACAATTTCATGTTTATCTGTAGTTCAGAATAATCAATTAAGAAATGTTAAAAAGGTTGAGTGACCACAACAATTTTTAAGGCCTTTTGTTATTTCCAAAGACCAAACTGTTACCCAGTGAAATAATCTGTTAGGGTCTCACACAGTCTCAATGGAGATTGTTCCATGAAGCACCTTCTGAATATGGAGATGAGATGGAGATAAGGCAAGGTTGAAAGTTGTTTCCACTAGCAAAATGAAAAACATGCCTGCCCTCCCTTTCACATGTAATTTATACTCAGGGATGTGGGGAATCAAGGAGGTAAATACGTTGTTACCACTAACATCTGTAACCCCTGGTTCTAGGCCTGACAGAACAAGAAGCACAAAGGTTAAGAACAAAGTCAAAAGGCTTCTGCCATTACAGTTGTCCTATGTTTTCTTCCTTAGGTCCTGATTGTCTGCAGTACAGGTTTAGCTGGGATTATGTTGCTGAATTACCAACGAGATTACACCATCTGGGTGCTGCCACTCATAATTGTTTGCCTCTTTGCATTCCTGGTTGCTCACTGCTTCCTTTCAATTTATGAAATGGTTGTTGATGTCCTGTTTTTATGTTTTGCCATTGATACAAAATACAATGATGGGAGCCCTGGGAGGGAATTCTACATGGATAAAGTTCTCATGGTAAGTTTTCCTTTGCTTTCTTGGGGTATGGATATCATTTCCTAAGAAGGGTATTTTCATAATGAAGTGAAATCACTAGCAGAGTTTAATACTGTTTTTTACCTGGGTTACCTTGGGTCTCGCTCATCAGTTGTAACGATGCTTCCCTCTCTTAGCATCAATGGCACTGGCTTCTATACACTGGTTGTGACATGATCAGCAGAATCATACTTTTAAGTATAATTTCTTGTAAATGCAGAATTGAAAGAAGCAAAACAAGGGATAAAGGCTCGGGTTTCGTACTTTCCTAAGATGTCTCTCGTGGGACATGGCAGAGAAAAAAATTAGAGCATTTGGAAATCATGCTTCACCAATCTGATGGCCTTCTGTGGTGTTGAATGAGTGTTGTCTACCTTGACTTCAGCAAGGCTGTTGATACTGTCTCCCTTAATGTCTCATAGGTAATCTTAGGAAGTGTGGGTTAGGTGAGTGCACAGTGAGGTGAAATGGTAGCTGGCTGACTGGCAGAGCTCAGAGGGTTGTGACCAGTGACACAGGTCAAATCTAGTTGGACAGCTGTAGCTAGCAGTGTTCCCCAGTGGTCATTACTGAATCCAGTCTTGTTCAATGGATGAATATTCATCAGTGACCTGGAGGAAGGGACACAGTGTACTCTTGGCAAGTTTGCTGATACTAGCAAACTGGGAGGAGCAACTGATGCACCATAAGGCTGCACTGCCATTCAGCAAGACCTGGAGAGAGGCTAGAGAGCTGGGCAAAAAGGAAGCTAGTGAAGTTCAACAAAGGTAAATCTAGGGTTCTGCACCTAGGGAGAAATAACCCCATGCACCAGTACTGGCTAGGGGTTGACCTGCTCGAAAGCAACTCTGTGGAGAAGAACTTGAGCATTGTCTGTGGACAATAAGTTAACCATGAGCCAGCCATGTGCCCTTGTGGCCAAGATGGCCAGTGTCATGCTGGGGTGCATTAGGAAGAGTGTGGCCAGCAGGTCAAGGAAGGACATTCTGCCCCTCTGCTCTGCCCTGATGAAACCCCATCTGAAGTACTGTGTCCATTCTGGGCTCCCCAGTTCAGGGGAGACAAGGAACCACTGGACAGAGAACAGCAGAGTGCTGCAAAGATGATTATGGAGCTGGAGCAGCTCTTTTACAAAGAAAGGCAGAGAAGATAGAGATGGGAGCTTATCAATGCTTACAAATTGAAGGGCAAATGTCAAGAGAATGGGGCCAGTTTCTTCTCCATGGTGCCCAGTATCAGAATAAAGGGCAGTGGACACAAACTGGAAAAAAGTTCCTCCTGAGCATGAGGAAATTTACGTTGAAGGTGATGGAGCACTGGAACAGGGTGCCCAGGGAGGTTGTGGAGTCTCCTTCTCTGGACATACCCAAAACCCACCTGGATGCAATCCTGTGCAACCTACCCTATATGAACTTGATTTAGCCAGGAGAGATGGACTAGTTGATCTCCAAAGTTGCATTCCAACCCCTATTCTGCGATTCTACCGCACATGCGGTGTGGCTACACTGTAGTTTTTCTTCTTTTGGATCAACAAGAACCAGAGTTTGCTTCTTAGTATGTCATGTGAAGAAACAACAGATACTTTGCTCTATTCCAGAACCAAGATGTTGTCCAGGCTCTTTGCACAATTCAGTTCTTAGTTGCTTTTCCCATCTTATTCCCTGTTCATTCTAGCTGGGGACCAAAAAGTAAAAATTCTTCTCTTCAAGCCAGTATGTTGTTGAGTAATTCATTTTCTTGGTAATGTTTTTAAGTGGCAACAGTAAAATATGTCACTGTAAAATGTACCTACATGTGTAGGCTAGAGGAAGAATGTCATGACTTACTAGCAGATTATTTTCTGATTACTTGCTGGAAAAACATGTCAAGAATTTAGTGTGCAATTTTGGTAAAATGCTATATAATCTGGAGTATATAATAAATAAAATGGTAGCTGCTTTTTAGCATAGAATAAGACTAGAATGCAACATGCTGTCTCAGAAGATGAATCATAAAGCATTGCAGGTGTCTTCAGTGAACAGTTGATATCATACAACAATAGTGGTTAAAGTTTACTGAAATTTTAAGAAAAAAAAATTAAATAAAATGGAATTAATTAGAACTTTGGTGATCTGTATGACTTGGTGATTCTGATCCAGTGAAGAATTTATGAATTTGAATTGCAGGAAGTTAGGGAAATGAGCAAGACCTTGCAAGTAACTATTTCCAACTGCCTCTATTTAATGGAGTTCTAACACTAAAATCAGCACACAGGATAGGATTCAATAACTAGCATATCTGGGCTTTTTTGACAACCATCATCCTACCTTCCATCCCCATAATGGAGAGCATTGTGTGGTAAGTGTGAAAGTTGTTACAGTGCACAAGGCAAATACCTGTCTGGCTTCCAGAATTAAGCAAGGGAGACCCCTGTGGCTATTTGACAGGCTCTTCTAGTACTTTCTGGGCGAGTGACCAAGACACCTGGGGGAAGCAAGCTGTATTAATATTTTGACCCAGTTGCATCTTGAAGTTCTGTATTGAGATTTCATGCTTTGAATCTGCTTTAAGAAAGCATTTTTTACTTTATTACTATTTTTCAGGAGTTTGTGGAAAATAGTAGGAAATCTCTGAAAGAAGCTGGCCGGGGAGGTGGAGCTGAGGGCAGAGAGCTAAAACCAATGGTAGGTGCAGATGAGGAGGTCGCGATCCTCCAAGAATTTCACTTTTACTTCTTCTCCCTCTTTGTCTTTACTGACTGCACTTCTTCAGGAGAAGTTTTTGTTCTCTGTATCACTCAAGATGTTCTGCTTTTTCTGTTTGTGAGCTTGCCTATCACCTGGATGGCAGAGTTTTTGTCACAGCTGAGACCATCTCCTGTAAAAGTAAGATGAAAGGAAGTGTCACATGAAACAAAAGCAGTATAATTTCATTAGGATTAATATGCATGATATGTAGTATACAGAGACAGCCCCAGATGCTAAGTTTTTTCAAAATATAATGACTCTGGAATTTGTTGGGCTATTCTGACTTGAATCATGCCCTGCAGGAGTTTCAGCCCTGCACTGAACAATTTTTGTTCATCTTATGTTCACCATGAAAGCCTGAAGAACACTACTGAGTGCATCCATTGTTGCCAAGTAGGACCAGGCATTTAAAGCTTCCATCAAATTCTTTATACAGTGCCAAGGAATTGGATACAGTGATTCCTTTCAACCTGCTCAAATGACATTTCTCCCAGTTGTTTGTTTTTATTGCCAACTACTTATGTTGCTTGTCTCTTGTGTGCTCTTTCCATCTGACACTGTCTGATACACAGACAGTGAACAGTGCATCATTTATGCTTCTGCAGCCTGTTTTACTTATGGTGTGCCTGTTAGGAAGGCATTGCATGTCTGAGTAGCCTGGAATAAGGAACAGCTATACATGGTACAGATAACAGATAGGAAGATGAGTTTGGAAGGTGGAGAACTGAGACCCAGGCTGGGCAAGGTAGGATTTGTCATCATGCAATATGACTTTGTGAAATAAAATATTTTTCCATCATTACTTCTGTAGAGTACTTGGGGCCTGATGCAATTCCTTTACAATGGGTACAATTTTTTAACCTAATGGAATCTAAATAAGTGTACGCTAGCAGTATTTTTTTTTTTAATTATGTCTGTGAAGCCATGTTGCATGAGCACTTTTTGACCTAGCTGGAATGGATAGATGTATAGCTTTGTGTGTTTCGCTATTTCACTACAGCATACCAGTTTCTAGATTTGCTTTATGCCTAAATGCTGCTGTGTTTATACACCTAAAAACCCCACCTAATTCTATGCTCGTTACTGGTTTCTTCTGGGAGTAATTCTAGCTGTTCAAACAGATGCTAATGTTGGGATTTTCAGGGTGGTCTAAATACTGTAAATGTAAAGCTGCTGTTAAAAAGATTTGGGTTTGCAAACCCTCAAGTCACGCACACAAAAATATAAGTCCAAAAATATGTTAACCTGTAATTCAAGCAACTAGTTTGCCTTAAGTGGTTTTGCACTTAGATGCTTGTCAGTGTAAGCACAGACTGCTACTCAGACTTCTGTACTTGACTGCCTAAAGCTTGGGTGTTAAACCATTTATTTATCCCCCCCCTGTGAAATGTCAAACGAAGTAATGGCAGGTCAGAGGTGGTATTTTTCTTTTATGAGCTTGACTCTAGGCACTTGAGCCTGACACTGGCTGAAAGTCCTCCTAGGACTTCTGGAGGTGATATTGAGCATCAGTCTAGTCTGAATGTCACCTGCTGAATTACTCCCAATTCTGCTGCTCATGCAATGGTCTTCTTTAGAACTGACTGGGCCTTGTTTTCTCAGATTGTTGAGAAAAGAGGCCTGTTTTCTCAGATTTCTCAGGTTCTGAAATAGCAGGGTCTCATTTACTGAAAAATGGGACACAGGAGTTGCTTCCTTGAAATTTCTGATGCCTTTTCCCAAAGTACTTTTAAGACGCTTCTTTACACCTGGAATGTGATCAATCATAAGTCTATTCTATACTAGTAGCACTGTAATCCCAAAATTGTGTGTTTGAAAATTTTTTTTTCCTTTTTTAAAAAAAGCCTTTACTGTTTTGTTTCAGTCTCCTTGAAATGCAAATATTTCTTAGACGTGGCAATTAGTTCTAAAACTGAAATGCCCTATGTACAGTTATATTTTAAGTAGGTATTAATAGCAGAGATTAGGAAACATTTAGGACCTTCTGTTCTTGTGTCAAGGCACAAGAAAAAATACACCTTTTCTCACTTGTTTCTTTATGGTTTCCAGTGACCCCTTTGACTCAGTTTTTCTTTGTCCTTTGACATTTGTCTAAGACTATGCTGTATGACTTTGTTTTCTAGGCCTCTGGAGCAAGTTCATCTTGAAAATAGCCAGCCATATTGGAACCCATTGACATTCCAAAACAGTATATATATATATACACATATATATATACACATACATACATATATATAAACAGCCAAAATCAGAGAAAAGGAACAGGGATTTAATACTTTTTTTAACGATTATTTTTGTGAAACATGTACTCTTTTCATACGGGTGGCTTTTACAAGCAGCTTTATCATTGTTCCATTTTTTAAATTTTTCATTGTGGTCATGGAAAAGTTGATTTTTACCTGCTTGATATTTTACAATCTGGAGGAGTTATCATTGTAAAGATAATCTGAAATGATTACTGGGTTTAGAGACTGATTTCCCATGACACTGCTAATCTGCTGAGAATTTGACTTGTTTAGTTTGTTTAAATTTGCATTAAATTCAGGATAGTTACATGTAAGGAAAATATTCAGATAAACAGAAGTCTCAAATCTAGTTTTTTTGAAGGTTATTTCAGTGAGAGTTCATTCAGTTTGAGCGGGTTTGTAAGCTTGTTGTTTTACTTTACAGCCCTGTTGGGGCACAGTTTTGTTTATCAGTATCAGACATCACAATAACCAACTCCTCAGGTATTCAGGTGTGTGGGAGCCCTTGCATCTCCTAATAAACAGAAACTATAAAATGGGGACAGATAATTTTTATATGCAATTATCTTCCTTTTTTACCCTAGTTACCCCTCTTACTCGTTGCCCACTACCCTCGAGTTCAGTAGCCTCCTTCACAGTTCAGCAGTGCTCATTTGAAGGGTATGTATTCTCCATATGAGCAATCGAAATAACAGATCATTAAAGCTCAGTCTTAGCCAAACTCATGATTTATTCATGACTAGATGTAATGATGCTGAGGGTGGGAAGAGAAATGAACTGCACTATTGTACAAGAAAGTACTGTATGCTTCATTTCATTTAATGGCAGAGAGCTTTGGGAGGTGGAAGGGACTATTCTCTGCCTGTTGTTTAACCCATATTTGTATGTACTGTAGCAGGTGGCTATAACAGGGAAAGAGCAGAAAAACATTCCTTTGGAAGTGTAACTGCCAGGATAGTTATCTGAAGTTATCAAATAAAGACAAGAGAACATGCTTTTTATTATTATTCTTAGGTATTTACATTTATTTTCAGTCTGGAAGTTCCCCAGATATGAATGGTAATACTCAGTTCTTCAGCATAATGTAATGGTAAATGATTGAAAGTGTATTTGCTAAGAATTTATGATCTGTCTATGCTATATAATGCTTTTGTTACAATTTTTTAAAGAAAATTATTTTTGTTAATGTAAAGTTAATATTTCAGAGCAGAATTTTTAAACTTGTTGCACTAAATAGAAGCTCTGTACAAATAAATTATGCCTCAATGATTCTATCAGTCCAAGAAAATATTTTGAAACAGAAGAGCCCTTCTACAGAAGCTTTGTGATGGAATGGAGAGATATGTCTAGGTAGGGACACTCACATCTCATGTTATTGAGTTTTAGTAGGTAAGCAAGTCTCTGTGCTTCCTTCCAGAGGATCCAGGCTTTTAAGTTGCTGTAGAAAGTTTAAAAAAAAACACATAGTGTCATGTAGATAACCAGTGCTCTTGCCTTTTGACAATAGTGATATATTTCACTTTTGCTTCTAGAAGTCATTTGATTACTTAAGTTTGTTTAGTTTTTCTTTCAGTAAGCCAGGATTTACTCTTTTCATGTCACAGAACCCAAATGTATGAAATGTATGAAAATAGAAATGCATTTAGAAATTACAGCTGCTGGGGAGGGGGGGAGAAAGAATTGTCCAGTCCTGTAAGTACTTAGACACTTGCTTAAGTGAAACATATGGATACCTTTGCTGACATCAGGAGGGCTCCCCAAGTATAGAAGCTGTAAACAATCTTCAACATAGGGATTCAAATTAGAGCATTGTTGAGGCCTTTTAGTGAAAGTAAGAGGTCAGACTTGAGAAGCAGCACTGGAACAGCCTTAAGTTTGTAGAGACAGGGATTCCTACTATACTGGTGACAGCAGTGGCACTCAACCCTGACATTTGTGTAGATCAGTGGTTAGCAACAGATTAAAAACTGCCTCAGATAAATGCTAGAAAAATGGATTTCAAGGCTAACATACACAGTTGCTTCCAGAGAAATTAATTGCCATCTTGTCTGGGAGTTATTGGAAGTGCTTTGATTGAAGCCTGGTGTTCTGCACATTCTGGAGAACAAATTCCTGCCATAAACAGTTCAGCAAATTTGTGTTCTCTGCTTGCTGGAAGTCCTGGTGAGGGCTTTTCTCTGATGTTGCAAGTAGGACTGCAACTGGGAAAAAAAACCTTGTATTTTTTTATGACTTGACTGTGCACCATTTTTATAGCAGTTTATCCTGTTTTAAGAAGAAATTTGCTTTATTTACATCGTGTTTAAAAGAAACAGGCAACAGTTTTCTATGGGTAGTTGTAGTGTTTAAGTGAGAAATCTATACTGTTATGAAGTTCTTAATAAAATTGTCTGCACCATTCTTGAGTGTATATCTAGCATGCAAAGCTTTTCAGTCATGCCAAAGAGGCAATAGTTCCACATGCAGGCTTTCCAGTGGCCATTTTGAGTGTCCTTTGAAGTTCTGTTGCTACCAAACTACAAGCTGCCCTCATCCATTTCTGTCTTGTGCAGGGAGATAAGCAGAAGAGTGGTATTTTGAGACAACTTTTCAGGACATATCTACATTCTGCTTTCCTTCCTGAGTGGATAGTGGAGCAGCAGGACACTTGACATGTAAATCCACAGTTGGCAATAGAAGTGCTGAAGTCTGCTAGTTGTGACGGGGGTTTTTTGTTTGTTTTTTTGTTTGGTTTTTTTTCCTGCCACCTGTTTTTTAAAATCAGTATATGGATTGACTTGTTGGGAAGCAGACCAGACTGGCTAGAGAGTGGTTCTGCATTGGGAATAACACTGCAGGAGGAGCAGGTGAGACAGCTGAGATGACAGAGATCACCTCCTTGGACAGTCCACTGAACCAAGCAGTGCTTGAGGATTGGAGATTCAGACTGGATGGTTGAGGTTTAAAAATCAAGTCAGTGGGATTACAGGTTCTCAGCATTTGGTTTCTGCAGATGGTCAGCATCATAGTATCTGATCATCTAGATTTCAAATTAAACAAATCATGGCATACTTTAAATTGTTTGTTTCCCACATCATTTTCCTTCTTGTTCTGTTTGGAAGCTGAACAGCAGCTTTTTTGCTTCTTACAGCCCTAGATATAATTTTCTATTCTTTCAGCTCTCATTTCTGTATTGCGTTTTCAGCACAGGAATGCCAAGCGACATTGTCCCACTGAGAAGGCACATGCCTTCTCACCTTTCCAAAATAATGAATCAGGATATTACCCAGTCTGAATGGCAAGGGGGGAGTAGGTGCTGAGTTAAAGTTTTGAGGTGAGGTTTTTTGTACCATTCCATGATACCACTGCTTTCTGTGGTTAGGAGTGCAGCCCCATCACTTTTCAGTTCCAGTGCTGCTCCACAGATAGAGTAAATGCATGGACTGGCTAGCTTAGAATTGAAACTTCAGCCTGCCAGTCGCTCATGTTCACACTTCCAGCTGCCAAAAAAAAGAATAGGGTTTTACATGTAGCCTTAGCTTGGCTTAGTAATCTAAGGACTTTTTTAATTAGGAAAGCATGCCCTAGAAGGGAGAACTTAAAAGTCAAAAAAACAGTTATATGTTGTTGTGAAAGTACTGGAAAGGCAAAAGCAAGAAATCTCATGCTTCAAGGTAAAGACAGTCCTTCAGGCAAAGGAGAAAAAACAAAGAAAGAAACCCAAGTGACGCAAAGGCAGTCACTCATCACCTCCCACCAGGAGTCCAATGCTCATCAGGTCTCCACCCTCCTTCCTCTCTATCCCCTCAAATTTTACTGCTGAGCATGACATTATACAGTATGGAATATTTCTTCAGTCTGTTCAGGTCAGCTGTCCAGGCTGTGTGCCCTCCCCCCCTCTTGACCAACACTAGCCTACTCTGCTGGCATGGCAGAATGAAAAACAGAGAAGGCCTTGACCCTGGGCATGCACTGCTCAGTAACTGGTGAAACCCTGTTGTGTTATGAACACTTCTGATTGCAAATCTAAAAACACAGCACCAAACGGGCTGCTCTCAAGAAAATTAACTCCATCCCAGCCTAACCCAGTATACAGGTCCACTTACCCAAGAGTTAATCCAAGACCGCTCCCTGCGTTTCTGTACAGCACCTTCTCAGGGTGGTTACTTCTTTCTGAAAGGGCTTTTTCAGCAGCAGGCAATTAGCCTGCTCCATAGTGCTCCCTTTCATGGAGGGAGCAGGGGATGCTAGCTCTTACTCTTTCAGCACAAAATGGGGATATGAAACAGAAATGAGCCCTTTCTGTATCAGTGTTCTGGTAATTGCGCAGCCAGTGTTGGAGGCAACATACTTAATGTGCCCTCAAGGCATGCACTTTAGTGGTTTGCTCTGAGTGGTTATGATGTATTCTATGAATGTATATTATAGAGTCAGAATAAAATGCATGTAGCAGACATATACTCATCATTTGGTTCTGAGTGCATATTACGTGCTGTATTGAACATGGCACTGTCATTTTAAGAGACTCTTAAGATTTAAAAGTAGATACCTAAGAGAATTCTTGTTTTTTAAATCATGGCTTGGCCTGTGCAGATACTGTTTACTAAATCTGATCACAAGTCCATTGTTTCTTGAACAGTTTGTGTGCCACATTATCACCACAGAAATGCTATTTCATCTTTGTGGAAGAAGAACCTTGTGTTTCCCAAAACGAAACCAAACAGACTTATTTGAAGCATTTCTTGCATTCAGCTTGTTGGGATGATGGACGTTTAAATATCTCATTTTCAAATGCTCTTTCAGCTATTTCATCTCTGCTGTTATTTCCATCACTTCGCAAGAGATTATGGAGACTAGTAATTTCTTGTGTTTCTTGTGTTCTGTAGAAAATACTCTTCCCAAGGTATTTTTTTCTTCTGTATTTAGAGATGAGAGAAGAGATGAAACTTCTTGTGATGTGGGTCATGTATAAAAGGCAGAATTTCTGGTCTGGGATGGAGCAGTGATGTGTCTTGCAGTTCTTGCAAGCTGATACAGTCAAGCCAAATCTCTTCAAAGGCATGAAGATTATGAAGATATTTCTAGGGAAAATAGGTAGCATGAATCCACCTAAAAATAGCTAAATTACCTGGCATTCATTTGGCAGAGATCAGTTAAAACAGAATTAGCAGGAGAATAGCAAACACCATCATCAGATTCTGCTCCCCTACTCAGTGAAGTAATAAGTGATGTGTAAGTATGATAAGCAGAATTAGGAGGTTTAAGCATTCAGTAATTTTCTGTTAAAATATGGGATTAATAGTAGAACAAAAGTTGCAAGAATTCAAAGCAAATGTGCCAGCTGACTGTAGCAGAAATAGCCTAATTTCAGAAAACATAAAGACAGCTCTGGCCTCTCTAAATCTGTGACAGAAGATGCTGGCAGCATAGCTGGGTACCATTCCTCAGGTGGACCCCTGCTCCCCTCTGGCATGAATGAAAGAGGGGCAGCTAGGGAGTATGTGAGGTTTAGTGAGATTAGGAAGCTCATTACCCTTGAAACTTACCAGAAGTTTTTCAGAGACTGGATATCCTTTGAAAGTCATGATTTTTAACTCTCAAATACTGCACGTACTCCAGTTTTAGTATTATTTGAGCAGGTTCCCTCCCTGCTCAAACTGAAAAGGGAAGATTATCTCTCAAGAGAAGAACAGTGCTGCGGTCAGTAGGTAAGTATCTCCTAGGGGAATGAGGGAGGAGGAAACAGAAAGGCTATTTTGTTTCTGATGTAGACCAGAAAGCAGATGCTAGAGGTTAGATGGAGCTATGTAGAGTAGGATTTCAAAGGTAGAAAATATTCTGCAGAATCTTCATAGTTGTTAAGAAAATTTTACATTCCTAGTCACAGATGCCTCACTGCAACATCCCCTGTGCACTGCTTTTGTTTTGCTCTGGAGCTTTTCAGAGCAAAAAAGAAAGTAGAATCCTGTATCTGTAGAAAGGAATTACTTCTGTACAATGGTTTGTTTTGTTGATTGCAGCTACTATTCTAAGGAAAAAAGGACAATCTTCTGAATAGGTTTTAAAAGCATCACAGTACTTGAATTGTCATAGTCCATCAAAGCTTCATCTGGGAATAATTTTTCACCCTTTTTCACTCATACTTGTAACAGGGCAGATAAACCCCTGAACTGATTTAGTGTTTTACATTGAATCAAGATCAACTAACAAGTGCTTCTTTTTCCAGTGTAATGCCACCTCCTTTGGGAATGGAAAAAGCAAATGTGACACTTTATTGTTGTCTTGAGAACTTGAAATGTTTTATACTGCAAGCTGTGAATGCAGGAAGAGAGGGGAAATTAACAGTGCTGATCTAATCTTAGATTTTCTGTGTAAACAGACATTGTGCCAGAATACTGATGCAAAACTGTATTTTAGTCTAAGAAATGTATAGATTTTTTAATGTATCAAAATAAAGTTTTTCTTTTTAAGTAAGAAGGCTGGTTTTGTGTCTTCCCTGTGGGGTGCTAAGCCCTGCTCTTCCGCTTAGGAATGCTATCTAACGTCCCTGAAATCAAGCAGAGTCCATCCAAATCTTTTGCTCTGGCTTTGTTTAGCTCTGTACCTGGCCTTTAGCTGAGTACTGCAGTAGTGCTGGTCATGCTTTGCTGGGTCTTTCACTGGCTCCTGATGCCAGGAAAAGTGTTTATGATGCTAATGATTTGAAGAGCTGGGTGTGGTGAATGGGGTTTTCTAAAGCAAAGGCATCTCCTTATATGAACAGTTTAGGGGGAAGGCAGAGTAGGGAGGGAGGAAGGAAGTTATACCTATGATTTCTTAGGAGAGCTATGCAAACTGCACATCTCCACACAGCACCTCCTGTGTGGCTGCCTCCTTGTTTTGCAAGTTCCAGTACATGCTCCCCACTTCCCAGTCAGGATGCCCATGCTGCAGGTGTTCTGAAATGCCTGGATAGCTGAAGATGGAGGGTGAAAAGAAGCAATTGACAACAGCACCTGCATAATTTTGCTAGCAGAGGTACATGCAATCACAAAGATTCCTTCTCTTCTCCTCCAAGGGGCACAGCAGATTTCTGCTTTCCTTACTGACAGATTTTTAATTCTCTGTTAAGCAAAGCAGAAGCGTGATTTCTTGCTTGTATTACTCTTCACTGTGAACGATTTCAGCACTGCATTTGCATGATGCTGTATTTGGGAACCACCACCACTTCTGAACCCAAGTATATAGCCTTTCTGGCAAATCATAGTATCTAAAGGATGGAAGGAACCCAACCATACATAAGGCATCACCTTGCCCACAGGCAGCATCCCATGCTGTGGACGCAGTTGTTTTGCTGCATGTCTCAGTGTTCTTGCAGTTTCTCTTAAGGTGTGACCCTATGGCTACAAGTGTATTTTTCATGTTTTGTTAAGGATTAATCTGCTTGGCTAGGTGGGTTTAGTCACATAGAGCAAAGACACTCTGGAGACACACATTTTCATCAGCAGATGTATTAGGGATGTTACTGGGGACATGAGGGATGTTGCATACAGGTTACAAAAATCTCACCTGGTCTCCACTGGCTTTTGGCTGTGTCAGAACTGTGGAATAGGAGATCTTTGGCTCTGTAACCTTTCCAGTGGTAAGGAACTGAAGCACTGTCTGGGGAAAGCAGTGATGATGTCCTCAACTCTGAAATGAGAGTTTTGTGGCTTCTGGGGAAAACTAGGGACTAAAGGTGACCCAGGGAGGGCTTAATGAAAGAAGCACATACAGGGAGAACAGAATGAAACATGGTACTTGGAGGGGATGGAGAACCAGAGGGCACTGGGGTGGGCAAGAAACCGCAGGAAGCCGTTAGGGGGCAGGAGAGCAGGGACTTGGGGACAGAGAGGACTGGAGTTGCAAAAGCAAGATTCATCCTTCACACAGCAGTTCCTGCTGCCCAGACACTGTCAGATGGTGAGCTTGTACCTCTGCATGCTAGCATTGGATCCCTGCTGCTCAAGCTGCCCTGTTCCCCAACTTCAGCTCCAGGACCAGTCTCCTTGCTTGCTGTCTCCCTGGCTTCCTAAGGGGTGCTTCTGTGGAGGATAGGACCGTCTGCATGCAACCATCACGACACCGTAAATCCTCTGTAAATCCACAGTAAATCTGGCCAGCGAGGCCAGATCCTGCACCGCTGCAGTCTGGCATGGCTCCTTCCTCTTACGGAGGGCCACAGAGGACCTGACCCAGTTTTAGTTGCTGGTATTTAGATTCTTAAATGAAGATTAGCTAGTGCCCAGGGAGAATTTATTTAGAATTTCCAATTACTATTTAAATCATAAATATGTAGAACTGATGGAGCTTGCCGTCCTGCACACAGAGAGCATGGGTAAGTTTTTTTCTGACATCTACTGCTATACTCTCCATCTAGTGCTCAGGGCTTGCTTACCTTGGATACACTAAAAAAATAAAGCAGAAGAAAACTCAGCACCAGGACAGATTTTCTGAGACCCTTGTTAGAGCAGTCAAAGCAAGAAATAATGCTTGTGAAAGAAGCTACTGAATTAACCACCTCGACTCAGTAATTGAATGGAAGAGAAGTAAGTAGGTGAGCAGGTATTTCATACCATAATGCTTTGAAGACAGTATCACAAGTCTGAACCGTGCTCCCTGTCGAAAAACAGACAAGTGAGTGAGTCTGCCACAGCTGTAGAAACATTGATAAGATGTCCCTTCATTTTAATTGCTTTTGTGACAGGTCTTAGCTGTATTCTAGTTCCAAATATAATAAATATAAATTCCAAGGAAGACAAAAATACAAAAAAACTTCCAATATTCAGTAGCCATTTGCAGTGTCAGACCAGGGTGGTCTGGCCACCTCTCCTGATGATCGGAGCTGCCATATCCCTTAACCTTTGCTAAGAGAGGGCCTGCTCAAAGATCTGGACAACCTGACTGACACCATCTTCTACCTCTATTCTTCTGTAGCCTGGCGCTCACTACCTGTTACCTTTGTGCCTCCCTTTACTTGCAGATGTAGGCTGCAGGAAAGCTCCAAGGGGATCCAAGAGGACTAACCCTTGCTTCACTTACTGGAAGTATGGCAGCAGTGTTTCTTAACAAGGTGGATATTTTGTGCTTGCCTTTACTAATAGCAATTACTGTGGGTGAATACAACTACTGCTGCTAGCAACTCAAAAGACCTACATCTAAATGTCTTAGTTTTGCAAGGGGTCAAAGCTGTCCTTTGCTGTCTGTTCTGACAGAAAGACTGTTCTAAAGGTCTGGTAATCTGACTTGCAGAAAATGACTCTACAACTTGGAAAGTTACAGGGAGGGGTATGTTTATTCAGCGCTGGGCGTTCGAGCGCATAATTCCTCCAAAATCTGTGCACACCAATCTCACAATTAGGCTTTTGTAATATACACTGAAGTTTTACATATTCATTAGATTTTGCAATACATCTATTCATATGCATCACCTACTCCTGCTTAGTATTAAAACTGGTCATTTTCATAATCTCCTCTCTCCTGCGCTTGCATAGTGTCTCCTGGTGGTGGTTGTGGGGGTCATGGGGATGAACATTTCCAAAATGAAGCAAAGGTCTTTCTCTGGGTAAATTTTTCACCTCTTCTATTCTGGGCATACGCATTTCTTCAGTCTTCAGCCAAGCCAACATGTTCTGTTTCTTATCTCAAGGTTGCTATACTTATCAGTTTAGCACATATATTTCCCTTATAAGGTGATGAGTACCTAAATAATTTCTTAGCTTCTATTAAACAAGCATTCTGTGTTAGCTTCTTTCAGGTCAATGTGACCCCTAGACAATTACAAGCAGGTATTTTATATTAACCCTTACATCAAAGCAATGGTGCACCACTGCAGGCCAGAGAACACACAGCATCTTGCTGTGATAGCAGTAACACAGCAGGTGTGTCACACGTCACACACATGCAGATTTACTTTCGGTGTGTTTGTGCAAAATGCCTAGTAGAAACTAATAAGCACTTCACACTGAAGTAGGCTACTCTTAGGAAATTAAGCAGCTGCTCTTGATCCAAAGGATGTTTTGTTTTGTTTTTTTTAATGAAAAACCCTAGACAAATAAAAAAGTCGTGTTTTACTCTTCCAGATGAGCCCTGCCAACTTGCTCAGCCTAAGGTCACAGCTCAGTACAAGGCACAGGCAGGATCATGAGCCTAAGCAGTAACAGCTTCATCTGCTATTCTGTTCTTTCATTTGCTGTCACAATAATGAAATCCAGGAAGAATTAGAAGTATTCTGGCTTTAGAGCCCATCAACCAGCCATTGAAGTTTGGCCATGAGATAAACAACCATAGAGTATCCAGCACAATTAGATAATTAGATTAGTGCTTTATAATAACCCTATTTTAATCAAGCTGCTGACAGAGCAATATTGACACCAAAATAGCATTGCAGGAAATACATATTCTTTGAAACTCTTTGTGTGTATAATTAAGCAGTACTACAGAGAAGCTAGCACTTGATTTTCACCCCAGGCTGACACCAGGAGTAATTTCTATGCAGAACATTGTGGTCAGAACTGTGCTGACCAGCAAGTTTTGCCATACCCTTCCCCAACAGCCGTCAGTGCAAGGTTACAAATGCTGCTCAGGAAGGTTTTAGGCAGCCTCAGCCACCCTCACAGAGCTCAGCTGGGAGAGGCAGCAAAGCTCTCCAGCTGCATGCTCATCTCTGAAATATCCTGCATAAATAACTCCATTTGATTCAACCAGCATGGGCTGACTTGTGTTTATTCTTCTGGGGCACCAGAAGCCTAGTCTTTCGCCTGTGCATGAAGATCAGGAAACCAAACGGGCCATGTTCATTTCACCACAAATTATTTCACCAAGCTCATAGAAAATGGAGTTTGCTGGGGCTGCTGGATCCCACAACTACCTCAGAGGTCATTAGGGAATCTAACTTAATGCCCTAGCAATGTGCAGCTCCTTCCCACAGCATGCATGGGTGCAAGGCATCTCTGGGGTTTGGAAGCCCTCCAAAAATGGTGTTTCCACTGCCCTGACTGGAGACTGAGTGCAGGTGGCTGACAGGAAACGGGAACACTTTTTCTCTCCTCTAGTGAGAGCAAACTGCTGCCACTGTTACCAGTATTAGATTTCTAACAAAGCAGCAAAAGGCAGTGTGTCTCCTGGGAGCCCATGACATTAAATTTTTCACCACAACAGTAATTCTGTTGCCATGACCTCTCCAGTCTCGAAAGGCACCTTCTGAACCAGTTCCAGCTCAGGACAACCCTGGGCGGCTGCCTTCAAATGACCCTTCCCGTGACCTGCTACCTCAGTGTCCCCCACTGCCTTCTGAGCCCACCACAAGGATGTGCTTCCTGCCATGCCAGGATTGCTCTGTGGTTTGCTACTCTCTTAGCTCAGTGACTATTGCCAGCTCAGTGACCTTTTGACAGATGTTAACAGCATGTGTTCCCTGCTTCCCTGGTCCTCCAGAGTCCAGGAGGGACTGACTTGTGTCAGCATTTCTCCCTTCTTTCCCCCCCAGTAGCCTCTGGCCCAAGCACCTGGCGTGATCTCCATGCTGGACACAGCCAGCCTATGAGTGCTGTGAGGAACATGAACAGATAAGAAGCTCGCCTCTCGACTGGCCCAGCCCTGAGTCAGGAGATGGTGCAGAAGGCACTGGCATTGTTGGGACCTGACCTCCCCCTGTTCCCGTCCTTGCCTCCTCCAGCTAGCTTATCAGAGTGCCACCCGAGGTGATGCACCAGAGGTTATTCCTCTCCAGAAGGTAGCAAGAATTGCCTTTGCCTTTGGGGCAAAGTTGATCTGCTCCCTTTGTGTTTCAGTTACTGTAAATACAGGACAGGGACAGAACACTCATTTCATACTCTCCAGCTTCTTGTGCTTAAGGAGAGTTATGGCTCATCATACCCACTGTGGTTTTGGGTTTTTTGTTTTGCTTTGTTTTTTTTTCCCTGCTGCCAGCCCTCTTTTGCTGTGCAGCCAGGCTTCCCTGCAAGATGCAGAAAGTTGAGGTCAGAACCATCTGCAATTTTGTGATCCATTGCTGCCCTTCTAAGGGAGCACACAAACATACACAACCCTGCCCTTCACAGAGGTGCAGAAATGTAACTTTCAACCCCTCAATTCTCTTCTTGTCACTGAGGCTGACATCCCCTGATGAATGCCTTTTTTACCTCATTCAGTCACTACAGTCCTATTTTTTTTTCTTTTCTTTGAGCAGAAAGGAAGTCATCGTGCCACAGGTAAAACTCGGACTGTACTTCTGTTGTCCAGATGCTCAGCTGCTTTCCGTGTCACCATCTGCCTTACGCTTTTCTTCCCTGACACACCCAAGCATTGGCCTGCCTCCCTCTGGTTCTCTGCTGTCCTGCGTGATTTTCCCAGATGAAGCCCTTGACTCCAGCCTTCAAAACCATGTATGATCTTCACTTCTCTCCCCTCCCCAGACCTTCCCTCCACAACACTTCTCTGTTCTTCCTGAGGTGTCACACAGCCATGGTAGCTTACCTGGACTCTTTACTCCTCAAAGCTGGAAAAATATTCTGCATCTTTCCCCTTCTATCTCTGTCCTTTGTGAATATAGATAGCAAATTTGTCTGTTTCACAGTTTAAACATCCCTTGGGGAAAGAAAATGGAAGCGGTCTCCAGTCTGCAACTCTGGTTTGCCCCAATAACGTCAGTGAAGTTAGTCAGATGGAAAACAACTTCAAATCTCTGCCCTGCCTGTTACATGATCTGTTGATGACCATGCTATTTTAAGGTTTAATCTTCTTGCTTTGCAGCTAAATACAGGCAACTGAACATTGTTAGTCTTGCACCTCCATGCTTAGGTTCCTGTTTCTGTGCAGGTCATTGTGTAGTGCTTGGTAAACCAGGGGGGCCCACTCCAATATGTTACTGGTGAAATTTAAATTGCACTTGGCTCTGTCCCCCTTAGTTGTACTACAAGTGGAGTTGAGTATGCTACCAAGTGCTTTTAAAAATCTTACTCTAAAATCATTTGAACAAGGACCCACAGGCCCTATGCATGGTGGTTTTCAATCTAATTTTGCAAGTAGCAATAAAGCAAAAGTGCTAGGTGTTGGTCCAGCATTGGTACAGCAGGCTGTGCATGGCAACAAAATCATACAAACAAGCACTATGTTTACTTTTCATTCAGAGATAGACCCTAGAGATCTAAACAACTGGCCAGCAAATGGAGGGTTCTTCAAGCCAGGCACATCCAAATTTCATTAGCAGCAGGCAGCTGTTTCTGTGTACAATGAATGAACAGACATTTTCTCAAGAACCACAATAGCATGCTTTCCATTGCAGGTCTCTGGCAACAGCTGCACACTTCTAGAGAAACAACATTATGGAGCTTCACTGATCTGTGTGGCCATCCTACCCAGTGGAGGGAGACAGCAGGCCACGACAGGCATCAGGTGTCTAACTGGTTGCAGCATGGCTCATCCTGGCCCAGAGAGCAGGCAGGGCACACTGTGGAAGGGAAACGGGTATGCTTGGCCACAGCCACAGCTGGCTGTCCTTGGGAAGAAGGTGTGCAGCTCTCACCATCTGGTTCTCTGGCTTGCAGGGTATCTGCAGCCCCCAAGAGGAAAGCAAAGATTATTGTACATGCCACAGCCTCCAGATCCACTGTGCCCTGCCTGTTGTCTCTTGATTGTGCAAGAGCTTCCTCCTGTTGCAAATCTTTCTGAACCCACCACTTTGGTCAACAAACTGGTGGTAACTATGCAATCAAAATGACAGATCGTGCACAATATTTGGAGCTACAGCATTCCTACTAGACAGCGGTCACAGGCAGGTAACTGAACTCTCTCCTGTGGCCAAGCAGACTGATGAAGACACAGTGCCATCAGCTGGGCACTTGCAGCCACCTGCCTGTCACTGGAGCCCAGGAGACTTCCCTACCAGAAGGAAACACAACCAGAGCTTTCCTGCTCAACAAGCTCTTTGTGGCAGACAAGAGTGCATGCAGAGTGTATGCCTGCCCTAGGTGAGGAGGGCAAACCAGTCTGCAGCACAAAAGCAAGGTGAGGTCTTGAGCCCATTAAGAGTACAGTGGCTAATCCTTGCATCAGGATTTAGGGAGCCTCGTGTCCTCCACAGTGTGTCCTGCCACCCACCAGCACTTTTTCTCTGAGTGACATGGCAGCAGTGGTGTCCTTGGCAGTAGCTGCAGTCCACCATGGCTCAAAAGCCTTTGTGATTTGCTTTGGGAACCTCTTAAAAGGAAAAGTGGAGGACAAGCTGGCAAGTTGGAAAAGCAGTATCCTTGCACTTTAAATGGCCAGACAAGTGCAGCTGATATACAGCCCAGCAAAGTGCAGCCAGGCTTGAAAACCTTATTAATTATGCTCCCTCTCTTCCAAACTGCAAATAGTTTCTCCACTGAAGTATGCCAGCACATCCCTCCCTAGAGGCTCATATTTCTTCATCTCCTCTTACTTCCTACTCCCTCAGTCTCTACTGGAAAAGTAGGGAGAAGCAGACTCTTTTTCCCAGGTGTCCTTTCTTTAAGCCATTTGAGAAAGCTCCCTTTCTCTGCTCTTTCTCTGGCTGTTGCCTGGCTCTTCCCATGTTCATCTTTCTTGCCTGTCTTCTTTCTGCTCCTGTCCAAAGGGCTTCTCAAAATCTGATTTTAAAATGTTAAGTGACTCCTGGAATGTGTGGCTCTGGGCCAAGTCTTCATAGGGGGTGGCTAAGAAAATGTACTTATTCATTGTTTTTAAACATTGGTCAAAGATTATTCCAATAGGCATTTTGGCATGAGTGGAGGACCTCCAGAAACATACAAAACTATGTGTTTTGAAGAACTCAGACTTCATCTTCATGAGTGGGCGACTCCAGAGAAATCTGCTTAACTTTGTTCTCATGTAATGTGCCTTTCACTTTTTTCCAGCAGCTCTCATGAACTCCCTTGGCTCTGCTTTATATGAATGGGATATATACCTATATCCCACCTATACTGGTATATACTGTGTCCTGAAGATTTTCTGTGTCTGCTGGGGAGCAGGGAGTGGGGGAAAGAAATTCACACTAGCTAGGTGAAACTGAAGGCCAAACTCAAGTGGACTGGCCCTGTTGAAACTTACCTCACCCAAAAGAAAGAGTAAGTATTAGGAGAACAAAATTAAAAATGGGGCAGGGCCCCAGACATGACACAGGCTTGGTGCCATGCGAAGGCACTGATATGCCGCCAAAGAACTGGCACCAGCATGGGGCAATCACCTGCTGTTAAAAGAACTAGTTTTACTGGACCCGAATTCTCTCATTTATTACTCCCACAGCTCATGTATTTTAATGTAAGGCCAGTTTCCTGGGATGGAGGACACCTCACTTACAGTGGCATAAAAATATAATTAAGTGAAGAGTGATACATATTTCAGTTCCTTTTTCTTGCCTATTTTTAATTCTAGTGTTGATTTGATGTGGTTTTCTTTTGTTTGTTTGTTTTTTTGGTTTTGCTTTTGTTTTGTTTTTTTTTTAAGGAATGCCTTAGTGTGTATAAAGCCAGCAATGCAGTAGATTTAAATAGGCATTCCAGTGGAGGAAAATCAGTTCATGTCTCAGAAAACATTTTACTCTCCTTCCTTTCTAGCTGGAAGACTGCTAAGAAAATTAATCAAAGTCCTATTATGATCAGTATATGTACATAACACAGTTCTAATCTCAAAGCAATGCTTGTGTGTACATTTTAACTCTATGACTGCAGAGCCTACTGAAACAATAAAGGAGATTTGATAGGCTCAGCCATCTCTGCATGCTCATAAATAAAAACTCCTTCCTGTGAAGGAAACTGTGTTTCCCTCAGAGCAGTGACTAACTGATTCAAAGAACAGTGGGAAAGCCAATTTTCTTGGGCCCGCTGCCCTCTGTTCCTGAAATCTAGCAGAACACTGAGAGGTACAGTCCGGGAATAAGGGGGTGCGTTTTAATCTAAATTTATGATTACAGTTCTTAAACTGCAGCAAATATTAAAAAAAAAAAAAGTTCAGAAATTGTTAGCGTGAAGAAGGAAATTGCACAAAGCTTATTTTCATGAGGTATGATAGTAACACTTTAGTAATTGCATTTAACATAGTAAGCCAGCACCAGACTCACTTCTGAGGCTTTGGTGTTCATCAAGCTAATGGAGCAATAATCAAGCACTGAAGGAGCAGCATTGTCACTACCTCTTAGCCCACCCGCAGTGTCTCCCAGGAAGCCCTGGGCACAAATCCTCCTACCCAACCCTACCTGCTGGGACAGCTTGCTGGGAGGAGAGCCAGGGAAGTCCTTAACATTCTTAGGTGACTGGGACAGATGGGGTTCCACACAACAAGGGATTCAGGCTGTCCTGCTTCTCTGGCCCAGTGGTTGTGCTGTTTTTTTCTGACCTTCTGCTCAAGAAGATTAAAAAAATAGATAAATACATACAATTGATGCAGCAAGGAAAGTCTGCATCAACAAAGAACCTGTTGGGGTATTTTGCTGAGACTTGTGCCCTGCTTTTGTGCATGCCCAGGCATGTACACTCAGAAGCACAGAAGCACTCCAGGTTGATGGTGGGAGTGAGCTGCCTGGGTTTTTTTCAGACATGAGAAGGAAGTCTTTTCAAAGCAAAGGATCGCAGTGCACAGTGAGAGGGGTTAACTGCACATAAGCAACTCCAAAGCCAGCACAAAGCAATATGCTGTGTTATAAAGGCCATCCAAAGCCATCTTCCTGCCCTGTTATTTTGCTAGCATTCTCATACAGATTTTAGTATATTTTTAGTTACTTACAAGCCTTCTTCTACGCAATTGAAAATAAATAAGTGCTCCAGTGCAATATTGTTTGAATAAAACATAAAAATGGCACAATCTTACACTTGGAGATGGAAAAAATTATTAATATTATGTGTTACACTCATGAGTTTCAAGATAGTAAGCCGTCTTAGGAGGTGGTCTGCTGAGACTAAATCTTATTTTATGGTTCACGTTAGACTTCAAGAAAGCAGTACTTGTGGTGCCAGAAGAAATTTGCTCTGGGGCAAAGGCCTTCTTTAAATATCTAACCTCTGTTTTAAAGATGAATTTGATAAACAGATAAGTCTAATAAACCACCTTGTGCAGAAACAGATTTATTCCAACCTCTACTTTAGTCGCTGTGTGATTACCCAAGCTTGTCCATTCTTGTTTTAGGAAACTGAAGAATTGTTTTCTTCTCCAACTTCCTGCCATGTTTTCCTTTGAGTCTTCTTCCTGTGATATTCTTTTTTAGCCTAAACCACTCTAAGATTGTTAACTTTAAGGTATTCTCTAGCCCCGTAGCATTCTGCCAGCAGTCTTCATGCTCAGTGACTATCTTTATGCTTAGTGACTATCTGCTTGTCAGGCACTCTGCCTAACAGGGTTTTTGTCCATGTCCCAGGTTCCCATAGGTAGCCAGGGATCTGCATGTATTGCTGCCATGTTCCCTGATTTCCCAACATGTAAAGCAGCAATATGTCAATATGTTAACACAAGTGCTGAAGAAACCCATAAAACAATGGAATTATTTCCTGATGGTGGCTCTTTCCTTGCATTCACAGTTTTGAAATGAGAAAGCATATAGGAAGATGTGTAGCTAAATCTTCCCATATAATCCAGACCTGGAATTAAGATGTGTGTACTTCAGAAATAATTATAACCATACACGCCAACACACTGCAAAGCATTTTAGTGCCAAATATGCCCCTTCCCAAGGATGGCATTACTGACATTCCAGGTATCTGACTACAAACACTAGTTTTGACCCAGCTGCCAACTTCTCTCCAAGGCCAAGACATTCAAAATCCTTTTTAATTTTAGTATCTTGATGCTAAGCTGTCTGGGGAAAATGTAATCAAAACCTTGTACCTTTGATTCATGGAGTTATGCTTGTGGTAATTCTGCAGTCTCCCTAAGAAGCTGTGTTTAGAAATGTAGGCAGTAAGTTCACTTTAAAAGCTTTAGCATGTTTTTTACCCTAGAAAAGATACAACAGAACATCTGAATGGATGTGATTACTAAGAAGATGAAACCACTCCTCAACTTTGAATGCCTTTCCTGCTAGTCTGAAATGGAACAGAATGGAAATATGAAGGGAGGATGTTGAGACTGCTTGCAACAGAGCAGTTCCAGTTACCATTCAGTCCTGTAGCCTTCCTGTTTGCCACCACCAGTCACATCCCCCAGTAGCTGCAGACTGCTGATTTCCATGCTGGTAGCTATGCCTTGTGCTCCAATTGGTATGGTTTATGGAGTCTTCTCAAGTCAAAGGTTGTTGGGGGTTTCTATTCAGCATCACCAAAATCAGCAGGCATGCAAGGCAGAGCTAGACCCTCTACCGTGGGTAGCCAGTGGGTATGTCCAGCTCCCAGCAGTAAGGGTTTTCCTTCAGGTGTAAGATTCCTTGCTCTCTCAGCCTGAGGTGCAGCATGACCAGCCATGACATTTAATCTCTTCTTTCAAACCAAATTTTCAAAACGAAACTACTGTGGGTGATAATTGGAACAAATAAGATATTAGGTACCTGGAAGACATAATAAATTCCCAAACCATAGCCAAGGCCCGGTCCATGCCAGGTAACATAGCCGCAGGACACCTCTTGATGGAGCTGGAAAGGCTGGATTTATGCCTCTTGGCAGGTCACACCAGCTCACTGTTTCTGCGTTTCCCCATTCCCTGCACTTGTACAGAGCTGCTGATGCAGAAATTAAAACTATGGCAAGACAGAGCTTACAGAGATATAAATGCCTTTAAAGAGATACCTTCAGTAGCAGGTGGCAAAATCTCCCTACTGTTTTAAATTTCTGCATTAGAAGTGGTCTCCTGTTGATGTGCATCTTGGTGTAAAAAGAGTTGCTTTTTAGCATCAGCACAGTGCTCAAAGTTGCTATAAAGCCATAAAGCTACACTTCAGCTTTGCTTCAGCTTATGCTTCACTGGCCGTTTTATGCCTGTGTCTCTGTAAAATATCATTATGAAATTACAATTTCTTTCCAAAGCTGCTCAGAAACAACTTTTTTTCTTTTTTTTTGGAAATTGGATTATTGGGCTCTGAGACAAAGCAAAGGTGCCTTACGGGAAGTCTGACCTAATATATATACACATATCGTAATAACACACACATTACTGCGATTGTTACATTGCTGTGATCATACAGGGATTGGACCTAAGGTGATCTAAGGTTCTTTCTAACACAAACCACTCTATGCTTCTACGCCTAAGGCCCGGGGTATGGGCAGAGGCTCCCTTCGGCACGGCAACCCCCTGAGCTGTGGATGCTTCCCTGCATAGTGTCGGGCGCTGTGCTGGGCAGCTCCACCCCTGCGTCCCGGCCCACAGGCGAAAGGACCGCCACAGACACCGCCACACGCTCCACACCCCGTCCGACCGATGGCGGAACTCGAACACGGCGCCCCGCAGCCCCCTGGAGCGGCCTATCCCGCCCCCTCCCTCCCGGGGAAGGCAGCTCTGACTGCGCATGTCCAGGGGCCCTCCCCGGGGGGGGCGGCGGTNGAGGGGCGGGCGGGGAGCATGCGCGGGCCGCCTGGCCGCACCCTAGTGCGCGTGCGCTGGTGGGCGGGGCGGTGGAGGCGGTGTGTGTCTGTGCCCGCGCCCGCGGCTGGGCGCCGTGCCGGTGGGGGTTACGCTACCTCTAGCATCATGGACGGCCAGAGAGTGAGTACCGGCGACGGGAGAATGCCTCCCCGCGGGTAGCGCACGCCCTCCCTGCCTCATCTGGCCGTGCTGTAGGGCTTCGGCGGGGTGCTGCGGCAAGCACCTGAGTGGCTGCCGCTGGGAGCCATCGATCAGTCAGGCGGGGCGTTGCGGGCCGTCTGAGGAGAGCGGGCGCGGCTGAGGAGGCGCAGCGTTACCCGGTGCGGTGCGAGAGGGCAGGAATGCGCTTGCCTCTCTGGGTCGCTGGAGGAGTTCGGGGAAGTGCCGAAGTTTTGAGGCTGTGGCGGAGCAGCGGAACGCCCGGCGGGAGGGCCTGCTCCGTGCCTGCTCACCTTGGGTGCTGGCGTTGCCGCTGCAGCGCTGCATCTTAATGGAGTACGGCTCTGGGGTAGAGCCGTTTCACGTTGTGTATTCCTGTCATAACTAATCATGGTGCCTACGGAGGCCCTTCTGTGACCCATCGGTGTAATCTAGTCCCGAGGTAACCTGCCCTGTCACACACATCTGCGCTTTGGAAGGTGAAATGAGAAATACCAAACCAAAGTTTGTTATTAGTAGATACTGTGTGAATTTGAGTCTGTGATTACCAGATATGGGTGAGATTAGTCTCTCAGAGAAAGAGAAGAGGGCTGTTGTGGATGCGCTAGGTGCATGTTGCTCACTGTCCCTGGCTCATTGATCACAGCTGGATTTCAGTGTTGCTCAGTGATTTAAAATAAAGTAGTAAAATTGCAGTTGATCTCATATGGTACAATACTTTGTTAATTTACTGTTGTCACCTGTATTTTTTCAAGTACTTCTTCAAACTTTGGCAACTGCAGTGTGAGAAGAAGTGCAGAAGACAAAATGAATGGAGGTTAAGTATGTCTGCTTGTTTGAATTCAGTCTTCACTTGAAGACTGGTGTGTGAGTTGACACAGGCAGGATGTAGGCACAACCATAAAAGTGTGGATGAAGTGCAAAGAGTAAGTTTGTTCTGGCTACCTTATGAACAAGGGGACCTCTGAAGCAGCAGCTGGGGCAGAGGCATGCAGGCACTCTGGAGCTTGGTCCTTGCTAGGGAGTGAGCAAAAGTTTTCAAACCTGCTGCTTTGGCCTAATTATTGGAGATTTTTTGGCAGGTTGAATTTTCTTTTTTACTGTGCTTTGTTCTTCCTCACATCAGGGCAGGAATCTCAAGCATGTTTGATAGGCTGTCTCTGGGTCTGTCAGATGTATGTTATCAAAACACAGATATTCTACTTGTCAAGCACACAAGACTAAGCAATGATACATGTGTTTGGTATGTGTTTTTGACACCCCAGGTGCAAGTTACTTGATTGTGTTTATAATCGCTCTTGCCAATCTTCTGTTGCATTCCCACAGTTGGTGTGATACAGGATTTTGTCCTAAGCCTGAGGCTCTTTCATAAACTCAATTCTGCGTTCAGTCAGACTTCAGTATGAGTTTAAGCAAGTTGATAATGTGCTTCTTAAAGAGAACTGATTTAATTGGTTAATTTATCAAAGTTTACTCTAACTTTTATGAGGAGCCTCTCTGGTTCAATAGGTGCTCTGCGTTGCTAGTTACTATCTATTCAAAGAGATTGTGTTGTCTATATCTGTGTTCCTTTCAAGCCTAAAATGTGTCATATGTTGCAAGGCTTGCTACTCTGATTCATATTCTTCTTTGTCCCTATATTTTTTTTTTGGCAAAGAGTGTATTAGATTCAGAGAATAAGAGTAGAAAGAGTATAAAAGTGAAGAGTAGTATGAAGCTCACTGACTGCAGCAAAAATTACATCTGTAATAAACATTCTATAATGTTGGAAGGACATTGAAAATGCATTTGAAACAGTCCTCACTTACCACCTGCTAGCCAGATAGAAACGTGAAAGAAAAGTATTTGTGATAGGATTCTGCCAAATACTCCATCTGTCAGTGGGGAATAGATTTAAATTTCCTTCAGTGTAGAAATACCAAGAAGCTTTACTGAGCTTGGTGCTGATGTAATTATTTTATGAAATAACTTAGATTCTAAGCCTCAACTGCTACTTACATTAGTGACTTTTCTAGAATCCTTTTCATTGCATGTAATTGTAGTGATTTTCAGAAATTCCCCTTACTTAAAGGAAGAAGTGGCAACAGTGCAGTGTTCTGAATTTGCCATGTGCAAAGCATGTTTGGAAGAAAAGACATTTGTTACATATTGGTGATTAGAAGTTATAAGTTAAGGATTCCTAAAAGCTGACTTTCTGTTCTGGTGGCTTGTGCATTGTGTTTTAGAATATATTCTGTCTGCTGCTGGTGGATATTTTTAGCCTCTTTATCTGCTTTTGTAGAAGATGTCTAATCTTGTTTGAGCTTGACCAGAGTTGGAGGAATGTCCGTTTGCAGAAATTTGAAGCTTTTTTAAAAAGAAGCCTTCTGATCCCTGTTTAGACAGTTGACTTCAACTTTAGATGTATTGGAAAACCTTGTTTGATAGCTACCTGCCAGTGGCTTCTATATATTTGTCTGTTTAAAAGGTTTCTAGGCATTCTTCACATGTAGCTCTTTGTCATATGTAGCTATAAAAAATAAAGGCATTATTCAGTACTTGGTGCAAGAAGACTAGGATTTTTTTTTTCCATGTGGTGGATCAGAGTAAGCCCTAAAGTCCTAGTTGAAAGAGGATTGGGAGTTTTCTTGTTCATCCAAATTGACAGGTATGTTTATAGGATCTTAGGCTTAACTGTGAGCTGTCTGACATGTGAAAACAATTGCCCCTGGTCAGTAGTGAATGCATAAGCAGCTGGTTGGACAAGAGTATTTCATCTGCCAATCTAATGTGTACAAATCAGTCTTTGCACATGTTTAGCTTTGACTAAACAATACAAAGATTTTGTAACAAAGTGATCAAGACTTTCTGTACTCTTGGTTTGTGAAAGAAGCCAGTCATGGGGTCATAGAATGGTTTGGGATGGAAGGGACCATTGTCTGTTTCCAACCTCTCTGCCACAAGGCTAGGTTGATCAAAGTCCCATCCCTGGGACCAAAGTCCCAGTCCTAGCCTGGTCTTGAACACTTCCAGGAATGGGAGAGCCACGGCTTTCCTGGGCAACCTGTGCTGGTGTCTCACCACCCTTACAGGAAAGAATTTATTTGTAGCGTCTAACCTATATCTGCCCTACTCCAGTTTAAAACCATTGCCTCTTGTCCTCTTCCCTTAAAAAAGTCAAATCTGATCTTGGTTCTCCTCCGAGTCCTAATTTCAGCCATTGATAGTCTGTTATATCTTAACACCATCACAATACCTGTGGTAAATGCAGTAAAATTTCTTTCTTCTGCTAGTTGTTTAACTTTGAGCATGACACTATGTGAACAAGCAGTAGGCCATGGTACCAATTTCGAAAACTGCTGAGGAAGGTGTCAGAAGAAGTAGGTCCAAGTATGGCTTAGTATTAGTGAAGAAATTTGTTATAGAGAACATAATGCTGTGGATGTTGTGAAAGAATAAAATACTTTTCTTGCTTTAATGCATGTAAGTGATCTAAGTAGTAAATGATGTTTAAGAAAGTGCTGGTGGGAAGGGCCTTTGAAACATCTTTTTGGTGGTCTGGCTGTTTTTATTGTGTGCTTACTAGCTCCCCATGCCTCAATTTCCTAAATATTGTGAAGTAACCATGTTAAGCTGAGTAACTTGGAAGTTAGAGTCTATCTGATTAATAGTGTCTTAATTGTAATTAAGACAGCTTTTACTTTTTCTCTTTTAAAAGAGGCAAATTTAGCATTTTAAAACCAAGTTTCTCATTCACCACCCTGAATTAAATAACAGAAAATTCTTGGTTACCTTTACACCTGGCCCTTTGTTTTTACTTATATATGCTGATATGTTCTGAGCTTTCATTATATAACTTTACATAGTTGTAAGTAGCAAGCTTACATGTATTTTTGTCAAAATCTTAGAATATGAGACTGACTGCTTAACAAAATTAGATCTGGTAGTCTGATGTAGTTTGTGTATGTATTTTGATTTGCATAACGATTTTTCTGCTTAGTATTTGTTTTGGAAGCTGCATCTACTGCGTTTTGATGACTGGAGGAAAAACACTACAGAAATAACCTTGATATTCTTTCCCAGATAGCAGTAGGCATTCCTCTTTGAGGTCACTTTTAAATATAACATATAAATTATTTGCCAAAATATTTTAACACTTGTAGAATAAATTTAAAAACCACTGTTACAGATGTACTCTCTGTATAGAATAAACTGTCAGATCAGTTATTTAACACTAGCTTCTTCAGACAATAGAAAGTGCTGGTATTTCTCTGGACTTTTACTAATTTGTTGGTTTCTTTTAATTAGTTCTTTATTCGGTTGCACAACGACTTATTTTCTCATCTGGATAAGCTGCTTATATGGCAGAGTGTTGTGCCAGCAGGTATTCTGGTTTTGAGCTGTTAGTTGCAGTAATAGGGGTAGCAAAAGCCTGTGGAACAGTGGTGTACCATTGAACACATGGAACAGTTTCTTGATTTTGCTTAAACTAATGGCTGGAAATCTTCAGTTTGGTGGAATGCTTCTTAGACCTTTGATTACCTTTCTCTTTTCTAGCAAAATATATATCCTGATTCTATTAGGATAAAAGTTGAATTCACTGCAGCTGGAATGTTTATGATTAACTTCCAGATATGTTGAAATAGTGATGTTTTTAAAAAATGACAAGGTTCTTTTACAGTTTCTCTCCTTTTTAAAAAAATTTATTTTTTTATAATTCTAGGAAACTCTGGAAAGGATTGTGTCTACTCTAGCAAACAAAAATGATGAAATTCACAACTTCATTGACATGCTGAACCATACAATAAAAAATATTCAGGTATATATGTAAGGCTTATAGATTACAGTGGGTTGGGGAACAGGTTTTCAGTTTTGTCAGTCTCAAAGTGTATGTGTAGTAAACAAGGCATGGTCTCTAAAATCAAGTTTAAAATATATCTTCATACTGGAACCAGATAGAAGAAAAGATTTTTTTAAGTCTGTCTCTGCTTGAAAGATACAGTTCTTCTGCTTTTTGTGTAAAGACCTATTGTGAGTTTCGGTTTCTGTGGAGAATCTGGATTTTTACGCAAGATCTCAAACTCCTGTTAATTGCAAGCAGTCTGTTTTGTTAGACTGGTAGTATGCTTGGCAGACTGAAAAATGAGACTATCCTGATACTTGGGAGAAAATTCTTTGTTTTTTCTTTTTTCAAACTGTTGGGTTTACTGCAAAAGTTATACCTGATTTTTAGAGCATACACTAGGGAGAGGTTTAGGTTCCTTTAGGACATCCATAAGCCATAATTTTCTTATTTTAAAGCTCTGCCAAGCTAGTTACAGAAATGGAAATCGTCCAGCAGATCTTTAAGCTGGTTTCTTGAGTACAATTTTTAGTATCAAATGAAAATATTTTAAATGGAGCTGGATGTCTACCTTCTTACAGCCTAGCAATCCAAATAAAATTGCAAGAGGAAAATCAAGGCCTTTTGCCAGGGAAAGTTTCCAAATACATTGGTTCACTGCAATTTTGACTGTCATGGAATTTTTGTGGATTTCAGCCTTCTGTGTCCTGAAGTAAAGTCTGCTTAGGAGATGTCCACCATTCTTAATGTTTTTTTTATCTTTTCATAATGTGAGGAGGAATGACAAGGTAAACACAGCTAAATATGTATGGATAGACAGTATGACTTTCAGTCTATAGGAAGGTCTGCATTATTTCCAGTACCAATTGCAGCTGTGTTTCAATTCTCTTCTCAGGTAAACTCTTCTAATGCCATCAGTGAGTTGGATGAAGAATTTGATGGTCTGTATTCTATATTGGATGAGATGAAGGGGAGTATGGCCAACACTATTCAGCAAGAAGAGGCCCGTAAAATTCAAGCCCTGCAGGTAACTATGTAACTACATCTGTAAATTCTTGCAGGTAAGCAAAAGCAGTTTTAAACTGTTCTTTTAAATCTCAACTGAAAATGAGATTTTGGTGGGGGTTGCAAGAAATGCATTAAGTTAAATATTTTCTTTCATGTAAGTACTTCTCTTGTCCCTTCTTCTAGACTACTTAATGATCTCCAGCATATATGTTCTCAATATTGTTATGTAGAAAAGAACTTGTATTGTCTGTACAATTTGCAATTGGAGAGTGGCTGCACAGGAACAGGGCTTAGATATGTTTATTACCTCCAAACTGAAGAACAGCTTCTGTACTGAAATCAGTTTCTTTCTCATATTTGTGGTACGAGCATATGAACCTGTAGTTGTATGCGGGTGATTTGCTCAGGCTTGACCTTATACGTGAGAATCACACCAGGTGTTCTTATCAGAAAGGCTGGTCTCATACAGACAGAACTGGCCATTCACCACTTGTTGACAAAAACCTAATTGTGTATGCATACAGGAAGGCACCTGGGCAGAGATTATATGGGTGCCTGCTACTGAACCTGGTACATGAATTTCACCAGCTTGTAGTTTCATAATTTCATCTAAGGCAATCCATTCAATTGGTTTCAAAGGAATAAAACAACAACAAAAAAGTTTCTGAAACATCTGTAATGTTTTTCCAGTAACTTGTAGCAAGCTGGCTCTAGCTTTCAGAAAGACTAGTTGCATGTGGCTAAAAGGGCATTACATCTAATTAGCTGAAAACATTCCTCCAGCTTTTCTTGTTAAATATTTATAGTTGCAACATTCTTCTATATATTTTTTTTTTTGCTTATGCAAAGCAATAATGAAGGTATTTGTTTGTGAAAAACTTCACCTTGTAAGGTCGTAAAGCTGTTTCCTGAAACAGGTTCCACAGATGTCTTTATTCTTTAGAAATCCTGTTTTATGTTCATACTTTCCAAAACTGAGTGTACAACTGAAGTTAAGGACTTCAGTGCACATTTTCCATCTCCAGTTTAATCTTTCCCCCCATTTGTCTGTTTTGGGTTCTTCTGAAGTTCCTCAACAGAGAACTGCCCACATTCAGGGCCAATGGAATTGTTGAAGAATAAGTGTCTCTCAATGAGCAGCTCACAGGAGAAACTCAGCTGTGGCATGCATGCTGTGGCATTCAGTTCTTCTGTCTTCAAGTGAAGAAAAAGCATGAAGTTAATCTTGCAAGTAATGATTCTGGAACTGCAAAATGTATTGATAGTTACTTGCTTGGTGGTTTGACTTAACCATTGAACTTTTCTGTTAATTCTGTTAATTTTCTGATAGATAACCTAATTTTATCAAAATCAGGTATAACTGAATCAAATTCTACTGAAAGCTTGTCAGTGCCACAGCTATATCAAGAATTGCTGCCCAGTATCTATGTTGAACAGCTGAGCTGCTGCTTTGCCAGAAGAGGATGAAGACAAATGGAATGTTACAGATCACTGACACAGCTGTTAATTGCCCTACTTGGTCTTTCTGTTAAGGCTGTTCTCTAACTTTAGATCCAAAGAACATTCTATTTACTTGATTGTAGACCAACCTTTCTCTAATTGAGGGCACTGCAAGAGTGCTTTTCTCAATAGTCAATCTACTAAACCAACTGATGAAAACTGTTGAATTAAATGTATTAATCCAAGCTATGATCTTTGACTAGCGCTGAAAATTACCTTTGTATGAAGAAACCAGGGAACTTCAGTGAGGTCTAAACATCTTATTTGAAGCAATGCACTTGCTAAATTTATTGTCCTCTTAAGGTTCCTGTGCTGTGTTTCATCTTCTGTACTTTACCAAATGCCCTTGTTGAAAATAAGCTGTAATTTAAAGTGCTGGGGCTGCATAATAATGGATGATGGTGAGAATTTAATATTTAGACTTATCCTTGGTAGTTAAGGTAAAAAATTAGAAATTTCCCTAAACCCTGGCTTTGAAAGTATAATGCTTCATTTTGGGGCAGTCTATTTTAGTGACATGTAAGTATTTATTTTTAACTAGCAAGTGCAGATAAGTATCAGTAAGATGCTAATGTAAGCATCCGGTTACCATGCCATTTCTGTAAAGCTGTTTTGAAAATACCTCTGGCATTGGCTTCTCTCTTCTGAGGTGTTTGCCTGGGACATTTTGGCAGTGTCATGGTAGATCTGAGTTTATCAGCATTGGATATCCTCCAGAGAGGAAAGTATTAGATGAATGAGAGCTTGCATTAATGGCATGCTTCAGGATTTATTTGGAAACTGTGCCATATATCACTGTGTGCTTGTCAAGAATGAAGTTCTAGTTAACACATTGTGTCAGAGGAAATAGCCTTGATTAGATAAGGTAGTAAGTTGTGACAGATACGTAGTGAAGTTGTAGTTTATAAGCCACTTTTTTAATGTGAATATGTCAAATTATTATTTCTGTTTTTGCTTCAGGATCAGCTTAGCCAGTGTAGTAGTGCCTTAGAGAGTTCTGAAGAGCTGCTGGAGCTTGCTACAGAGTCACTGGACATAAAGGACCCTGTGGAATTCTTAAAGGTAGAAAACACTGATCAAATGTGCATAAGACAGATGGTATTTGTCTCCATTTTAAATATCCTTTATATGACTGTACTGGTCTCTGCAAACTTACCGGGATTACTGAGAGTAAGGATAGAAAGGCATATAAAAATACACTTAATGCTTTGTTCAGGAGGCCAAGTCAAGCACTATAATCTTGAATATTCATGCATTTTCTAATAGTTTTTTCTTAGAGTGAAGGGAGAGGGAAAGTAATGCATTCTGCAGGACAGCTGTTAGTGATAAGCAAACTTGCAATGGTGCTAGGTAAGCAAAGCTGGAAAGTGATGTAAAATAAATCTCAAAAAAACTGAACTAAGACTTACATAAATGTGAGATGGCTAGCCCTCAAATCCATGGCAGGTGAGCAATCAGTTGCTCAGTGCTACTACACAATGCTTTCAGAGTCTCTGTATTTTAGCTACAGCCATTGTGGGTGACAATACGTTTTGCAGAACTTCATGCAAACTGTGGATCTTTAATTTGCATCCCTGAACTGTATAGCCGTCCTCTTCCACTATTGCCAAAACCTTCTACATGCATTTATATACTATGTAGGCAAGAACCTAGAGTTCAACCTCTGATCTCATTACAGGTAACGTGGATTTACCACAGCAGACTTGTAGATCAGGCAACTGTAAAAATACACTTACAAATTAATAAAGCAGTTCTACATGTACACTGACTCCGTATACTAGGCTTGCTGTAATATCCTCGTGTTGGCAGTGGGTTCAGCCATGCCAAATCCAAGATCCAGTTACTTTTGCCTCTCTGCTTTTTAATGGAGACAAGGACACAACTTCTTGTAACAGAATGGGAATGAAAGCTGTCTTACTGTATCAGTTGTAGCTTTTGGCAGCTGTGTTTGTGTGCTGTCATGCTTCATGAGTGTCAGTTTTGATCTACTTGCCTTTAAGAGTGACAGTTCCTAAACTGAGTATTTTTCTTAGAATTTCAGTTTGAGTTGTCCTTTCTATCTTGTTAAGGTGATGTGTAAAAATTTAGTTCTTACTCTATTCAGAATGTGGTTTTGAGTTTACTGTAAGGTTTGTTTTTGTGGTTTTTTTTTTTTTTTTATTCATGCATCCTCTAATGCATTATCTCTAATGCTTTTTCAATCCAATAAATTAAGGGATCTTATTTGAGTGTTTGCTGGAGAGAAAAAAATTGTCTTCGAATGTGAGGTCTGAGTCTGAGGATACTGAACTCTAGCATCTGGGATTTGAAAATTGTATTACTCTACTTTGCACTTGTAAATGTGCCTTTGGGTATGGCATTTTAAGGTAATACTGCTTTTGCTGTTAGGTAGCTAAATTTGCTGCTCAACTAATAGAAATATCAATTTCTCATAAAAGGGGAGCTGCAGGCCTCGTTCTTTTATTATATAAAGTTGTCTTCAGATCCCTGAGTAAACCAGTTCAGGAGAAATTAGCGTAAGACTAAACTAAGATTATTTTTTCTGTGCTGGGTTTTGGTTTCTGTATTCTCTGCATCGGTTTACCTGGAAGTTAAAAGACTATGAACTCCAGCACACAATAGGGTTCAGTGTTTAATTTGACACTGCAGGGCAACTCATCTGAGATAGGCTGATACCCTTCTTCGTCAGTAGTCTGGAAACAAACTAAACTCAAAGAAGTTAAGCCAGGACTCTTTGGCAGAAGGCTGTTCATTGTGTCTTGGCTCCCACATATTCTACAGGGCATAAAGTTTATGAAGGTTTTTGGTTTTAAGTCACTCTTTTGTTGACAGCTGTCATGTAGAAAAACCATAGAGTCACAGGTTTGTGTTGGAAGGCACTTTGAATGTCATCTAGTTTCAAACCCCCTTCATTGGCAGGAACACCTCCCATTATACAAGACTGCTCAAAGTCCCGTCCAGCCTGGCCTTAGAAATAAGCAGGGAGGTGAAACAAATCTATTTCTATGTTATTTCGGAACACTTGCTATTTTTTTTTCCCCCTACTTCCCAGTAAAGTAGGGGTAACTAACATTTTGGTGTTTTGTTTGCTTTTTTTTTTTTTCCACTGAGTGTGCTTAATATTGAGTTAAAAGAAGTGTTCTGCTTTTGTTTGACTTTAAACTAGGAAGCTACATGATGTTTCTTGTCTTCTCTTTAGAAGGAACAGTAGTACTGTTGAATGGCAGCTAGATAAGTACCAATGTTAACATCAAACACTAATGCAGCAGATCTAACTAAGCCATCATTACTTTAACAATAAGTTTTTGTCTTAGGTTGGCAGTTCCTCTTGGTGAAGGATAAGGGCTTTGTCTTTCTAAATACTAATTAATATTTATCTTTGAAATACGATATCACTACTTCTACATCTGCTTCAGTGGAAGCCTTTCAATACTGGAAACAGCTATGTTCTGTGGTTTTGAGTAGTGACATAAGGAGAGAGACTATGAGGAAGCATTGCTGGAATAGTATGATAGGTTTCAGAGAAAAAGTTCAAGTAAGTCCTATTTTTTCTTGTTTTCGGAGGATACAACCTGTGTCATATAGTCAAACAAGTCAGTTATACTTGCTTGCCAATAATAAGCACTTTATAGTTTCAGACAAAATACCATTGTAGTTAAATCTTACAGACTTGGTGTCATGGTTTAACACTGGTCTGGCAATTAAATGAACGACAGATGCTCTCTATGAATGCCCCTCCCCTCTCCTCCCTAGTCAAGAAAGGAGAGAGAATAAGGGGGAAAGCTTTATGCATTGGAAACTAAACTATGCAGCTTTAATAAGGCAGTAGTGATAAAAAGAAAAATTATTTAAATATACACTAAAGCACTATCCTGTTCCTTCCTCCCTTCCCCCCAATAACACTCATGTCATATCCAAGGCTGCAGGGCAGCCCTAGAAGAATCCCAGGCTGGGCTTCTGGAGTCAGCAGCAGATGGGAGCTGGATGAAGGAACACACAAATTCATGAGCGATTGGATCAGGATTAAAGGCAGATGAATGCACAGAATCCTCCTACATGCTGGCCATGGGCAAAGAGAAAAAAATTGACCCTCACAATCCCTCAGATTTATACTGAGTATGACAGGTGTGGGATGCAATACTTTGGTCACTTTTGGTCACCTTTCTGGTCCACTTCTTCCTAAAGGAGGGTTGCAGGTGTTCTCTCCCTTTGTTCTCTTTCTCTTTCTAGAGCATAAGATGTTTTTCAGAACCAAGCCTTGGTTCTGCATACCATTCTCTAGCTGTAACTGTATAAACACGGAGAATTATCAGTCCTCAAATCAAACACTGACTGAGAAACATGCCATTAATTTCAGTAAGTGCAGCTACTTGGAAGAGACTTAGCTGAAAGTAAAATTACCAGAAAGAAAATTGGTTCTGTTCTGGCTCAAACTGGGACACTTATAGCTCTCTTAAAATGTGATGAAGTGTAACAACTATCTCAAGATGCAAAGTCACTCCCAAGTGGTTGCGTAATTTAGAATTGGTTTGCTGTGGTTCCTGAGATGAATTTTTTTCCAGGTGATACTTACTGCCATCCTAACCATTCTATTAACATGCTTTATAGGCAAATTCGTTTTGATTCAAGTATTAAACTCATTTTGATCTTCAAATCTAAGCAATAAAGCTGAGATAATTCTCAATCTTCTTGCATGTTACTGCTATTGCATGGAAATACTAACTACTTTCTCTTTCTTCTCCCTGACATGCATCAAGGCTGCCAGACAGATCAAAGATAGGTACAGTACTATCACTTTTGTGTCTTTGAATTAATGTCTGTGAAATGTATTTAATTTTAATGGGTCATAGTCAGCTTAAGTCAAATTCATTATCACTTTCCTAAGTATATGTCATTATGACAATGCAATTTCTGAAAGAGAACTAAACTTTTATGCTTTTTTTTGGAAGTGTTTTTTCTTTCTGGCTGGTGGTTTTCCATTCCTTAATAGATGGTTTTGACTCAGGAAAGTAGAGCTCTGCAGCACCTATAAAATAACAAAAATTATTCTTTTTATTACTGTTTAAATATATATATATATAATTGAAAGCATACACCATAATAAAAACCTTCTGGTTTATTATTAGTACGTGATGGCAGAAATTTAATAATGTGTCAAGCTGACTCTGTCCCTTTTAATTATGAGAAAAAATCTTGTTTCATGTAAGTATTTACATACTTGTACTAGCTAATTTTCCTTTTAAATGTTAAAAATCTTGTAGGTTTTGAAATATTCCTAATGACATCACCGTGGCTAATGTCAGTGAAATTGCTACTCACTTTGCTTTGAATTGTGTCTTCAAATTGTTTAGAAAGCAGTGTTACTGTTTCAAAATTAATATTAAGGTGGGTTTTTTGGTGGTGTTTGGTTTTTTTTCACTTGGAAGAATGGTAACTATGTTTTAAGGGTCTGACTGTTGGTTCAGCAACCTTACTATGGTGGGCATAATATTTTAAAAGAAAGCTCACATGGTCCTCACATTTCCAGCATGGAACAAATGGAACTTATGGAACTTATGGAACAAATAGGCTAGCTTTCAATTTACAGGTTTTCAAGGAACGATCTGGTTGTTTAAACTCTCTAAATTTTTGTGTGCTGTGGGTAACTGCTAGAGAAATCAATCTTTAATGTCTTTAACAAATTAGAGGGATAGTGTCAGTCACAGGAATTTTAATACTACTTTTCTGTATAGAAAAACACTGGAAAAATGTACTTGTGCATCATCTTACTCTTCTAGGTTCTTGAAATACTGTATCATTTAATACTTCTGAAAAAGCAGTTCACACACAGAGTTGAGATTTGCTTTAATATCGAGTTCTGCATAGAAAAGGGAGCAGGGCAGTAGTCCACAAACCAAGCTCAATTTCCAAAAACTCAGTTTTTTTTATACCTTAAAACATGAGAAGAAACTTTATCTCTAACATTATTCTATCATTCAGGTGTCTGGTTGGTTAACTAATTCCTTGTTTCCATTTAAAGGGACAGTGCTTAAAATTTTCAGTACATGTGCTCAAAGAGTAAGGACTTTTTTTTTTTCGTAGAGGTCTCTCAAGCCTATGGGTTGGTGTTTTAGTATGCTAATCTGTAGCTCATTAGTTTGGTAGTGGTGTTTTAATACCGTGAATCTGATTACTCAGTGCTTATCTACCCAGTGCTTTAGGCAGTGAACAAGATAAGTTTTGGGGAATGTGGGGACCACACCTGCCCATTGTTTTCATCTTGTCTGCTGGCCTGTTTCAACGATGGGCTGTTGACTACTTGGGACCTGTTTTTCTCTAATCTATTTTTTTGTAATTTTTTTGGCATCTATTTTTTTGTAATTGTTACTGTTTCACTATTATGTAAGCCTGTGTTTATTCTACATGTCTCTTTTGTTCATTTTGATTTTTTTCCCCCCAAAATTTAGTTATTTCAATTGATAACTGACATAATGATCAAGGCCTAAACAGGTATTAAAAAAACTTTCTGAAGCTGACTGCTCAGTGTTTGTTCTTACTGCCAGTCTGAGGATTGTTCTTCCTTAAGGAGAGATTTACTTTACCTGTCTGTCTGAGCAGTGTAATCTGTTAGGCAGTCCATACTGCATTTTTGAACATAAATTTTCTCTTTGGAAATAAATCGACTTATCTCTTTTATGGTGCTCATTCCAGTGTTATAATTGCTTCCTATTAAAAAAATGCAATGCTTATCATTCTTGAGATGCTTGTATCTTTAATACTCAACTTCGTATTTTCTCTACCTTCTTCACTACCTAAATTTTTTTCTTCTCACCATTCTGCAATGTACCTATAGTTAGCACACAATCTCTCTTAAATACTAGTGAAGTACCTAATGTGTATCATTATTTGGTGTTTTGGAGGTGCCACACATCTGTGGGTACAAATTCAGTGCAGATGTTCATAGCTGATTTTCTTTTTTGCTGTGTATATTATTTTCTAGTTAGGAATTTTTTTTTTTAGACAGGAGTTAAAACCTGTGTGCCATGCCATCTAAATCAGTGTTGTTCAAATCTTCTGCATGACCTGATGTCTTCTAAGTTGCAGGACTGTACAAAAAACTTGTCCTTTTTTTTAGTAGTCTAGTTGATGGAGTACAGGAGTGTCTTAGGAGAATTTGGAGTAAGGATGAGCTAAGATTTCAAAAGTGGAAGTGGCTCTTGTAAAACTGATCTGATACTTGCATGTTCCAAAGCAATATGGGGTCTGCAATCTAAACACTTCTTCATCCCCTGATAAGATCAGAGGTAAATATGGAATCAGAATATTCAGCTTGCTCACTGCTATTTATAAATGACTTCTGAACACTATTGAATACTTGAATATGTTCTCCACTTGGAAGGTAATGAGTATATATTGTTCTGCAAAAGGGTCTTTGGACCTTTTTGAACAAAAGGCTTTAAGTTGCAAGCTTTTAAGTGTATAAAACATAATATTGATTCTGCAATGCTGTAGATTTTACATGCTTCCTAATTTTGTGTAAAGTGGTACAAGTTTTGTCTTTTATTAAAGTTTTTTCACAGTAAAAGAACTTTTAAGATCTTCTTTAGACAGAGTATTGTTTTGCCCAATAATACAGAACAATTGGGAGCTTGCACCATATTCTTTTTGAGACAGTCACATTTGGAGTCTGTACTAAATGGTTAACAGTCATATATTAGGAAAATGTGCTGGTTTTTCATCAGTGTTTTGGCTAACAGTTTGAAATTAACAATACATATTATCTGATGGCTGTTCTTGAAAGTGTCTGTAGGACTTAAACAATACAAAACATATTTTGCTAATGCTTCTTTCTTAACTTTAGAGTTACAATGGCTTCAGCGTTCCGTATCTCTCTGAAACCAAAGGTCAGTGATAGTATGACTCATTTGATGGTGGACTTCACTCTGGAAAGGCACATGCTCCAGGCTGTCAAGTTTTTGCCAGGTAAAAACTGTATACAGTGAGTTCAATTTGTTACTACATTAATAACTCTACTATATGAAAAAAAATCCAAAACAGAACACCCCAAATAAACCCCAAACAAACAAAACAAAAGAATATTAACAAAGTAAAATGCATCTGTTGCACCCTATTGAACACATTTTTCAGAGTACCTAAACTTATTCCCTGACTGTTAGACTGACTAGCTCGAGGGTAAAAAGAGGTTTCTAGTTTATTGTGTTGCTTTCTACACAGTACATCATTTCAGAAAATAACATTGATCTTAGAAGTGAGAATGAGTCTTTCAGGCTATGTTTTTTTCTTGAGTTTTCAGTTCGTCTTTACTTCCTAAGATTACCTTCAGCTTCTCAAGACTGTACCTGCAACCTTGATATTTAGTGATGCTCCAAAGTCCCAGTCATCTGCAGTAGTGTTATACATGAATTGTAAGCTTGCTTATAAGAGTGGAGATGTGTGTTGAAATGCAAGAGCTGTAATTTACTAGGCCAGTGACATTACATTAAGCCAAAATGTGTGCTGATGCATCTGTTACTGTTTGAAAGGAAAATTGGGTGCAGTATTCCAGTATGTATCTTTCATATCTTCTTATTCATACTGTTTTACTGGTACCAAGAATATATTGACAAAAATACTGCTGGTAGGAATGTAAATTGTTTTATCTGTACCTCACTAGTCCAAAGCTATTAATGAGTTGGCAGCATCAGTTTGTTTCTGCCCACTTATCTTGTGTATTTGTATTTAGATGGTAAAATTGCATGTCTAAATGACTCAACCATAATTACTACGATGCTTATTTTCATCAGTCACTGTGGAGGGGAATCGTTGGTAACATTCTGCTCAAGAAATAGTTGTTTCAGCTGCATGAAGACAATCTGTATGTTATTAGGACTTGTTCACTGGAACATAAATATACAGAACAGCACAGTTAGGGGTGTTATGACAAGGGACGGTTTTTGATGAACAAAGCCTGCAGGCCTGTCAGTTCCCCATATGCCTCAATGTTGTACTTTTCTGATGTTTCTGCTTGATACATTGACTTGCAGGCCAATTTTAAATCTATTTCAATCTATTTAAATTCTATTTCTGAGGGCTGAAACAAAGGAAAAGCTTTTACAGATCCTTTCAAAAACCACAAAGCATCTTTTTCTCTTCCTCCAAGAGGAGTCTTCCTTGAGTGTGTTTTAGAATTTACAAAGAGTATGTAAATGCCTCCTTTTGAAAATATCCAATTATTTCAGTGCTTTTTGGTTTCATGGAATACAATTCTGTTGTCTATAAGCAAAACTTCAGTCTTTTCTTTAGTCTTTTTTAGTCTTAGGAATTCTTTCAAGACAAAGAATGGAAGGGAAACAGAGCTAGGTAACTGATGACTGGCTACTGGAAAGTATTACACTGTTAATTGTTTGTAGTACTGGAATTAAACTTGTGATATTGTTTGAGGGTTGCACCTTCCTTGCTTCCTTACTTACCTTCCACAGACTCAGTAGTGTGTTCCTTCATGTTCATCCTGTGTGGTGTTGTTTTAAATGCAGATTCATAACTGTAAGTCCACATTACTTGAGCATGCCTTTCTTACTGTTTTCAGAAGGGGATCTGCTCAACTGACTGCCGAATAGTGTAATGTAAATACTTACTCTACACCTGATGCATATTTTTCCTTCTGTAAAATGTACATTAAGTGAAAAGCCTATGTCTAGGTTTTCTACCGTGGTTTGCTATTGGAATAGATCATCTAAAAGGAATGACTTTGAATGCACTAAAGGCAGCTTCTGAGCTCCATAGATCCAGGGACAACAAATTAATACTCAGTTCATTCTCTTCTTGTCTGTTTCTACAGTCCCTAAAGCTCCAGAGATAGATCTAGCAGCATGTCTGGTTGTTGATAACTGCATAACAGTATCTTGGAGGATGCCTGAAGAAGACAGCAGAATTGATCATTTTGTACTGGAGTATAGGAAAACGAACTTTGATGGGCTTCCTCGAGTGAAAGATGAACAGCACTGGGACCTGATAGACTATATTAAAGCTACAGAATATACATTATCTGGTAAGGATTTTTCTATACTTCAAAGCCAAGAAAACTGGTATAATTTTAACTTGGAAGCTGTGCAAAATAGCCATTTTCTTGTATGTAATGAAGCTTCCATTTTTCCACATTAATTTTGGGTGCTTTGTACAATAATGGCTGTATTTTATTTTGGCTTTGAGGTTTTGTAGAAAATCATGTATTAAATGAGGCTTACACTGATATTTAAGCTTTTTCTCAGATTGAGGCACGTGCAAGACAGCTACACATAATAAAACTTGGTTTTGTGAAAGATGTCTCATTATTATTAATTCAGGTTTCTAAACTTTGACTTCTTAGGTCTGAAATTTGATACAAAATACATGAACATTAGAGTACAAGCTTGCAACAAAGCTGTGGCAGGGGAATACTCTGATCCTGTGACTCTGGAAACCAAAGGTAAAATTTGAAAGACTAACCTTAGATGTATTGAAAACCCTGCATATAAACTTCTATTTTAAGCCTGTATGTGTCCTAAGTGAAGAGGATAGCAACTGTTTCTGTAAAGCATTACGAAGCTTACTGGCACAAAGTTGGTATTTTAACATTCAGACACTAAAAATGAGGTAGTGGTGGAACTTACTCCAGCAGAGCTTGACATTGGTTCTCTGGACCTGTGGACTGACGGTATTATGTGCTGCTACGTCATGCCAACATATAGGAAGGGAAGATGAATGTTCTGGCTGAGCATTGTTAGAACACTTAGGGCACCTACGTAGTTGGTGTAGTTGGTTGGTTATTGGTACTTAGCAAGTACATTAAACAACTTTCTGCAAATAGATGCTGGAAAGGACTTCTTTTACTTTGTAGCTGTGGATTCTAATCTGTCAGTATGCAAAAAATGGGAGCTTCCAATTGTGAAAGTTAAGTTGTTGTGATAGAAATCAGTTGATCTGATGCTGGCTTCCTAACTTTTTGTAAATAAACTAGAAGAAAATCTCTTGGAATTGATGTTTTGTGACATAACACATCTTTATTATGGTGTAGGTAATGATCTGAGGTTTAGTTATAGCCTTGTCTGGAGTATAAAGAGTAAAATGAATGTTATGGACTGGATAATTAAAATACTAATTCTGTTATTTGTGAATGTTACTTCCTGAAAACAACTATTTCTGGTTTGAATAAGCTGATGCGCAATCTGGTAACTTTTCTAAAATGTTTTTAATACTCTTAAGCAACAGTCATTGTAAGACGTGTAGTATCCAATTAATGGCTACTTACATACCTTATTCCACTACCAGAAAAATTACTCTTTTTTTATTTTATTTGAGCAGTTACCATGCTTCCTATATTATTTTTCATGTTTCTAAGTGAACATTTAGTTACTTTTAGATGTGTACTGTTGAGCTCTATACTCCATAAATTGCAATATACTTGGAAATGCAGACTATAATATCTAATGGTATTAATGCACTTAAAGAATAGTCTGTAAACAAACATCTTCAGGGAACTTGGCATGTCAGATTAGTTAATTTTTTTTGGATGATGAGAAACTTTAGCTGCAACAAATACTAAGTCACCTCTAGTTGCATGCATCCTCTATTGTTCTTGTACTTGCAGCTGACTTCACAGTTCAACTTTGTCTCCCTGTTTGTGCTACCCTGTCAATTTAGTATTCTCCAAGTTTGCAGTCCTTGTTAATCATAAACATCTTGTGGGAGAATTAGTCCTGCAGAGCATGGAAAATAAGTATACCTTTTTAAATTTTTCATGATTGTAAGAATTTAGAGAGTAGGCTATATAACTAGCAGAAAGCACTAGCCGAATTTAATTGCTGGTACTGCAGCATTATAAATATGAAAAAACTTATGTCATCTATTCACTGAAGGTAGATAGTTTGGATTTAAGTCTCCTTACCTTGATAACAAGCATCAGACTAAAAAGCTGATGTTTCTATTAAGTTGAACAGTGCTCTGCTACTATATTGTTTCTGCTTCTGCTGTTTCCTATGAATAGCCATGTTGGGAGAGAGCATTATGCCATTTCATTGTTTTGCATTTTGTCTTGACCAGCATTTGTGTTCAGTTTGGACAGTACTTCATCTCATCTCAACTTGAAAGTTGAAGATAACTATGTTGAATGGGATCCTACTGGAGGCAAAGGCCAAGAAAAAATAAAAGGGAAGGAAAATAAAAGCAGGTAAGAATTTTTTTTTAATGTTTGTTGTCTAGGATCTCTTACCTGTCAATTAAAAGAAAAGGACAGTCAGAGAAGGATTTAAGCACTTGAGGACATGGGACACCATTTTCAAGCCTCTGTGTTTTCATCCAGAAAGCTCTCTCTGGAATAAATTTTATTTGTTTTTATTTCCCATCCCCTTTCACACACATTTGGAAGCCATCTGTGGAAGCTATTAGAAATATATTTCAATAATAGTTTTTAATTATTTTAGAAATCCATTTGTTAGGGGGTCATTTGAAGTACTGAAATAACTTGTAGATGTTGTGAGTTGACCTTGGCTACCCACCAGGTGCCCATGAAGCTGCGCTATTGATTGCCCTTCTCCACTGCACATCAAGACAGAAAATATGGCAAAATGTTTGTGGGTCAAGATAAGAACAGAGAGATCACTCTGCAATGTCTGTCATGGGCAAAACAAACTTGAGTTGAAAAAAATCGAAACTAATTTGTCAGTCAAAGGTTTGACTAGGATAATGAGAAATAAGAACAAATATCAAAGCATATTACTCCCATGGTTCCTCGTTCCCAGGTTCTACTTCACTCCTGACTTCCTTACCTCCTTCCCTCAAGCAGTGCAGGGGTAGGGGGGTTGCAATGACTTGATCACACGTTGTCTCTGCTGCTCTTCCTCCTCATACTCTTCCACTGCTCCAGTGTGAATTCCTACCCACGGGAAACAGTCCTCCTTGGACTGCTATAATGTGCTGTTATCTCAGAATCCTCATTGGTGGAAAGGTAGTAGTAAAACAAACCAGGTAATAAAGATAACAGATAATGGAACTCTTGTAAAAATGGTGGCCCTAAACATACTTACCAGCTGTTTTCATTTAGAAAAAGTACTTCAATAACTTCAACAGAAAATTCTTGATAGATTTTTGTTAGGCACTTAGATGTCTGCTGTTTAGAATTGCCGAATAAGTACATTTGGAAGAACATTGCTACATTAATCTAATCTGACTGAGCCTTGAGTTAATATCTGAAAAGAAAGCCTGTGTTTACTGACTAGGGCTCTATTCCAGGCCACCTTCATGGGAGGGGAGGAGCATCCTGATACCTGACGAATTTCCTAGGGTACCATGAGTACCAGATGCCTCTTGCCCATCAGTGTGCAGCCCTCTGAGAGAGCATTGGCTCAATCTTCTCCTTACCTTAGCGCTCCATTGTTAGACTATAATGACCTCTTGTCTTCCTAGGGCTGTGTGAGTCCAATTGTCTTCCTGTGCCATAATCCCTTAGTTGTACTGCTGGGCCTCCACTGAGCGTGGTCTAGTACGTTAGTGTATAGTCCTGAGGAGCCCACACCTGGATACAGGACTTGAGTCTCTGACTGACAAGTTCCAGATAAACAACAGTCATTTGCCTCGGCCTCCTGCTTGCTGTTTTGTTGCTGCAGCCCAGGATAAGTTTGGACACCTTGGACACAAGGGCACAGTGCAGTGTGTTGTCCACCTATTGTCTCCTGTTGTCCACCAAGACTCCCAGCTGCTTTTCTGCAGGATTTCTCTTTCCTCAGTCTGCCCTATTGCGTGGGCTTTTCTCATCTGGTGAACGTTATCTCTAGTTGTGATACTGGTGTTTAGCTGGTTCTATGCATAGTTTGTGACCCACTACCCAATCTATATCCCACCTATTAAGGTTTGGGGGGGTACTGTGTGAGAATGGGTCAAAAGCCTTGCTAAAGTCAAGGTGTGAACAGTGTCCTTTGCTCTTACCTTGTCCACAGAGATGGTTACATCTTCCTTAAAGACAATTAATTGACTTTCAGCATGTGCTTTATGGTGTAAAGAGTACTGCTTGAGATAATTTATGAACATATGCTTTCCCTTTAGGAATATACTGTAAGAAGCACAGTAGAGTAAATTGTAGTGGCATCTTAAAAATTGAGATTAATTTATTGTAGTAATAGAACAGTTGTTTAATGGCTACTTGTTTCTGTCAACAGTGACAAGCAAACTCCTCTGCTGAAGAACAATAGAAGGTGATAATATACCTCTTATTCCTAGGATCTAGCACCTAGTTTTGTTGGGAATCTGTGCTACTTTCCTTTGCTTGATGTAGTGAGAAATCTAATAGCCTTTATCAGCAGCAGTACACATATGCTTTTAAAAACTATTTTGAATTTAAATTTTGAATTCATTGAAGATTATGTGTATATTTTTCAGTGACTGGAAAAGTCTTCCTTGAAGCATGTGTCCTAGTGTGTTGGAGACCTGATTTGCAAAGGCTGGAAGAGCTTTTTTATGTTTTCTAGTGTTAATAAAAAATCCCTGTTGTTTACAGATACATATGCCTACTTAAACTTCTGGCATATGGTTTCATGCTAAGTGCATGAAGAGTTCCTTTCTGAGAACTGTTAAAAAATCTGTTTATTATTTTTTCAGTCTGAAAAATGTTTTGCCTCTGAACTTGTGCTTTAGCTGTTACTGGACATCAGAGGAAAAGAAGCAGTGTTTTCACACTTTCAAAGAAAATGAAGTCCAGCCTGATGGTATGTGTAAAAAGCTTCAGGGCACTTCTGCTTGTGGATCCAGTGGTTTAGACTAGTTACTTTTTTCATATATAAAGGCAGTTAAACTATTCTATTATTTGTGCAATTGCTTTATAGTGTAAATTTTTTCAATGATTTTTCTAGTAAACTCCTGTTTGAGAAGTTAATTCCCCTGTTTTTTTTCTTGCTTGTCCTTTTTCACTGGTTTAGAGGTTACAGGACCAAAACAAATGCCCAGATTCCTAATTTCTTGTAGCTGTTACTCCTGTTATTTTCATTCATCATTTGAACATTTCTTTGTCTTGAGATCTGAAGTGAACAAAAAATTGTGTGGGTAAAATGAGGTCTTGATGCTGTGCAGTATTGATAGTTCTACTATTCAGAGTGTATACATTTCTAGTAAATGAAGTTTTTAAACTCTCTTGGAGGTACTGCCACTTGTTTAACAAACTGAGTCTTGTACCTGAGTGTGTCTTTGTAGTTGTTAGCAAAGAAATTCCGTAATTCTGGCCTTTGTATTAGTAGAAGGATCTGGTCTCACATTCGGCTCTGCATCTTGGGCTGAGCTTTTGTAGCAGGAGATTTGGATGAGCTTTTAATTCCTGTAGGAGACTTTTGTTCCCTGTTGTCAGTGCAATGTTTTCTACGTTAGAGGGAAGATTTGAAGCTAGCTCCATAGTTCATGAAAAAAGGTGGTGTATAATTGTTCTAAACATCAGATGTGCAGTTTTCAAGGGTTGGAAGGACAGGATGGCAATAAACTGTTTAATGATCCATAACATATTTATTAGACTGGCATAAAGCCTGAGGATAACTTCTGATATCACTCCTTGGCCTTTCTTCTCTTCAAAAGAAAAGACGTATTTCTTGGAATATGTATTATTTGCTGAAATTTATAAGAAAACTGACACCAACTACAGTGCTTTAGGCAACAATCCTCATCCATAAGATGGGGATACTTGGTTACCTGAGTTGTGGAAGAAATGCATCTTCATCATCTAGCTGATGAAGACTGGTGTATTGGAAAATGGGCACCAAACTGACTTTCTGCATATAAAGTTTCCTGCATTACTATTGGAAGGGAGGCCTAAGCCCTGGGAATCAAAAAACCTCAGCTGTTTCTTTCAAACTTTTATGCCAAATACTTAATGTTGTTGTCTGAACTGTTAAAGGCTGTTAGATTTTGAGTGGACAGAGCACATGCAGCAGCCATTTATAGAAGACTTGCACAAAATTTATTGTGAGCCTTTTCATGTCTTCATAGTTTTGAGAAAATACTAGCAAAGCACCTATACTTTTCCTATGTTGATTCTCTAAATGGCTGCATTGTTTTCTGCATAACTCATACTGAATCTAATAGAAAAATTTCTGTGACTTTTTTTTGAAATGCAAGTGAATGATCTCTGATGCAATTGAAGAAGAATGGAATCTCTAACAAGTGATGGTTGCCCTTGAAATTGTGCTTTAATTCTTGGCTTTGCTTCCTCCCCTCCCCTCATGCTATCACTTGTTTCCTTTTTCTGTGGTAAGTAAACTACAGCTTCCTCCATGTTAACAAAGTTCAAAAGCATTTTATATGGTGCACCTGCACAACATACACTTATCCCCTTCGTGTAAGTCTTGCAAGAAATTTAAAAGCTTAGCTGTCTTTTCATCTGTACTGGTAAATTTACATATTAAATGGTGATGCTAAAGTAGATGACCTTTTAATCAGTTATTTCTTGTAGGTTTCTGTAACTAGACTAAAACAAACTTAATCATAAGAATGAACCAGAGATTCTAGCATACTTCATTTGTCAGCTTAATACCACTCAGCTTTTAATTCCTGCATGACTTTATTTTAATGACGATGTTGGAGGAAAGATACATATTTCTACCCCTTTGTGAAATTCTATTTGAGGACAGTTACAGAAAACTTGACATCAGTGTTAAGTGAAAGAAAAAAGCTAAACTTTACTGCATTAGTGGACATTTGAGTAGCAATTAGCTTTGCCATATTACAGCTAAAGGAAAAATTGTAGACAAAATTGTGTGGTAACTCTTCTAAAGCTGATGTATGGTAGACTACAGAGGGTGAGGATTTGACAGTGATTTCTCATGTGTGCATTTTAGAGACTTATTTCATACCTCAAATTTTTTTGTCAGTAAAATTAAACTGTAAACTGCCCAGGCATTTCTAAGAAGTTAAAATTAATTGCTACTGGTTGCCTTTAAAATAATAACTAGATGGGATTCCCTGGCTAGTGAAGTTTAATATTGACTATAACTCAGAAATAGCCTTCATTTTGTTTAGTGGTTAAAGTTCTAGAAATTATTTTTTAGAGCAGAACCAAGGTTAAACAAAATGTTTGAAAACCTCACTAGGTTAAGATTATTCTTTTATGCAACTAATTGCTCAGTAGAATATTCTCCAGAGCAAAGGGTATCCTCATTTATTTTGCTCTTTCTTCCTGATAAAGATTTTGAGAAGTATGTTTGGAATATCTAAGTCTTTCGTTATTGGGACTTGACTCAAATTTTGTGACTTGAGTTCCTGTGTGCTTCTCAGCACAGTATGTGGTAACACTATTTTCTGTAGTCTTAATTCAAATAAAATCCCCATTTATTTTTTAAAAGAACTGTGATGCATTAAAATTGAAGTCTCACTTCAGCTTTTTTTAATGTAAATTGTGTTTAGATTTGACACTCTTGTTTTTTGTGTCTTCTTCAGTGTATGTATTTTGAAACAAAATTCTCTGCAGTTCAATTTTTTCCCTTCATTCTTCATTGGTTTATACTTTTTCCTGGGTTTCAGTTAGTGCTCATACAAGCCATACTCTGAAAAACCTGCCTGTAACACAACTAGCTGTTTCCTGTCCCCATTAAATTCCAATGAAAATTAGGCATTTTGACATTGAATATCAGCAGTGCTATACAACTGTGGTAGCTGATCTTAGCTGATCTCTAAGACTTAATATAAATCCTATTTAAAAAATAGAAACATGAATTCTATAAGGCTCTGAATAGTAGCAGCAAAACACAGGTTTAGAGAGGCATTAATTCAAACCATATACAACATGTCTGCTTTTCCCCCCTTAACTGCTATTCTCAAGTACCTCTAAATGGCTTCTTACAATATATATATTTTTTTTTTTCTCCCTTGGCTGTTGTATCTTCTTTCTCTGTTCATGTGCATGCATGCAGTTAGATGTATTTAGTGGCTGAAATAAAAGTGGTGTTTCAGAAGCTTATGTATATTTATTGTACCCTAACTGACTTTGGAAACTTCTGGATTTCTGTAAATGCACCCAAATCTTGAATGGGTCATTTCTTCTTAGAAGTGGTGCTCCATCTCCTAAGAGAACATCCATTAGCCCAAGATCCTCAGCAAGGAGCAGCAGAGATCATTTTACTGGTGAATCATACACAGTGTTGGGTAAGGTAAACGTTTTTCTTCTGTTAGATATGTAATGCCATGTGCATATTAGGTAAGAATTTGGGGGGAAAATTGTGAGCGATCAAGGTTGTGTACTTTATGCTGTCTGCGTAGAAGCAGTTTTGCCTGTATGCCAGAAATTTGTGCTACAAGTGGGTTCTAGTCTGTTGTTGTTCTTTATTACAAAGCTTTTAGTAACTAACATTCACCACTGTTAGATGTGAGTAGATGTTAAGTACCTCAGTGGGAGTAAGTAAAAACTGCCTTATTCTGGTTTATGTGTATTTTCTTGTATATTAACTTTCTTGTTCCTTATAGTTCAGTTTTTTGTGTTTCTAAGACTTCACCCTAAAATTAGAGAAGACATCACTGATGCTTATAATGCAGCAGACATTGTAAGGTACACTCAGTTAAAGCAACTAAATGTATTTTTCTTTTATTTTTGTTAGGAGACACGGCTATTGAAAGTGGACAGCACTACTGGGAGGTGAGAGCAGAGAAGGACTGCAAATCCTACAGTGTGGGAGTGACATATAAAAACCTGGGGAAATTTGACCAGCTAGGAAAGACAAATTCAAGCTGGTGCATCCATATCACCAACTGGCTGCAAACAACATTATCAGCAAAGCATAATAATAGAACGAAGACTCTAGATCTACCTGTTCCAGACAGAATAGGAGTATACTGCGACTTTGATGGAGGTAAATTATAATCATTTGAGATATTATTAGCTGTCCATATAAAGCTGAAGCAGTAGAAGACTAAAGCAGTACATTACTTTTAGGCTGATACTGTCTTTTACGAAAATAAGGCCCAGAGCTGTTTCTGTAATGCTGCTTGTAATGTCAAGTGACCTGGGTTTATCTCTGTGACAGAGCTAACAAACTGAGAGTTTTTCAGTCACGTGGGCCGTGTTTAGTGTGTTCTAGAAACCTTTCCCTGGAAAAGAAACTATTTTACAAAAAATTACATAGCAGTAGTATTTAAACATGGATTTCAACTTGTTTTCTGCCTCTTATAGGTCAGCTCTCATTTTATAATGCAAACTCAAAGGAGCTGTTACATACCTTCAGAACCAAGTTTACTCAACCATTATTACCAGGCTTCATGGTTAGTATCTATAAAATTTTTTACTTTCCAGCACTGAATTTAGTTTACTGACGTCTTAATAGCTTTTCAAAGGAGGAAACTGAGCAGTGGTTTTGGCTAACTGATAGTTTTGAAACTGTTCAACTGTTTCTTTTTAAATGTAGAGCTTTTTAAGCACTCCAACAGGTGACCTGGATGTCTTAGCTATGTAAATAAAAGTCGTGAAGATTTTGTAGAGTGATTTAATAGGACATTCCAGAAGCTTATGAGCTTGCTACAGCAGTTGTCCTAAACTGATGCAGATAGGAGCCCAAGATGCTGTGAGCTGTGGCAGCAGACGCTTCCCTCTAAGATACAAGACTAGCTTTCAGATCTTTTAAAGCTCAGTAGGATTTTCTTGCCAGTCATTTCACTGGTTTGCATAACTTTTTTGGGGACTTGAAGCTAGTGAGTGGAAACTTGCTGCAATTCTAAAGGTTCAAAACATGCAAAAAACGCATAGGGAGAGAATTAGTTACTGCATATTGGATTTCCTTTAATGCTTTAAGTAATTTGTTTAAGCAACTAGATTTGGAGTCCAAAACTGCATATAAGGTGCCATCAAGTACATCATACTGCTGGAGCAAGGTATAGGTCTGGAAAAACTTAAGAGTCTGCAGGAAGGCTAGCATACTAGTTCATACTAAAACTCCAGCTGCTTGGACACTGATCTCTAGCCTCTTGTAATACAGTCCATGAATAATGTAGCATGGTAATTTTGAAATGTGATTAGGCCAAATTAGAGTTACTCTTCCTTTGGGCATGGTGGAGGACTGAATAAGTAGTAACTTGCCTGAGCAGCCTTACATCTAGCATTTGCAATCACCTGATTTTTTTGTTTGTATTAGAATTCCCTTCACAATTTCACTGTTGTGTGGGTGTACTGACAATAGGAGTCTAGATTTTTAATCAAGTTGCTTTGCTGATGTGGGAAGCAGAACAACTTCAGAACTCATCTCAGTCATTCTACTGGCATTGCTAAGGTGGCCTCATTGAGTCAGTTCCTGAGGCATCTAAGTGAAGATTTGCTTACCACACTTTGCCTGTTATCTGCATCTCATGCCTCTAAGTACTTTGTGGTATCAGTCTTACATACACTACTTGGGTTAGCTTGAACAGTTAAAATGAAAATGACAAGCTGCTTAATCACAGCTCTCATAAGCTACTTAATCACAGCTCTCAAATTTATTCCTAAGTGTATAAATTCTTTCACATAACTCAGTTGTAGAATAGAGGTGACTGGCACCTGTGTTCCTGAAGCTTTACAAAACGTTATTTTTTGTGTTCTGTTTACATTAATATAATTCTGCTGTGTCATACTAAAACTAAGCACTTCTTTAGACACTGGAGCATATGGAGAATACTTCTTTCCTTTGACATTCTAAGCACTTGCTGCTATCACATCTGTTTCCAAAGGAGTTTTCCTATTAGGACTAAATATTTTAGCATCAGATCGTAGGCTTGGGTATAGACTTAGAGTCAAAAAGGCATCGTATGTGAAGCACTTTAGATTTTATGGTCTTATAATTATCTGTGTGATGAGTATGTTTTACAGTGTGCTATGTCTAGAGAGACAAAGAAGACAAATGTACCTTCAGGATAGGTTTTGTGTTAGTTCAATTGTGGGATGAGAGAAGAGCGATGTAGATGCTTTGTAATGTTCAGAATACTGATTGTTTATGTTTTTTCTCCTAGATCTGGTGTGGTGGGCTTACAGTGAATACTGGATTGCAGGTGCCAAGTGCTGTGAAAACTCTCCAGAAAAGTGAAAATGGATTGAATACTTCAACAAGTAGCCTCAACAATATTGCCTAGTAATGTCTATTAAACACATGTATTGCTGAATGGTTTTTTTTCTGTGTAGCTGCTACTTGCAGAAGCTTGTGAGCATTGGGTTAAACTGGGTTTGCTACCTACTGCTAAGTCCTGGGTACTGATAGTGCAAAGTTTTGGGGCTAAAGTGTTTAGAACCTACTGTGAATCCAGACAGAAATGTCAGGCAGAAAACTGAACTGTTGCCTCTTTGAAAAATAAGTGGATAAATCAAGAGCTGTAACTATGTACTTTTCTAATAGTGTATTTAAGCATTTAATTATAGAATGGAATATTAAGTTTGGTATGAATATTATTTTTTCTATGAAGACTATAACAAACACAATTTTCTTAGCTCTCCTAACATCAGTTACTTGACTATATATTTTATTAATAGTGGGCTTATCATTAGAACTTGTGATATGAAGCATGCATTTCAAAAGAATATTGATTTGGTTGCTTAGCCTGGAAAAATACCATAGCAGTATGATTTCAAAAGAATATTGTAACAAGTTGTAGGCCTGATTTGAAGACAAAGTAAGAGCAGTCTGAGTTTTGTTTTGGGTTTTGTTTTTTTTTTTCTCATCTGAAATCATACTATTTTCCATGAGTGTATATATATATATATATATACAGAGAGAGAGGGAGAGAGTTCAGCTCCTGGGTATTGCAAATTACAGAAAATGTAAAAATTTAAAGGTATTTCCAAGCATTCTATGTCCTCACTGAAAATGCATTCTGATAGCCAGCCGTTGAGCTAGGAAGTATTTCATGTAAGAGGTCCAGAAGCAAACATGTGGAACTTTTTAAAAATTACAGTGTGGTAGTGCTCATTCGGAAGCTCTTAATTTTGGGTAATATCTTTACTTTTGAGTTTTGTGGCATTATTCTACTTGGATTCTGATAATCAGCAATTCACATTGTTCTGCAAATACAAATAATAAACTGAATCTTTGGATGCTGATACAGTTTAAATCCATCCACCCAGAGAAGGGGTGGTGGTGCCCTCATTAAAACATCTTTCAGCTTTTTTTCTCTCTAGGTAGCTTCACAGAGTTGTCGTGGTTTGAAAAGACTCATAAGATCACTCTGTCCAACTGTGAACCTCCCCCCCTTCCCCAAAATAAAATAAAAACCTTATATATAGAGAGAGACAGAGAGAGAGAGATATCACCATGCCCACTAAAGCATGTCCTGAAGTGCCTGATCTACGTTTTTTTAATACCTTCAGGTATAGTGACTCCATCACCTCTCTGGGCAGCCCATTCCAGTGCCTGGCTACTCTTTCAGTAAAGAAATTCTTCCTAATATCTAGCTTAAACCTCCCTCAGGGTAACTTCAGGCTATTTCCTCTAGTCCTGTCTTATTCACTTAGGGCAAGAGGTCAGCACTCACCTCACCACAACCTCCTTTCGGGTAGTTGTAGAGAGCAGTAGGATCTCCTCTCAGCTCCCTCTTCTCCAAATTAAACAATCCCAATTCCCTCAACATTTCCTTATAGGTCTCGAGACTCTTACCAGTTTCATTGCCCTTCTCTCGATGGCTCCAGCACCTTAGTTTTTTGTTTTTTTTTTTCACCTTTTTTTTCACCTTTTTTTTTTTTTTTTTTTTTTTTTTTTTTTTTTTAGTGAGGGGCCCAGAACTGAGCACATTACTCAGTGCCACCTCACTGAGTACAGGGACACGATCACCTCCCTTCTCCTGCGGGCCTCACTATTCTTCATACAAGCCAGAATGTTTTTTATTTTCTTGGCTATCTGGGCACAGTGCTGGATCATATTCAGCTTGCTGTCAGGATGACTTGGCATTTTGCCTTGTTAAAACTCATACAGCTGTCCTTAGCCCATCTATGCAACCTGTCCAGATCCCTCTCCAGAGCCTTCCTACACTTAGGCAGACCAACACTCCTGCCTAACTTGCTGTCATCTGTAAACTTCCAGAGGAAGAACTCAGTCCCCTCATCTAGATCATTGATAAATATGTTGAACAAGACCAGCCCCAAAGCTGAGCGCTAGAGAACACCTCTGGTGCCCAGCCACCAACTGGGGTTTACTCTGTACACTGCAACTCTTGGGACCAGTCATGGAGCCAGCTTTAGGGTACACCTGTCTGTGCCATTATTTGCCAGCTTCTCTAGAAGAATACTCTGGGAGACAGTGTTACTAAAGTCCAGGTAGACAAAATCCCCAGTCTTTAACTTATCCGCTAGGTGAGTCACCTGGCCATAGAAGGAAGTGAGTTTGGTCAAGCAAGACCTGCCTTTCCTGAACCTGTGCTGGCTGGGCCTGATCCCCTGGCCGTCTTGCACTTGCCATGTGAGCACCCTCAAGATGAATCTCTCCATAATTTTTCCAGGCACAGATGTTAGGCTTACAGGGCTGTACTTACCTAGATCCTTCTTCCAGCCCTTCTGGTAGATGGGCATCCCATTGTCTATCTTCCAGTCATCTGGGAAGATGCCTGCTAAATTGGGACTTGCTAAATGATGGGAAGAGGCTTGGCTAGCTCCTTTTGCACTCTTGGGTGGATCCCATTCATCCCCATAGACATGTTCAGGTCTGGGTACTGTAAAAGGTCCTTAACTTCTGTGCACAGAGGGCTCAATACCCTGGGGGTTGCCTGGTCTGACTAATGAAGATGGAGTCAAAGAGGACAGTATGTACCTCAGCCTTTTCCTCATCCTTGGTTCTAATGTTTCTGTCCCTCCTCCTCCTCCCCACATGCAGTCAAGGATGGAGATTCTCCCTAGCTCTCTTTCTATATATATATTTTTTTTTGAAAACTGTTTTTGTTGTCCCTTATGACAGTGGCCAGATTGAGCTCCAGCTTGTCTTTTGTCTTCCTAATTTTTTCTCTGCGTGACCTAACTAGATCCCTGTACTCATCCTGAGATGTGTGCCCCTTCTTCCAAATCTCTTTTTTTTTTCCTAAGCCCCAGTAAAATCTCTCTATTCAGCCAGGCTGGTCATCTTCCCTGCCATTCTGTCTTATGGCAGGGGACAGCCTGCTCCTGTGCTTTTAATATTTCCTTCTTTAAGAGTGTCCTGCCTTCCTGGTCCCGTTTGTCCTTCAGGACTGTCTCCCAAGGCACTCTTTCAATCAATGTGCTGAACCGGCTGAAGTCTGCCCTCTGGAAGTCCATGACAGAGGTTTTGCTTACTCCCCTCCTTACTTCACTAAGGATGAAGAACTTAACCGTTTTGTGGTTGCTAAGCTCAAAAAGGCCTCCAGCTACCACATCTCCCATCAGTTACTGCCTGTTTGTGAACAGCAGGTCTAGCTTGGCACCTCCTCTGGTAGGCTCACTTACCAGCTGTGTGAGGAAGTTACCTTTCATGCATTCAAAGAACCTCCTAGCCTGTGTCCTCTTCTCAGTGTTACTTTTCTGGCAGCCATCAGGTGAGTTGAAGTCCCCCCTCAGAACAGGCTAGCGACTGTGAAACTTTTGCCAGCTGCTTGTAGAATGCATCATCTGCCTCTTCTTGGTTGAATGCTCTGTTATAGACACCCAACAGGTATCTGCTTATTCACTGTCTGGTGAATTCACTGTCACTGCTTATTCATAACCATTTAACCCCTACCATCACTTCAAGGCTGTCTAAGACTTCTCAAATTACAGCAGCAAAGCTGGCTTTTGAGCAGAAGTGGCATTAAATGCGTGGTGATAGGGCAAGATTCTCTGAGCCCAGGCAACCCTTTTTCTTACCTGTTTTGACTAGCCTAGAACTTCCAGGAACTTTGCAGATTTCTGGAACTTTCAGGATAACCAGAGAAATAAAACAATTACAATATTTCCTTATCCAGCAGAAATGTGACTTTTATATATGGCATCTCACTCACCTTGGTAGCCTGTACCATATGCCAGCTATATGTGGTTATGAAACTGACTTTCAGAGGATCATATTCATCTCTTTATAGCCTCTAATTTAATGCCTTGACATGTTTTAAGGGCAAGGAAAAATTGGAAAATAAGTGAACACTTTTCCGGCTAACATAAGATCTGCTTCTGGATCTGTGGTTATGCATTTTTCGTTCACAAATCAAGTGAAATACTGAGTCTGGGTGTTTCATAATCTCAGTTCCTAGTTGGAAGCCTAGTAACAGTAGTCTAATTATTTAAATAGTGGGAGAGCTAAAAAAAAATCGTGTTATATTCCTCATGGAAAATCTAACTTTTTGTTCAGAATTACATGTATATTATAGGCTGTGTAATCATCTTTCTTCCCTCTAATTAAGTCCAGAAGCCTAGAAATAATTTCCAAGTACACATTTGAATTGCCTGTTTTCTAACTGAAGTCTTTTTGCTAGTATCACCTGTAAACTGCTTCAGACTCATTCTGGTAAGGTCCATAATGAATTGGCTCCTTTCCTACAGGGCCAAAATACTTCTTCTTCTGTGTACCTTATAGTCTATAAAAACATGACCATCTAATCATGTTAAATCTTGTTGGTATCAGTGGGTCCTTTGTGTCCATCAAGATTTTTCAAGAGGAGGAGAGATTCCTTGAAACAACTCGTAATAAAGTGGTTGTGGTATTCAGTGGAAAATACAGGTTTTGTTCTGGGCTTTAATACCTGCTCTAGAAAGTTTTGTTTCTCTTCAGAAATCATAAAGTTGGCAGGACAGTTGAGCTGTTAATGTTCATTTTGTATTTGGAACTTGGACATCTCTAAATATTTGCACTGTGAATAAAGTTAGCTGTAATCTCTTCTGCAGAGGAAAGTGAAAATCCCAGTTTTAACTGTAGCTTCCTCTGCCAGTTTAGTGTTTTGGGTCTTGAAACAAAGATACTGTGAGGTGACATGGTTCTTAAATGAATACTCTCAATCTGTTTCACTCATTATGTAGAGGTGAGTGTGTAGTCATCTAAATATTTATTCTTTCTTTCCTTGTTACTGCAGTGAACACCTGACTAGCAGTTCTAGGGAGTGATCTGCTATGAATTTTGTGGTATGTAAAAGCATGAGACTTGCAGGCTTAGACCCTGGTGGTATTGAGTGAGTGGAAGGTCAAGTCAGATGCTTCTTTTTTTAAGACTTGTTCTGTTGAATAACTGTAGTGAGCAGACATCAAAATAGACCAGTACATGTTCATGCTGTCTAGTCATTGGTTTCATGCTGGGTGTTCAGCCACAATTCCTATTTAAATTTCCCTTTTTGAAAAGAAAGGGAATGTTTACAGTATTTAATGTGTAATGAGAGAACCATGAGTAATCTCCAACCTTCATAAGAGCGCTTAAATGATAAAGGTTTTTAAACAAGTTGTAGTGCAACCTGCAAGGTAAATTTGATATGCCCAATGTAAGAATGTAATTTTTCTTTAACACATAAAAGAAAGCTCGAAGTATCTAATACTGTGACTTGTGATTTGCAGGTTTTAGTTTAACTGATGGCCTAGATGAAGTTAACGTGACTTTTTACTCTTAAAGGATGAATTATTATATAATGGTTTGCACAGATGTCAACTTCTTGCTGCTAACAGCTAGTCCAATTGTTTTTAGTAAATGGGGATATGAAGAATTGCCTTAAGCACTTTAGGTTTTTTTAGACTAATTTTTTTCTGTGCTAGTGTCTGTCTCTTACCAATATAGTGACACTTTGTTGCAACTGCTGTACTGTTTGGTATTGCAGCTAGAGTTAAGAGTTGTGAAGTTACTCTTTCCTAGGGAATCTGGTTCAGGGATTCGAAGCATTGTTCTTTGGCAGTGAAATAGACCTCTTGAAGGTCTGTAGTTTTGCCCAGAAATTGCCTGGTGACTTCAGTACTCCCTGAGCCTCTCTGTTCTGGAATTGATGCTGTTTTGTGGCTAAACAAGAGTTTTCTTCTGTATGACCAAAATGAGATTTAAATTTTTAAAAACCAAACCAGAACTAATTACTGGTAGTCTTTCAGAGTCAAAATAACTTAAGAATAATGGATGAGGTACTGAAAGTTTCCCTTGAGTTCTTAATACATCAGAAAATTATAGCTTTCATTGTTTCTATGGAAATCTGTATGCATTGCAGCAGGGGATGTTAAATTTCAGAAGTGATGATTCAAAAGCATCTTGGTGATGGGTGCTTCTCCAAATACTGAATATGGATGACATAGGGTGACAGGTTTATTTCTTTAACCATCCTCTAAGCAGAAAAAGTAGAGGCTAATGTACAAATCCTCTTGCCATCCCCCTTGCACTGTCGCATGTTACTGCTGTTCTGTATTAAGACTGGAGAAACTAACTGGTTCCCTCAGGAAGAACATATCACAGGTTATGGATATGACTTTTCATTTGATAGACAGTTGCAAAGAATTCTGTTGATCATTGCTCCCCACTGCACTTGAACAGTTCAGATGCCCTGATGGCAGGGGAAGCCTGGATGTGGTTCTCTCTCACACCTTGACATGAGACCGAGCTGGGGTGATCCTCCATCGTCTGTCTGGTGCACACACTGTAGCTGCCATTGTGCGCCTTCCTGCCAGGCTGGCCCGTGCAGCTGGGCGTGTGGCCGGTGCAGGTCTGCCCAGCCACCGTAACTCAGGTATTCTCTCAGCGCTTCATCCCTCGCCCCTGCGGAGTGCACCCCGAGGAAGGAGGCCTCTGGCTGCTCACATTCGGAGCCAGGTGTGCTTTGGAGCCCGACGGGTATTTTGATGTCTTTAACTTGTGTGTGATGTGAGCTTTTTGTATTAATAAAGAAGTGTGAAATCTTACGTCCTCGTTTTATCATCCTGCGTGGCGGGGCTCGGGATGGGGTGCCAGCTGTCCCGCTGCGTCGGGGCACAGAGCCCCTCAGATGCGGGCAGCAACGGGGCGCAGCTCCGGGGGACAGGGCGGGCTGGGCTGGGCTCCACCGCGCATGCTCTTAGGGCGGTGCTTTCCGGCTGCCGCGGAGGGCTGTGGGACTTGTGCTGTGGGATCGGGCGGAGTGGCAAGTGAGAGGCGGTAGTGCTCCCGGAGCCGTGGTCCGGGGGTGCAAGCGAGGAGAGTCGGGCGCGGCGCAGAGCTGCGTTTGACGGTCCCTGTGAGCCCCGCAGCTGTAATCCGCGCCGCGGGTCCGGAGCGCTACTGGGGGCTGGCGCGGCCTGATCGGCTCCCTGCTCGGCGCTCGGCTCGGCTCGGCTCGGCTCGGCTCCGCTCCCCACTCGACTGCCGGCGCACAGGAAGGAGTTGGGAAGCGAGAGAAGATGAGCGACGCCGCGCTGCTCCCAGGCGGTGATTGAGAGCGCCCCGAAGACTAATGCAGAAAATCAACAAGAACGTGGTCCTGGCGCTCCTTTCTCTGACCAGCCTGGTTTTCCTCCTTTTCCAGTTGTACTATTACAAGTTTTACCTATCGCAGAAGGTAAGAGAGAGCAGCCTGCACAGGGTAATACCACCTCTCTTGAAGGTCCTTCAGCAGCATTACAATTCCCTCATATGGCTAGCAGGTCCTGTAGAACTGACATGGGGTAGCCCGGTAGCCCGAGCAAGTTTGTGGCTGCAGGGATACAATCGTCAGGCTGATATCCATGTCGTTTTGTCATCTAGAGGCTTCCTATTAATTCTAAAAAAGATGCTGTTCAGTGTTCTCTGCTACAGATTTGGACCACCAAGACTTTTCACCTTTACAAGCCTTCCTACTTTTCTTGATAAATGGCTTTTATTGAAAGTGAACTTCAGTACCAACCCCTGTCTTGCCGATTTTCAGAAGAAACAAGGAAGGCAGCATTTGTTGGTTGCAGGTTATTAAAGAGTGGTGTTTTTTAAAAGAAAACCCACCTTTTCCTGCAGTTGTCTTAGTACTTTATAATTCAATGTACGTAAATTTCTAGATATTACAGATTAAACTCTGCATATGTACCACCTGTGGAATGTTTGGTTGAGTGTGATCTTCTGCAGAGGAAAAAGAGAGAAATATTTCTGTATATTAAATATGGGGGTTTTGTGGCTTTGTAGGTTGTAACTGCAATGCAAATGCAATAAAGTAGCTCCTAGTAATTTTACAGAAAAGCCACATGGGTGTCACGTTTCCTGAGATTGTTTTCTTTTGCTGAGGACATTATTTATAAAATACAGGCATTCTTCATACTAGGTGGAACCACAACATTTGACTTCTTTCTTATGGTTTCTGATTGTAAACAGTGAGGCATAAAGGAGAAATTCTTCATACTTTTGAAAAGTTAAAATCTGAACCACTAACTGCTTTGGCATTATCATATGAATAAATTGTCTTTCAAATTTAGTTATTCAGAACTACGGCTGTGAAGACTGAGGCATAGTCCTGCTGTCTTTCCCCCAGTGGTGTTTGCCTAATAGTGTTTGTGTTTGTCATCTTCCTATTTTAAATTTACCAGCATGTTGACTTAGAAACCTGAGGCCTGATCATGCTATTCTTGCATGTCTGGAAGTTTCTAAGGCTTGTGTTGTCCTTCTAAATACACTAAGCAAGAGCAGTTTATAATTTCGTATTTGGTACTGTAGTTGAGTGACCAGAGACACAATTATAAAGTGCTAACTGGATAAATTACCCTGAATGTCCTGTTAAGAAATCTGAAGCAGAGGTTCAGTTGAGAATCACTCTTTTCCTTTTCTTTTTCCCTGCCTTTTTTTGATATTTTTAGAATGGTGCAATTTTTTCCAAGGTCAGAGGAAGCCAGTCAGGCCAAGACAGCACTAGATGGGTATGTACAATGTCATTGTTTCATGCAGACCTTCTGCAAGTCACAGAGAACCCACACAGAATTACAGACTCGGGGTCCAGTTCTGTTACCCTTTCACTGGAAATTTTGTGGCATTAATGACTAAAAGATACTTTCTTGAGTGAGTAAAATTATGAAGAAACCTTATAGCTGCCTTCCAGTACCTGAAGGAGGCCTACAAGAAAACTGGGGACATTTTATAACAATATGTGGTGATAAAAAGGGGGTAATGGCTTTAAACTGGAAGAAGGTAGATTTGGAGTAGACATGAGGAAGAAGTTCATTACTGTGAGGGTCCTGAAACACTGGCACAGGTTGCCCAGAGTGGTGATGGAGGTCCCACCCCTGGCGACATTCAGGGTGAGTTTTGCTGGGGCACTGAGCAACCCAATCAGTCTAGTTAAAGATGTCCATGCTCATTGCAACTAGGTTACCTTTAATAAGTCCCTTCCAACCCAGTGCATTCTATGATTCTGTGGTAATTTTTAAATGGAATTGAGGAGTGTATACACTTTAGCAGCCTTTGCCTGCACAATCCTTAATAGTGTTTTTAAAGTTTTAAGAAGCAAAATGTGTTCTTTCTGATACAGAAGTTTTGATCCAGACTCTCATGTTCATTCAGGCAGAATATTGAAAAGATACTTTTGTTTGCCATGCAGCTTGTGTGATAGTAGCATGGTAAAAGAGCCAGCTGCAGATTTCAGGTCACAGAATACCCCCCTGCTCCCTGCATTTGTTTATCTTGCTGTTCAGTGTTTTGTGGTACCTGCATATGCTGCATCGTAAAGCTCTTCACAAGCAGGAAAATGCCATTTCTGTATTCCAGTGTTCAGCAGCAGTATTAGGAGTACCATTAGATACTCGAAATGTTGTCATTTTTTGTGTATTTCTGAAGTTTTGAGGGATTGAGTGCAACCAAAACATCATGTTGGCCTCAAGGAATCAGAAACTCAGTTACAACATTTTTATTTAGCATTTGATTAGAAACCATTGTACAAAAGTCTTTTGTTACCAGATATCCCATCAGAAAAGCACTACAGATAATTAAAGAGAATCTTATGCTGGGAGATGGCTGCCTTTCACTTTGGATGTGATGTGATAATGTTGCTAGTTAGCAAAAATAGCCATTTAAATGTCTGGTTTCTGCTAAGCAAGAAGAAAGATGAGCATCTTTATTTAGTTAAGAGCTGATCTTAGGAGTAATCCAAACCAACTTCTCTGTGGACTGCTTCTTGCTCCAGGAATGTCTTGCTATTCTTCGATGTGGCACCCCTTGGAACTACCTGCTAGGTGTTAGGTGACGTGGTCACAGTGTTCTTCCAGTCTGCCAGACTGTGGACAGAGTTCTCATTGATCTTTAACTTGATATTAGATCTTAGGTAGCAAAGGAGAATGATCCACAGTCCTGCCAGGGATCTGTTGGAAGTCCAAGCTTTCTTCAGAGTCCATGATGAGTCTAAAATAGTGTATCTCAATGTTTCTTCTGAACACTGTTAACATCTCTTTCTACCAATTAGTTAAGTTTCAGCTAATAATGTTTTTTTTCGCTGGAGAAGTGACAGGGAAAAAAGATATTTTTGCATAGATTTCCTGTCTGTGTATCAGTCTGATTTGCTAGTTTTAGTTGAAGAGATAATGCTAGCACATCACTGACCTTCAGAGTGCCATACAGCTGAAGTCACCAACAGCCTGTCCTCACTACATCCAGTACAGCACATGTAGCATGTGCTGCTGCCTAGATTCTCTTTGTTAATTCAAATTCTGTCTTCATTCATGATTTTATGTCTCTGAAGCCGAAGTCTTGTACTGGAATTGGAGGTTAGCCTGTGGATTCTGATGGAACAGACTGAGCAACTGGACAGGAGCAGTTTCAGTTTGAAAGCCAGGGTCAGCTTGCTGTGCTTGGGCAGTAGACCATCATTTTCTCTTATCACACTTCTACTTCAGTCCTTGAGATGTAGCAAACATAAAGCCTGACAGTGCTGTTCTAAGCAAATATTTTTTTTATTAGAATGATACTTAAAATAATTACATTTAACTGTTACAGATATATACGTCAGCTCCATTTTTAATAGCAGGGTGGCTATCATTGCTGTAAATCTTTTGTGTGCCAGGGACATTTATATATACTTGATTAAAATTCTCCAGTGAGTCAAGTTAATAAATGTTCTCATGAGGCAGAGGACCTTCTTGCTGTGTTGCTGTGGTTGAATGCCCTGGGTGTGCTAGTATCCAAAGGCTGGATAGCACTCACTTTCTACTTTCTCACCGAAGCACTCTTCTTATACAGCAGTTGTTATCCATGAGGCCTGGGGATACTGCTTGGGAGTGGGTCAAAAGCCTTGCTAAAGTCAAGGTATGAACAGTGTACATTGCTCTCACCTTGCCCACAGACTGGTTAGGTGCAGTTTGCCCTGAGCTGGTTTTCTCAGTTGCATCCTTTTCCTTCATATGCTTGAATGTGACTTTCCATGGGCTTTTCCTCTACAAGCTTTCTGCCAACTAAAATTAAGCTGACCATTTTTTTTTTTAAATGATATGAAATTTGCCTTTTCTCAGACTTCAGAAACAGGTCCTGATCATCATGGCCTGTCACGATGTTGCACACCACTCTTGTACTGACATTAGCCAGCTTCCTCAGCACCCACATTTGCATCACATCTCATTCAATGGTCTCCAGACTATACAAGTGCTATCCAACTAAGTCTAGAGCAGGAAAGAATCTAGAATTTTATCTAGACGCTGTTCTTAAGTCTAGCACTCTAGAGTGTTTAAACTTGTAGAAAGTTCTACTTGGAGCTTGAAGTTTTTTACTCTAGTCTTAGACTAAAAAAGAGAGAGACCTGGGAAGCCTGAGAGCAGCCTGTTCTTGAAGGCAGTAAAGTGCACACTCAAAAAATGTATTGTGACATAAGATTTTTTTTCTGTCAGTGGGTTGTTGTTTGGGTTTTTTTCTTCCTCTCCATGGAGTTCTGATGTGTTAACTTTTCTATGCTTGAACCTGGAGTTTCTAACTTATAGTTTTATCCTATGTCAAACAGCATGTGGTTAAGAAGTTCCTAGGTTTAATATCCAGTCACAATATACCAGTGTATTTGATTGATCCTTTGATTCTGGGACTGGTTGATAAAGACATCGAACAGATCAGAAGTTCTCCTGGTGGCCCTGGTCCAGAATGCAAGTACTTTTGTGCTCCAAGAGACTTTACAACGTTTGCACTGCTGGACAAGACGTGGAAACATGAAGTAAGTGGGGTTTTTTTTCAGTTTACATTTGTTTGTTTTAATACATTTGACTGATCTATGATTTTGTGATGTAATGCTTTCATGTTTTCATTAAGGCTGCTGAATTAATTGTGTGGAAATTTTGTAAATTGTATTATTGGTAGAGCAAACAATTTTTAAAAGTAAAATGGTTCACACACTAGCCTGGATATACCATAAGTCATTTACAGATAACTAAAAGTTTTTAGAACTTGTCTGCAATTTTCATAAACACTTGTAGTAAGAGGCCATGCCAAAAAGAAAGCAGAAAGTGGCCTGTTAGGAAGAAGAAAAGCCTTTATTCTGTAATGTAGTTAAAGCTGTAATAAATCTCCAGCTTGGGGATCTATCAAGGAAGAAATGGAAGTAATCATAGAATCATAGGATGGCTTAGGTTGGAAGGGACCTTAGAGGTCATCTACTCCAACCTCTCATTTAGACAAGGTTGCACAAAGCCTTGTCCATCCACTCCTTCAACACCTCCAGGGAGGGGGCATACACAGCTTCTCTTGGCAACCTTCTCTGGGCAGCCTGTTTCAGTCTTACACCCTCATACTGAAGAACTTCTTCCTAAGATCTAGTCTAAACCTATTCTCCTTCAGTTTAAAACCATTTCCCTGTGTCCTGTCTCTCAATACTCTTATGAAAAGTCCCTCTCCGGCCTTCCTGTAGGTTCCCTTCAGGTACCGGAAGGTAGCTATAACGTTCCCCTGGAGTCTTCTCTTCTTCAGGCTGGACAATCCCAGTACCCTCAGCCTCTCCTTGTAGGGGATCCAGCCCCTGGATCATCTTTGTGGCCCTTCTATGGACTTCCATCAGTTCCAACTGATCTGTGTCCTTCTTATGGTAGGACACCAGAACTGGATTCAGTATTTGAGATGGGGTATTACAAGAGCAGAGTAGAGGGGGAGAATCACCTCTCTTGACCTGCTGGCCATGCTCCGCGTGATGCATCCTAGGATATGGTTGGCTTTCTGGGCTTCAGGAGTGCACTGCTGGCTCATGTTGAGCTTCTCCTCATCAACACCCCAAGTCCTTCTCTTCAGGGCTACTCTCAACCCACTCTGGATCCAGCTTGTAGTTTTTCCTTGTATTGGCCCAACCCAGGTGCAGGACCTTGCACTTGGGTTTGTTGAACCTCATACAGTTTGGACTGGCCCATTTCTCAAGCCTGTTAAGGTCCCTCTGGAGGACATCCCTTCTCTCAAGTGAATCCACTGCACCACACAGATTGGTGTCACTGGCAAACTTGCTGGGGGTGCACTCAGTTAGTTACTCAGTTACTCAGACAAGGATGTTAAACAGCAGTGGACCCAGAACAGAACTCTGAGGAACTCCACTTTTCACCTGTCTTAAGCTGGACATAGAGCCTTTGATCACAACTCTTTAAGTGTAACCTTCTAGCCACCCAACAAGTAGTCAAATACATGTTTCTCCATTTTAGAGACAAGGATGTCATTTGTGACAGTGTCAAATGCCTTGCACAAGTCCAGATAGATGACATCAGTTGCTCTTCCCATATCTACCAGAGATATAACTCTGTCATAGAAGCCTACTGAATTTGTCAGACACAATTGCCCTCAGTGAAGCTATGTTGGCTGTCACTGATAACCTTTTTTTTCATGTGCTTTAGTACAGATGCCAGGTGAATCTGCTCCATTATTTTATCTGGCACAGAAGTAAGACTGACTGGTCTGTAGTTCCCTGGGATTTCTTTGTTCCCTTTTTTAAAAACGAGGGCTATGTTTCCTGTTTTCCAATCTGTAGGAACCTCTCCAGACTGCCATAACTTTTCAGATATGGCTAGTAACTTCAGCTGCTAGTTCCTTCGGGACCCATGGATGTATCTCATCAGGTCCCATGGACTTGTGCACTTTCAGGTTCTCTAGGTGTTCCCTGACCTTCACTTACTCATGCACCCAGACCCAGCCATTTCCATCTATGACTTGGTGGCATGGTTCAAGTGGTTACCAGTAAAGGCTGAAGCAAAAAAGTCATTGAGTATTCTGCCATATTTGTGGAATCTTTTCCTGTTACCTTTACCATCCCTAGACAGATTTTACTCCATTAGGGCTCTAGCTTTTCTAATCTGGTTTCTGGTTTCACAATCAATTTTCTGGTAAGCATCCTGGGCTCCCTGTCCTTGCTTCCACCGTTTGTGAATTTCCCTTTTGTTTTGATTTTGGCCAGGCTTTCCTTGTTCACTTATGTAAGCCTCCTGGCCTTTTTTCCTGATCTCTTCTTTTTAGGGACACAGTGCCATTGGGCTTGGAGGAGATGATCCTTGAAGGTCAACCAGCTTTCCTGGACCCTCAGTCCCTCCGGAGTCTTGTCCCATGATACCCTACCAAGGAGGTTCCTGAAGAGGCTAAAATTGGTCTTTCTGAAGTTGAGGGTTTCAACCTTGTTGAGCACTCCCTTCTTTGCTGCTCTGAGGATCTTAAACTCCACCATTTCATTCCCCACGAGCCCTTCCCTGGGCTGGTGATGTGACAAGGCTGGAGAGATTATCGTAGTCCACTGGTTTACTTTTTTTTTTTTTTTTTTTTGGTACATTCATGTACTTAACACCATTTTCAGGCTAGCCAATGTGATGCACATCTATGAAAAGGGCTGGAAGGAGAATCTAGGGAACTACAGCCCTGTCAGCCTGACATCTGTGCCAGATTCATCTTGAGGGTGCTCACATGGCAAGTGCAAGACGGCCAGGGGATCAGGCCCAAACAACATAGGTTCAGGAAAGGCAGGTCCTGCTTGACCAAGCTGATTTCATTCTGTGGCCAGGTGACCCACCTAGTGGATAAGGGAGAGACCATGGATGTTGTCTGTCTGGACTTTAATAAAGCCTTTGACACTGTCTCCCACAGCATTCTACTAGAGATGGGAAATCATGGCATAGAGAGGTGTACTTTTCTCAGGATTAGAAAACTGGCTGGGCCCAGAGAGTTGCAGTGTACAGAGTAAAATCCAGTTGGTGGCTGGTCACCAGAGGTGTTCTCTAGCGCTCAGCTTTGGGGCTGGTCTTGTTCAACATATTTATCAATGATCTAGATGAGGGGACTGAGTTCTTCCTCTGGAAGTTTACAGATGACAGCAAGTTAGGCAGGAGTGTTGGTCTGCCCAAGTGTAGGAAGGCTCTGGAGAGGGATCTGGACAGGTTGCATAGATGGGCTAAGGACAGCTGTATGAATTTTGACAAGGCCAAGTGCACTTTGGTCACAACAGCTCCATGCAATGCTACAGGGCTGGGGAGGAGTGACTGGAAAGCTGCCAGGCAGAAAAGAACCTGTGAGTGCTGATTGGCAGCTGCTGAACATGAGCCAGCAGTGTGCCCAGGTGGCCGAGAAGGCCAACAACATCCTGGGTTGTATTAGGAATAGTGATCATGCCCCTGTGTTGGCACTGGTGAGGTGGTACCTTGATTACCGTGCTCAGTTCTGGACCCCTCACTACAAAAAGAGGCTTTGGTGCTGCAGCCATCTAGGGAAGGGCAACAAAGCTGGTAAAGAGTCTTGAGACCAAGTCCTATAAGAAAATGTTGAGGGAATTGGGATTGTTTAGTTTGGAGAAGAGGCAGCTGAGAGGAGATCTTACTGCTCTCTACAACTACCTGTTGTAAGAACCTGAAAAGAGGTTGTACCTGAATAGGAGGTGGCCTCTTCCCCTAGGTGAATAAGATAGGACTAGAGGAAATGGCCTGAATTACCTTGGGGGAGGTTTAGCCTAGATATTAGGAAGAATTTCTTTACTGAAAGAGTAGCCAGGCACTGGAATGGGCTGTCCAACAGTACTGCTGTCACTGTACCTGAAGTTTTAATACCTATAGTTTTTAAAAAAACATTGTAGATGAGGCACTTCAGTGTTTTGTTTTTTCTTTTTCCTAGGTGGACACAGTAATCTTAGAAATCTTTTCCATCCGTGGTGACTCTGTGATTCTGTAATTTTATTTTGTTGATCAGTGTATTGCTATCTGGTTTTATTTTTTGTTCTGAGATTTTTAAATGGGCGTGTTAAAAAAAGAGGTGTAGCATGAGATGAAGGGTACAATGGAATGAGTGTTTATTTCATCAGTTAAGCATCATATAAGTGACAAACATATTTTTTCTGTTTTTTTATTAAGAAAAAGCAGGAGACATTAAAATTGTCTGTGACTGTTTTACTGGAGTAGTGTCTTTCAGGTGAAGAATGGTGGCACCTGATTTGATCAGGCAGTTGTTTTACCTCATACCCTGTAGAGGAATTAAAGAAACTGAGGATCAGGTTGGGTGGCAGCACATGAGTATAAATCCATCTCCCCATTCTTTTGTGTTCCTCTGTGACATCCAGAGGAGAAGCTGGTATGACGCTGTTCATGAGGGTAATTGAAAAGGCCTTTGCATTGGGTCTTTTTTATCAGCTAGAATTTAATTCCTTACTTTCTATGGAAACATGAAAGCCTGTTTGCCTAGTGCAATGTTCAGTCTTTGCTGAGTTTTGACTAATATTTATGTACATTATAAAATAAGATTTTGCAATAATAATTTTTGTGTTAGCATTACCATTGTTCAAGGACTTACGAATGCCAAGTTCTGCACAATAACCTTAAAGAGTAGCTTGAGGATACAGGAAAAACTGTATGGCAAGGAGTAAACCAAGTCAAAGCATGGCTTAAAACATTCATGTTTTTGTTCTGTTGGGTAGCTAGAGGGGCAAAATTTGAGATAAAGAAATACAGGTGTTGTAATTGCTTGTGAATGCTGATCTTTAAAGTATTAAAAATTTTTTCATAGTTTGTGCCTAAGTCTGATCGGAAAATTTACATGGAGATTAATTTCAGTTGATAAAAAGCATTTAGCATTCAATTTTGCTTTAGCTTCTCTCTCTCTTTAGTTCCTCCCTCTCTTTCTCTCTCTCCCTCTCTCTAATTTTTAGGTGGGCCTGTTTAGAACTGCTGAGAAAATGGGATTCCAGTGGCTAAAGATTATAAACAAGGACCCTCGCTTGGATGGGATGGATGACCTGTCAGGGGTTGAAATTCCCTTGCACTATATATTTAAACTGGCATCTCATGCCATTCACCTGGTGGTCTTCTATGAGAGGAGCGGTAATTATCTCTGGCATGGCCCTCTGAGACTCAAGCAACATGTGGATAGAAAGTTTGTGCCTTTCCGCAAACTCCACTTCGGTCACTACCCTGGAGCATATGAAAAGTGAGTTTGGAACAGAGGAGGGAAGAAGCTTTTATGGCATTTCCAGGATAACTTTCCTCTCCTTTATATATAGCCACTCTCTTTCCTAAAGTCAGATTGTAAAGTTTAAACTGTGTATAGTTCATTCTGCAAAAGTGTGCTAAATTAAGTTATGAAGGTAAATCCAGTTCTGTTTACCTGAAAACAAGAGCTTCCCACCATTTTTAGATAAATGACTGTGCTTTAGAGGAACTTGCTGTGTAGCCAAGTTGAAGAAGACAGAAAGAGGGAGAAGTCAAGGTCCTGACTGAGGTTGAATATACCAGAGGATCTTCTGTCAGTCAGCGGTTTACCTTAATATATTTAAAAGTTTATAATCTGCTTACAGCCATCTGTGCTCACAACACAGAGGCAAAGCAGGAACAGCAAGAGATTTAGTACTAGCTGATAGATATTTGGTGTTCTTTCTATGTTATATATATAAAAAATTAATACAGGTATGGAACATCAAATGAAGAGAGAAAGCAAAGAAAACTATTCAGTAACTGTACAAATAATCAGTGTTAAAGAACATTCATAAAGAAAGCTGACATTTATACCACAAAGACATATGCCAACCAATGCAGCTAACCCATGCTCTTAACATGTTGGAGGAACTTCTTTCCTGCACTGGTGGTGTTACTTGTCCATAATCTTATGTTAACCTCGCATTATGTTGGTAAAGTTACTGTCAATGTCTGCCTTTTATTACAGTGTTTCCAGTAGAAGTTATTTCAGGAAATACAGATCATGGCAAATCTTGTCACTATTTTCTGAGCCAAACACATACCACTAGGATTTGAGAAGTGTTCCTGAAGGGGGAGTGTGTATGCCATGTATCAGAGAAAAACAGCAAAACACACTTCACAAGTCAAAATAAATCTGTTTAACTTTTTCCTCAGAATTAACACCATTGTTTTTTTCTTTTGAAGTATGGAATCTGTAACAATTCTGTGCCTAAACGTTTTAAGTCGTCTGTGTAAGCTGTTAAGTACCCCATTTCATTTGTTGTAAGAGTTTGTTTTCTAAATTTTGAATGCAAATGACCTCAAAGTACAGGGTAAAATTTGATTCCTAAGTGCATTTTGTACTTAGACAACTGAGTAAATAGCATGAATTTTCAAATACACTAGACAACAGCTCTGAACAAATTCAGTGCAAATCATGAATCATTAAAGGAATTGGTGATCTGGCAAACTTTGGACTTATAGACACAGAATTTCTTTTAAAACAAAATTCTGAAGTGTATGAGGCATGCATTGAAGCTTTTCTTGTTCTTGTATAGTCTATTTCAGGTATATTTGGACAGAGGAATCACTGCTAGTGGTATGCATTAAGATTTTAACCTGAGCTAGAATAAAAAGTGGCTTGTGGTTTGTAAAGGAATTGAATGGGGTAATCTCTTTCCTTCCCTTCAGGCCAGAACTTCAGCTTGTTTCCATTGATGACTTAAAAGTTCGAATTCCAAAAAACCCGTACAGTTTTCTGGAGGAGATGTCGCAGTCTAGATTTCTTGAATGTAGGTACAGAGAAGCTCGGGCTTTCTTTCAGGTTAGTGGTCATCAGGTAGTGTCTCTTGAGATGTAATGTGTGTTTTAAATGATTGATCCAAACCTACAAACGGTTCACCTTTCTATACCTGGGTGGGACTGTTCACATACATAAAGCTAAATACAGCCTCTGAGACTCAATCCAGGGACTTTAGTAAGTGCTAATAAAACTTAAACTTTACCTGAAAATTGTGGCCTTTTTGATTTTTTTGTCAATTTTTATTTCTGAATGCATTTTTTTCTATTTTCCAAAACTTTGAAAAGAAGAGGCAATTTGTCCATAGTTTTTGGACACATACTTACTATTAAATATATTTCATATAAATACAACTAAGATCTTGTATATCTTTGTGGATGAAAATTTTCTTTATTGTAAGTCTCAGAATAATATTTTATTTTATATTCTTTTGAATCATGCACTGCAGTTCCACATTCCTAGTTTGTTTTATTTGAAATGGTATAGTAATTCCAAAATTACTTGTTTCACTGCTTTTTGACCACTTAGTGTTTTTAGAGAATTTTTAGAATACTGCTGCCTGATTTAGCAAGTATTAGAAAACTTTCTTCTGGTATATGGGGAGCATTTTGTCTTTTGGAACAGAACCAAGATATCAATGGTACTACAGTTAAGGCTGTGGAGTCAGAATCAGGTCACTGAATTTGAGCCACCTCTGATTTCATAGAAGGGGGAAAGGGAAAAGGACACTGGAGATTCTATTGAGACATTTGAGGTCTTGGAGATGGGACTTCTCAGGGAAGGAAACATCATCCTTTTTCAGTCTAGTAGGCTGTAACTCCTCATTTGTGCAGCAGGAGCGCTGCTATACCCAGGGGGTTATGTGTGTTGTCCCTTTCCCTGTAAATGACAGAAATTGTAAGCGTGCCTCACTTCAGCTCCAAAACGTCAGACAGCATTTGCCACAGTCAGAGAAAATGTGCCTCAGAAGGTACGTTAAACTTTGCTGGAGCTTTAATATTGAAATAAGCAGATGGCATCAGTTATGGAAAGCAGCTATTTGTTTCAGCTGTTTGTATCCCAAAAGTCCATAATGAAATCAGTCCTGAAGCTAAGTGGACGTTATTCCTGTGTTTGATTTGGTCAAGTTTGCCTAGACTGATAGACTGGTTTTGCGATTGCATTAGCAGATCTTGCCACAGTTGTAGCTGGAAGATGGGCATGGTTTTCTGCTAACGTTTGTATTGTATGGCAGAAGTTGTTGATATCCAAATGTAACACCTGGTGGCGCCCAATAAACATAAATAATGTGCTGGAAGCAGCTGATTCTGTCTGTTTTATCCCTGGACTCTAGATGCTTAAGCACGTGCAGATGTAGAGTTCATCTGTGTTGCTGTCAAGTGTTGGGAATCAGTGTCTAATATGTATATTCTTACTCCATTTTACTGTGACTTTGCATTCTGCTGGTTTGGAAAAACAGATGATTGATGCTTCAGAGTTTAAATTGCATTCTTGTGCATGTTCTCACACTGGGATGTATATGTGAAAATAGGTACTGCCCAGATATATTAGTTAAGTAAATTTTAAAAGGTAATTTTCTCATAGCACATTGAAAAATGAAAGGACAAGTTTGCTATCTGACAAGAACTTGCTTACTCTGCCTTCCAGTTGTATCCTGATGATGCCTCTCTTGATGCAGTTGACTTCAGAAAAAAGGCAAAATCCTTGCTCCATCTGGCTGTCCTGACACTTAATAACTTAGGAGTAAAGTTCTGGCTAAGCAGTGGAACGTGCCTTGGTAAAACACTTGTGTCATGTTGAATTTTTAAGTTAATCTGAAATTTTAAACATTTCATTTTCTGTTGCTTGTGGTGTCACCTGGGGCTAAGTGTATTGGGTTGGAAAATAAACTGTGACATTAGCTGTATTGATGCATGCCTTTTTGCTTCTGATCAAATGTTTTTTCTTCAGAAACCTGAGCCTTAGCTGATGAAATTTTCAGTGAATCATACAATACTGTTAGCCATTATCCATGTTGTACTGATCACTGCTTAGAAAGTAATCAGCAGTTCCTTAAGTTGTGTGACGTGGAACTTACTAAAATGTAGGTTGAAAAATGCAGTGATGGGCACATATTTCTCCTATCTGTGTACTCTTACCTGATTTTAATTCCCATTTAATTTGGTGCTTATAACTGACTTAAAAATATAGTTTCCATATATTTGCATATTTATTTATCTTCAACACATCTTTTTCATAAAATGTCAGCGTCTTAAAGAGGATACTGCAAGTTTTCAATTCTGCTGAAGATGGAAGTCGTATCTTGTTGCTGGTGAAATTTCTTCTATTATTGAAATAGGCTGTGAAAACTCACGTGTGTGCAGAATTGGCTTGTATTTGATCTGGCTTGTATTTGTTTAGTCCTTGGGAATACAGTTTTCTGAATGTAAAAGCTTGCTTAATGAAACAGACAAAAAGATATCCCACTTTTTGTCTTATTCTTCGCAGTAGTGATTGAAAGACAATTAATGTCTCAAATACTATTTAAAATAATAGCTTCAAGGTAACAGCATGGCTGAAGCCCTGTAACTGTTCATTGCTGGTTAGATTTGGACCCAGATAAGGAATAATTTTCCTTGAAAGATATCTCAATTAGAAAACTGCAAATATTTTATCTTTAGAAGAGTAAGTATTTTCTCTCTCATTCTTGGCTTTCTGTAAGAAAATGACTGCAATAGTTGTGTTCTTCCATGTAGTTGATTTCATACTGTACAGAGGCAGAAGTTGGGTTTATGGCCTCATTCAAAGATCTCTGGTGATGTTATGGCAGTTCATATCTATGTTGCTTTTCTACAGATTTTTTCTTATGTTCCTGAATTAAAGAGGTTTGGTTTTGTTGTCTTTTTGTTTGTTTTCCTCAGGCTGGTATAGACAGTGCAATGTCATTCCTCACAGCAAAGATGTGGATTTGGGTGTCTTCATAAAGGACTACAAAGCAGATATCATTCCAGCCTTTCAGAAAGCAGGGTTACCACTGAAGCACAAATTTGGCAAGGTACATAGATAATGAACAATTTGCTTCATTTGTCTTTATGTAGATTCATAGTTCTGAGTACATCTACAAGTCACTTATTTAGAAGTCTGGAGACTCCTTGGTGGATGTGTGCTCATTATGGTTTTACTTAAACATACAATCCTGTTGGTTTTTGTGTGTTCTCTTGGAAAGAATTAGAAAATAACCCTTCTTAATATCTTCCAGCCCTGTTTTGTGGAATCTGAATTCCACCTCAGAACAAGTTTTTATTAAGTTCTAAAGGGGTCTGATCTGTGTCAGTAGTGCTAGAGAAGCCAGTAAGGTAGAACTTAGTCTTTTAGACTGGATGGGCCTTATCATACAGGAGGCTTGGTGATGTCTGACATGATCTGTAACCCTGTATGTAAAACGAGCTGAAAGGGAAGGATGACTTGAGGTGGACATTGGGATTCTTCATTATTAGCTTATGTGGATCTCTGTTTAGTGCTTTCAGAGTAGGCTGCAAAATGGTAGAGGACACAAACAACATTACAGAAATATGAAGTTTCAGCTGCAGTGCAATGAATGTATTATTACTGCTGTGAGTGTTTCATTGTAGAAGAAGTGTGTTAAATAAAGACATCTACTAAGCATGTGTTTATTCACTGAGATTATTTTGCTTGTGGTAAAGAACAAGGAAATGCTGCTGAAGTTTTGGGGGCTTAAGGAAGGAATGAGAAGATTGTCCCCTCGAGGTGCAGAAAACTTACAGTGTTCTTAAGGCATAAAAAAAAACCCCAAGCCCCAGAACACCCAAGAGAAATTGTAGTGTTAGTGCATTTTCTTTTGTTAGGAGTTACTCAGCATACCTGACCAAAATACATTTGTTTTCTGAAACCTGCTGACATAAGTACTCTTGTATTTTTATGAGTATATACAGTGTATATTTTTGTATTTCAGGTAGAAGACAGCTTGGAACTCTCTTTCCAGGGAGAAGATGGTGTGAAACTTGATATTTTTTTCTTCTATGAAGAGCATGACCACATATGGAATGGAGGAACACAGGCCAAATCGGGCAAGAAATTTAAGTATGAACTGGATTTGTACCTCTAGTAGGAAAGAAATTGAACAAGTTCGTGTTAAGTGTTGGTATTTTGTGTACTGTTGCTTGGCAAAGTCTGTGCATCCTGTGGGAAAGGCAGTTATCAGAGGATAGTTACCATGAGACCAGAGAATTAGAAAGAGAACAATGCTGTGCTTTACTAGAGAGATGCTGGGCTTGTCATATGTCAGTTCTGTCATGAAATTGTCAAGCAAGTCTGTCATGCTTTTGTATTGAAAGCAATGCTGGTATGTATCAAGCAGATTTTTTTCTGGACTATGGCAACCTTTGGCTTAAATAAAGAGATAAGATGAGAAAGAAGTCTCCAAAACCGTATTTGTTGCATAAATTAAATAAGAGCAGAGCACTATTGCAGAAAGCCTCAACTGCTCTTGTGAAGTAAACCCCATAGTTTGGGATTTTGTCATAATGATGTGGAATGCTTTACTGACTTCTTTGTTGTGACAGCAACACAGATGACTTCTGCAGACCTTTTTGTTATTTGTGCTCTGAAAATGGAATTTTAAATGGAGTCCCATATTTCTTGCTTCTTACTTTCCAGTATTAAATCATCAAGGAAGTACAACAGCTTCCTACTGTTTCCTACTGAGGAAACAAATGGATTTTGATAATTAGATTTTCTTTCCATCATCCACCATAACTCAGAAAAAGACAGCTGCAGACTAGCTGAAAGCCTTGTTGACTTACATAGGATCTCATTATCTTTATATGCATTTCCTTATAATAAGCTAATGGCAACCTAGTGAGCACTGTCATCCCAATGGTGCTAATATTTGAGTCCTTGTCTTAGTTATCTTTATTCTGAAATGATAAACAAGGATTGGGATAGATGTTTTGATGACCAGAGTCAAAAGGCGCATTAAGCAATCGGAGCGGTTCTTGGAATATTCCCATAGAAAATTTGGTATGATGTGGAGTATTTTTCTTAGAATGCAGCAACAATTTCATATTATTCCAAAGCAGGCTGGGTGGCTGGCTTTTCATATATGATTTGGAAGGATTCTGTGTGGTGCATTCTGTGGAGGAAGCTGACAAAGAAATTATTTTCTTTTTCTTCATGCTTCTGTTGTGTCCAAATTGGAATAGCTGTTTCCGTGCCAATGGAGTTGATGTGCTCTTTGAAAATTCCTCTGTAGCATCAGACCTTGTGTACTTCAGCGCCCCTTCTTTTATTTTCCCTCTTTGATATGACTGGTCTAACATGTGAGAATAGAAAGTAGATGTGAACCTTTACTATGCTCCAGGTCCTGTATCCTAGGATATTACAGGTCTTTTGGAACTCCAGCTTTTATAAAACACTTTCCTTTTCTTATAGCCTAGTATATTTTTTTGTGCTAATTTTTTTTGAGGTATGCAAACATGACTTTCTAGATCAGTAAGAACTAATTTGCTTGACAGTGTGGTATAATGGGGGCTCTAATTCTGAACTGGTGTTTCTTGAATGGTTTACTGCACATAATCCATACAGAACAGGTACAAGAAATGTTTTACCATTACGAAGGCCCTGAGCCCTGGCTGCAACACCCCAATGGCAAAGAGAAAGTGAGTAGGTCAGTAAGAAGAGAAGTGGTTCTTCTTCATTGATCATGCTGAACCCCAAATCCTCTTTAACAATTTTAAAGGAATCTCACCAGCTGTTTATGTGGTATCAAAGGGCATATTGGTTTCTACTAGATCTTCACAGATAAAGATGGAAGTTTTATTTCCAAGATATTTATGTTTTTAAAAATGAAGGGTGAAGGACATTTTCTTTAGCAACTTAAATATTTGCTCAGGTGCAAATTTGCTAAGTAAAAGTATGAAGAAAGTGTTACTCATTTACTCTCTAAAAATTTTTTCACTAGTCACTTTCAGTCTGTTTCCATGTAGAGCTGATTTCTAAACCTTACAATTCTGTCTGTATGGTTTGCGTTTTCATGTACACAAACGCTTCCTCACTACTACAAGCACAAGCCCGCATGTACACCTTCATTGTCTTGGAGTTATAGACATTGAGACCTTCTTTTTGTTTACAAAATGGAGAGATTAGACAGATTCTTCAAAAAAAAAAGAGAATTTAGGAATCAAATCTATACCGTATGCTTTAATCCTTTAGATGAGTTAATTCTGAAGGTTCTTAACATAGCAGACTTTGTGTGAAGTCTTCACAGTACTTTTGTCCAAAGACTGATGAGACTGAAATTGGAAGAAAAACTGCTGAACAGTGAACATGTACAAAAGTATGTGGCCTTACCTCAACCACTTTGAATGAGCAAGCGATGAATGAATGCCAGTAGCATGAAGCATCTTTAACCAGTGAATAAATGCTTGATTTTAATAACAGTTAAATAATTATTTTCAACTAACAATTTTCAACTACTTTTTTATTTGAAATTAATTTATTTAAATTACCCATTCATTCACCTTAGAATTACAATTCAGAGTTTACTCTTTGGAAGATACCTTGTTAGTGGTTTCCTAATTGCTTTTGATTATGCATGCCCACTGCAGTTCTGATAGATGAACAATATCTTGGGTTTAAAACAGCTAAATAGCTATTTGCTTATTATAGATCCACTAATAAAAGGCCTTTACCTTGTAGCTGACATTTTATTGCTCTTCGGTTTAGTTTAGAGCTAATCAGCTGTCTCTGGACACTTCCAAAAGTGCTTGGTCACTTTTTTTCTCTTCTTCCATTTAAGGAATAAGAAGCAAGATTGTTTTATTTTATTCTCTTAGTGTTTAGGAGTAAAATTAACTTTATGCTTAGAAGAGCATATGGGGTTGATAGTTAATGCAAGGGCATGAATCTTTTAACCTTTTACACGAGGTCTCAGTGCTTATGGTTTAATTTTAACCTGTGAAAAGGAATATTAAGATCACTTTTTTTCCTGTGGAAAAACTTCACGGTTTCAGAAGTGGGAGTCCTCCTCTGTGGAAATAGTGTGTAGGATTCGGTATTTACATGTTTAACACATTTAGCACTGGCACTATGTTCCCATAGGATGTAATTCTGATCAAACTGTGAAGTTTACTTGTGAACTTCCACTGCTGCAAGCATATGTATAGGTTGGACTTGTGTTTGCCCCTCTACAGAAAGCAGCAGGTGCTGAACAATGTTGGTTTGGCAGAATAAATTGTTTTAAAAATTTGAGTGGGACGAGATATTTCAGAAAGCTGAAAGGGTGGCAGCTGTATCTTAACTGTTTGCAGCTGCTTCAAGCCTGGCACTGTGTTTCAAAATGGGTACTGAAGAAGAAGTGCGTGCTTTGTTTGTGAAGACTGAAGAAAGGTAAAAACTTGTTTTTGAAAAGGACCTGACTCATAATAAACTATTTAATGCTAGTTTTATTAAAATGTCTGCTACCAAATAATATATATATTATTCCTGACACCCATCTAAATGAGGTACCTGTTAAATCCAGTTTGTAAGTAGAAAAGTAGAAACTAGGACTATGTGATTTCATATAGGTGAAAGAGTGATATGGGAGTAAGTATCAAAGGAGTTAGAAATACTCCTTCCTAACGTCTGGCAAATATTAACTAGTTACTGTTTATAGTAACACTCCTGTCCAGTATGTAAATAGTATTTCATAGAGAGGAAGTTATGAAATAAGAAAAAAATATTATAAATGTAACTTGGCCACTTGCTGCAGTTGCTCACTTTCTCTATGAACTTGGATAGAGGTCTGCATCAGTCTTCTGCCACTGACAGTGTTCTTTTGTTTCCACACAGGTATCTGTTTCCAAAGTTTACTCTGTGTTGGACTGAATTTGTAGAACTCAAGGTACATGTGCCCTGTGAAACTCTTCAGTATGTTGAAGCCAACTATGGCCCAGATTGGAAGGTTCCTGTGAAGACATGGGACTGGAAAAGCTCACCATCCAACGTGCAGTACAATGGTGTCTGGCCTGTCGATGAATGGGATGATGTGATTCAGATCTATTGACCACCTGACTTCTAGTTGAGCATGCCTGCTACCCTTGAAACTATCATGTCAGTTTGTATTTTCTTAGTTCCCAAAAGGCATCAAGATTCATTCTTTTTGTGACTTCTCATCTGTTTCCTAAGGAGACATGTTCTTTTTTTTGGCGTAACAGTTTGGGTTTTTTCACCTTCATCCCACATCTTCCGCATAGTTAAAGGAAAGTATTAAAGGCAACTGAAGAGAAAGGGAGCTGAAAGAAAAGCTGCACAAAGGTAATACTGAAGAAATGTTGCAGTAAGCTTGTGGGCATTTGACTACGTAAAGGTGAACAGTGGCCAGGTGCTTTAAACTTCCCTGGGATCATCAAAACCTTGGAACTGATCACTTCTCAAATTCAAGATCGGGATAGGATAGAAAAGTGCCAGAGTAGTTCCTCTTCTTTCAGAGAGGAGCCTGTGAAAAGACTCAACTTTTAAACATAGTGAGTTACCGGTAACTCAAATGTACTTGATTTGAGACTCGTACATCCTAATGACATGCAGCAGGTTGGTCTTGTGATTTGGAAAGTTTCTGTCACACAGAACCTGTTCACCCAAGTGCTTTACATGTAGGAGGTATTCAATGACAGTGTAATACTAAATGAATGGACAGAGTAACTATCTGCGTTGGACATCTGCCAGCAACAGCTGAATTTTTTTGCTAACTAACCACTACATGGAGTTATGACTGGGAATGTTACCTACTTTTTCTTTTCCTTTCTTTTTTTTTTTTTTAAGAATATGAAGGTGTATGCCTTAGGGATGTCGTTCCCATGAAGAGGTTAACATTCTGCTTTTGATTTCCCCAACTCGTGTGCTCTCCATGTATTGAGCAGATTTTAGAAAATTGTAGCTATCTCTGCTTTTTCACAAGTAGAAATTCTACTTATGTTTGTTTTCTGTTTAACATGGGCCCACAGAAAAGAGGTACCAGATAGTTGCAGTTCTCTTCATTAAGACTAATTAGAAGTGTGTATGAATACCAACCATTCAATCAAATTTGCAGCAGCATAAATGCAAGTGAAGTGTTAGTGTACCATAAAATTTTGGATGGGAAAAGAATAAAAGCCTGGATGGTCTTGTGCTTTTGGTCAATGAAGTAAGCCTCTTCAGTATTGTGGAGAGGGATAATAGCTTTCTGATGAGTGTGTGTGAATTTGCTCCCGTGTTGCTGTGCAGGGAAGGCAAGGGCACTAGCAGTATTAGTAGGTTACAACTATAGTGAACTGTAGAGACTAGCAGTACTTGTGAACCAGGGCCAAGGTAATGAATGAACCTTATGTTACTTGTAACAAACCTGTATCTGTTCCATTGCTAAAGCAAAAAGACTTTTACACCTTTCACTGGCTAGAATTAGGTTGAGTCTATGGTTTGTGTTCTGGTGGTTTGGAGTTTTCAGCCTTGTATTCAGATGTATACAGTTTTGGAGAGATGAAATAGCTACTGCTGTGTGGTGGTTTTACTCTGTGTCATTCCTACTGTGTTTCAAGTGCAGTCTGGGGATTTTTTCTCCCGGAGTGTACTGCAAATTTTTTTCCTGCCTATGCTATTTGGTTCCAGCAGTCTCCTGCCACTGAAGTAAATTATTCAGCTTCTGGCAACAGCTTGTCATGATGGCTCTTCAACTGGTGTGATAACTTAGTTAGCTTTGCCTAATTAAGGAAAAGAGATGTAAAATCTATTAATGCTATTTACTCAGTGAAGTAAACATTACATCATAAAGGATAATTACTCAAGTAAAATTTTTGTATGTTTTCCCATAAAATGAAAGAAGCCAATGTCCTTATGGTTTTCATGTTCAGAGCTCCACTGTTGTGGAGATCTTTGTTTAACATACAATAATCCTGTGCATTTTTCAAATGTGATAGATGTTTGAGAGTGAAAGAAAAGATACTGTCAGAAAATTAATATCCTGTCAAATTTTTTACTTTTATGTGTAGATGGAAGGACTAATGGAAAAATGCATGTCCCTGCCTGAAAGTGAGGATGTCGTAAAGAGTTGATTATACCTGGAAGTTGTTCTTCAGGTTAAAATATTTTCTCTTCAGAAAATACAAATGTATAAATAATACTTAATAAAAGGACAACAGCTCAAGATGTTGTTTCATCCTTTATTTTGTCATCTTGGGCAGCATTTAACACACTTCTCTGCAGTTACCATGACATAATGCACAGAGAAAAGTTTTGAACTGTTTCTTACACTGCTTATTGACCGTCTGCCTTGAGGTTTGTTTGTTGTTTTTTTTTAATAGATACTTGGACACAACTAAGATACTTGGAATAAAGCAGGTGCCTGTAGGTATAAAGAGGATCCTACAGTTCCACAAATAGAATTTCTGCATGTTTCCTGGCATGCTTTATGCAATGCCCTTACTGCAGGTTTTCTCTTTGTAGGATTCTGTTCCAAGGAGGAATGTAAACACTGTAGAACTGTTGCTCTTTGAAAGCACAGTGTGAGTCTGAAGCCTTACCACTGCCCCAGAAACACACAGATTTAGTAATTTTTTTCCTGTTAGGTTCTCTCAAACTGCTTCACCGAAAATGGATGCTTAATTTTAGTTCTATGTTACTTCCTGAACTTACTGACTGCCTTCTCTTTGGAAGTGCTCTGGAAAGCAAGGCAACTTACAAATTCTCTTAATGGCACATGTTTAATGTCTAAAGCAACAACATGTGAAGCACTTGGACTTTCATGTAGCAAAAAAAGCACATTACATTATGGTACAGATATGAGAACCTACTCAAGGAATACTCATGATATGGTAAGAGGGTAGCAAGATGGTCAAAGCTCCAGAATAACTGCAAGGAAAGATTGAAGAAATAGGGTTGCCTGGAGGGGAGGCACCATAAAAACAATGTTCAAAAGCCATAGAAGTTGGTTACAAAAAGGAAGGGATGTATGTGCTCCCTTGCCATGAGAGGAAGACAAAATGTGATTGCCTGCATATATATTTTACACGTGGAAACATGTAAAGCCTTTGACTGTGGGGTCTCTGAGAATACATCAGACAAATATCAGCCAAGGCTGACTGTAGTTAGGATTTGACTGTAGTTAATCTTGCCATCCAGCTGGAGGGAAGTCCTATATTCCACAATTCTGTATCAGTTTTCAATAATTTTCTGCTTTTACAAAACAGAAATTGGAATCATAATTTGGGTATGAGTTTTAGAAAGTTTATTATTTCTAGAATCAGCTCATACTGCATGTGATGGTGAATCACCACCGCACTGTAGAAATTAGAGGAAATGACAGCATCTTGAACACCTGAAAAACACTCCAGTACAAGTCTTTCAAAGGGTATGTCTGAGCAAAACTGAGGTTGTAGAACAATCTTGAAGTTCCTGTACAGAACAGGTGATTGTTGGCTGTTTAGCGCAGTGAGTGTCTTGAGAGAGACACCAGTGTCCATGGTCTGTCTCTGAGATACCTTCTAAAAAGCTGGTGTATGTTCCACCCCTACTCTTAAAATCATAAATGGAAGACAGACAAAACTGTGGTGATAGGAGAGAGTCCTGAAAATACAGCTGAGCACTGCTCCAGTCCATGATGATGTTATTTAGTCAGTGCACAGATCCCATGCCTGCCCAGGTCGTCCCTCAGGTGCTGTAACAGGTTTTCCTCATCCAGACTAAAGAGGAGCAGGAGGGACTGGACGTGCCTCTGTGGTGCTTCTGCTGCTGCTTCCAGGGCATCCTTGAAGATCGGTTCCAGCTCCTGTAGCAACTGGGACATTACAGGCTGGAGCAGATCTGGCTGCTCTCAGAAGAAGATTCCTCAGATGTGGGGACAGAGGCTGCCCACAGGGGCCCTGGGCACCAATGCTGCAGCTGAGGGCTGGGATGCTGCAGGGTGGTGGGGATTTTGGGCAGCTGGGTGTCCAGGAACTCCTTCTGCCAGGCGGATGATGACTGATGGGACTGAAGGTGGTGGGATGACACTCTCCTTGAATTCATTGTCCCCCTGAAACCCAAGGGCAATGCACCAAGCTCACTCTACACAGGAGAAGTGATTTGGGTGCTGCCACAGGGAGGCTGTGCCAGGCAGCACAGGTTATCAGGAGAGCACAGCCCTGGGATGTGGGTGCAGGGGGTGCAGTGGGGAGGAAGCCAGGCACAGGTCATGGGTGGTGGGCCACAAGCTGGCCTTGGAGACCTCCTGGCTGGGCCTTTCTGATGGACTAGTGGGCCAGTACGTGGCAAGTCCAGACTGCTTCTCTTTGGCCTGGGTGAGGAAACCAGCCCCACTAAATCCAGGCTTCAGGAGCTGCCAAAAGGAGGTCCAGGTCATCAGATGGGGCACACAATGGCCCACAAGTCCATTCAAAGATTCAGTAGCCTAGATCTGTTGAAGACAATAAGTGGAGGAAAATCACAGAAAGGGTCTTGGTGTTACTACCAAGGCCTTTGGCACTGCTGTCCCCACCATGTTTTTTCCCCCTTTTCTGGTACTGCACCCTTAGTTTCTGCACATCTCCGCTGGGCCCTAGAGGATCGGTGTGGTGGCAGAGGGGGTGCAGCAATGCAACTTCTGGTTTGGAGGAGTGGGATGGTAACGCTGATGGGTCCTTCTGCACATGCCAGGTACTGTTTTGTTGTTTCCCTCAAAGGCAAGTGCTGCCAATTTCCAGGCCTGCCTCTCTGCAGCTGGTCCCAGGGCAGATGTTTGCAGCTGGGGCATCTCAGGCCCAGCCCATGACCCACTGCCCATCACCACAGGCCTAGCCTCCTCTCCACCACACCCTCTGCACCCATGTCCCAGAACTCTGCTCTCCTGACAACCTATGCTGCCCGGTACAGCATCCCTGTGGCAGCACCCAAATTGCTTCTGCTGCTTGGAGTCATGGCTTGGTGTTGCTTTCTGTATCACTCTTCTTTGCACCCTGCCAGCACTTTCACAAGGGTGACACATGCCCATAGTTGCCTGGGAAAAGGGAATGGAGAGGTGAGGAAAGTGGAGGAAAACTGAATATTCTCACAAGTTGGCATCCTTGGTCCAGTCCTCTTCAACATCTTCATCAATGGCTTGTACTCAGGATATGAGGGAATTCTAAGCAAGTTTGTGGATGACACAAAATTGGGAAGAGCTTTTGACTCCCTTAAGGCCACGCAGGCTCTGCAGAGAGACCCTGACGGATTGAAGAGATGTACAATTACCAACAACATGAAGCTTAACAAGGGCAAGTACCAAATTTTGCACCTAGGACAGGGCAACCCTGGTGGCAAGGACAAAGTGGGGAATGAGTGGCTGGAAAGCAGCAGGGTGAAGGGACCTGGGGGCCCTGGCTGATGGCAAACTGAACACGAGCCAGCAGTGTCCCCTGGCAGGAGGGACAACTGTGTCCTGGGGTGCATCAAGCACAACATTGCCAGCTGGTCAAGGGAGGTGACTGTCCGACACTGCTCTGCACTGGTATGGCCTCACCTCGAGTACTGTGTGCAGTTTTGTGCATGACAATATAAAAAGTAATCAAACAATTGAAGACTTTCAAGAAAGAGCCATGAGGATGGTAGAGGGTCTGAAAGGGATGATTTATGAGGAACAGCTGAGGTCACTTGGATTGTTCAGCCTGGAGAAAAGGAGGCTGAGGGGAGACCTCACTGCAGTCTGTGGCTTCCTCACGGAGGGAAGAGATGGAGCTGGTACTGATTTCTTCACTCCTGTGACCAAAGACAGGATTTGCGGAAATGGAAGGAAGCTGAATACAGGGAGGTTTAGGTTAGATATCAGGAGAAGGTTTTTCACCCACACAGTGGTTTAGCACTGGGACAAGCTCCCCAGGGAAGTGGTCACAGTACCAAGACTGCCTGCATTCAAGAAGTGTTTGGATGATGCTTTCAGGAACATGGTGTAATTCTGGGGGTGCCATACACGGGGGCACGAGTAGGATTTGATGATCCTGATGGATCTCTTCCAACCTGATATATTCTATTACTCTGTGAAAGGAAGCATTTTCCTTGGTGCATGCTTTCTCAGCCCCAGGGTCTGACTTTTGCAGCAGTGTAATGTAGCCTCTACTCTACAGCCGAAGTACATCATCTCACACCTCAGTTAGAAGGGACAGGTACACTTCTGTGATTCATAGTCCTAGCACAGATAGGGAAAAGGATGTCACAGATAGGGCTTCTGTTTGGGAGTCAGAGTTGACTTTGCAGTGTTCTTGGCTGTTGGTGCTTTGCTATGTGAGCCTAATAAAGACAAGTACCATACCTGGGAACACAAGAACACCATGAGTGAAGAAACTTTGGCTCCATCTCCAGCAGAGACCTTGGCATGTCCTGCCTGTACCTGCCTGTGATGACTTTCTTACATTGCTGGTACCTTTAACACCCTACAGCTGCTTGCTCTATCAGCTTCTCTGGGCTAATGATGCCTCTGCATCACATTCATTGTTTGTTAAAACAAAACTACCAAAACTGCTGAGATCTAACTGTTGCTAAGGGACAACATGCTGAGAAATGTATGCACTATGCATGTTAGGGGCCAATTTTTTATTTGTGAGGAAAGTGGAAAACATGAAGTAGAGGGAAACAGGTACAAACTTCTCATTCCTGATCTCATCCTTTGTGGATATGAAGAAGGAAGGCTGATGATACCAGCCCAACTACTCTGGTTTACACCAGAAGAGGCAAATCCAAACCACCCACTAGGTGGGCTTTGCTGCCCCCTCAGGATCCACAGTGGGGATCAGGACCATGGTTCTAACAGTGACCATTCACAGCTGGGAGGCTTCAAGCTATTCTTCCTTGTCTTCCCCAGCCCTCCTCCACTGGTTCTTGTCCCCAGTCTGTGCTCCATCCCAGAGACCTGAGGCACAAGCAGGGAGCTTTATTTATAGGAGGAAAAAAATGTCAGTGGGGCAGGCAGAGGGATGTGAGTGGAAATGAGTTGTGCTGATAAGCCTTCTGACTGTATTTTGTTTTACTGAGGTTCTTAACAAATAATCTTTATGCAATGCAAACCTGGCTTATCAGGCTAATGCAGATTGTCTGAAATCCTTATCTCCACAGGTCAGTTAGCTGGAGTGATCCTCTTTTCACAATGAATAGAGAATGAAGAGCTGCACACAAGCCTACGCCTCCCTGCTTCCAGTCCTTGCCATTTACTGGCAGTGAACCGAAAGGCTCTGATTTCCAAACTCATAAATAACACAGGGCTTAAGAGCTGAGCTGTCCTGTGTTTTGAAACAGTTGTTCAGCTGTGCAGGGAGCCTGAGTCAGCCAGGAGAGGTACAGGGGAAAGGATGGAAAGGGGAAAAAAAGGAAGAAATCCCTGATTTGTTGCACCTTTCTGAGAAGAATAGCTTATGTTTAAGCTTTTAATACTAGAGGTAGAGAGTGCTCCTCACAAGCACAGATGCATCCCTTCCTAATAATTGTTGTCAGCAGACCTGGCCCCTGACATTTGTTTCCTTTGCATGATTTTTGCTCCATAGATTTGTCTACTGTGTACTGGGGAGAATCTGCAGCTATTTTCAGGTTGAAGATTTATGGTAAGAAAAGTCCCTACTGCTCAGTAGTAGGTTTTTTCTTCATTCTATTCATGTTGTATATGTACATTCTGTATCTCCTGTGGATGAAGGTGGTGTACGTTGAGAATGGATGGCATAAATATAGCTCTGCTGAATTTTCTGGGGACACAAGCATGGAAAAAAGTAGTAGCAGGCGTGAAGAATTTATCATTGTTCTGGTTGCTTAACTTTGGGAAATATACATGAAAGTCCATCTCTGAAAGCAAACAATGGATCAAACAGGTGCTGCTGTTGTCTCTGTGACTTGTGATGTTCTCACTTCCTGGGACAATATGAGGTGCCAGGTGATCTGCACTAGGTCCTAGCCTTTTAATTCCAAAGTACAAATCAAATCTGTACTAAAGAAACAAAGCTTGGTGAACAAGGGCTCTGATCCACCAACATGTGTTTATTCCCTTGTATCTTTTTTGCCTCTTTCCCTTTGGAATGTTTTTCTGTTCAGAAGACAAGCCTCTAGATTCATCACTCAGTGCAAGGGGAACCCACAAAGCTACAGCTGTACAGAGGAATAAGGCTCTGTAGAAAACAGGTATCCTGCAGTGTGTGGCACAGAGAAATACTGGTAGAAAGGCTGAAAATTCCTCATTCCTCTTGGCCTCTGGGCAGATGCCAGTATAAAGGATTAGTTTAGCAACAGAGATTCATTTCCTCAAGGCTGGAAAGTTTTTGTACCTCTGGATGCAGTTTATCTCTTTGTATTTATACTAGTTAACTGCTATTTCCAGGAATATGAATCACACCAAAGCATGGAAATATGCTGGTAGTACCTCTGCCTTGGAGCATGGACATACTGTTACCATATGGAACACCAGGCACCTTGCATAACATGCTACATCTCACAGGTGCAATTGATGTCCAGCTTTGCACCTTATGCAAGCCAAATCACATCAGCCAGAAGCTGGAAGGAGTTACTGTTTCCAGTCAGCACTACGGTTAGAGCTCTGGTCTCTGTGCAATGTGTCCTGAACAGGCAGCTCTCTGTGCTGCAGCTCCTCACAAAAAAACCACACTCAGTGGAGAAGACTCCACGTGTTGCCAGCCCATACCAAACTTCATCAAATGGCTGCTTCCCAAAAGCACAAGCTTTTGTTCTTGTGCTTTCCCCCCCAAAGCCAGAAGTGGTTTCTCTTTCTTGCTTCAGAGGAGGAAAAATTGGACAAAGAGGCAGGATGACTTCATGATATTCTGGAATCTCCCTATTTAACTAGACTACCATGTAGCATTATTAATTCATACTGCTGCTGGTAGGAATAAGAAATACACATTGCACTGCAAATATGTCTACATAGTATCTGTGGATGGCAGCTGTCATGACGGTCTTCAGAGATTCCCAGACAAACAGAGCAGGCATGACTGACACCAGCACCCCCACACCTAGCTGTGAGGATGGAGGTGCTCTTGGAAACAAAGGCTCATAGTTAGTCTTAGGTGACTATATTGCAGCATTTCTACTGGATGATGTTTGTGTTGCAGACCTGGTTCTGGTGAAAACTGGCTGAACTTTTCTTGTCTTGCCAGGGCCTGAACTTCATCCATCACCCCATCTTCTTCAGGGAGAATTTGACTCAGCCCCAGCTGATGTCCTTATATGCTGCTAAATTTTGTATTTTGTCCAAGGAGCTATGGTGTTCATCTTCTCTTCAGGTTTTTTTGGAGCTTTTTTTTGTTCTGTTGTGTTTTTTGTCTTGTGTTCTGTTGTGCCTGCCTGTTGAGTTCTACAGGAGAGTTAGCTGTTCTCCTGTATGGAAGGTCTTGGACTGTGCTCGTGGGTGATCTTTTTTGCAAGCTTATTCATCCTCTCCTGAGCTTACAGCTGTTTTTGTCTGGTGGTTCCTGCTGCCTTTCGTGCTGTTGCCAGATCAGTTAAGTCTGTAGATAGTTGGACCATGTTGCAGCTCATAGGCAACTAAAAGCTAATTTGTTGGGTGTGATGATTCGAAAACCATGAACATTCTCATACCCATGTCACTGAATTGTTCCTGGGGTGGGGGGAGAGGTGGACTAAAATCTGAGAAGCTCTCTGGTGGTGCTCGGGCAAGGGTTGAGTCTGGTTTGCTTCCAGGAAAGTGGGGTGTACTGGTGAGCACAGGGAAAATTGCGCTTTTTGATTCTTGCATGTGTAGGACCATTCTAAACATCTCCTTTCTGTGAAGGGTCTGGATGGACCCCACTGAACTAGGGAAGGCAGGAGGAGCCACACAAGCTGGCCCTTTTCAGTGGTGATGGCTGCTCCTGATAATGCCAACTGGCTCAGCATTCATTTTAACTTCCTGAAGACTAATGCAGACAGATCAATTAGGGTCTGCACACAAGAAGCTGCAGCTCCTCAACCCTTCCCCAGATAATAATAAAAATATGCCCTTGCTTTTCTCCTTCCTTGAAGTCCCCAGGAGAGAATTAGCTGGTGCTGCAGGTGCAGCCATCCTGCAGGGTGGTGAGAGCAATGAATAGTAAGGCTTTTAGCTCAAGCACACTAAGGCTGTTCAGCAGCCATTGGATAATCCTCTGTTAATCAGATTATGTAAATTACTACTTCAGCACCCCTATACCATCTCTTGTTTGCCTGCTCTCCAAGCTGGAAATAAAAGGCACTCTAAAAAGAAACATTTAAACTGCAAAAAGGCAGCACTGCTGAAAGGGAGGGGACAGAGGGTGTCGAGAGGAAAAGCGGAGGAGCAAGGCTTTGTTTCTGCACAGCTGGGTGTTCCTGCCTGGCAAAGGAGACACCAGCAAATCAGCAGTTAGGAATGGGTGCAGCCTGTGTATTGATAGTGTCTCCATACCTGGCTTTGCCCTGGGATGTTACTTTTGATGCACTGAAGAAGCATCACTGGCCTCCTTGAAGCAAGGTTATATCCTGCACTCCCTTTTGTGTTCACAATGTGTTATGAGTGCATTCATTCATAGTGTGATGCACAGCATCCCAAGCAAGGTTTGGGTGAGAAGTGCTGTCAGCAGTCTGGACTTAGTCACTGAGCACAGCAACCAAAATGAAAGAAGGGATAAATTTTCAAAAATGGGCATTGAAGCTGTGTCTGCCTAGACATGTAGATGCTGTATCACCCAGAACCAGCACTTGGGCTTTAGTGCATTCATGGTAATCACATCCTCTGGCTCTGGGCTTCAAATAGGAGTATGTCTTCTTGAAACACTTACCGGAAGACCAGGCAAGGACAACAGCATCTCACTCTAGTTTCACCAGTGCTCAAAATGTAGTTTATGACGCTCACTTTGGCTTTGAGGATTAACATTTTCACCCAGGTACAAGTTGTGTTATTTTTTTTACATATGGCAGTAGAAAGCTGAGGTAGGGAAGCAAGGTCAGTTACAACTAAAACAGAGGAGCTTAGAGATTATTTATTCTTTGTGCATCTGCTGAAAACCATCCAGAAAGACCTACGTTTGCCATGTAATGCTACTGGCTGAAAGAAATTCCTTTTGTTTCTCACAGTGATGAGGCTGCGTCTCTCATGGCAAATGATACGAACTGGAGAAGAGGTTTTCCACCCCAAACAGGGTGTTGCACTGGGCTTTTGGTACCCTCAGATGAACAGGAGAATTAGTTCCCCTGTCCTTCTCTCCACTGTTGATCATATATACTGATACTTATATCTTGTTCACAGTGGGTAGACAAAGCTGTCTAGACTGCTACTCAAGGGCTATTGAAAATTGAAAATATTGCACATATAGAGTTCAGAACCTGCTTGTTTGATGGCTCAAGCTAAACATAGGCCATGTCTTGGTTTCACAGGCTCATATGACAAAGCTGGGGTGAAAGCATGCTAATGTGTATATGGAGGACTTCACTGGTGTTAATGGATCTTCTTCCCAGTGCTGTGAAGTGAGAGGCTGGGATGCCAGCTCTGCAGGATCAATTGCCATAGCCAGGTGGGTAGTGGACACTCTGGTCCAAACTTATAGGAGCCTCTGGCTGACCTTGAAAAATAATTTTGAAACTGCATATATGCAGGTGGCACAGTTCTCAGATTGAATTGGTCTAGAATTTGTTTTCCTTCCTCCAGCTTTTGTAGAGCCAGTGGAAAGTAAAGAAACATATAGCACAGTCACATGATGGAAAACAGGTGAATTGAAAGGGTAAAGAAATGATTCCTCCGTGCTGTGGGTCAGCGCTACTCTATAGTAATCAATGAAAGTACATCAGTTTACACCAGCTAAGCATCTGAAATACAGAGATATAGTTTTAGAAAATGGAAGGAAAACATTTGAAAATTAAATCTGAAATTAACTTTACCATCTCTTCATCATCAACACAGCAACAAGGGCATACATTCATAATAGAAAAAAATAGGATGGCAAATACTTAAAACGAACTGTGTGATCATCATGACCCCTGAGAGGCTGGGTTTCTTGGAATTCCCCTTTGTACAAATATCATGGTTTAACACTGGGATGGCAATTAACCAAATGACAGATGCTCTCTCTTAACCCTCCTCCCCTCCTTGGTAAAGAAAGGAGAGAGAATAAGGGAGACAGAGACTTACAAGTTGGAAAATAAACTACACAGCTTTAATGAAACAGTAATGATAAAAAGGAAAAAAAATAATAAATACATACCAATATACAGAAAAATAATACCACATTCCTCCCTCTTTTCCCCCAATAACTCTGGCTGCAGGGCAGCCCTGGGAAAGTCCAGGCTGGACTCCTGCAGTCGGCAGAAGTCAGGAGTTGGAGGCAGTTTCCAGTGAAGGCTTAGAGAAACATCAGGTTTTCTGTCTCTTTCCTCTGTGGTTAAATGTTTTCTTCAAGGCTATCAGCAAGATTCATCATCAAAAAAGAGAAGATTTTTGGCTTCTGGAATTAAGCCAAAAACTGTGGCCAGAATTCAAAGCACCCCCTGATGTGAGAGTTTTGTTAAGACTAATAACAGATTCAAAACATTACAAAAAGCTCCAGATAATAAATGTTTCAGTACATTTCGGCAGTTTGCATGCAGCTGCTGTTCTGAACCTCAAGCAGCCTCTTCCAGCTCTCTATATTCAAAATCTATTGATCTGAATTTTGATTTTAAAGGGCAGGAACATAGATGTGTATGATTGCTTCTTCTTGCTTCCATCTTTAGAGTGTAAACTCACAGCAATAACGTGTCTGTGTGTTTGCAGCCTCTTGCTGTCCTTTTTCTGTTGATCGCTTTCTGTGTTCTGCTTTTGTCAGACTGAAAGGGTTCACCACACAAAGGGGCAAAACCAATTTGAACCCAGGCCCATTTTATGAAATCTCTGCAGGACTCTATCTGATTTCCTGATCACATGCAGTAGGAGTTTTGCTGGAGACAGACAGGTTTTGAGGTCTGTCCAGAGTGAAAGAAATGCATTTTGTTTTTCATCCGACCATCAATTTATCTTAAATTGAGTTCTGTTGGCCCTGGAAGCTGTGCATCCACAGGATAAAGCCTTATGTTCCTGCTTGCATACTGACCAGTTTTATATGAAAGGAAGGGGTTTTTCTTCCTTTTAGGAAGAGGAATAACAAGGGTTATTCTGTAGGATATTTCAGGGTCCAGAATTTAAATGCTGGCATTCTGAATTCCAAAAAGTGACACAAGAAACCCAGTTTTGAGGAAGTTCACACTTTACAACCACTCATGCTCTTGACTTCAAGGCGGCATCTCTCCCATCCTCTGCTTTGCTGAGCAGCCCATGTAAATACTGTTGCACAAATGACTGGCAACACAGGTAGTCTGTTGCTTTATCTATGTCTAAGTGTTACCCGTGTCTGTGGTGCTGGGGCAAAGCTGACAAACGGAAGTGCAGCTCCTCAGAAAGTGAGTACGGTAAATGTGAGGCCAGCACTGCCTCTGGTGGGAGGACATGCTGGGCATGATAGCATACACAGGGAAAGACAGTGTTCTCTGAATGGGGTCAGTACCCTGTCTCTTTTTCAGCTTCAGTTCTGACCCATCAGAGGACTCAGACTACAGTTTCTTTTCTCTCCCTGCTTTTATTTCATCAAATTTTCCAAAGAAAGCCTATCTGCTAGGAAGAATGCCTGGCAGAGTGGTTCTGCATTTCAGCCAAGGGCCTACCAGCACTGCTACAAAAAGTAGCCACGACAGCTGTTTGTTCCCAGTTAGGGGTGGCTGCTTAAAAAGAGACCTGTTGCAAGCAAAGAATTGTCCCAGACTCCAAAAAAGCTGTCAAGATGGAACTCAGCAAAAATTTTTGTAAGGAAGAGCATGCCCAGAGTGCAATAATATTTTTATAGTGCTTTTTCTGGCCATGTTATGAAAGCCTTAGGCAGTGATGTATCCAAGCATTTAGGGATAGGAGCTTCGGTTCCCTCTCTTTTCTGGGCTGGCATGCCCCTTTCTCTATCCTTTGGGTGCTGGCTGGAGCATCTCAGGGCAGATTGTAGGTAAATAATGTGTTGGAGGAACTAAAAGAGAGGAGTGACACTCTGCAACTTTCCAATGTAAATTACATGGAAATTAGGCTTTTGTGAGGCCAAGGGCCCCTCCAGAACAGGGCCTTTAGTTAACATAACACTTGTGCTAAATGAAGCATTTGACACAGCTTTCAGGCTGTAGTGCCGCTCTTAATTTACAGTGTGAAAGGGCTGAATCTCCAGTAGAGCTCAGCAGGGAGACTTGCCCTGGCTGGGACCTGGGGCACAGTTCTCTCTGGAGAACAACCACATCATTCCACTGCTGGGTTGTTAATACTTATGGGGGCATTCCTGTTTACTGAAACAATTTTGCGGTGATTTCCAGAACCGAGTAGGTGAGCCTCAATGAGCCATCTTGCTGTCTTGGGTGAGGTGGGCTGGGCAAGAGCCACACTTTCTTGGGGCTTGGCAGAGGAAAATGGGATAAATGCTGCCTTATCCTGGATGCAGGTGTTTTCCTGCTCACGACTGCAGTTGGGTGATTAGCTGTGACTCCTCCTTTCCCAACCCTTGTTATCCTTTAGTACTCTGTTGCTCTCAGCATGGAAGTAGTACCTTGCTCTTTTTCTCCCCATTTATTCCTACCTCCATTCAAAACAAATTCCCAGCACCTAGTGAAGAAGTGAAGACAGGAGCAGACAAGTTCATATGGATCCCAAAGGCCTAGCCTGTTTGTGACAAGGCCTAAGCTTGTGCCTGTGGAATTTTGTGACTATTTCCTATGAAAAGAGTTGCTCCCTGGGGAGGGGTAAGGCTAGATGGTCTGGATTCTGTCATGGGCAAAGAGGCATGTGCTTCAGTGATGGAGATAGTGTTTTTTTTTTTTTTTTTTTTTTTTTTAGTTAGGTGTGAGCTTGCTTGAAATAAGTCTCTGTTTCACGGACCCTGTGTCCATGAGGTATGAAACAGAGGTATGAAACTGGCTCATGTTTGCTGCAAAAGCATGAATTTAACCTACCCTTAGTGTGCTATATGGGTCCCTAAGAGAAGGCCAAGCTGTTAGAGATGGGAATTCACACCTGCATCCTCCTGTTGTCACACAGACTCAGGCAGAGAGCCAACACAGGGCTTGGGGCAGCTCTGAGACTACAGCAGCTGCAGAAAGTGCTTGCAACGACTGTCTAAGTGAAAGATAGCTTTCCCCAGAAAGTTTAGTGCGGGGCCAATTTGCCTGTACATAGTCACCTCCTACAACTTCACTGCATTTACTGTCAAGAGCAGAGATAGTCTCTCCTGTTTAATACAATAAATGCACCAGCCTATTCCTCGGCACTGCCTCATGCTAAATCTGGCTTTTGAATGAGTGCTGCATCTCTGGCTCTGGTAACATTTACAAACTCAGAACTGAATAAATTAAAACAAAAACAGAACAAACAAAACAAAAACTCAAAAAACAACCCTAAAACAGAAGGGGGAAAAAAAAAAGAGAAACTAGAAAAAAAGAGACCTAGCCAGAGTCACTCTTAGGTTTGTAAGCACAGTCTCAGCTACTGCACCATACCAGCCCCAGAAAAGGGCAGAGGGTGATCAGTAAGAAGAGAAAAGGCCAGATAGAGAGAATCTCCTGGGAGATGCAAAACAAGCTCCCTGGATTGCTAGGACTAGTGGTGACACGCGCCAGACAAAGGACCTGCTACTCTATAAATGAGGAATCCAGGAGCGGCGCTAGGATGAATCCAGCACGAATAAGCTCAGCTACCAGGCACTGCAAGAGCAGTAGGGAAAGAATAATAAGAAGAACCCGATTTTGCACCTCTTTACTCACTGACCAGGTTTCAAGAGCCACAGGCACCTGTGACCAGAAAAGTAAGTGATAACATCATCTTATGTTTACAGTATTGTCTTTCCTCTTTGGGGTTTATCTTGCAGCTTTCTTGGGAATGCCAGCTTCCTCTTGGAGCACTGAATATACTCACAAGAAGAAAAATCTGCAATAGCTTTTTACCATCATGGTACCTCTGGATCTTATAATAAAAAACTTAAGAATAAGGCATCTGATCTGGCAAACAGAATAGTTTCAGAAATGTCCATTTACAGGTGCTTGCCTTTAATCAAGTAAAGTAACCATGTTTTACTATTTCTGTGCCTGGACTTCTCAAATTCTTAGTACCTGCTGAGACCCAGTGAATCAGACTTCATGCCAGGAGAGATTATTTATTGGTTTTACTACTTTTAGAAAGAAATGTTGATGCTTAGTTATGGAGCAAGCTTATGTGATTTTAAAATCACTGTTTCTACACTATTTCTAGATTTTTTTTTATATCATAATTGTGTAATTACATACTAGGTGAACTCATGTATACTACTGCTAAGTATTAGAAATCAGAACTATTGAACTGGTGCAAAACAATTACACAGACCATCATAGATTGTCTGAGTTTAAAACTAAAACTTAACAGAATTGTCCAATGGGGTTTGGTTTTTAAAACAAATAATTTTCAAAAGCATGGATAATCATGCATTCATTAGACTTTACTAAATGCTTATGCACAAGACTGTGTGGAAATCTTGTGACTGTGTCAAAAGGTAAGGATGTATAGAAACAGTTTTAAATTCCAATCCTTCCATATTTAAAAATACCTCACTTATTTTACTGTTCATGTGTCTTACAGCTCATGCATATGTAGAACATACAGGCATTTGAATTTTGCTCAGTTCAATAGTTAATTTAGGAGGAAAAGATTAGCAATTTTGTTCTTTTCACTTCTGCTGGTAAATATTAATAACTCTCAGATTTGTAAAAAAAACATTTGAAACTGCCAGTCTATAACATACTTATATTTCCAGGTATAGCCTCCTGCATGAACATGTATTTTCCATAGAAAGTTAATAAATGATAAACCAAGCATTTTTCTTAGACAGCTGATTCTCTCCTTCTTGGTAATCTGTATAAGAGTATAGGATGGCATACGATTTTTAGAACCTTTTCCCACCATATGTTTCTGTATCATTTCACAAAAAATAACTAAAATAAATGCAGCTTGCTCTTATGGCCTCTTTATATTGCTTAAAGTAGTTGTGATATTAGCACCTGATCGAAGAAATTAAGTGTCCACAGAGCCAACATGCCAGCATGTTTTCAGGGCAGGTACCCATGAGAGTTTGGTCAAGGCAGGGCTGATCAGGCTTTATCAGGCATAGCCCCATGGAGGCTGCCAGCACGACATTTAGGGGCAAAAAGTGTCCAGGTCCTGTTCTTGCATCAGTTTCTGTCATACTTTTGGAAGTTAAGCCCTGCTGTGTGGTGGTTACGTTTCTCAGAGCTTATGGTGACCTTTAGTTTTATGAACAGCAGATAAAGTTATTCTTGTGGTGATATTATGGTGGTCAGTAGACTGGTTTTAGCTTGTATTTGGTAGGAAGACAGGGCACCGAATGTTGCTGTCATGATGCTCTCAAACTTCCAGTCCTGGTTTTTCTGAAAACACAGTGAGTTTTGCTATCAGCCTCAGAGTAGATGTGGATAAAATACAAACGCAAACACTCTCTGGAGGTCATATACAAACATAACACAACACAAGATCTATGCTCTTCCTGATGCAGATGTCCCTTACAGCACTGGATTTTCCTGTCTCTGCTCCTAATAACTTCTGTAACATCTTGAGTGGCTGCAGAACAGTCTTGGATGAGCTGTAAGGTGGACTTTCCTTCATATGCAGGCAAGGTAAGGAAGTTAAAGTAGCGGACAGGTTTTTGCTGTTAACATCTACCTTACTGCATCGTAGTGGCAGGTGCAGAGAAGGCATTCAGGAATGAGTGCTGTAACGAGGTACGAGCAAGTATGTGCATGGAACAGGGTTTTGTACATTGGGTCTAGAAAAATAAGTCTCTGTAGAACTCCTGAAAGGCTACCAAGCGTTTTTTCTCCTCCACCTTAACCCAGAGGCAGAGGGATGGCATCTGTATGTATTGGTGGATTTTATTCGTCAGAGACTGTTACTAAAGGAAACCCTCTGGAACTGTAGTTCAGATTTTGACACAAGCGGGTTGTACTAGAGAAGGGACTAGGAGGACAGAGAAACACTTTTCCAAAAAAGACTCTCAGATCTTCCAGAACGGAAAATAATACAAGTGCAAATTCAGTGAATAAAGGCTAAATCTCCTGGCAGTGTTCCTTTCTCAGCTTTGCAAGCTGTTATGTCCATGCCAATACACTAGGCTTCTTTTCAACAAAAGCTGCTGCAGCCCATGAGGGAGTTTACAGACAAGACATGGTATAATTCAGCTTTTCTGCAAAGAAACATAACATGAATTGATAAGGGCAGAACCACAGGGGGAGAAAACCAAACAAAAAACCCAAATACAAAACCACTCCCAGGTGCAGAGTAAACCTCTTCACCATTATTGGTTAGTTCTTAACTCCACATTTTGTGGTCTCCCAGTCCACAGTGGCAGCCCACTGCTTTACAGATCTATCTTTCTTGAAGCAGCTTTTGAGGACACAATGCCAGGGTGTCTACTTATGAATTCTGCAGGCTAGGCAGATTTCTCAGAAAACAGTACGCTTTCTCCTCCACTGAAGATCTGCATCCCCTAGGAGGGCAACCTGATTATCACACAGAATTGCAGAATTACCTTGGTTGGAAAAGACCTTCAAGATTTTTGGGTCCAACCCAGGGGCAGCACTGGGTTAAGCAAAAAATTTGCCTTTTGATATCATGCTCATATGTAAACTAGATCTCCAAATATGAAGGCTGACTTCATCTTGAGGCTTTCACACAGCTGCTTTTGAACTTTCCAGATATTTCCTTGTTATCAAGGTTCAACTAGAGTACAGTGTAGTTGTTTCTGTAAATGCTGTCCTCAGACAGGAGAGCTCCTAGAAGCAGAGATTTAATGATGTCCATTTTGTCCAAGATTTGCAGACCCTAAAAAAGGTAAATCATCCTGCCAGCACTGACTGTTTTTTAAAGTGCTTTTGCTGTTCTGACCCACTTCGTGTGGTGACACAATTGTCAGGTAACGCTCCCAATAGAGGTGTGAGGTGGTGAAAGGCGCCCTTGTTTACTCCTGAAGTAGGTCCTCTTCCCACATACTATTTGAAATAAAATGAAGTTCACTTCTAGTGTAAGAAAATACCCTGCCAGAGCTGAGGGAGGTTCTTCTCTTTCGTTACACTAACATAGGACCTACCAATGCTGAGCAAGGACACGCTGCTGTGTACTAGCAGCTTCTCTATCACATAGACTCAAAAATTCTTTCCTTTCCATAAACCTTGCAGCTGATGCAAAATAATTACAGGCAGGAGGGATACAGAGGCTCAGTGAAGAAAAAAGGAATTTGCCTGAGGCAAAGGAGAAGCAGAAATGAGGACAGAAGTTGAATTCTCTGATTGACAGCCCAGCTTTCAGCTCACTGCACTGTGCTCTCTATGTCCTTGTCCACCAGTCTACTTGCAGAATTTCAAGTGGGGGGCACTTGTAGAGGGGTAAAGAGCCTGGATACTGGAAGGCCATGATGGAGAGGGTGGGCTGAGGAAATCTGCGAGGGAAGAGCCTGTGGAGGTGTGCTGCTCCTCTTGCAAGCTCTTGCAAGGTGTGATGCATTGTTCTCTCTTTCTTCCCCTCCCAACCCAAAGCAAGCACTTGCAATTGGAGCAAATGTGCTGCAAACTGAGCATGGTTCATCTGCGAAGAATTTGAGCTTACTACTTCTAAGGGGTGAGGAAAAGTAAAAGTCACTTGTTACGGATAGGCAGTGTAATATCTTGTGACAGCCGTGCTCAATTTTGCCATCTGCATAGAGCTGTCCTATACTCCAGGGCTCACATGAAACTGAAGAGGGAAACAATGAGCTTCCTCTTTCTCCTCCAGATCACACTGATGCAGAGCAAACAAAGCATAGCAGCAAGGAGTGATAGCTGGGGAAACATACCTCCCTTTGGTAGTTCAGGCACACAAGCACCTGCCTGTTCCACCAGACATCTGTTCTTCTGTTGCCATTTACTTAAGGGCTGAAGGGAATTCACAAAATCCAGTGCAATGTGTTAAATAACCAATTTTATCACACTTTGGGTTTCCCCCGTGGAGTTACAAGTGTGACACTGCAGGTTTACTAGAAGCACTCCAATTCTTGCTGGCAGCAGGCATCTGCTGCCTGATTAAGATTTGGAGGAGTAGGTCTCCAGTGGCCAGTTTCAACACAGATTTAACTTCACCAAGGTCAAAGGTAACCTTGAGGGAGGAACTTTCTCATCCAAGATCTTTATTTAATAGCAGCCTGCTAATTATGACTGAGTGCTGGGCTCCTGGAGGGTCCCTTGCCAGCCCTCAGACATTAACATTAACACTGGCTCCAGGGCCATTTGTTGGGGAATGCCCTAGCAGAGCTGATGCTTTGTGCCCAAGCTGCTCATCTGCTGCTGCCTGAAGTGCCTTAGTGGCTTTTGCATAGAGAGGCTGTGAGAACTGCTGCTGCGGGAGAGATCTTCATCTTTTGTATTGTTCAGTCTTTTGTCTGGTGACACTTGCAGCTGCATTAACCACAGACAGTATTTTTTCCCCTTCTATTTTTATATTTTTCAAAGGGGTAAGCAGAGGTGTGGAAAGAGTTTTATTTACCTCTGTGGTGGTGTTTTGTTTTTTCTCTTTTTGGCTGTTGGAATAGAATCCCTGCTGGGCTGGAGTTATTTCTTTGCACAATTCTCTTTACATGCTGCAGATGTGGGTCTTAGCTCAGGAAACTGCGGTTCTTCTTGCTTTTGGATGTTTCTTCTTGTTCTCAGTTAAATAACATCCTCAGTGGCAACATTTTGGCCTTTGGAGTAATTCCTCCAGTCAAAATGGTGGAACCTTCCAGGTTTACATTCCTGAGACAGAATTAATCCTTTTAAATTTAAGGTGTTGTCTTCCCGGTGTTTTGGTTGGTTGGCTGGTTTTGTTCTTGTTTTGTTTTGATTTATGGTCAGCTAAATGTGGGTCTGTTCACCTGAAGTTAGGGGATGTGAACAAGAAACCGAGAGCCAAGGCTTGCACATTAATGCAATTTATCTATTGATATGTACAAATGGCTGATTTCTGCACAGATTTAAAATAGACCAGTGGGATATAAGCTGTACACAGCCACCTGAGAATGTGTATTTTATAGAGCACACAAGAGAAAGATAAATACATTGCTCAGATGTGCAACATTAGGTAAGACCTGAAGCTGCAAGGACCATCATATTGAAAACCAAGCTTGGTGAGGAGTGTTGGAGAGAAGGGGGGAGGAGGAAGGGAATCAGTCAACAGGAATGAAAAGCAGATCCCTCGGTGGTAAACTTGCTGCATTTTCATTTGAAGGTGCCGTGGCTACAGAGAACTCGAGGGGTGTGCTGGTGACAGTATGAGAAAAAAAGCTGTGCCTAAACTTCACTGTTAATGCAGGATTGGATGTTTCCAGCTCAAATTCTGACCACAACAAGAGGAAATCTGCACCAGTAAAGATGTGACAGAGAGGAATTTAAGGTGGTGAGGTGTACAGAGGTGGATCACACCTGCAATAAGGTCCCATAGAGCTTCAAAAACAAGAGGAAGTACTGGGAGAAGGGAAGTACTGTTGTTTGCTGATCTTGAATAGATGTCAGACATACAAGCACAGACTTTTGAAGTGTAAAGTGGGAGCTGGTTTCACAAAGGCATCTGTTTGCTGACAAGGCTTGTGACCACAAACTCACTATTGTCCTTTTCAAAGCAAGAGAAGAGAGACAGAGAAAGCATGGTATGAAAGAGTAGGCTGGGGTTATTTTCCCACCAAACATACCTCTAGCAGGACGAGATGACAAGTTCACAGCACCAGAGCTTGATGCTAACCTGCTTTCCTGACATGCTGTGCTGGGGACTGTAGGCAGCAGAAGAAGGAGCAGGCACTCTGTTGGTATTTGTAGCTGAGCAGTAAACAGGCACCCCACAAACCCAGACCCATGTAGCAGAATTACAGTGCCGACACTGAAAGACCTGGGAAAACACAATCCACCTGACACACTAGAAGAAGCAAGGAAGCCCAAATAACTTTCCCTACATTATAAATTCATATTCCATTCATGCTGTAGAAGAGTAACAAATTTTAAAAAGAGATGCAAGTGTCATTCATCAAGCAATGTGTTTCAATGTAAGTCTACAAAAAAATATGAAAAACCCTCAGCAACATAAAATATGATGGTTTGTTTTTTAAATTAGCTCCTCATGAAGCAAGGACATTTTGATAAGACAACTTTCTCACCCCCCCGAGGCAGAGTAGACAGCTAGGTCTGACAGTGATTTCAGATTTCTACCAAAATAGAAATGTGTTAGCACTGTAAACGCTATGCAAAAGGAGTCTGTGTGGTATGGGCACCATGAATGTAGCCATATATAGTATATAAATAGGCGCACCTATGTTAGCTCCATCTCTGACTGAGGTCTCTGAACCCAGCTCTGAAATAATTTACAAGGCTGTAATGGTGTTTACCTGGTGATTTGTAATCAGTGCTTGACTGGGACTTGAAGGAGATGGGAGGGAACTTCGTCATCAGCTGTGTACTTCTTGTCTCCCTGCCAGGGCATCCCAATTAACCTCTGAGTCTCAGTGAGATTTCTTTACTGAGCTGGACTGTTGCCACGTGCTTTGTTGAACACTGAGTGTCTTGCATGGTATGAGGCTGGTTCACATGGACACAGGATCACAGATGGGCTTTCATCTCAAAGTTTTCTTTTTCTGGGGGAAAAAAGTGCTAGCACTCCTGCTCCCCAGGATGTGCTTGCCAACAAATACTAAAAATCTGGGTTTTCACGTGCATAAGAGGGTAAGTGAAAACATTTTTCTTTTAATCTCTTGGCTCCTAAGTATTTTTTCTCTGCTCCAACTATCCGTATGCCATTGACATAGGAAGGAGCTTCAAAAACGGAGAAGTGAGTGACTTCTGCAAGGCTTTTGGAGAGAGGGGAAGACTCATTCCAGCGGTGGTGGGACGGGGGTTATGGCAACCCTAGGACCTTTTAAAGACCTTTCTGCTAAACAACATTAAAAATTACTGTTTAGCCCTTTCAAAGCACTCTTATGTACCAGGTCTGCTGTGGGTATTGAGTTCCCTCTGCTGCTCACCTCTGTGAGGCAGGGCAGAGAGTAAACATCTATGTAGACATTTTGGCTGGGATGGCTGCATGTTTTGTTGGAGCTGCACTTTCTCTCTGCAGCCTGTACTCATGCCACTAGTTGCTTAGTCTTGGCAGCTCTCAGAGGCTAGAGCAGAGGTGTGGTGGATCAGATGAAGAGTCTCTTTCATTAGCAGTGAACAATGCGGGCTGGGCAGGGAACCAGACTGTTGTTTCTCTGAAGAAGTCTCCTGAAATAACCATAGTCACATGGCTGTACAGTGCCAGGTGTCTGCTCACTTGAGGTCTATGATAGAGGTCCACCTGGCTTATGTCCAGCCATGAGTCATCAAGATTGGGCCAGTATGGTTCAGCCCAAGAAGGTGTGAACTGGGTCTGGGAAAGCATGGATGTGTTCTGTCCTTGGCTTGCTTGCCTTCCCTCCAAAAAAGTGCCTGGCTGTCCCTCATACAACCTGATGGTATGACTAAAACGTTGGCTATGGTAATTCTGCTGCAGGGGAACTCTCAGGAGTCTGGAGGTGCTGGGCTCGTAGCAGCACCAAGTGGTTGTATATGGAAATCAAACTCCATTTACTTCGTTGTGAAGTCCTTACTCAACTGGCATCTGGTTGCAACTGCAATGCTTATGATTGTGGCTAAGGATGGGAAGTTAATTTTAAGGATTAGTATGAATCTGTGCAGGACAAGCAGTACGAGGATATCTGCCACAGAGGACAAAAACTAAGAATGCCTTGCACCACCACTGTGTGCTTGCTGCTGAACCAGAGCATACAGTGCCCCCAGACCAGCAGCCTGTGTGAAAGCCAGGGGTATGTAGCATTCACTCACCATCTCCTTTCCTTTGCAACTCCTCAGGATGACAAGGAAGATCACCAACACCAGGGAGCGATGGAGGCAGCAAAATGTCAACAGTGCCTTTGCCAAGCTGCGGAAACTTATCCCCACCCACCCGCCAGACAAAAAACTGAGCAAGAATGAGACACTGAGGTTAGCCATGAGATACATCAACTTCCTTGTCAAGGTCTTGGGAGAGCCAGGCCTGCAGCAGACAGCAGTGGCAGCACATGGCAGCATTCTGGGGTTCTTCCAGCAAGCTCCATGTTTGCAAAGCATGAAGGAGCTGACTCTGATTGAAAACTGCAGTGACTCCACTCCTGACATGAGCAGCAATATAGTAGATTGTTGGTCAGAGACATCATCTCCCTAGTGGGCAATGAGACATGCAGTCTTGGTGTTAGTCTGATAGTGTCCCTCTTTTTGCAGAATCTGTGTGTTGTTCCTCTATGTATTTCAATTATTTATTTATATTTATTACTGGATTGTTTGACATATGTTTTTATTTAATAGGAAAGGAAATCTTGGGTCACCCAACAACATGGAACACCAAGTAAAAAACCTGCAGCCCCTGGGAACTTAGAAGGGCTTACTGCAGTCACAACAGAGTACAACAAATCAGGCCACAGGATTTCATCCAGTGTTCCTGGAGGGGAACAGGGTATTCTCCCATGCTATTTCTAGGAAACACTACTGAGCTCAAGAATGAGGACTACACCACAGAATTTGTCCAAGACTGACATCTAGCCTCATTAGTGAAAAAGTCTGACAGTTATGATAGTTACCACAGTTCACCAGCAGTTCCAAGGGCTAATTGGTCTCATTCTTGAACATGTGAATCTTAGTTCCAGATTGATTCATTTCTTTGAACATTCAAGTCCTGGCTACATCTTTCTCCATCAGACTGGAGGGATTCCTAGTGTCAGAACAAAACGCTATTAAAAAAGATTAAACATCAGGTTAAAGCAAATATGTAAATTTAAAATAAAAGAAGACATAATTACTTTGTCCCAAATATGGGTTCTTTACTTGGTGTGCAAAGAGATGATCAACACACAGAGTCAAGATATTTTTATTTATTACAGTTCTACACAGAAAAGGGTGGTAGGCACCTGAAGTGGCCAGCATACCTCAGTTACAAACACATCATATTGATTTTGAACACGTAAACACACACCTCTATTCTCAACTACTGATTAGCACTGTACCACAATATCATCAACATGTTGATTTTATTCCTCACTTTTAAAATTACAGTATCTGCTTACTAAAATACACATGCTCAGAGGGCAAGGGGTTTCACACAGGCAACACAATCATTGAGGTGTGGCTTCCATGTTGCAATGAACTAAGTTCACATAAAGGACACGGAAATAAGGAGCTTCCATGGCATAATTTCAATTTTAGCTGCAACATTCTGCTCTAGTTATAAGTCTAGCAATATAATACTGCTTCCTTAACACTGAGCAACTGCAAATTTAACCCCAGCAACAGTGATCTTGGTTACAAAACCTAGACAATGGAACCCTGAGCTGCAGACGATATGACATTACTGTCTGGTTTGCTATTTTTTATTCATCTATTATTTTACAACACACATAGGTGAGTTTCAGTGAGCTAAATAGTCAGAGTGAACCTCCTCTGTAGCAGTGATAGTGTGCATGTGAAGGAAACTTGTCAGATAAGCTGCAGGTGCCTTAATAGCCAGGTTGGTGGCTGAACATCTTTGTTCTTCAGTAGCTGTAGCCATGGGGGACGTCCTGTTTTGGGAAGGAGGTCACAGGAGAAAGGTGTCAGTGAAGCATTATGGAAACCTACATGGAAACCTACCTGTGCCAGGGTGCAGCAGCAGCAGCTGGAGCATGTCAGGGCCTGCCAGAAGGTGCTGGGCATGCACCACTGGTGCACTCCGGTGCCCCTGGGGCAGAGTGCCCAGGTCTTGGGGATGCAGTCACTGTCCCAGCCTTGCTTTGCTGCTGTGGGAGGCAGAACTGTGCTGCACTCATCCTTGCTGTCACCAGTAAGATGCTGGTGCTGTGATGCAGGGCTGTGTGAAGCTGAGATAATGTGTGCCCCAGGAGGGGTACAAGGACCATGGATAAGATTAGGGGCATTCTGTCTGTATACACAGCTGACTGTCTTTAAACTCCCTGCTTTCACATACAGTAGCTGAGGTTCCTCCATCTGGACACTATCCTAAATGGGCTGCTGGAGCAAACCCAAAGAAATTGGTGTAAATGTCTTCCATTTATTTCAGTGGATCAGTTCCCCTAGGGAACACCAGCTACTATGTTGCAGTGTTTATGTGACAAGCAGGTGAACAGAGGTTTCATCAAGGTGACCTTTGCAGGTTGTTGCCCACGAATCAATTTTATGATTGAGTTAAAGCAAAGGTCTGGACTGCTCTTGCTTCAGTTATAAAGCTGCCTAGAGCAACAGAAAAAAAAATAATAAAATCAGATTTAAGTAGAACTGCATCCTGGTTCCCACTTACACAGGTCCTCTTGATTTCTATGTGGACCAAGCTACACAGCCATACTTGGAAAAGAAAACTGGTAGAGCAATTGAAAACATATATATCCCAAAGCATGTCCTTGGGCTATTCCTGTTTATTCATGATGCAATGAGCTGTGTTCAGGAGACATAGTCAGAATGTGTGTACATAACAGGAATGGCTTTTCTGCATGAGAGGATTTGTCACCCCAAGCTGAGCTGCCTTTTGCAGATTCACCAACCACCAAATGCACCAAAGAAGCCATGGCTGGCTCTTGCTAAGCATGTGTTCAACTGTTCTGTGTATTGACAGTCAAAGCTCTGACAGGAATACAACTCCCTCTGTCTTGGGCTGGTGCTGTAGAGTACAGGCATGCTGGGGGACAGATTTTGACCAAAACAAATGAACAAACAAAAAAACAAACAAAAAAGCTGAAAGAGTTAATAGGGTTGTGTTTGGTTTTTTGTTTTTTTCCTGAACAGTACTAACTTTCAGTTTGCTTATCCTTGCATTTCTGAGCTGTCAGGACTGAGGACTGGACTGAAAAGGAGATGAGTGGAAACTCATAGAGAGCGTGTTCATGGTCTGTGAAATCAGTACTGCACTCTCCTTGCCTTTGCTCACCTTAATATTACAGACTGGAGTGACAGCCTCTTCTACACAGCACCTTAAGCGTGATGAGCCAAGTCCTCCTCCTCACTTTCTGTTGACTTTCTGGAAGTTCTGGTGTGGTGGTGCTATTTGGTATCAATCGGCCACTTGCTATCCTAGGAAACACATGGCATCAAAGCAAGCTGAAACATCTCTTGAGCAGAGTTACTGTCCAGGGAAGGAGAAAGAATACCTGGCAATTCCGTAACGTAATGTGCTTGTTATATTTTCTTTCCTAAAAACTTCCCTTGTTGTTATTATTTTGGTTCATATCAGTGCTTTCTTTCGTTCTCCTTTTCATTTAGGAGCTCCCTACTCTCATGTTCAGCATGGACTTGACTAGATATATCTACCAAAGATTCTATTTTTGGGGGATAAGGTTTTTTTCTTTGTGTTTTGTGAATTTCTTATCTGTATGATCATGAACAAAGATGGTGCAACTTACCCCACTTTGTGCTATATGTTATTTAATCTAATATATTCCAAATAAATTATTTTAAAAAATAATTTTTCTCATTTTGAACTTCTCTAAAATTTCATTTTACATGTGCATACCACCTGGTACACCAAAAACATTATAATGAAATTCCCAGTATGGGACTGTTCCAGTGTTCAGCACTTGCACAGGACTCTTAATGCTAGAAAGAACATTATCAGATGATGAAGAATTACATAAAACTTTTGTTTATTATGACTCTTTTAAACTTATTTGTGTAATTATATTTCAACCTACATGCTAAGAAGATTTTGACCAGCTCTTGATAAAAGACACATAAATAAAACTCCATTGTGCAACACTGATGTATTTATCCTCCAAATGTTCACAATTAAACAATATTTTAAACTACTCCATTTTATAAGAAAAAAATCACCCTAAGGTATTAATTTAGATTCTCATTTGAGTCTGTTGTGATTTGGAGATGTTGACATCTCCAGGCACAACATACTTACTGGACTGGAGTCCTGGCTCACACAAAAAAACCTCACCCAAAGTTGAAGAGAACTTAGAACATAAAGCTGCTCTTTCTGGCTAACACCTGGAGGGAACAATCTAACCCCCATCTGATTGTGAGGCGAGGAGAAGAAGAAGCTTTAGGATGACAGATGGAGAAGTTGGGAGGAAAAGATGGAAAAGCACTAGGACGTGAGGCCAATTTCAGTTTCACACTTAACTGGATGTCTCACAACCCTGACACTGCTCTATGATACACCAAGAGGGACTTCTACACAATATGTACCTGAAAAAGGTATAATCTCAAGAGATTATGTAAAAAAAATCATTAAATAAGTAAAAGGCTCAAAATACGTTTCTATAATAAGCAAGGAAATGCCACCTTGGAGAGGACCCTCTGCTCACAGCAGGTAATGCCAAATTAGTACTCTCAGGATGATGTTGCTAAGTTCCCTGGAAGTTGGCACAGTATAGCCTTGTTAACACAATACTATCCTGTGGATAATGGGGATTTACAGCATGGAGATGCACCATTTGGAGCTCACTTACATTGCTGCTGCAGCAGCGGCAGACTCTTAGCATAAATGTTCCTAGTCTTAAGGCTTCTACTGAGTCTCCTGGTTTTACCTAACAGTGTTAAATAGAGTTGCATGAGTAGCACCTTTTTGTCCTTTCTCAGGTTTTCTTTTTGGTGAGGATATGACTGTCAATAGTGCAAAGAAGACCAGCTAAGGTGTTATCTTCAAGAAACATCTTTGGTATGTTGTGATACACAAAAAGCATATGCAAAATCAAAAAAGTCACGGCTCCATCCAACCCATGGTACTTCTAACCTGCACAGAGGGTGTGAGTGGTCCTTCCATGCCTTTATGATGCAGAAATTCTAGTGAGACATTTCTTTACTTGGAGTTTCCACCAGAATCAGAAGAATATAGCTCCAGATTTCAGGCCAAATGAGAATTACTTTCTTCCAGAGGCTAGGTGCTAGGAGACAAGTGCCACTCTTCAGCTATGATGGAACCTAAGAGAACTGATGCCAGGAGATGCAATATATACTGTCCTTAAAAGTAACGCGTGCAGCACCAGGAACATGCCTAATGCATTGCTCATCTTCTCCACTTTCCCAGTATCTCCTTCATGGCTACGAGGTGTAATTGAAGTTGGGTATTTTTGGTTAGGGAATGAAATAAATATGTTGCCACAGTGTCCTGCAAGGACGTTTGGCCTGAAATTCAGTGAATGAAAGCAGTGGATGACATAAACACAGCACTGACCATTGTACAGTGAATCCTAGATCTGCACAGCACCAGTTTTCTTCTGGAGTGCTGCTCATACTGAGTAAGACTTCATGGTGAGGAATGTACTCAGCAGCCTTGTCAGTTTTACTGAGTCTAAATCAGAGAGGAGAACGGTACAACAAGCAAAGCACAGAGAGACTCACAGGATTTCTGAGTCAGCCAAATTAAATGGTAAAACAGAGTTGCTTTAAGGCATTGAAATTCATCCTAGCACCTTGCTCTGAGTAAAAAGCAGAAGCTGCAGGATTGCTGTGTTTCAGAGACATACAATTAATTAAGCATTTAGTTATTTATCATGCAGTACCTAACTTGCTTCCACAAATTTCTTTGCTTCTGGGGAATGATATGCAGTGACCATGGCTAAAGTAGTGTGAACAAGGCAGATCTGACTTCAGTCCTTTGAAGTCTGTGTGATGAAAGGAGGTGGAGACAATGGGCATCTTAACTACTGACCTGTGGGCTTGGGACACTTGGGAAGCAGACTTAAATCTAAAGGTCATTGACAAAGAGGCAGTCTAAGTTCATCACTTTTCAGAGGTGGAATAATATTTTTAATACAGCAGGTGCTGAGAGAATCAAAGAGATGAAGGTGGGTGGAGGAAGAAACTTAAACAAGTATTCACGTTACAGAAGATAGAGATGGCCCAGTATCTGATACATGTATCTGGTTGAATCTACTCATAATTTTTCTGTCTGTAAGCCATGGGTAGGATTTTCATCACAAGTTAAGTTGGTCCATCTCTTCTCTAAAATAAAAGGGGTTAGTCCCATAGTATTTTACGCCTTTGGGAATAAATTTCAGTGTGTGCAAACAAATGCACATCCATTGCCTCCATGGTTTTTTCTGTGCCATGGATTGCAAACCCAGCAGTGCACAACTGAAGACCCTGAGATAAGCTCCTTTGGAGAACTCCCCAGGGATCTAGATCCAAAAAGAGAGGCAAAGAGCAACCAGCCATTCTGGGAATACCTCACCCCTGCTGAGTATCAGCACCACAAAATAGCACAGAAGGGGCTCTGGATGAAGGGCAGAAAGAAGACAGTAAGATTCCTAGAGATCTCAGCAGTGGGCCTCAGATAAAGTCTCCAGCTTCTGTACTGGCAAGCAATGCAGAGACACACCCAGAGGCATAGGGCAGGAGATGTTTCCTGCGCATCCACCTATCTGTCCCATTATAGATGGCCAGGGGCACAGTGAACAACACTGAGTATCTTAAACTCAGGGAAGATCCCTCACTCTCTTTGAAACTGCCTACTCTGCACTGTGAAAGACAGATTCTTCTTAGGTAGCCAAAACCTTACTGGAAATCTAAAGGATGATGGCCCATGGACACAAAGTCTTCATAGTGGCATTCTGCCTCTAGCTCTGGAAGTAGCCTAACTACATTTATGACTGATTTTCTCTTGGTGACTGCGTTTGGCAAATCCTGGTGGATGGAGAAGTGCAGACCTAGAGCTGAGAAAGTCTAAAAATAGATAATATTAACAATCCCTTCAAATCACAGCAGAATTACTGAGCTCTGATACAGAGATGTGCAATTAACCAAAATATAACTTTTATTTTTTCCCAACTCAGGAATGCAGAGTATTACACTCAAGCTTTTAAAAAGCTTTAGACTTACTGGAAAGACCTGTAGACTCTCAAGAAGAAGAAACCACAGTGCCTTAAGGCACTTTGAATGGAGGCTATCAGACCCAGCTTACCACAGATGCTCAGGCTGGCTGACTGTGACCTGCACTGTTTCAGAAGGAAGTATCTTGTCCTTCTGAGAGGCTCTGCAGTGATCTCTGTGGATATCAATAGCAAAAGGTTGGTTGCCAATTGGGAATCCCCGACAGAGCAAGTGAGACTGGCAGGCTGGACTTGCCAGAAACACTTGCTGCTGGCACAGCCTGTTGTGCTGGGAAACGTTCCCACCACTTGAACAGGAACTGAAATTATTCAGTATTGAAGGGACCTGCCTGCTCTGGCTCTTCCCGCCAGCCATGCTGCAAACATTTTCCCTAAATTTTCAGGCATAGAAGAGCAGCCAGCTACTGTGTTTGGCACAGGACAGCCTACACTGAAAGGCCACATATCTGCATAGACATATAGAATGGAAATGGGCATTCCTCAGGTCTCAAATTTGAAACAATATTCATGGCAGTAACTTCAGTAGGATAATTTTCGCTGTGAATTTTGAACATAGAGAAATTAACATCTTGCTTGCTTGTCTGCTTGCTTGTTTCATTGCTTTTTTTTCCTCTATCTTACCATTATTATCTCCTTGAAGACCATACTGAAGTTCACTTAAGATCATAGGCAAATAAAAAAACCACAAATCTTGCCCCTGAAATAAATATTCTTCTTTCAGACTAAGAAAGATGACAAGAATGAAATCAAGACAAATTGTCTGTGGGGAGAGAGCATGTTGGATGGTTCTTACATGACTGCCAACATAGCTTCACTAAGGGCAAATGATACGTCACAAATTTCTGTGGCAAGGCTACAGCATTGGTGGATAAGGGAAGACCAACTGATACAATATACCTGGACCTTGTGCAAAGAATTTGACCGTGTTCTGCATGACATCTTTGCCTATAAATCGGAGACACATGGCCTTGATGGATGGATCTCTCAAAGAGTTGCAGTCAATGCCTCAATGTCCAAGTGGAGATCAGTGATGAGCAGCATCCCTTAGGGTATTTGCTCTGGTATTATTTAACATCTTTGTCAGTGACATGGACAGTGGAATTGAATGCACCCTCAGGAAGTCTGCCAATGACACCAAGCTGTGTTGTGTTGTTAACACACTGGAGGAAAGGAATGCCATCCAGGGGGACATGGACAGGCTTGAGAGGTGGGCCTATGTAAACTGCATGAAGTTCAACAAAGTCCTTCACAGACCTCAAGGCAATCCCAAGCACAATTACAGGGGGACAGAGAATGGATTGAGAACAGTCCTGAGGCTAAGGACTTGGGGGTTTTGGTTGATGAGAAGCTCAACATGAGCTGGAAATGCTCATTTGCATCCCAGAAGGCCAACCATATCTGGAGCTGATCAAAAGAAGCGTGGCCCACTGGCCAAGGAAGGTGATTCTCACCCTATACTCCACTTTTGTGTGACCCCACCTCGAGTACTGTGTCCAGTTCTGGAGTCCACAATACAAGAAGGGCAGGGAGCTGTTGGAACAAGTCCAGAGGAGGGCCATGAAGATGACTGGAAAGCTGAAGAACCTCCCCTATGAAAGAAGACCTTACAGCACCCTTCCAGTACCTGAAGGGAGACTGCAAGAAGGCTGGAGAGGGACTTTTTACAAGGGCATGGAATGACAGGATGAGAAGGAATGGTTTTAAACTGAAAGAGGGAAGATTTAGGGTAGACACTAGGATGAAATTATTTCTTGTGAGCATGGTCAGACATTGGCACAGCTTGCCCAGAGGAGCACTCTGGGAGTGTTTGAGGCTAGGTTGGGCAGGGCTTTGAATTACCTGATGTAGGGGGAGGTGTTCCTACCCATGGCAGCAGGGTTGGAACAAGATGATCTTTGAGTTCCCTTCCAACCCAAACCATTCTATGATGATGATTCTATCATGATGCTGATGATGACTAACACACCTGGATGGACGCTACTGTTAGTGTAGGGGGGTAGACTCCTTCTATATTACTTCTTTATGTGATGTCACATCTGGAACACTGTGTCCAATCCTGGGCTCCCTAGTTCAAGAGAGACAGGGAACTACTGAATTGAGTAGTGGAAGGCAACGAAGAGGACTGGGGGGACAGGGGCATCTCTTTTATGAGGAAAAGTTGAGAAGATCGGGACTCTTTAGCCTGGAGAGAAGACTGAGAGGAGATCGTATCAATGTATATAAACAAAGTGTGGGTATAAAGAGCATAGGGCCAGACTCTTTTCAGTGATGCAGAGAACAGGAAGAGAATGAGGGACAACGGGCACAAACTGGAACACAGGAAGTTCCATCTGAACATGAGGAAAAGCTTCCTTACTCTGAGGGTGACAAGGCACTGGAGCAGGCTGCCCAGGGAGGATGTGGAGTTCCCCCTCTGGAAATATTCAGAACCCACCTGTATGCAGCCCTGTGTAATGTGCTCCAGGTGATCCTGCTGTATCAGGGGAATCGGACTAGATGATCTATGGAGGTCCCTTCCAACTCCAATGATTCTGTGATTCTGTGACCTACATAAAACAGAACACCACCACCTTGTTTCTGCTGCTTCTGACAAGTAAGTCAAACTGGTAATTACTTAATTCTGAAAGACCTGATATAATGGCCTCTATTAATTTCAGACAATTCTAGGGAATATAGGCTCCTGAACCAACATAGACAAATACTGATTATATGGTTTTTATTATCTAAATACGTCTTCTATTTACCTTATCAATATAGTTGTAAATGAACTGCATACTTCAAAGAAATGAAAATGCTGTTAAAATAACAGTGAAAAAAGTTTATTTGCTATTTTAACTACTTCTTCAGTCAAATACTTCCAGAAGCTCTCTGCCCTGTGTTGCTAAGGTAAATCAAACCAAAGGCAGTATTTTTTCTTGAAAATGGCAGGTTTGAGTCAGTCAGGGGCTTCTCATAAATACTGCCTCAAAGCTTGACTTATTCTGACATTTATGTTTGGTTTTTTTTCTTGATTCCATGAAGTACTGAAAAAGACTAGGGATGAGGCTGTCAGTAAGACTCTTGATCTTGAGAGTTCAATTTAAAACATTTTAGAGTTGTCATGACTGCTTTTTGGGTTGCTTGTCTTGTAATCTCTGTCCATGCATGCTTTTAAGTGAACTCAGAAGAATGAGTGTGACTGGTTAGGCAAAGAGCTGGCAGAGCTGACAGTGTTGAAGTAGCCTTGGAATGTATCTTCAGATTTTTCTAAAAACAGCACCTTTAAGTCCTTTCATCTCATGTTCCCAAATACACATGCACATATGCAGACTCTAGCTGCTTTTAAAACCTGTGGCTATGGATCTAAGCCTTGAGTCCTCTGGGAGTGTTCCAGTCCCAGCAAGGAGAGAAAGGAGAAAATTAAGGTAGCACTAAGGCAGTCAAGCAGATTGTTTACTGCTCTTAGTGAGTGCCTTTTTCCTAGGCACACCAAAACCACCTCCACTGTCCCTGGCCAGTTTGCTTTTTTTTCCTACCATGCTTCTTATCAGTTTCCTGCAGAGACTATAAAACTCTTATCTTGATAGGCCAGATTACCAAACTGATCTTGCCATGATGAATAGGAATTAAACAATGTTTTCCACTGTTAGCGAACTATACATTTGCAGTCCAGATAATTCAGTTAATAGAATCTCTTCTTTCTTCTCCTTTCCCCTCTATCTCAGCTCTTCTGTCATCTTTTCTCTGTCTCCTTACCATCCCCCCAAATAATTCCTATGTTTTAATACCATCTAAGCATCCTTACTGAGAAGAGGACCTGCTTGCTATGCAGGTGCAAGTTTTCAGCACCACAGCACAACACCAATACTACCCCTCTCTTCCCTCCTCAGGGCTTGTCTTTGTAACCATGCTTTCTTTTCAGCTTCATGCCAAACAACACCATGCAGCTAATCTGATTATGCTAATTTGTACTTCATGAACCCACAGACTGTAAGGGGATCTGCAGAGGGTGAGCTGGTCTGGGGATGAGGGTGGTGAGGACAGGAGAGAGGGCAGGGACTGTTGGGGGGGGGAGGGCACAGACAATGGTTTCAAGCCAGTTGACAAAAGAAGCTGTCTGTACTGCCAAACAAAGCACACTCTGCATAACCATTTGCTGCTCTTGACAACTTAGAGTGTCCCAAACTGGTCTGCACTACTGAGCAGAAAAGGGAGCACAGAGAATATACAATGAAGGGGCACAATGAGAAGTCTGTTTCCTGTTGAACGTTGCTTTTCATCTCCTTAACTAATCCTTCCCAGAATCTAGTAGTTGAAGTATGATGCACAAATTGAGCTTTGACACTAGATGCCTTCTCAGTACAGATGGTCTCACCTGTCCAATGAGGCTGATGCTGCACTTGAAATCTATTCAGTAATAGGCACTGAGTTTGCAGACACACACTCACATGGACCCTGCCTCTGCTGGAGCTGACACTGTCCCCAGCTTGGTTTTAACAAGATTGAATCAGATGGAATCTGCCAGGAAATTGTTTTGAAAAGAAACATATAAAAGACATGCAAAAAAATGTTTTCAAGATTAAAGTAACATTATGGTAGAATTTTGTCTGTCAGAGAATCGTTTGCATTGGCAGAGACATCCTGGGATCAGCTGGTTGACCACCTCTGGTCAAGCTATGTCACCCAAAGTTAAAAGCCCAGGACTATGCCAGTCAAATTTTGAGTATCTTCACATACAGAGAATCCACAATCTCCCTGAGAAAGCCATTACAGTGTTTGACCACCCTTACGTCTCACCACCTCAGAAGTCTTGTGTTTATTTTCATAATTTTTAATTTTTATCCACTGCCTCTTGTACAGTCAGTGGGCACCACTGAAAAGAGTCTGATTCACTGTATGTCATTCCCTCCCAACACATACCAGTGGTGCATCACTTGAAGTCTCCCTTCAACCATTGCTTCTCCAGGCTAAACAGTCCCATCTCTCTCAGCTTCTCTTGCTATGAAAAATGAGCCTTAATCATTCTTGTGGTTACTAACTGGATTTGCTCCAGTAAACACGTCTTTCTTGTTGTAGGAAGTCCAGAGTTGGACACAGAACTCCAGATGTGGCCTCACCAGTGCTGAAGAGATGGGAAGGATCACCTTCCTTGACCTGCTTGCAGAACTCTGTTTGTTCCTCAGTGTACTGGAATCAGTGCAGGATCAGGACTGAGAGATGGTCTAAGACGGTTCCAAGGATGGTGTGAGCGAGCACAGCTCTACCACCACCTCTGCTCACTGTATTTGTCACAAACCAGAAGTATAGTTAGTCTTTCAATCTGGAAATCATTGGAAGGAGGCATCTTACTTCCACATATAATAGAAACACTGTCTATATGTGCATGCCTGCAGAGATGACAAGAGAGAAAAGGGGCATTACAACACTTTCAGAAAGAGAAGGGCCTGAACTAGCTGTCCCTAAAGCTCTGGTGAATGTTATTTACTAGCTGAAGGCATAAAGGGAAATATTAACTATTTAATTATTTTAATTTCATTACTAATGTCCATTTTTTCTTCTGCACTCCTTTTTGGCAGAAATTCAGAAGGTTAGTTTCTCAGGAATAGTTCCTGCTCCAGGTGAAAATAACTTTTTGCTATTAAGAAGAAAAAGGGAAGATGGAAAGAAGACATTTGCTCTGCACTCCTTAAATATTTTGTACAATAAAACCCTTGCAGACCCACTGTATCTCCCAAAGAAGAGCAAAACACCATGGCAAGAAGGTACAATGAACATTAATGATGTGGTATCTTACAATATCATGAACAGGGGTCCTTCTCCAAATTGCTGCTTTTCATGTGTCATAAAAATTTTCTTCCACAGATTAACATGAGTATTTTTTCAGAGTTGTTCTGTGCTGTGACTTGCAGCAAGACTGTGTAAAAGCTGATCAACCAAACCCTGGTGCAAGGCAGGGTGACAGAGACAGCCCTGTCTTGCCCCAGAGAGTGCACAGGGGAGGGCGAATGGATGTTCTGGAGACCCCAACAGAAGGACATGGAGTGTTGCGAGAGGGCTTGGAGTAATTTGCCAGCACAATCAATGTAATTGGAGCAAAGCTCGTTTATTAAGCTCGTTAGTGCAGAATATATACTTTTCTCTTATCAGTGTTACAAACACGGTGTTACACTATTGGTAAACATGGTTCAAACCTGTTCTTAACTTATAAACTAATTGGCTAAAGGCTATTGTCCATGCCCATACCAAGGGCCGCCCTGATTTGAAAATAGTTGTTATTGCCGTTAGTCTGTTAGCTTGTTTTTCTGCAAAGCCAGTTCCGATGTTATTTGTACCTGCAAAGTCAGTTCGTCAACATGTTCCTGAATGTGGCTTGTTCAGTACATGTCTGCCTGAGTGGAAAAACCCCACAATGGAGCTGTTGGACCAAGTCCAGAGTAGGCCAGAAAGATGATCAGGGGGCTGGAGCACATCTCCTTTGAAGACCATCTGAGACAGCTGGAGTCGTTCATCCTGGAGAAGACTTTAAGGACATTTATAGTGGCCTTCCATCTCTTGAAGGAGCCTACAAGAAGGCTGGGGAGGCACTTTTTACAAGGGCATGAAGTAATAGGATGAGGGTGAAGGAGGGGAAATTTAAGTGAAATATTAGGAAGAAATTCTTTCTTGTGGGGTAGTGAGACACTGGAACAGGTTATCCAGAGGACCTGTGGATGTTCCTTCCTCCGTGGAAGTCTTCAAGGCCAGGATGGATGGGCTTTTGAGTAACCTGTTGCTGGGGAAGATGCCCCTGCCTATGGAAGAGGGGTTGGAGCTAAGTGATCTTTATGGTCCTTTCCAACCCAAACCATTCTGTAATTCTGTGACTACATAGGGTAGCTCCCCTTCCTCATGTAGAGAGATTATTTGCTCAGTCCTGCATTCCTAACAGTAATATTTCAGGGCACCGTTTCATGAAAACAAATGGAGGAGGAAAATAATTGTCTTAAAGCTGTTGTCAGGTTCAGTCTCACGTTCAGCTGTATTTGCTGCTGTGGGGATTACAGATAGCTCATCTGATGGGGTTGAAAATATGCAGTATCTTGCTGGTATTGATTCCCTATATCTGAGATCCCATTTGTTGAGTGTGTAGTGCCTGTATGTAACAGTATTCAACAAAACTATCCCTAAATAACACCATGAGTGGAGTGACTAAACAAAGGAGAAGAAATAAATATCAGGAATTTAAGATTAAGAGACTAAATTCAAATATAAAGGGCATGCTTTTTGAAATTACCACACGCTGACTGGAGTCTCTATGCTCATAATATGCATGTAACTGCCCCATGCTTTTCTACTTTTCCCTGTGAGGCAGGGAAGCTGACCAGATATAAGACAAACCAAACCATATTTATATGAACAGTTTTATACTATACATAACTACATCTGATTGAACAAATAGCTTGTGTTACGGTCTGTAACTATTATTTTATATTTTCTTTGTGAGGAAATATGAGCCACTGTTCTATACGTTGCACAAACTGCAAAAGGTAACTGTTTTTATGATTTAAGTAAATTACATGGTTTATTTCAGGAGAAAAAGTGATACCACTCTGAAAAGAGAGGTTTCTAATGGGAGAAAAAGTTTCAAGAGGGAAGGTTTTTAAAACAAATGAGTCACCCTGGGAAAGGACTATATAAGACTATAAGAAAGGGAGCAGCTGTTCCTCACAGGGTCTCTGCCTCTTGCTGCTCCGCCTCTTGGCGTGCTGCTCCGTCTTTGCAGTTATTTTCGCCGCTGCTGCACTGCCACATTTTCTCTTTTTCCCTCTGAGTTTTTTATAGCAAAAAGCTTCTTTCCTTCCATTAATTATTGTTAGAGGATTGCAATTGGTGACTTCGGACCTTCCTTTTGATACTCAGGTCTTTCCCAGAATTCTATTGTATTTGCTGTCAGTTTGCATTAGATGTCTGGACAGCATTAACATTTTATCGTTTTAGTCCAGATGATATTTTGGCTAGTGGAGCCAGGGGTCTGCTGATTGATACATTTTAAGAGTAAACTAAGGTGGGCAGCCAGAGGAAATAAGTTTTGCTACAGTTTAACAGGGACAGTCCAGATGGGGAGAAAATCTGTTACTCGAAAGTAGCTTTGATATGTTTTAAAAGAGTAGAGAAACACTGGATCAAGAGACAATTTCATATTTTCAGTGTGTCCACATGAGCTTGAAATCTGAGATAAGCAGTAACCCCAGATCCTATGCTTCCTGAAGGCCAGACTCTTGAAGGTATTGGAACACATCCACTGATACCTAAGGAACTTCAGAGACCTGGTCTTTTGCCCTATTGACCTATCTAGCTGAGAAAAGTCAGTGCACAGCAGGACTTGCTGCACAGGGGTAGTTTGAGGCATAGTGATTTGTATTTACTAAGTCTGACTGTATCATAGAATCATGGGATGGTTTGGGTTGGAAGGGGACTTTAAAGGTCATCTAGTCCAGTCCCTCTGCAATAAGCATGGACATCTTCAACTAAATCAGATCACTCAGAGCCTCATCCAAAACAGGTTTCTCAGGGCATCTACCACCTCTCTGGGCAACCTGTTCCAGAGTGTCACCAGCTTCAGTGTAAAACATTTCTTCCAACTATCTAGTAAAAATCTATCCTTTTCTAGGTTAAAACCATTGCCTCTTGTCCTATAACTATAGGTCTAGCTAGGAAGTTTGTCCCTACCTTTTTTATAAGCCCCTTTTAAGTATTAAAGAGGCTACAACAAGGTCTTCCCCAGGGCTTCTTTTCTTCAGGCTGAACAACCCCAGTTCTCAGCCTGGATCCCTGATCATCTTCCAGGCCCTCCTCTGACGCACTCCAACAGCTCCATGCCCTTACTCTGTTGGGTGCTCCAGAACTGCACACAGTACTCCAGGTAGGATCTTATGAGGGTGGATTAGAAGGGAAGAATCACCTCCCTTGACTGGCTGGTTACGCTTCTTTTGATGCAGCCCAGGATATGATTGGTTTTCTGGGCTCACAGCTCATGTTAAGCTTCTGGTTCACCATCACCCCCAGGTCTGTCTCCTCCGGGCTGTCCTCGATCCTTTCTCTTCCAAACCTGTATTCACACATAGGATTGCCTTGACCCAGGTGCAGAACTTTGCACCAGTGTGTTGACTTCACCACTCAGCTTGGTGTCAATCAGCAAGCTTGCTGAGGGTGTATTCGATTCCACTGCCCATGTTTCTAACACAGATGTTAAACAGCACTGCTCTGAGTACTGACCCTTGAGGAACACCACTCATCACACATCTCCATTTGGATACTGAGCCACTGATCACGATTCTTTGGGCACAACCATCCATCCAATTCCTTATCCAATGAGTGGTCCATCCGTCAAATCTGTATGTGTCTACATAGGGAATTTAATGCAATGAACTTTGGTCTCATTGAAACTTGTAATATTGTGGCATATAAAACTAATTCAATAGCAGTTACAGCAACAGAAATATATAAGGAATGTATCACCAACCATTGCTGGCAATAAAACGAAACCAGTTAGCAGTGATTATAGATTACATGGATTTTTCCAGAAAGAAAACCAACAAGTTGGTTGAAGTAGGCCCACAACTTCAGACCCAGATCAGACTCTCATGTTCTGTAGGAGAGAGTGGAACCAGTCAATTAACTACAATCACAGTTGTGTAGAGATGAAAGATACAGAAGGTTTTATTGAGCAGACACTCTCAGGAACCACATAGATAATGAGAGGAAAGACAGCCTGCTCATCACTTGTTGGAGCTGAATCACAAGTCATTACAATGACTAAAAGTTCAGCCATGGAACATGGCAGGAGACTGGCACAGTGGTACTCCTGTGTGCTGTTACTTCAGCCTACATGACTGCTCAAGAAAAGACATCTTTGAACCTTGATTAGATCAACTGAGTGCTGTGAACTAAGTACCTAGCGATCAGTCTAATGAAGTAGTAGAGAGATGGAGTTCAAGCCTAGTCTAGGAATCAGCTCTGTTCAGAAAGTGTACTGCTAAGGATCCACATGGTCTAAAAATAGGCTTAATCCAACCCTGAAACCTAATCAGAAATGAAAAGAACTGAGCACTCAGGAGTCTAGTGACCATTTCTAAGAGCTGCATTCCTGAATCAGCTTTTGTACAGGATACTTCTAGCACCCGAATTCTCCTCTATATGAAGCAATGACTTGAGTTTACTTCTACAGTAAAGATACAAAATACATGGAGTATGTAACTCAAGAGCTTGAAACACATGTTTTGCCTAATTGTGTGGACATAACCTTAGGGCATATGATAGGGAGCAGCATAGGCTACATTATCCAGTTCCCAGATGCAGGTTTCACTGAGGAATCAACAATATTCTGCTGTTTTAAACGTTGTAGAATAGAATTGATTCTCTTCTCCATAGTAAAGGGACTTTTAAATATTTGTGAGAAAATAATGTGGTGTGAGGGAGGCCGAATCTGTCAGAGTGATGACATTGCTCAGCTTAAGAAACACTTTGATTTCTCTAGTTTTCAATCCATGCTGGCATCAACCACCACATGAGTAAAGTAGACCAAAGTATGAAGAGGAGTGTGTGAGGAGGAGACAAACGTCTGTGTGAACTTGCCATGATTTATTTTCTCAGCTAATTTTTTCAAAGCACTTCAGCAAAAAAAATCATAGAAAAACTGAAAGGAGACAGGAGAAGGTAACCAGTAAACTGATGGAGGAATAGCATGGAAAAGAAGGAGTGTGACAGTAATGAAGCACAAAGTTGGAAGGCATACAGTGGTAAAGGTGAGGCCTGAGTATATGCACTGAAAGCATGCATAAGAGTAAGGTTCTCTGAGTCTCAGATGTGAGACTGAGACATATACTAAGCCATGACTACATGCTGAGGATGGCACAAAGAAAGCAAGAAAATCTGGGCAACTGGGAATGTGGTAAAAACTGTTGAGAGGTGACACTGGAAGAAATAGTTAAGGGTGGCAAATATATGGTACAGAGAGAGGGGAAACAGGAGAATGTACTAGAAGATAAAAGTAAGCAGCTTGAGGGGGATAAGAGACTGTTGGAAAATGGGGATATATGAATGAGACAGAAAACTATGGATCAAAGTGGGAAATGTATTGGAAGAAGATAGCACCGCGTCAGATAACTACATATCACAAACACAGCAGGATGAAAGCAGACAATGAGAATGTCCATTTTCATATTCAGCAAAGATTACTATTTTCACCCAATTTGATTCTGATGCATAGAGCTGAGTATGAGAGATCTTCTAAGAAAGATAAATAAATTTAATCTAATAATCCATAAAACAGGAATATTTCTGGCTTCCTAATTTTGTGACGTAGGGTACAGATATGAATTTTGAGGCACACTGATGACTAGAGAAGTTTGGGGTTTTTTTTTTCCTAAGGCACCATTTTTTAATTCCAGGCCAATGTCTGTAGGATCCTAGACACTGTGAACTAAAACATTCCATGAACATAACCCACAGTTAGAAGCAACTTCACCAGCCATGTTTCCATGCCATCTATACAGACCTTCTTTTCGAATACTAAATTAGCATAATTGCCATATGAAATGGACACAACAGATGAATCAGGTATGATGGCTCTAGTTCAGATTATCCACAGCTCTGTAAGATCTAGGGAGTAATGGATTATCTGTGTCATGGTCTGTGGAAATTAAAGATGTGGACATACACTCACTTTGTCACCAACTCTCTGTTACTTCTCTGTTACTGTCAGGTGTTAAGTGGTGGTTTCAGCTTTGCTGACAATGGACCAAGAACAACTGTCTATCCAGGATTAGTTATGACACGCAGGAAGCTGTCAGGAATAGCTGACCAGACATGTAACATTCTAGACTTTCACAGCTGTTTCAGAAGTAAAAATATGGCAACTTCATTAACAGCTGGAATGTTTTGTTGAAGCAAACACAGAAAATATTTGTACTAATTTATCAGTGTTCTCTTGAAAAGTACAACTAATCCCATTGAAAAGTACTCTCATGCATGTGGAAGTTAGTTAAATAATCAGGTGTCTACAGTAGGTTTTTTTAAGGTCAACCTAACATCCCTTGGGCAAGAGTGTCAGTTCAGGCTCGTACTTTGTTTTCATGTTAAGCTTTACACTTAAGCAACAGAGCAGAATACCAAACAGTCCATCTGTAAATTTCTTACATGCATAGTGTGCTTAGCTTTTTGTTAGCCTACTGCCAAGAAGAGAAGGGGTATCTGTTATTCCAGTTTGAAATCAGCAAAACACACACAATTGTGTCTCTTCCTCTCTATCTCTCTATCTGTCACACACACAAATGTGTACCTAGCTACACACTAATTGCACACTAATAACCATCCTCTCATACTGCCACAGTTCTGTCAGCATCTGCACATTTAGTCCAAGGATGAAAAAAATTATTTCAGAGGTGCTTATCCTCAGTTATCTTTAAATTATTCCTGCAATATCTGGGACAGCTGGAAAATCAATGAGTAATTTTAAGTTTCTTATTTCTTACTCTACTTTTAGTACACAGACTGTGTTCCTTGACCTGATTTCTCTTCAGTGTGTTCCTCTGTCCTATGCTCTGTTAAAACACTATGCTGAATCAACAGAAATTTCAGAAATCTCTGAGGAGATTATCAGCAAAATTAGAGAAACCAAGCTGCAATTTTTACTTCCTGCTGCTGCTGGAGGTAGAAAACCCACAAGACCATCTTTCTAGTTTAGCTGTGTCAGTTAACAGACATTTCCTGACTAACTGCTGTGAAGGTGACTTGTGGAGATCTACCCTCACACTAGCTATGTCTGCTTTGGAAGTAATGCTTCAGGTACAGTGAAGACAGACTGAAAGAGGATGCAGTATGTGTAAAGAGTTTAGAGTAAAGATTTAGGTTGCTACATGACAGCATCAGTAGCGGTACCACTGCTGGCATTATAGAGGACTTGGATATATCTATAGGAGTAGTATGCACAGCAGTAGTTGCAGTGTAATGCAGTGCAGTGCAGAACATCTTTCTGGCCCAAACTACAATTTTCTTGTGTGCCACTATAGATTCATTGCAGTCATTGCCATTTTTGTTTCTCTTCCTCTCCTTCCATGTTCAGATGGAAGTTCTGATCAGACTAGCTGTCACAGAGAAGCATCCAGGAAAGGGACCTGGGAGTTCTTTTGGACAGAAGGATGACCATGAGCCAGCAATGTGCCCTTGTGGCTAAGAAGGCCAATGACATCGTGGGGTGGATTAGAAGGGGGGGGGTTAGTAGGTTGAGAGAGGTTCTCCTCCCCCTCTACTCCGTTCTGGTGAGGCCACATCTGGAATGTTGTGTCCAGTTCTGGGCCCCTCAGCTCAAGAAGGACAGGGAGCTGCTTGAAAGAGTCCAGTCCAGAGCCACAAAGATGGCTTTATCTCCCTTATGAGGAAAGGCTGAGGGAGCTGGGTCTCGTTAGCTTGGAGGAGACTGAGGGGCGACATCATTAATGTTTACAAATATGTAAAGGGTGAATGTCTGGAGGATGGAGCCAGGCTCTTTTTGGTGATGACAAATGTTAGGACAACAGCCAATGGACGCAAGCTGTAACAAAGGAGGTTCTATGTAAACATAAGAAAAAGCTTTTTCACACTGAGGGTGACAGAGCACTGGAACAGGCTGCCTAGGGAGACTGTGGAATCTCCTTCTCTGAAGACATTCAAAACCACCTGGATGCGTTCCTCTGCGACCTACACTAGGTGGTCCTGCTCTGGCAGGGGGTTGGAGATGATGAGCTTTCGAGGTCCCTTCCAACCCCTAACACTGAATCTGAGAACAATTTCCATTTCTAAGAATGAACATGATGCCACTCTGTGGGAATAAAAGAGTACTGCAAGGAGTAGAAATGGTCTAGCATTTCCACAGCCTATGGGTATCACTACATTTAAGTCTAATCACTAAACTCTGTTAGTAACTCTTATGTTGCATAGACACATATCATTGTTCTGAGTGAAACAAAATGATGCTGAAGTGATTTCTGACAGAGAATGCAGCTTACTACCTTAGTTTTTCTTACTATATATCAACTGTGGCAAAGCAATATTCTGCTTTAGGAAACAAACTGCAGATTCCATGTCTGCGCATAAGCACAACAGCAAAGAAGAATTTAAAATGTTAATAAAGTAAGAGATGAATTTGGCTAAATCATGAGTTCTTCATGTAGATGAAATGAAGGATGGGAATGTCCAGAAAAGGTACAGGCATATGGCACAAGCATTATGAAGAAAACAGGTAACTGGACAAACAGAAAGAGGCATTTAGAATGAGAACTTACTATGTGATTATGGTACTGTTAGAAGAAAATTCAACAAAAAGAATGGCTTGCTATTCATTGCAAGGGGTAATTATTCTGGGGAAAGTTCAGGTGATTGCTATTTTTCCCTGCATAAAACTTAAGAAGATGATCTTACAGTTACTCCAACTATTTCCTTAAATTAGTTCTTGGTAAATAATGAACAAGAACTTCACCACATAACGTGCAAATCTTAAGTGCTACGAAGAGTTTATTAGCTTGTGGAAATTGAACAAAAAAGGCAAAAGTAGTGCCTTTCTTCAGTAGACAAACCATCCAAAAGCTCATGAACCAGTAAATTTAACTTGCAAACCCAGGGAAAAGAGTTAATATGCTGAAAAAATTAGGGTATCAACAAACCCTACCATGGTTCAATCAAGAACAGTGTCACAATGACATAAATGATGACATAATTTCTTTTTATCTCAAGTGAGCCAGTCTGGTGGACAAAGAAAACACAGAGGTTATCTTTGAGTTAGTGTATTTCCAGTAATGTTTCACTTGTGAAGCTTATGAGTAAACCAGTTTTGTTGAAAATACAGTAGCATTTATGGAAAACCTGGTTATAGATCTACTTATACAAGACAAAACTTAATGATTGCCTTCACTGTCAAAACAGATATAAGAATGTGTTAAGAGGGTTTTTGCTGACGTCTGATCACGACCTGGTATTGCAAATTATAAAAAAGTGACGAACAGATGACATCAACATGGGATCAGTGTTGGCGGTCCCAAATACTGATGAACTGTTCTACACCGGTGGGGGGGGCGGGGACGGGGCACAAAAAATGTTACAGGCAACAAACACACTTGTACCCAACAAGTACTGTGCCCTGTGCCGAACAGGCAGCCGCAGCAACGTGAGACAGGGAAGCATCACAAGTGCAAAAAAGGCTCTGGGGGCCGCAACTAATCTCAAGCTGGTCGTGAACAAGGAATATGGTGATTCTGTAAAAAATGCCTCTAAAAAAAACCCCGTGGAGATGTTACGTGTTCAGCGAGGCAAAAAACGGCGATAAAGGCGAGGGGAACCAGCGGCACGGCCGCAGCCCGGGGCGGCTTAGAAAAGAGCTGACTGCGATGCGCCTGCCAGACCCCCTCGGCCTTTGCAGGTGTGGGCAGCCTGGCGGAACACCCCTCCGGACCCGCGGAGGGCCAGGCTGGGCTCCGCCGGGCCAACATGACTGTGCCCCGGCCAAGGAGAAGCACAGCAACGACCGCCATCTTCTGCCGCCGGGAAACGCGGCTGCCTGCCCCCGCCCCGCAGCTGACGGCGGCCGGCAGGGACCAAACTCCGCTGAGGCGGTAGCGGTTGACTCGCTGGGCGGCCGTTCCGCGGCTCGTCGTCCCGCTGCTGCCGAGCCATGGAGCTGTGGCAGATGCCGCTACTCTTCTCGAACCTGCCCATGTTTCCCTTCTTCGACCTGGCGAACTACGTGGCCTCCGTCATGGCGCTGAAGGAGCAGCGGGGTGAGTGGGGGCGGTTGACTGCGCGGGACGGAGCCCCCTCCCCATGTTGCCCAGTCGTCCCCCCGTGTTCCGCTGTCCTTCTCCTGTGTCCTCCCATGTTGTGACCCTCCCCTCTCATGTTCCCTGGCCGCACGAAGCCCCGCGTGGGTGAGGGTGGCTGCCGCGCAAGACGGCGGGGGTGCCTGGGGGGGTCAGGAGCGGGGAGCCCCGGGGAGCAGGGGAGGCCAAGCGGCACCCGGGATGACGTGCGTCGGCCGGGGCTTTGCCTGGGTCTCTGTGAAAGCCGCGGGTGTCTGGCCCGGGGAGGGGTAAAGCACCTCCGGGGCCTCTTGCTTCGGGACCTGTCAAGCCAGTAAAACGGAAGAAAGTACTGAAGTTGTCTTATGTCCCCCACAGAAAAAAAATCTGTTTTTAAAGACGGCGAGTCGCTAAGCCGCAGTTCTGTGCATACTCCCACAAATTCTCGGGTGGCTTGTGTTTCTCTCGGTGTAGCGAGAGGTTTGTCAGCGCTCCTCGTGGCCTCTGAAGCGAGAGAGCCCGGTGAGCCAAAGTTCCACCTTTGCCGCCGCAGTGTTGCACAGACCTGGAGCGTGTCCTGCTGGGGCTCTGCTGGCAGCCGCGTCCTTCCCCCCGCCCTGCTCTGCCTCTGCTGCCGGCTGGTCTGGCATCCAAATCCAGATGTTCTATGTTAGTTCCTGAGCGTGCAAATACCATTCTCCGCAGCTTTGGCTAGTCAGCCAGTCAATAAATAACGTCTGGTTAGCTGCAGAAACCACACAGGAAGGCCTCGGCTGAAATATTCTTGCTTTTTCAGAGCTAGAGGTGTGGGTGCAATCAGACAGTTTTTTCAAACCTTTTTGCAGTTTTAAAAAGTCACAAGAATGCAGGGAAGGAGTACAGATCACGGGCTCTTGACTTGCTGTGAGGTGATAAATCTGCGAGATGAGAGGAGAGCTGCTCAGCTCATGGGTTTATGTCTTTCATGTGCCCATGATATGCAGGAAAGTGTTAAGGCAGTTCTGTCTTATAGCAAACATCATGGGAAGCTAATGGGCACATTGTGTGATAGTGATTTTTCATGTTGTACCCATAGATTGTAAAATTAAATTAGGAAAGTTTTTGTTTCCTGGTAACAGGATTCTGTAGTTTGCATGTAATGTCACTTCATTCTTTAGCCGCTCTTTTCTAGAAAACCGTTTGCACTCTGGTTGTTGGCGCCAAGCCTAGTTGTCAGTTGTCACAAATGTAGATACTAGTGTGGTTTGAATGTTCAGAATATGTACTTAGGTGGCTTTGGACAGCTACAGTAGCTGTGCATCCCAACCAGTAACCATGTAGGAAACTAAGCTGGCTTTCAGTATCATAGTGTGTTTTTGGGTGCTTGCTTCAGATTTTTGTGGCTCTGTGCTGTTTGTTCAGTGAGAGTTTGTTTGGTCCCTTTCTGAGTGTGTCAGGGTGAAGTTTGCTTCTTGCTGTGTAAGTGCACTTAGCAGGCTGTGAAAACTGATACGAAATGCTTATGTTTGCTAGCACCTTTGCCAAATTTTTTTATTACTCCTAAAATTCTTTCTGGGTGAGGAATGGTGTCATTGTGTATTATAACTCCATTCAAGAAGAAACTTACTTTCTAAAGGGATTTGACATTATCATGCAGTACTTTTAAACATTCCTCTGTAATGGACACATTTTAAGACCAGGATGAGAGGAGTCTCTCTACTTCTCTAGCATCAGCACAGCTTCAGCAAGACATCACCTGGGGACCTTACAAGTGTTGTCTCAAGTCTGGTCAGATCTGTGCTGATTGTGGTTTTTTTCCTTGATGCTTAATTGCTGGAAACTTCAGAATTCTTGAGTATCCTCTAGTAATTAATTGCTGTAATTCAGGTGACTGCATGCTGGGCTGTTTCTCACTTCTAAGCAATTTGATCTGAACATTAAATTGTAACTGAAGTAGCAGTCATGAAATACTCAGGATGGATGTATTACTACTGATTAATATTCCCTTGGCTTAACTATATATTCTTTTTGGAAACCTAAAACAAGTAGGTATACTTCACAGGAGAAAACTGGCTATCCTTAAGTGGCTGTTGATAGAAGAAGTATGTGATCAAGTCAGACCCACATTTGTTTTATCCCGTATTATACTCACTAAAATACCACACGTCCTCACTGCTTAGAAAAAGGTTCAGTTTGGGTATTTGTATCCTGCATGGGTACACACTCTAACTGGGATTTGTGCAGTCCTCCTAGCTCTATTTTCTTACTCACACTTGTGAATGCTGGTGAACTATAGCAGCTGGTGAACTACAGCCAATATGTTGCTTTCTGCATGTTTTAAGGTAAGAGTTATTGATTAGTGCATTTGGGATTGCTTAGGACTTGCTTATTTCTAACCCCAGTCACGTATAGAACCAGCAGTTTTCTTTTTGGGGACTAAGGGTCTGCAAAAGGTGTTGAGGCTGTAAGATGTGTCATATTTGGAAGGAATGTGCTGATCTTGTTCTTGCAAGTTTTCTATTACATGATCCTGTTGAGACAACTAATTATGTTTCAGCATAGTTTTGCTAAATTAAATCTGACTCTCTAGTCAGTTAATTGATGTCATCATGTACCATTGTACCGGAGTTCTAGAAAAATCTCTCAAGTTCTATTGGTTTGCTCTTTACATGTGTATGTGGTATATATTCCTGATTTGGAATGTGTTGGAAAAGTTAAAGCAGATCTTGTCCTCCTGACAGAAATACATTGCTGGCAAGGTTGTTATATTACTGTTGTCTAGAAATAACATTTAACACTGTACTCAAAAATAGGCCTGCAATTTTGAAACCTTGTCTTTACTTGGAAAGTGAAGTATACCATTGGGAAGGCTCGTGGCCTTTTAGCAGACCATATTTTGCATGGTTGTATAATGCCTCATTGTTTGTACAGGATGCATCAATGGACAAATAAAAACAACCACTTAACTTAAAAACCCACTTAAAATTGAACTTACTTTCTGAAAGTTTACATCACAGTCATAATTTAGGTATAGCAATGCTATGATAAACTTTGAAGTAGTATCAGTGTTTTTTCTTCATTGTCTTATATGTTGGGTGTATTTCTTCTTACAAGGCAGGTATGAATTGTTAATACTGGTTTTTGAGCTGAGAAAATTCTAATGTTGACCAACAGAAAAATCTTTAAATCCAGTAAGTTTTCCAGTCTCTTGTCCTTTTACACCTTTTAATAAGGAAAGTGAAAAGTAATGAAAGTTTTAATGAATTACATGAGACAAGGCAGGTTGAACTGGAAACTATATCAAATGTCCAATAGAAATAAATTTAAACCTTTTCAATCTTGATACAGTAGCGTCTTTTTTCTAAGCTGTGTTTCATTAATTGCAGTAAATGTCCCTGTGTGTGAAAAATAATGCAGTGTGTTGAATTCAAAGACACAGCACCTGGAGTGCTTTCCTTTCATTATGTTATTAATCTGACTTAACACCTGGTGGAGTGAAGAAGCAGCTGAGTTTCAGTTAGTCCGCTCTCAGTCATGCTGCACTTTGTAGGGATGGAGGAGGTGGTCTGATATCTTGAGGAAGGCCACCAGTGAGAGGTCATTACTTCTCTGCCAGTGCAAGGTGAGAAGCTTCATGGTGCAAGGTTAGTGGTTGGTGCATGCCTACCTGACAATGCATGACCAAAGTGTAAGATTTTTTAATTTTTTTTTTAAACCTGGTCTGGAGGTTGACAGTTTTTGGATGTGGAACCTCCTTTCATGATCTGGTTACCAGTCTCGCTCCAAGGCCAGATTGCTGTGCAGATTAGGTCCTGTATTACACCTTCCCAGGAGTTAAAGCTTGTACATAATGTGATAGCTGATCTATTAGCAGTACTCCCCTCTTCCAGAACATGTTCCCATGTGATTTATATTGGCTGCTCTGTTAGGTGGATTTTCTCACTGTCTTGGGAAGTTTGGAATGTTTGTTCTCCATATGGTCAGATTGTGCTGTAATGCTACAGCAGCATTTAGTGGAGTTACTCAACAGAGAGTACTGCTGAATATGGGATAGGATACTCTCTGTTGCAAGGAAAGGAATTCAGTCCTTTCACGTTAAAGTAAATATATAGTAGTACTTTTAATGTAGTGATGTCATTAAACAGAATAATTACACGAAAGAAGAAAGCTAATGTAGTTCTTTTGGACCAGAGAGTGTCTACTTAGTAAAATGTTTTCTGTCTTTTTTCCTGAATGTAATGGCTATCAAGATTGTAGATTTTAATTTTTATAATTTTTTTTAATTGAGGAAACCTCAGAATAGTAAGCACAAACCATTAATACATTGTGTCTCACCCTTTTCAAATATTTTGGTGAAAACAGGTCTGCACAGTTGTATGGGATCTGGATGTAATAGGCTACACTGTATTTTTACTTTTGCTGTTAATTACCATTAACAGGCTTTAGAATTTTCTCCTGTTAAATCTATATACATGAACGTAATTGATAGCTACTTTGGAGAATGGGTTACCCACAGTAACAAAACTGAGCATAGCCAATGTGGAACACCAGGTGCTGCAGTATGGAAAATAAATTATACAATGTTTTTTAAAAAATTGGGATGTTATTTTTATTCAGATATTCTGTAATACTTAGGAGTGCTCATTTTTATACTGGCTGTTCCATAGGAATTTAGGTAGTGCTGCAATATATGATAGGTGTGCCAGCACTGAACCTGGAACAAAGTTCTTAATACCTTTCTATGAAGTGAATTGTATTGAGAGCACTCTATTCTCTTTAATACACATGAGCTTCCCATCTTGCTTCTTTTCTCATAAAAATGCTTGAAAAACCAAAAGCTTCTTCTTTCTGCTGGGGACATGTCAGTTTTCATTTTCAGGCAGACACTAGGTTTAATTTCTGCTTTTGTGAACTAAAGGCTTTGGACTGTACAAAATTTAAACTAGTTCAGGCAAACATGGCTCTGCACCTGTGTAAAAGGAAACCTTTGGCAACATTAGACTTTTGATGATATTCAGATGTCCCTTCCAACTCTTAACATTCTGTGAAGTGGAAGGAAATATGCAAAACAACAGCTTGAGGATATTTGTGACTTCGGTAAAGTGTACTGGTTAAGACTTCCCATTACCTCCACTGTAACATTTTTTCTGTTCAGAATTGCAGGTGAAAGTACTTAATAATGGTTTTGGATCCTGCTTTCATTTTGGTCAGCAAACACAGCAGGGCATTATGAGGGCAAATGAAAACAGTGACCTTGAATTAATGAACACTCTAAACGCAGAAATAGAATTTGTTGATACATGTCCCAAAAGTTACCAGTACCAATCCTGACTAGGTCAGCAAAGCCACCTACATATTTTAAATAAAAACTCGAAAGCAACAGTGTATCCATGCCGTATTGTTAGCGAGACCTGTCAGTTATGCTTTGAAAGCTTTTTCTTCTTGGTAGCCAAATAGTTATATAATAATAAACCAAACCACAAAAGTTGTTCAGTGAAAAAAAATTCACTTTTATTTAGATAGCATATGCTTAAGTCAGCATACTCTGAAGTTTGTATTTCTGTGAAAAGCCTAGAGGTTTCTGCAGGATTTTTCATTACCTGAAGAAGCAATGTTGGACTTAATTATTTGAATAATATTGACTTTTAAAACATTATGCGATTCTCAAATGTTTATATCTATTGATGCATCCTTTCTCTTTGTTTCAGGAGCTGTGGAAGTGGCAGTCCAAAGTCCAATTGCCTGCTGGTTTAGTGCCATGCTTTATTGCTTTGGTGGTTCAGTTTTGTCTTCAGTGATGCTTGCAGAACCCCCAGTAGCATTTCTGGCAAAGGGCACAAATATTCTACTGGCTTCTTCTGTTTGGTAAGCAGGCACAACTGAGTTAGATGATTTAGTGTTGGTTCTGAGGTAGCTGTACTTTGTAAACTGAGATTGAACCTTCAAGTGTCCATGTAGAACAAAAGCTGAACTTTACCATATTATGGATTTGGATACTCTTTCTTCATCCAGAAAGTTACTGCAGCAAAGTAGCTGTTATGATCCTGTTCTATAGGAACAAAATACGTGTAGGAGAGAATTCTTACAGACTATTTTAGAACAAACTGCTCAATCACTAAGCTAGGCTTGCCTTTGATTTTTAGAGTGTTCTCATTTAAAAAGCTGAAAACATTATTTTGGAATAAAGTGGACACCTGTTACTGGTTTTTTTTTCTGGATATAGGTAATTCATAAATGCAGTCTGGTTTTTTTGCAGTAGGTCTTGAAGCCCTGAGCCTAGCTGATAGAACAGCTGTGAACTTTTCTGTAATTGGGACTTTAAAACACAGATCTTCTTTCCTCTCTTTTGTTTCTACTTCCTGATATCCTTTTTTTAATGTTTTTTTCCCCTTTCCCAAATGAATGAACATTTGTTGTAGCGGAATACAGTAGAGAACTTGAATGGAAAATTGGGTATGTGATCGATGCAGCAATTTAACCTGGTTTGGAATTAAAAAAAAGCACTGGAGTTATTTCCATGCAAGTGTGGCCTTCCAGTGGAATTTTTTTGTTCCAGAAAGTGATCTTTGAATCAAGCTTATGTAATGCCAAAATATGTAAGCCACAGTTGGTGTTTGAACTTAGAAATATCAATTCCTATCTTATCTGTGCCTTGTACCTTCCTTAGGTTTTATAATTGCATATCCATTGGAGTGAAAGTATGTGTTTCTGTCAGTCTGTGTGTATCTGTATATTAGTCTTCTGGTCTTCATGTTGCTATGGAATGTGATAGATTTCATTTATGTAAATGGCTGAAAGGAATAATGTGCAATAAATAGTGATGTATTAGCAAAGCTTGTAGGATCTGCTTATGGTTTATATTAGACTGATGCAGGCAACATAGCTCCTTTTTTTAACAAATGAGAGGTTAGGAGTACATCTAAACAGAACATGATTTCTGTTGAATTTAACATGGTCAAATGCAACTTGCTGTGCACAAATATGTTTTTAAATGAGAAGCTATGAGTGTTATGAAACCTTTTAAACTTCTAGGTTTACAGAGTTCTCTCTTCATAAGCAGAATGAGTTTAATTCTCAATCCCAAATCACGTGAAATGAATTTCCCCAAGCCCTATGTAAAACTGGAAAATGAAACATGGTGTGCTGTGCTTGTGAAGTGCTCCTGAATAGTCTGTAGGAGAGTGACATCTACTGGTTAGTAAGTGTTGCTAGCAAAAATTAAAGGCAAAAATGCTGTGGTGAAACTGCAATGTTAGGTTCAATACAGTTACCTGTGCTTCAGGGTCCTAAACCCACATTCTGTATTTGTAAATTAATTTTGCTTACTGTTGCCTGTTGACTACGGGCATTAGTTGGATACTCTCTGTATATCTGAGGCCTGGTTGCATGCAAAGGCAATTGACTTTACAATAGGAGAAAAAGGAAAAATATAAGTAGTTCAAAAGTAAGGCTGAAACTCAACATCAGAATGGTACATATTATCATAATAATATAACTATTAACATAAATCCCAGTTACTTTACTGTATAAGGGAAGTAGGCTGTTGCATGGCACTATATTTAAAAATATATAACTAATATAAATATATATATATAACTAATATAGCTATATATTTAAAAATGCATAACTAGGGCAGGACTGCAGTTAAACTTTAGCTGGCATTCTGCTGTAAAATATAAGCTTTTATTTATTTTCTTTTTCCTCCCAGAAATAGTCAAGTGCTGTCTGGATTTCTATTCTCTAACCATGAAGCATGACTTTTCCTCATTATGAGGTAGTAGTTCCAAGTGAAGTAAATTAGATGCAAGAGGTGTATCTCTTCTTTGCAGGCTGAGTAGACTGGAGAAGAATATAGCCCTAGAAATTTTTGGTAGGCAGGGTTAAGCTCCTCACTGTTCTCCATTTGGACATCATACCTTTGAGCACAACTCTTTGAGTGCAACCATCCTGCCAATTTCATATCCAGCAAATGGTCCATCCATCAAATCCATATCCTTGCAATTTTGAGACCAACATGTTATGTGGGACAGTGTCAAATGCTTTGCAAAATTCCAGATAGATGATGTCAGTTGCTCTTCCCTTGTCCACTGATGCCATAACCCATGAAAGGCCACCAGATCTGTGAGGCATGATTTGCCCTTAGGCAAGCCACGTTGGTTGCCACCAACCACCTCCACATTTTCCATGTGCCTTAGCAGAGCTTGCAGGAGGATCTGCTCCAGCTTAGAGTTTCACTGTTAGCCAAGTTTACTTTGTTTTAAGTGGATCTGATAAAAATATTATAGTATTACTGTGCTTTTAATGCTTTGAAAACAAAAACATGCTTGTAATTGGCAGTTTGGAAAAGCTAGAACTGGTGGTCACTCAGGTACAAAGTGTGTTTGAAAATAGCTGTGCATTTCATCTGCCATGACACTAACTAATGGAGGCATTCTTGCTGAAGTTATGTAATTCCAATATGAAAGCATAGTGTCAGCATGTAATTTACTACCCTGTTGCAGTCCTTAAAAAAAAATAAAAAATGCCCACCAAACAAATGAAAACCCACAAAAAAAGAAACCACACAAAGTTGGACACTAATTTGATAATTATATTACAAAAACATATGTAAGCTATAGAATGGTTGGTAAACTTCCTCATGTACTTAGATTCTTCTCTGGGACAATGAATCAGTAACAACTATTTCAAATAATATTTAATGAATTTGGTGCAAGAGTTCAAGCATGCTGAAAAGCAGTTCAGATTTGCTCCAGTATGTCTACCACCTGAAACAGTTATCAGGTATATCATACATTATTAGTCATGTTCCAAAAACTTCTTTAAAGGTTGTAAGAAAGTGAATTCCCTAGCAAGAACTTTTGAATGCTGCTAATGGGTCTTCCCGTGATTTTCAGGTATCTTGTGTTTTACTGCCCACAAGACATATTCTGCCGGTGCTTTACCTTTCTGCCTCTTCGCCTTCTGGTTGCGGGAATGAAGGAAGTGACTAGGACTTGGAAGATAATGGCTGGCGTTGCACGTGCAAACAGTCACTTCAAAGATGCCTGGCTTGTTATGGTTGCTGTGGGCTGGGCCAGAGGTAGCATGCATAACAACTTGTTCTGATGGATTGTGATGTTTTCGAGTGATGTTTAAATGCTAGCCCTTCAGCATAATGGTAGCACCAGTCCTTGCTCTGATGGATCTGATAGTCCTCATACAGTCTGTAGCCCCCTAAAGAGAAAAGCCTGTGCAGCAGTTTTTCTGCCTGGGTTAATGGTGATATTGAATGACTTTGAAGGAATTTCATCTTTTCCCTTCAAGTCTCGTAAGGGCTTGTAGGCTGGGCAGTTCATGGCAATAAAGAAATAGATCTGTGTAGCTTTAGTGCTTCCAACAGCATATTTCCTCAGAGCTGTTTTCGTTGCACATGGCCGGAGAACTTAGTTTCTGATTTTTTTCATTGTAACCATTAACTGATTTTAAACGTAGGAATGGACCTTCTTGCCTGCCTGCTGTTTGGCATATGACTCTGGAAGCTGCTTTCCTAGGGCTGTATTTTTAGTCATGACATTAAAACCACTTCAGGAAGTAGTGGTGCTGCTTTTGGTTCTGTTTTCTTGATTGTGTTCTGCTGAGGGAAACAACATGTGTTAATGTGATTATGTAGCGTATTCTTTTCCCAGGTTATAACGCAGATCATTCTCATTAGCCAGAGTGTCTTAACACTTCCTTTTGTCTTATATTCTTTTAATGTAAAAATATATATTAATTTTTCTCACAGAGGGTCTTCATAGATTATAGAGACACTGTATTTACATGATGACATGATGAATGATATGATACAAGCCCCTCTGGAGACTTTGGTAATTCAGACATTTGTTTGTAGTGATGAGTGCATTTGTTTGTAGTGACAAGTGCATCAGTTCAGATTCTATCATATGAAGTTAAACCTGAGATTCTTGTTAAGTAGCTAAACCTCTAACGTTTCATGTTGGCTGTCCAAGTCATGCATGTTTAAAAGATTGGATCAAGTCTCGTTTAATATGAGCTTTGGGTGCCACATTTGGCACCTTGTGCAGCAAGTTTTACTGGAAACAGTAATAAGTAAGAAGCAGTAACAGTGCAGTAGTGGTAGCATTCAGGAGAGGCTTATTGCAAATTGTGCAATTTCAGGAGCTGGTGGTGGCCTAATTTCCAACTTTGAGCAGCTGGTGAGAGGAGTGTGGAAACCTGAAACCAATGAACTACTGAAAATGTCCTAGTAAGTTTTATAAAAAAACTCAAGCGTGTCAACTGTGGTTTTGCTAACTCAAATGTACACTCACTTTTAGTGGTTCCAGTCACAAAAAACCTCAATAGGACATGTTTGTACTCAGTGTTTTCCTGTGAAATATTGGTTTATGATCTTTGATAATTTTAGCAGATGTTTAATTGTTTTAGGTTGACAGCACAAGAACACCAAATGGGAAGATGAGTCAAGAAAAAAATGAGTTGGTGGAAAGCAGTACTGAGTCTGGAGGAAGTTGCTGGAAAGCAGTGTTTACTCCATTTTTCTTACTGGGACATGATCTTCTGTCCAAACTAAAGGACAGTGGTACCAGAAGTATGCAAGTGAAGTCTGCTATTTTGGTGCTTGTTTTGAGTATAATTAAGATTATCCTCTGTAGATACCAGTTATTTGAGAAGGGGCAAATTGGTATTCAGTATAGCAAAAATGTTCTGCAAGTTAGGGAATGTTACTTCTTTTGTTGAAGCAAAGAATGGAGAACATTACATGGTTCCCAGTTTAGTCTGTACAGTAAAATGATAATGGAGGCAGGTTAGAAAGCCACAAGCAATAATTTTAAGTCAAGATAAGCTCACTGTGGTAATTTCCTAAAATTAATTTTATCTTTCCCATGTTACTCTCAGGTCTTTAGAAATAATAGTCATCATCATCATCATCACCTTTTTTATAGTTATCTTGCTTTTCTGCAGCCACTCTTAGCAGCAGAATAAAATAAGATAAATTTGTTGCCTTTCCTTTGGCAGTTTTTCAATTTTTTACAGTTTATGTTAGATGTTGACTTCTGAAATTTCAGTAATGTACCTACACTAGAAGCTCTTTGATAACATGGATGTCACCTGTATACGTCACATGTAGATGCAGATTAAGAAATGCACAGAATTTTTCTGCCACTATATTAGTGCCGTCTCTTCAGATGACTTTAGGTAAATGACCAAAGTTCTTGTGTTTTCTGACTGCATGCCTAGCAAAGGATTTGCCACCACACTGAAGATAGCTAGAAGATGTGTATCTTTGCATGTTGTAAGTCAGCACAGGCAAAACCTGGTAGCAGAGTCCTGGGTCAAGTCAAGTATAAGCTGCCTACAGCCCTAGAAATGCTGGAGTATCAGTGGACCAAACTTCTTGTTTTTCAGCAGCTTAAGAAACTCCTTGTAATAACTTAACATCTGGAGTATAGGAAAGGAATATTTTTGTAGTGCAAATAGTGCAAGCTTTGTGATTTAACTCTTCAGTAAGATATATTGGGAGAGGAAAAAGGGGAGTGGAGGCTGATGTATAGAGTCTGAATAGAGGCATTGATTTGAGGAGGTTTTATCAAATATGAGTTTGTGTGAAAAGTAGTGCTGAACTTCATGCTTGTCCATATTATGGGCAGAAAGCTTAGTAGCAGTATATAAAGTGAAAGTTGGGTTTTAATTATACCTAGGTTTTGCACCTTGTCACTGTTACCACATGTTGTAATTAGTTCCATTAAGACATAGTTCTTTTGCACATTAAGAACATTTACTGCTTTCCAGGTCATGGCATCTTTGACTGTAGTGTAGAGAAATTAACATTGTTTGTTTGATTTACAGCCCTGTGAAGGTGACTTTGATAGGAGCAATTCTTTTCACCCTGCAACACAGCCAATACTTGCCAATAGCAAGACACAATCTCATGTTTTTATACACTATCTTTCTTGTTCTCTCCAAGGTAAGAATGTGAAAGTATTGCAAATAGCTGAATAAGAGAAAATATTTTATTTCATTATATTGGAGCAAAACAGTTCTAACACAGACATTCTACTACAATTTAGAATGCATGAATCTGGTAGGTCAGCTTCTACTTATGTATTAAACCTGTATTTAGTTCTCTATACGTGAGCAGAACAGTACTGATACTGTTCAATGTATGGGGAAAAAAACCCAACCCCAAAAACAACACAAAAAAAGGAATCAGTGCTTTTGGCATAATCTCAAGCAAAGTGTATGGTTGTGGAAAGAAACTCTGCTGTTCTTTCAGTAGCTGCTTAGTGCCTTCCTTGTACCTACCTGTGTAATCAGTCATCTCTGGATTTGCGAAATAAGGAACTAGATTCTCACCTAGCTTGAAATTATTTGCAAAGTAAGTGTTCCGGTGGAAAGAGAAAGCGTCTCAAAACCACTTTGAAGTAACTGTAACTGTTTTTATAATAAAATAGATACTAATTCTCTACTGAATCCTTAATTCTCCCAGTTTCTTGATTTCCAGGATGAGGACCGTTTGCGGGATTATTAGCTAGTAAGAAAATGTAGTCTCTGTGTCAGCAGTAGTAGTCTCTGATGATCTTAAGAGCATGAGGGCTGTTGTTGAAAAGACTTGAGACTGTCTTAAAGTGGTAGTTGCCAGTCTTCTTTCTGAGAAGTAGCTGATAAGTTTTAATTTTAGCGAAGTTGCTCTGGGGAGCAAAGACTTGAAGCTGATGCGTATGATTCTCCACTTAAGCCACTAAAGGCATTGTTGAACTGAGGATGCTGGGAATGGAGAAGGAAAGGGATTTTATTCTGGAAATGAGAAATTGAAGCTGTCTTCAGAAGATGGCTGCTAGGCTGCACTGAAGTGGACAAGTTCTTAAACTGAGGGTCATAAAGGACAATCAGGAGCTTAAGCATCTACTTAACTAATAAAGCAACAATTGTAATAGTGTCTTGCTTTAGAAACATTTCATGTCTCTGAAAACTTTAAAAACTATTGCAATACGAACTTGTCCATTACCGGAATCTACAAAGCAGTGTTTCAATCCTGATTCAAAGTTACGTATTTGAAGGAATTTCCTCCTGAATCTGTCAATATTTTGGAATGAGTATGAATTTCGGATACTCTAACTAAATTCTGTCTGTGCATATGTACATACGTATATATATGCTTGCATGTTGCATTTTTTTAACTTAAATGGAAGTAGCCCCTCCGTTTACAGTTTCTCAGTTTGAACAAGGTACAAAACTTACACATAAAAGTTGCTCTTAGCCTTAGTTGTATGACATGAAATGTTGTTTACTCTTAGGATGAACTTAGTAAACCTTTTGACTTCAGGTTTTTGAGCACATGGTTTATATATAGTTGTGTGAAGAGCACAGGTCAGAAAAAAAGTGCATTCTTTTATCAGTTCAAGCTAAAGACATTTATGTTTTGGTGGTGTGGTCTCAGGATCATGTAAAAATTAGAAATGCCATTCAGCTTTGAGCTTTTTTTCAGTTGCCCTGACATTAAAACATTTTTTTAACTTCATCCTTGTTCTCCCTAGGTAAAAATGATGTTGACAAGATCTGCAGCTTCTCCATTTGCTCTCTTTGAGGCTGCATTAGGCCGTATGTTCTTCAGATTGCAAAAGACACCATCCCAAGTGAAGGGTGGAGGTGCCTCATCCTCCAATGGCGCTTCAGTCTGTGACCAGTCTTCTGAACAGTACCGAGATAGTGTTAAGAAAAAACAAGCAAAGAAAACAGAATAAGTGGTTCAATATCCTTTATGGTCAAAACCTTTGAAGATGTTTGTACTTCAGAGTATACTGACTGAGAAATTTGTTTGAAGCAATGCATGTGAGGAGAGAACAGGGTTGTACACTACTGTGTTGTTGTTTGCCTTTAGAATGTGTTATGTAAGCTGCTGTTCAGATGTCTAAATGTACATGTTGAATTTCTGAGTTAAAAATCACAAATTTTTATAGTGCTTATAAGTTTACTAACTTTTGTATTTATAATTACTTTAAATGCTTACATGCTAAAAAGATAGTTTCAAAATATCACAATCAGCTTGGTTTTTTTCTCATATATCACTTGTTTCAACACTTTCTGCCCCGCCTTTTATTCTTATACTTTGTTTGGATAGCATGGATTTGTGCTGCCAGGTGTTCACAGCATGTCCCAAATAAGAAAGTAATCAGCTGAGTAAGGCTTCATCATTGCACTGTAAATCCATGAAAATATACTGAACCAATGCCTCTAGCTAGAAAAATAACTGAATTACTGTTGTAATTCACATTGCACTGGTTTCAATTTTCTTCATTCACTTAAGGAAATTTTAAAATATTTTTTAAAATAAGAGTGAGTTATCTGATACTGTTTAAAATCTTTACAGTTGGCAAGTAGGAACATTTCAGTATTTTTGTTGTTGGCTTATTTTGATACTTTATTTGCAAGCATTTGACATACAGCTGTTTTTCCTGTTACATAAGTGATTTACATGTGGTTTGTAGCTGTCTTTCCAGTTGACTGGGGCTAGACGTCTCTGCCTGCACTTTTATCCAAGCATATGGGAATTTTGAGACATTACATTTCATAAGAATATTTAGAGGAATCTTCCACTGATGTGCCAATTTTTAGAATAAGTTAAAATATTCTTACAGAGTAGAAGAAGACAAATATATTTGTCTTCAGGGTGTACTACTTTGAAGAGTATTCTTCAGCAAGAGGAGGAAGAATGAATCCTTGTTAAGGGAAGCCAAGGAGAATGTGGAGGGAGATCAGGTTTGAAAAGGCAAAATTCTTACTCCAGGTACATATCTAAATTTATGACAAAACTGTCACCAGTGCTGTGCTTAGGTTAGAAAAGAAAAAGATACCAAAGAAATTTTTGCTTGTCTGGTCACATTTCCATGGTGGTGAAAACCCAAAACCATTGAACTCACAAGATTGGAATACAACTTTACAGTGTATGTGCTGTACCTTGTAAAGCTAAAATGAGTATTTTCTTCAGCAATGAAAAATACTTTTTAAAAAGAACCACCGACTCTGTGGACAAAATAACAGTCACATTTGTGACATTTTAACACCAAAATGTGGTGTACAGTTACAGATGCTTGGAGTATTCTCTTGCAGGGTTTCTCAGTTTCTTTTAGCTTGGAGAAACTTGAAATTCCCAACTAACTAGTTAATAATCAACTAATTATTTAGTAACACCATCAGAAGATTTATGTCTACAGCTTTTAAACTTCTGGATGTTTTTTTGGAAAGGTGTAATGTGGCATACCATATTACAAGAACCTTACAAAACTGGTTTGTGGTAGGGAACTGTGTTGCACAACTGTGAAATACTAGCTGATAAATGGCTACTCTTATCCCAAGTAAATGTGAAAATATGCTTAGACTAAAGTTCTAACAAATTTACAACTTGAAGAAAAGTACCTGGTTTTTATGTCCTTTTGGATTTAAAGAAAACAAAACAAAACAAAAGAAGTTGTTTTTCTTGACTGAACACCTTAAGAGAAATACAAATCACACTAAAAATTTATATTGTGAGACAGAACATAAGTTATACTGGAAGAAGTCCTGTTGTAAGCATTATGAAAACAAACGATGTTTATAGATCTCACAGGCTTCTTAACTTGAGTTTTCAAAAGGACTCTGTACTAAGAGGTTACATGCAAGTGTATTGAGAACTGATTTTTTATAATACAGACAAGATAACCATTTGCACAGGGTTTAACCTGAATTTTTTAGAAAACTTTAATACAGTCTGTCCAGGATGCCTTAAATAAACAATTACTTCCTGGCTTTCATGGGGATAGTTCTATATGTTTGCTAAACTTCTCTGTTTGAGATGGTAAGAATTCCTTTTAACTGTTAAGTTCTGGTAAGGCATGTCAGATTCAGCAGAAGTATATACATGAACTAGTCCACTGTATCTAATTTTCTTATTGTCCTAGTAAAATTAGAAGCACTTCTTCTGTACTAATATCTATTAAGGTTTGGAGTTTTTTTATCAGCTCAGTCCTCAGGCTTGAAGGGCCTGTTCCCCATAAATCCAATTGTCACTCTCATTCATCAGTTCTACTAAGCATGCCTAATTTTTATAAAAAGAAATACCTCAAGATACCTCATTCTGAGGTCTAAATGAAGCCTTACAAACAGTAGCAACAAACAGCATTTGACACTGAGAATAAAAAATATGTTGTAAATAGTAATTTGCATTTGTTTTTATAAAGCTGCCCTGTTAAACAGTCAAACGCCTTTTGTGAAAATGCCATAACAAATAAAAGCTGCTGCAACTATGCTTGATAAACTACTGAATGCATACATCCAACATGTTCTCTGAAGGAGGAACATAACAGGTTGCTTATGGAAGAGGAACAGAGTAGGTTGTGACAAGTGGTGTCCTTCAGGGGTCTTTTTTGTATATTGGATCCAATGCTGCTTAGTATCTTCATAAGTGACACATACAGTGGGACCAGGTGAACCCTCAGCAAGTTTGCAGACCACACCAAGCTAAGGGGTGCAGCTAACACACCTGAGGGCTGGGATGCCATCCAGAGGGGCCTGGACAAGCTCCAGAAGTGGGCCTAGGTGAATGTCATGAGGTTCTGCAAGGCCCAGTGCAAGGTCCTATGCATGGGCAAAGCCAACTCCCTGGGACTGCCCAGGGCTAGGGGATGAAGGGGGCAGCTCAGCTGAGAAGGATGTGGGGGTACTGGTGCCTGAAAAGCTCAACATGAGCTGGCAATGTGTGCTTGCAGCCCAGAAAGCCAGCTGTATCCTGGGCTGCATCAAAAGACGTGGCAGCAGGTTAAGGGAGGTGAGTCCACCCCTCCACTCTCTTGAGACCTCACCTGGAGTAGTGTGTCCAGTTCTGCAGCTGTCAGCACAAGAAAGATCTGGAGCTGTTAAAGCATGTCCAGAGGAGGACCACAAAAATCACCTCAGGGCTGTCTCCCATGAGGATGGGCTAGGAGAGTTGGGGTAATTCAGCCTGGAGAAGGAAAGGCTCTGGGCAGACCTTAATGCAGCCTTTTCAATATTTAAATTGAACTAGTTTATTAGAAAGATGGGGACAAACTTTTTTGCTGGACCTGTAGTGAGGGTACACAGAGATTAGATGAAAGGAAGATACTTTTTAAATGAGGGTGGTAAAACACAGGAACAGGTTGCCCAGAGAGGTGGTAGATGCTCCTCCCTGGAAACATTGTCAGGCTGGATGGGGCTTTGAGTGACCTGATCTAGTTGAAGATGGCTCTGCTTACTGCAGGGGGGTTGGACTGGGAGACCTGTAAGAAGACCTTCCAAATAAACCATTCTATTATTCTTTCATGAAAACAAAGTTTCTTCAAAGTTAATGAAGCATGCTATCAAGATGGTTGAAACAGCCTTACTGATTGTGGGAGCAGATAGTGCCAAAGGCATGCAGTTCTTGTGAAAGGACATTAAAAATAAGAAACATGAGTATACTTCGATGATTTTGGCTGAAAGTTTATCAACCTCTCTGACATGCTTTTCCTGGATGATTTATATAGAGATTGTTCCTTGCGGCAGTCACTTCAAATCAGACCTTTAGTTTGGTCAGCTTTTTCCTTCCCTTGAAAGATGACCAGTTATTAAACACCTGAGTATCAAGGCTGGATATATACACCCTTTTTGAGGGTCACTGAAAGATTTTTTGATCCAAACCTCTTCGGCACACATTCTATTTTTTGAAAATAATATCTGTTTATGATCCTGAGATGTTTATGGAATTATATAGAAGTATATTTGAGTGTCTGTCAGTGGAATTTGAGGATACATTTAAGGGCAATTGAGATTATGCTGAGCAAGATGAAGACAGGAATTTATGTGGCTCTTCTGTTGTTACAGCAGAATGTAAGAAAAATCCAAGGTGGAGAAAAAAGTTTTTTACTGGAGACAGTACAGTTAGTTACATGGCAAGTTCAGTTTCATAGGGGTGACTTCTGTAGTTCAGACACTGTTTGTATGAAAACTTTGCTATCTTTACTTACCAGTCACTGAAGTGTGGCTCTGAGTATCCCAAAGTGAGCTGCTGTCCTGCAAAAGAGGCGATTCTTTGGTGTTTGCTTTCTAGATCATGAAAGCTTAAAACAGCAGGAGGGAGGCTTAGGGCTTTAAGTGATATTTTCAAGTTGAGCAAAGGGAAAGAATGAAGCATAGGAGAGAGAGCCACCTTTCTGAACAGCTGCCTTTGTATTAGTTGTGTCATGTTCTTTGGCTTCAATCCAATTTCCAATATATTTTAGGGCCCTTTAATTCAGTATAGCAGCTGAAACAAGGCGATGTAGCTCATGTGATACGTTTAGCTTATAGGCCCCACCAGTGATGCTGAGAAATAGCACATCCGGAAGAGGCATCAGCAGTGAATTGTCCCTTTGACAGTAGCTTTTTCCATAGGGTTTGTGGATTTTTAAAAAATCAATCTAGGCCTCAGAGACTGATAATATGCAGAGGAGAGATGGTGACCTTATTGCCAAGCTTGAATCCAAGTTATAAAGTATTGTGGCATAGTTGCCAAGATTTACATTGCAGTAATTTGGGTATCCACTCCTGTGACTAGTACATAAATGTTTTATTTTTATACTAAAATTTCTGGATTAAAAAGTTCAGAATGAGATTGGATTCTTTGGAATCCACCTTTCCCAGGGGTAATCCAGATGTCTTGTAAATGGCTTTGATTTATAACTGTCTTCCCAAAAGTATAGTTGCATAGAAATGAAAAGTATTCCTTGTTTTTATCTAAATTTCCTGCTTATTTCAGACTTTATGTGAGTAAGTCTGACGGGAACTGGATCATAACTGAGTTTAGAAGAAGCTGAAACACAAAGGCTGTTTAAAAAGAAAATTTTAATGCTAATACCTATATTGTAAGAAGCTGCCAAATGCTAGAGTGTTTAACAAAAGTACAATAAGAACTTAGTACTAAAAGGCTATACTTAAGACAAGCAGAGAAACTTCAGGAAACAAACACATGCATTGCAATTGAAAGAAGCTGCTGTATGCAAACATGAGAAACACATTTCCAAATGGTGCACTGCTGTGCATGCGGTCTTGTCTTCAAATGCAAACTGGATGGAGCACAAGGTTAATGAGCTTCAGACCAGACTGAAACAAGAACACAAAGTCAGGACAAAGTGGAGTAACTCCTGGAAATGCTATGCAACATACTGTTACTACAGCAAGAGTTGGAAACCCAGGCTGCTGTCTGAAATGAACTAGGAATATGGTTCTAACACCAGTACAGCCCATTGTTGCTGATCTAAGAAGTGACATGCTGCATTTCTGAGCTGTAGCTGGTCTTTATGGGTGTCTGTGAAATTAAAACACCAATGCTGTAAGGCAAAGCAATGATTAAGAAGATCAAGTAGTGTAAGACGCCTGGGGATATGTTTGCAGCATGAACTACAAGAATGCGATTAGGCATTAATGAGATGTGTTTCTGATATCTTTAAACAGTGCTGATTTTTTTTTTTTTAGTCAGTCTGAAATGATGTGGAGAAGAGTGGAATTATGTTTGAGCAGTTCATTAATGTCAGGAAAAACAAATGAGGGCTGTCAACGAGATACTACTAGTAAAACATATACTTGCTTCTTGGTGCTGGTAAGGTAGTCATTTCAGGCAATACAGAATGTAACCACCTATTATGTGAGCAATGTGGAGCTTTTCATTGCTCCTCCAGGAGCATCAGGCAGGTGTGGCTTCTAGACCTTATTTATGGTAAAAGTAAAGAGCAATAAAACTTATAAAATTACATGTTGTCTTCAGAACGGTGAGTGACCAACCCACTATATCAAGACTGCTAGGTAGAAGAGGAAACACTGGCTATCACAAAGGTCTGTGAAATCAAAATTGAACCTGATGCACACACAGTGATTTTTGCTTAATACAGCAACTTTGAGGAAAACTGGTATGTAATGGAAAAAAAAAAAAAAAAAAAAAAAAAAAAGTACCACTGAAGTTGCACAATGTATAATTAAGCTTTGGAACCCACTGCCACAGGTAGCAATACTAGAAATGGAAATCAATTAGGTACCATTTCTGACTCAGGCAGGCCTCATTGTGTATTGTCACATGGTGGAAGAGTATAATGAGTATCTTATATATACATTATATAGCATATGCCTGACCTCAGATAGTTTCTAGCCATATACTCTTGGCACATACACATGTGCCAAGATTCTGTTAGCTAGGGATAGGTAAAGGCAGTCTCCTCCCACCAAAAAATTACTTGGCTGAAGTTCCTGGAAAATTACAGGGATCAGTACATCTGGAGTGCAAGGGATTGGCCTCCCCTACCAAGCAAACAAAAGGATACTTGGCTAGAGAGACCACTGGGCTGATCCTGTATTTGCTTCTGAAAAGTGGGACCTTGCTTTGTTAACTTTATCTTTTCTTACAAAAGAAAAGCAGTTATTTTGTCTCTGTGCAGTTCATTCTGTTATTTGTAGAACGTTTTCAGGAGGACAGGTAAAAGAGTATTCTAGATGTATGAATTATTAGTATTGATTACAGTTGTTCTGTTGAGGGTTTCTTTCCAGCTGAAAATGGGTTTGACTGAAAAGAGCCATATTTTTGCAGAAAAAACTAGTGGAACTAGTTTTCTAGTGGAACTTCCACTAGAAAAGAACTAGTGGAAGTTCTTTTTAATTCTGTGTAGCAAAAATAAACAAGCAATAAGACTGTTTTTCTTTTTAAAAATAGATATTTTGTGTAAAATTTTTTCTCCTTTATTTTAATTAGATATATAATTACTTAAGGAAAACTGACATTTAATTAATCATGGGAAAATGCTTAAAACTTCAACAAAGTTAATTTTTTTTTAAAAAAGTAATTTTTCTTAGCTGCATTGTTCCTAGGTATGTAGTATAAGAAAATTATTATGGAGAATACTAAACCTAACTTCAGCGAATATCTGTCCTGTGTGTGAAATGCATCCTTTTTTTTTTTCCAAACAAAATATGTTTTTGAAAGAATCCTCATACTGCAGCTGGATTTTTTCTGAATAATTTACTGATAATACAGTATTTTAAAATCTTGCATAGTGGGGAGAAAAATTCTTACCTTGTCAGGTTGTGGTCATGTGGTAAAGTTACAGATGACTTGCCTTAACTGTTTAGCTTGCAGATTGGGGTTTATTTCAATACCGTGGTAATGAAGAGAGGTGTTCAAATTTTCTGATGTAAACCACATGAAAATATTTTTTCCCCTGTTGATGCACCTCAAAAAGCTTCATGCTAAAACAACAACAAACAGAAAAAGAATGGGTTAGTCTTGCTGTCAGAAGTCCTGTCTCTCCTCCTTTCCAATGTTAAGCTGATGCTGGAAATACCTGTTTAAACCTATGACATAGTGCTATTACTAGGGAGAATGTATTGGTTTTAACTTGTACAAACTCACGCCATTCTGCTTCCCATTTTATAAAAATAGAGCATCTCAAGCAGGTGGAAAAGCATTTGTTTACCTGCCTTGGGGCTGGTGTTGTGGAAATATAAACAGGCTTCAAAGACAAAGTAAAATGGGAGAAGTGCTGAAACTGGCATAGATGCAGTGCTAAGCTTCTACCTTGGTAGTGGAGCCTCAGCAGCCAGAAGGAACATCTGCATCAGAGGCACATTCTTCATCCAGTGGTGTCCTGTGCAACGGTTTACCTCATGATTGTTAGGATTGTGACTTGTGTGATATGAACAGCCATAAAATCCGAGAACCATCATCTTATGGAGCCCAGGCTGGGAGCTCTGTTTAGCTGTGTTAGGTTGGCTAGGGCATTAACAATGAAAATTCAGGTGTCATCCTCCATGGCTGTCTTGGATCTAAATGAGAGTATCTTACCTGTTACATTTATCTTCTAATGTTTACTGACTCTGACTACAAAGAGTGCTACAAACCTCTCCTATCTTGCCTGGTGTTATTTTGCCTCATATTATTATGAATGGTTAGGGGGTTGTGCCAAAGTTTTGCTGCTTGGTATGCTCCTTTACACACAAAAGTATGCTCTTTCATACAACAAAGAGATGAAGGACTGTTCAGCATGAAATGGGTAGGTCAAACACCTCTGGTATAACCTGTGAATGCTGCTATTGAATTGTTGTGAGAGCTTGATGTGACCAGCCTGGTTACAGTTCTCAGAGCTTTTTACCAATGGAATTACAGATAAATGTGACAAAGCTGGAGTCAAAATCTCCTTTAGTATGACTGTGATAGCATTCCCATAGCAAAAGCAATTGTGCCCATGTGCTACAAAACCATTTAAGATGTGTTTTAGCTAGCAAGATCAAAAAATGCAGGTCCTGTTTCCATCTGTGTGTGATTAGGCACTGGAAGTGCATTGAAGGCTCTTGATACATTAAGGATGAGGCTGCCTCACAAGGATTCTCACATATCATTCATGGAGACACATACCACCCAGAACTTTAACCACTAGGACCACAGACCCTTTGGAGCAAGCAACTGCAGTGAGCCTGATGCATACCCCTTCCCTCAGGCTTAGCCCCAGGTTTCCTGTAAAAAAATGCACATACCCCTCACATCCTCTTCACGTGTTCTTCACATGCCTTTCTGGTCCAGTCACCTTTCTGGTGATTTTTGGTCTGGAGTCTCTTAATGCCTTATTGGGTTCTTTCTGTCTCCAGGCACAGACTGTGTTGCAGCTTCTGCTGATGGTTGTTGCCTCCTTATCTTCTGGTTAGCTTCATGTGCAGCTTCTCACTGGCAGAGCATGAGAAACTAAAAAGTCCCAGACTTAGGAAAAACACCACTTAGCAACAACTAAACACCAGTTTGCTATCAACATTATTCTCAAAGGAAATCAAAAACACAACACTGAACCAGCTATTACAGAAAATTAACTCCTACCCATGGCAAAGCATAGGTAGGCAGAAGGCCATTGCTCACAGGCTCAGCTTTCAGTGAATCTTGATAAAGGATTGACTCTGAGTGATTCATTCTACTTAGAACTTATTAAAATAAGCTAAACAACTAGTGTTTATTAATATGCTCTTTTAAAGCTTTAGCCTGAACACTTAACAGAGGGTACTTGGAACACATTCAATATTTTATATATTCAATGTTCAATATTTTGATAATTTTGGTCCCAGCACTAAGCATACTGTCAGAAGGATTGTGTGTCCTCAGCTTGTAGTCAGGTGAGAAAAGGTGCTGGGTTCTGGGTTTGCATTTGCCCCTGCTTTTAGAAATAATTTGAGGAAGTGCAAGGGCAGCTCTCTGGAACCATTACAGTCTCTTCTGTGGTGGAACCATCACAGTACATCCATGTTTGGGCACATTTTAAAGTCAGTTTCCTCAGCCAAGAAAACTTCTTTGAGTGGTTGCATTCTATCTGGTAAGCTCTCTATTTAGGGCTTTTCCAACATGCATTTACAAGTCCATGTGGATGTGCTGAGGATCCAGATAGAGAATAAAACCTTGTTGTAGGTCCATTTTCCTGAGAATATCTTGCTACTCACAGGGACCTGGAAAGGGAAGCAAACAAGTGGGAAATGACATCCACAATGCCCAGTTAGATGGACCCAGAGCTGGATGCTAAGTATCCTTTAGAAAGTAGTCTTCTTTCTATGGGATGGGTGTTCATCACTTGTCTTTCAATGCTCACCTCCACAGCTTAGCATTCCCACCTCTCACAAGCTAATGTTATGACTGCCAAGGTATGGATTTTCCTGAGCATCAGGAGAGTTGGTACCTACACCCTCTGAACTCTGCAAGGTCTGTGCAGGTGAGAGTCTGAGCTTGACATAGCAGAGTCCACCAAGATGCTCTCTTCATTCAGTCTTGTCTCCCTGATTCTAATAGTCCCATTATCCCAATGCCTCAAGGGAAGGAAGAAGTCTGCAATTTGGTTCTTTAGCAGAGTATATCTTACTGTGAGCTCTGTCTGCATCACTCTGCTCACTGCACACACAGCCTTGATAATGTCTTTTAAGTTTTGTATTTGAAAAAATATTAGGAAAACCCCCACTGTCTGGATTGTGTCTAGATTCTCATCTGTTCTGCCTTACTGCATTTTCTGGCACCATCTGGGCTCTTCCTAGAGTGTTTCCCATGGCTCTGAAAAACACACATATTAGTCCATGCATTTCTGACCTCGTCTGGCCTATGGACAGTAGTACTGACTAAGCAACTCTGAGCAACACTGAAGTATCCCTGGCGGCTCCAAAACAGAAGCAGCGAGGCCGGTTTAGCTTTTTTAATTGTCTGGCCACAAGCATTCGTGGAGGGTGTTGCAAAGAAGTGGTGATGGCTGTTCAAGGAGCAAGGAAGCCCTTATGCTTAACAGAGAGAGGCAGCCAAGAAGCAGTGTAGAGAGTGAGATGCACTGAACGAGGCTCTGCCCTAATACTTTTTATGCATAGCAGCTAGTCGCGCTGCTGAAGCAAGTTTATTAAATTTCCACACGTCCCAGGCTGGAACTATAACGGGGTTTTGTAGCAGCTGAGTTTCCTTACGGCCTGACCACACACGCGTTTCAGGCTGTGCTTTTACACAGACAGAGAGACATCTGCTGGTGAAAGGTGCTGTAGCACTCCGCATCCATAGCGAATTTGAAGCTCAGGCACCCGGGACACAGAGGTGTCAGCAGTATCACGTGTCAAGCAGTTAAGGGAATAAAAGATTAACAGAAAACTAGCAACTGCAGAGACAGATAACTGGTCCAACTTTAGCAGCTGTCTAGTTGTGTAAATGCACTTTTTGCACACACAGCTGCTGCCTTGGATTGAAAGCCAATGTCTATGTTCAGGATCATATTTATACAAATTAAAAGCCGCTTCTTGACCCATATGAAAGGGAGATGAGAGCTATCAATATATTGTAGGATTTATTTCTTCTTTTGGTAAAAGTAGGGACTGACTTTTCATTTCTTTTCCAAAACAAACAAAATGTCCTTAAAGGAGATGTGCTAGTCCAAATTGTCTTTTGACCTAATCCAAGAGCTCTCAAATTTTTGTTTTCTTTTTGAAAGCTTGGAATATAATATGAATAAAGAGCATGAAGGTCCTGTTTCAAGGAACAAAAACCTTGCATTTCACCTCCTGCATTTAAATTATTTGTTACAGCAGCACAAAATAGGCAAGGTGAGAACCATGACCAGTAAGGTAGATCTAGAAGTTAATTTGCATGTTTATTCCAAAGAAAAAGTTTACATTATAATTTAGATTTATATATAGTTAAATTTGCATGTAAATGCATACAATTTCAGTTGTTTAAAAATTAGGATTTCATAGTAGCTCTACCTATTCAAAGACCTGAACCTGTGTCCAACCATATATGCATGCAGAAGTCCTAGTTCTTCCACTGCAATTTATTGGAGGATAGCAATTTGCACTATCAGAACAAACTGAGGCATAGCCAGAGATTAGAGATGTTTTAGAGATCAAACATCATGTCTTTGGACCAGAAGTTTCAAAACAAGTGTGCTGGCTGTGAAAATGGTCTCCAGTACCTATTGTGCATTCCTGAAACTGGTGATATGTGACAATAACATTGTCTGTGCCTTCTATATGTATATAAAATTTGCCATGGTTGAAGTCTGTCTTTTGGATAGTTCCAGAGGTAATTGTCTGGAGCTGTCTTGGAGGGCTTCTGTCTAATACAAATACTAATAAGGAATTAGTATTTCATCAACTCCTTGGCCAGTTCCACAACTGTACTAAAATAGTCAGCTGCCTTATGCATCAGCTGGCTTTACTTAGGAGGAGCAACTCAAAGATTTTTAAAAGCAAAATAGCTACCATTCTTCCACTGTTTCCTGCCAGAAAGTTCTTCTGGCCCAAAAGGTTTCAAGGGAATGAGCATCTTTATTTTTCTCTCCATCTGTCTCTATTTATAGCTTATGAGTATTGGAAAATATGTGACAAGGATTTGGGAGAGAAATGGATTTTAGAAGTTCAAGATCAAATATTTTGTTCAAGAGAAGCCTGAATTTTTCTTGATGAAAAGGGCAGCTTGATGGCCAAGCCTTGAAAGGGAGGTGTGTGCTTGTGCTTAAGGTACATATCTGAAAAGAGAAAGTGATTAGTTGCAGGAATAAATCTTCAGTAGACAGAGGGTTCCCCATCACTTCTAAGTGTCCATCTGGAGTCCAGAAGCCTGTCTTGAAGCTCCCTTTTAGACATGAAATTCATCAGCCTTTGTTTGTGGCCAGATGGAGTGCTCTTTTTCCTCATTGCTTTTGACAGTAGTTGCAGTATGAGAAAATATTACTCAACATCAGTATGAAGTATTCAGTTCACTTAACAACATTTAGAACTGTATTCCATTATGAGTTTCTTTCCTCACAACACATTTTCCCATGATTGTTTTATACACTGATGACTGCATCCCCAGCTGAAGCAGGCTGGTAAAATTCATCCAAAGTCCTTGAAGTCAAGGTGATTTAAAAGGATAAAGGATCTTTTCTGAAGGTTATCAGTTGCACAATATCTGGCACTTGGCCTTCAAACTCTGAGCTGTATAGTCCTTATCTTGGTAAAGTCAGCAGCAATGTCTTCATGGACTTAAGCACAAGTGGACCTTAGGTTATTACTGCTCAGCTACAATCCTTTGGATCATCTCACACTCTGCAGTACACAGCTGTGTCACGTGATTATTCCATTGCTTGTTATTCAGGTTTTCTCTCATTTCCTTCTGTTTCTCTATTGTAAGTGATATTGCACCCTCACTGTTTTATATTCTACCAGAATCTAATTTGAAATGCATTGGTCTGATTTACAGTTTTTAACACTGCTCATTCCTCCTTGTCTTTGTAATTTTCAGTTCCAAAATCTGGGCCAGGATGTAAAAACATCTTTGCCAGAAGTGTGGTAGTATATCATCATGGAACCCTTTGGAGGCACTGCCCAGGTCAGTCTAGGTCCAAAGTTGCTCAGAAATCGTATCTGGAAGTTTGATTCTTTGTGGACCTTTATTAATAAAATATTATGAAAATACTAATTAAAAATTAGTTAAAGGGAGAAAAATATTTACTCTTGGATCATGTTGTACTGCTTTTGCTGACCTATTGTTTTTCAAGTTTGGGGTTTTGCTTTGAAATCACTTCTCTCTTAAGAAAAAAAATAATTTAAAAATGAAGTAAAGGTAAACAAAATACATCTGTCTCACAAGGCTCATTTATAATTCAGCTGACAGGGCTGGCTGATCCCAGAGAAGACAGAGAATGGCATAAGTAACTATCTGCTGCTCATACATCACTTTTTTTTTTGCATGTATTTATGAATCTATTTGCTTTTTTTACTGGTTATTCATCCTTGTTAACTTTAATTAGAGGAGGCTTTGGCTTTGTATCATTCTCTTTGTCATGGCTGTTCATGTTGTATCCTGCAAGACTAAAGTGTGTATATATAATATATATGTATGGAAAGAACATTTGGCTTAAAATTCAAAATGAGATAGCTTGTGTTGTTTGAAGTATTTAAAATAGAGGACCAACTGATGGTTTCAGCTGCAGTATGCAGGTAGATGGTGTCAGTAACAGATAAATTTGGCCTAGTGCCTGCAAATTGTGATAGTTGATATTTTTCACACACTACATAAACTAATATTGTGCTATTATTCTTAGCAAAAACCATGAATAACACTCTTGCTTTATTCTCTTTGTCTCCACAAACACTTTATGGCAATTATTCATCACTAAATGAAACATGAGACCATGTACACTGCAAAACCCATTGGGCCATTTGGCACTCTGCTAGGCTGCAAGGTCTGACACAAACTTGGCTCAGCTGAACACAATGGTGACAGTACTTCCCATGCAGAAGTCATGTATCCTTTTCCTTTTGTACACGGAGGTGTATATTTCACTTAGTGAGTAGCAGTGGTGTGGTACACTAGCCCTAAACATGTTTAACTAATGAAGCCCTGTGTGTAATATTGGCATATAAATCCACACATTTAAAAGCTGCATTTATTAGAATTGTTTAAGAGTGGTTTTCCTGTCCTGCCCTTGCCCACCAGCCAATGCTTTCTACTTTTCATAGCAGACCCCTGATACCCAAGTGTGTGAAGAACCTCAGGGTCTCTGTTGCTTCAGATATGCTGTAACAATGCCTTTTCTACCAATCTTTCCTCTTCCACTGTTTCCTCCTGCTCCACTGCTACTGCTGGCTCTGATCAACTCAAAGTACCATCAATTGCCACGATTAACAGCCTCTTCTAGGAAGATCTCCCTGGGAAGTCTGAGACTTTGGTTTCTCTATCAGTATTTCATTCTGCATGTGACAGCTCTGGCGTATGTCCTTCAGTTATCAGAGCAGAAGTCAAGGATTTCTGTGCATGCTGAAGCTCGTTTTCCAGCAATGCCTTGGGAGATATGAATAGGAACCTGCCTACAGTTCTTTCAATTTGGAAACTCCCACTAACTATTTGACGAATGGGAGACAGTCACCCTAGTATCTCTGCGGATATGGGACTTGCTTCTTAGAAATTACTGTGTACTGGAGTTTCAGATGGGCTGTATGCACAATGTATCTTAGTCTCAGCCTTCTAAGTATCAACATTAATGAAAACCTACTGACCTGGATCAGTTATACTCCATACTAGTACGCTGTTCTTTTTCAGTGTTTCTCAGTGTTAGATGTCAAGTATACTGGAATCACTAGAAAGACTTCATCTAGTAGCATGTACCCTAAGTGACTGGTGAAGCTAGGCAGTGTCTACAAGCAAGCTGATGGCCAGATAATTCTGCAGTAGGTTGCTAACATGATACTGGGGTGTCTGATAATGAACCAAGATATTGTTCAAAAGAAGTAGAAAACAGTACTGCCAGTATTTAGATAATGTTTAACAGTATTTAGATAATGTTTTCACAAGTATTTAGATAATGTTTTCTGCTATTCACTTCTCTTTGTGCTTTCCCTATCAAAAATAAGCATTTGCATCTTTATACTCTGGTCACGCTCCACCTATGTAAACAGTAAGTCTGAGAAAACTAACTTGATTTAAGGTAGAGCCTAAGCAGTTTACAAAGGGGAACCATAAGATGCAGTTACTTGTGACAATATGGACGCTCTTTGAGAACTAAATGGGCCTTGTTGGTCCTGTGTTTCCAAGACACTGCTATGCAGATGCTGTAGGAATTCAAACAATAAAAATCTGCATGCACCTGCTGCTGTACTTTCATGTTTTTATAGTGTTATTCTAGAGTAGCAGCAAGACTGTCACATTCTTGTTATTTATAGTTGGTTCTGAATGCACCTGGCAGTACATTTTCACAAGCAATTTCAGAAGATATAGAAGACAGCAGACAATATTGGAATATCTTGCCCCTACTACTGCCATCCATAGGTAATCACCTGGAACTGAGCATCGAAGGAACCCATCTGTTCAGTCTTGCCCAAAGGGGAACTGAATATAGGTGGGTTATCAGCACCTTCAGTGCAGGTGGTAATGTGACAGAATTGTTTACTTAAGTCCTTCTGCACTGGGATGTCTTATTATACAATACAGAATTTTAAAAAGAAGTTAACACAGTAAAGATCTCAAAAGATGGGTCAGCAATTACTTCCATGTTACCTCTTGATATTATGGATATGCTCTAACACAGCAGTTGATTGTCAGCAGATGCAAGTGTTACCCTGATACAGAAAAAGTGAGACTCTGGATCACAGATATATCTGTGAATTTCTCCAATGACTCTGGATTAAAGTCTAAAAAAATAAGCTTTGTTTTAAGCCCTTTCTAACAACTGGCATTAGACTTGGTGGGAAATAACCTACTCGGCTGAGTTTCCCAGTCTGGCTTCTCGTCTACTTTGACTTAATTTTGATGAAGTGTGCACCATAAAGTCTTTCCTGGATGGCAAATGGTCTTCCATAGAATCTTCTTGTGTCCACACACAGTGTAGATGGCCTCAGGGCTTTTATCTCTTTTGAAGCCCAGATCTGTTATTTCTGGAACACAGGTAAATACAAAAAACTACATCCCAAACCGTTCATGCTGGAGTACCTAAGAGGACAACTGGAGCCACCTCGGCTTCTGAAAAGAACTATGCTGACCTGACTGCAAATGCTGAATCGAGGGACCTATATTTGAAGTCATCTTCATCAGAACAAGACAAAAAAAAAAGCTACAAACGGTTTGATAACCCTGGATGGCGCCGCTGTCGTTGTTTCGGATGAACTCTCCGGACTGGACAAGCAGGTGGCGAACACTGAAAAAGGACCGAGCAGCGTGGAAAGGCGAGAGGCCGGGGGTGGGGCTGGAAAAATTGAAAGCATGCGTGAAAGCGTCAGCGGTTGGTCTGTAACTAAGATGCAACGCGCAACTTGGTTTTGAATTTTGGGCTGGCACCAGCAACTTCTGCGGTGGCTGGGGGAGGATGAAAAAGGCGGAAAAAGGGAAAAGGGGAGGAGGAGAAAGGGAAAAGGGGGAGGAGAGATGAGCGCCTCCAGGCAGCCACGGTCTTTGCGCACGGCTGTTCCTCGGGAAGGGCTCTGGCTCCCCCTCCCAGCGGAACCNAAGTGGGAGGAGCGGCGAGCGGCGGGAGGTGGTGCCGAAGTCACTTCCCGTTTCCTTCTGCCGTCCGCTTACACTTCTTTGTGCATCGGGTCGGCTCAGCACTTCTCGCCGTGTGCGAGCGGGGAGCCTTTGACGAGCAGCGGAGCCTTCCTGCCCGGGAGCCCCCCGCCTTTTGCGGGGGTGCCGGCGGCAGATCCCCGCTCCGGGAGCCCGGCCGCAAGGCACGTGCTGCAGCAACAACCCCGCCGTGCCCGGGAGCTGCCCGTCGGAGGCTCTTCCTCGTGGGCAGCACTGCACTGGAGGGGCAGGCAGTCACCACCGCTGTGGCTCCTGTGGGTCTCCAGGTTTGTTGAGGTTCGTGTACTGAAATCTGAATTTTGGTTGCTCCCTTGGTTGGGGTTTTGGTGTTCTGTTTTTTTAAGGCATAGAGTTGATGTCCTTACACTAAGTTGCTTCCTATGTTACTGTATGACTGCAGACAGGTCATCAAGCTTGACACTACTCCATACATATTTGAGTGCCACACTTCGTGAATAAAAGACATGGTTTAGTGGTGGGCTTGGTTTATGGTTGGACTTGATCTTGAAGGCCTTTTCCAACCTAAGCAATTCTATGATTCTGTGACTGTCAGTGACCCTTATTTAGTTAACATGAGCAAGCTTATAAAGTTTAGATAAACACAAGCTTAGCTTTTCCAGGTACACTTCACACATAGACTCTGCATGTCCTGGAGGGGATTTCTGTACATAAAGTTCTTCCCTACTACTTAAAGTTCATGTAAATTTTTTAGGTTTTACCCAGTGAGGTGTCTTCTCTGCTCTCAACAGACAAGCCCAACCATCAGGCAGCTGGGTGACAGTCTATACTCCTTTTCTTTAGAGATGTGATGTTTTTATATCTACAAATTATGAATGTACCTTGGTTTCAATTCTGCAGTGACACTTCATTGGTAATGCCACAGGTCACTCACAATGTAAGCTTTACCTAGGCACTGACTGGTAAATAGGTACACCATAGTAGCATTTGCAAATCAGCTGGCGGCAGTTACGTGTGCATTAGCAGTATATGATGTAGACAGTCATTCTCCCCAAAAGCTGATTTTGTAAGCAGCTTAGGTCCCACTCTCAAGACATACTGAAGGAGATGTTCACTGTTAAGTACATGTCAGTCTTTGTCTACTCTTATGATAAACTCAAGTCTACTTTTAAAGATAAACTCAATATAATACAGGCAAATACATACTTTCAACAGCTCCTTGTTTTTTGCCATTCTGTCTGGTCTTGTCCTTGCAAATGCAATTTCACAGGCACAATCTGCAACACAGCAGGCGCCAAGTGTAGCCTCCTTGTTTCAGAGGATCCAACTAACTATCTGGGATTCATTTAAAGAGTAGCTTAGGCAGCAATGAAAAAGACTTGTTTTTCTGTTGTCAAAAAAAATGTGGAATCTTCTTGATGAACCTGCCCATATAGCTTGTCCCAGGGTTGTTAGAGACCACCTACTACCATGCTTCTCTGCAAGCTGCTTTTGAAGACTTCATGGCTTTGATGGAGAAAATTACTGTGTTATCATTGAGTGTGGCCTTGCTTTTGCAGTTGAGTTCTGTAGAATAGGCACAGATATTTAATGGTATTGTAACCAAAGGAACCATCTTAATACATTTGAGGATTTGGACTTTAGTTATTTATTGCAGTCTGTTATTAAGACTCCAGAGCTTGAGCTGTTATTTTCTGTTTATGGATTCTCTGTGACTTAACCTGAATGCACTGACCTATGTGCATGTCCTAGTGTTGCTGCAGGGAAAGCGGCTACCTAACTCATGGCCTCTGCGCTTTCTCCTGATTTTCAGAGCAGATGAAGGTAGTAGTCATTCTATCCTGAGCAATCTCATGAAGGTTTCCATGTGGAAAGCCTTTGTGTAGACATGTATCCATGGTACGTCTGCATGGCAGAAGCTAGTGGCATAGAAAATTCACTGCAATTGACATTATAGTAGAGCTGGTGATTGGTGAGACTGAGATGTATTTTGTCAGTGGAATAGCTTTCCAGATGGAGATCACATCTGCAGAGCTCAGATGCAGAGATCTGTACATGAATTTAGCAGAAGGAGGGGTGAGCATAGTTGAGGGTGCCAACACAATTAAAGCTGAAGAGAGAGGGAACTGTTTCTTACCAGCTCTTTGTACTCCTTACTTGAGCACCAAATGAAGCAGGATCTGCTCTGAGCATTGATTTACACTGGAGTGGTCACCAACAGAGAACACAAGGGCTGGAGGCAAAATGTTGAGCTGCATTTTGCCTGCTCTGGTTCAGGTTCCACAGCCAGACAAGGCATGGGCACTGCAAGGAAGCTGTGTACATACTGAATGAGGAATACCCAAAAGGCTGCCAGATGGAAGTTTGCACACTCTGGACGTTGTTGCAATCTCTCCTCCTCTCTGGAGTGCTGGTGATGGACTTAGGGCTTTAGGTAAGCACTTCAAAATACTCTCCCAAGAAGAAATTCATGTGGTTATTTTGAAGTGAGCAAGCAGAAAGCACTCTTTTGAAGCCAGCACAGTAACAGGAGAGGGAAGCTGCTTTGCCATTCAGAGCCATTTATTCAGCAGCATAAAGGACAGCATACTCATCATGGTATGCTATGTAAAGAATACAAAGAGCCCTGTGGCCATGAGGATAAGCGTATGTGCCAGCCTTGCATGTAGGTGGACATGCTCGTGGAAATCCCTGGCTAGAATTATAAACATTTTATTTGAACAATACCACATAAGGTAGAGGACACATGGTGAAACGCCTCAAAACCTACATTTCCTCAATGGCTCATCTGATATGAGTTACTCCCTGCTACTTCTGAGGCTAAAAGTATGGGAGGCAGGCTGCATGGAGGGGTAGCTAGAGGATGTGGCTGTAGGGGTGAAAGGCATTTGGCTGCTGGGCTGGTTAAGAGGTCTGGCCTGCAGTCTCTGCTTCCCCTATTGCTTCTTTTTTTTTTTTAAAAAAAATTACAATTAGTACCATAGACAACATTCCTAAGTGTCCCAGGGATCACTGAGGCTTCACATTTTACTCTCGAGAGACCCTAGTTACAGTGTTAGGAAAAGTAGTGTAGTACTGCCAACCTTTTCCAGGAGTGTGCTGGTTTCAAATGGCAGATATTGATACAGGCCGCAAGAAAGTGATAAACCATTAGTTGCTTCTTAGGTACCCGTTTATGTGTAGGACTTTACTGTTTCAGCCTAAGTGAGAGAGGAATGATTTTATGACCTCATAATTGGCAGTTGTGTGAAATTAACAGAGAGACTTAGTAAGTCTTTTCTGATAGCAGTTTCCCTGTTTGCATTGCATAATTGAAAAAAGAATATAACACATCTTTGAGTAAACAAACATACGTAATCACAAGAGATTGTCCAGAGGTCTCTGCTGATGAATCTGATGATATCCAAAGTGTATCTGAAAAACTGAAAAAACTGTTGGTCTTTCAGAGTGGATTGGGCTGAGGACACAGGGGCAACACTTGGGAACATCCTGGGGTGATGATTAATGAAGCCTGGAAGATGTGAGAAAGACAAATGAGTAACCAAACTGGTGATGGAATGCTAACATGCTATAGTATGTCCTTGCTGTCTTTTTTTCCAATGACAATGAAGCACAGCTCCATTCATATCCACTGACTATGAGTTAAATGATGTGTTTACCCCCTGCATCTCCTTTCTGCATCTTCTGTGTTTTCTTTCTTAATTTCTACTTCCTCCCGTGATGTGCTCATAACACAGTCGTCTCTGATAATTTTCACAAAACTGAGATTTTCAGGAAGTCTAAATGGAGTTACTTACCCAGTTACCAATTAATTCCAATGTACTTGACAACCCTGTGCTCAATTTTTTAGAGCAATTGAGCTGCCCCTCTCCCCAGGTGCTACTGCTGGGCTGTTAGTTTTGTTTTCAGGATCTGTCAGCAGCTTCTTCCCAGTGGCTTTGGTCACTCATTGCTGTAGCAGCCCTACAGCTAAGTCTGGATGAAAAGGCACAGGATACTGGCATAGCACTTATATCTAAAATTTCCAATAGGAGGAGAGCTTGGGGTCTGGAGAAACTGCTGAAGGACCTCTTGTTTGTGATGGTTTTGAGATACACTTAAAACACTAGGAGCTAAAGGAAAAGAAGCTTCTGTCTAAGTCCTGAACATTTCTCTGACAGAACTTGGGGGCTGTCTTCCATCTCCTCATTTGGGTTTTTTTCTCTGATAATCTCTGGTGCATGCCAGAGATCTCGTTTATTCAGTTTTCTGAGGAAAGAGGCTTCTCTATTGCTTGAGTTGTATCAAAAGAATCATTCTCAGAAGGTGGCTGTCAGCAGTTGCTTGGGACCACAGGCCTACACAATGTTTATAAACAATAAGAAACATGTCTCACCCTGAAGTTTACATACTTTGCCCTGAAAAAGGGCCTTCTTATTGCCTTCTTTTGAGGGAGAGAATTGCTGCTCCCCCCAAGCACCCCAACATCTGGTGGTCAGATTATCAGATGGAATAAATCATTACCACTCCAGTACTGCTAAAAAGAATGATGCCTGAACCATCTGTTTCCTTTATTTTCTACATGGGTGTCTTGGAGGGGGCTCTGCAAGTCTACTGAGGAAAATGAGCCTTTGATGGGAGGTGTATGGGCACCTATGGGTTGCGAGTACTCCTCCTCCTTCTCAGTCCTGGCCACCCTTTATTGTCTGCCATCACTTCTACGTAGTTTGAGATTGCCCAGATGTTTCCTGGGCTTGGAGCTGCTGGAATTTTTATTGCAGCTGACATGAGGTTGTGCTGTGGCATCAGGTAGCCTACATCTGAAATGCGGTGAAAAGCACTGCTGTGACCTCTGAGGCTGGAGCATTATTGTGCTGGCTTGAGAGAAGCAGATCTCAAAGATGCACTGTTCTTGAAGTAAAGAATCCTGCCATTCTCAGTGTTTTCTCTGGGGATGATGGGCTTTCCAGTCTGTGTGCTTATTAGATTATTAGGCCTTTTGGTCTTTCTGCATTTAGAGATATGAAAGAATGAATATTTTTTGATAACCCACAGCATGGCTGTATTGCAGGTGGGGAGCTGATCTCCCATGGATGCTTTCTGGGACTGTGCTGCCATCATGGCTGAAAGGCAGTGAGCAGAGATAGGTGTGCTTCTGCTGCAAGTGCTTGTCTAAAAAGGAGGCCTGAGCAACTGGGATCTGTTTCATTTGTCTACACAGAGCGGATTTCCTAGGGCAGAATGCATACCTGGTCACAGCTCATGACTTCTGCACTCCAGGGACAGGCACACATGGTTAGTTGTCCAGTGGTTTTGACTGTGGAATCAGACCATACCACTTCTTGCATTCACGAAGCAGAGGAGACCACAGGATTTTGCATATGTCACTTTCCCTTCTCTGCCAAAATTTTCTATAGTGGACCTTTTTAGAAGTACTACCTGCAGTCTTTATCACTAGTCTTATTTTAGAGAGGTAAACAGAGGCACTGGGGCTTACTCCATGCAGTGTTTGGCAATTCTCCCTGGAGGCTTCAGGACTTCCTGATGCAATCCATGAAGTCTCTTTTGACATTAAAACTTTAAATGGCTTGGAGTCTGGCTGCCATGGAGACATGATCTCAGCCATTTGATGCACAGCATTTGAGCCCAGGCAGGGACTTGAATCAATGGTTCCAGAGAGGAGGCAGCAGGGCATTATCAATGAAATTTTTTCAACTGTAATGCCTCCTTGTTGGCCTACAGACCGTGCTTTCTTTGCAGCTTCCTGGAGTGGCTGTAGTTCCTGTAGGTTTTGCCTGGATAGGTTGTCACTGCGTTTCTATTTTTGCATCAGCTTGAACTGTGACTAAAGTTTCAGTAGGATGCATTATTTATACATGGGAGCACCAACACAAAATGTACAGAGGGTGGTGAGAGTGTTTTCAGAAGCTGCAAATTGGGATTTTCAAAATATTAAGAGAACGGGGGGCTTAGCTTCCACTGGGGCTGCAGTAAGATGTGGGCACCAAAGTTTGTTCTTTTGGGGACGAAGAACTCTGTTGCAGTCTATAAATTACCCTTGAAGAAAAATCTACTCTGGCTGCAGCAGCTTTATGGGCTGAAGTCACTTCATTTTGCACTGAAAAACAAGTGAAATATTGCTGATGCTGTGACCCAGCACCTGGAATACAAAATGTGTCAGTCACAGCCTGCTGGAGAAACAGTCAAAGGTTCCATGCTACTCTACAGCAGCATGGCTATCTTGCTGAAAGTCTCCAGACTTCACAACCAGCTCTCAAATCTAAAATTTTACAGTCGTTCTGGAGACAAGCCCCTATCTTTCAGATTTAAATTTTTCACCATGCTCAGAGACAAAGCAAGGTTCCAACAGATGAAACATGTTATACTTCTAAGCTTCTCCCAGCACTTTCAAAAGCTGCATTTTAGACACATTGGCTTTTTTTGGATACAGATAAGGTGGAAGCAATGATTTTTTTTTCTCAGTTCTGTGTGCTCAGATGACACATCTACTGAGAATCTTGTAGTCCACTCCCACCTTAGTGATACTCATGAGAGGTATGGGAGTAAGATTTGGGAAAGCTGTTTGAGGTAGTCATTCATAATGGTAGTCAGAACAGATATCCTAAAACAAAGCACCCTGTGTGTTTTACTAAGAGAAGTCGCCAGTAACAGGTTTCAGTGTAAATGAGAGTTGTATTGCCTTCCATCAGAGATGACTTGAAAATAAAGTAATTTGATGGTAATACTGCAGATGTCTGCAGGAAACCCAGCACAGCCGTGAACACTGTAGTTACATAGCTGTGCAAAAAAGTACACGAAGGGAAGAGCTAATGTGCAATATTTCTATTTAAGATAGAGGGAGGAAATAGAAATTGTGATAGCATGCTATTTCAAGTAATAGTAGAAAGTACTTGATGTTTACATGGTGAATGGATCAATACTAATTCTGTAGTCAGGGCACATACAGTAGTTTGGATTATACAAGTGATAGATGCACTTGGTATAGCTGAAATTTCCACTCTGCAACATTTATTTCTCACTGCGTGTTAGATGGAATTTTCCACCCAACTATCTGAAAGGATTTGCATAAGAATAGTGATAGAGCAGTATTCTTTAATGATGTGCTTTTCTTTGTTAAACTTCAAAAATGTCTACGATGCATGATGAGGTTCAGATGAATTGCCAAGCTAATGCTTTTATATTTTCTTTAAAGAGCTTATCTTCACTGTGTTGTGGGAGTTACTTTATATTGTTGTCATAAAGGCAGTAGCAGTAAAGCCGACTTTGTAGCAACCCTGGTAGGTGCCTGTCCTCCTTTACCTTCAGGTCTTCACTACTGCTGAAGGAGACAAATCACAACACTCCTTACCCATCACCTGTTTTCTTACTGCCAACTCATTTGTACTGCTTCTGTGGTGCTCTCTGTGGCATTATTCATGGTTGCACTGTGTCATTTTGCTTTTGAAACAATGATCCTCTTGGCACTTAAACTTGATGTGCCCTGGTTGCTATACTGTTTCTTGTAACTAGGTCATAAGCAGACTCTTCCCAGAATGATGTCTTGATTTAAAAGAAACTCAGCATTAAACCAAATGTGAAAATTCTTTGTCAGAGGTAATTTTTACAAAAATTTACAAAAACTATAGAGAAGACCCTTTTGGCTTGTTGTTCAGCCCTTTCAATCAAAAATCAATTCTTCAAAATATGAGAGAAATGCTGCTTGAAATTGATGAATTTTAGGAATGTAACCTGAGAAGAAGTAGTATCTCCTTACTTGGGCACTGGTCCAGTGAGTCACGTTCTAGCCTGCACTGTAGTGAAGCTGTTTTGAAGCCTCCAACAGCAGGAAAAATAAGCAAGTGTCTCTGAGGTTTGTTATCAGTCCAGTTGCACATAGGGTGCAATGATTCCACTTTTACTACAGCTATTAGACAGAGTGGAGCTAATTCTGACCTGAATGAAGACTTCTGTAGCACAGCATGAGTGTAACTGAGAAACTATTTGCGTCTTGTTTGTTTGTGTTTATTTTTCTTTACTTTTGTATTTACAGATAACTGGTGTAAGTTGAAAAGAAATTTTAACAGACATAACTTTTTCCCTATTGATCTGAGGCTCTGCTCCAATGTCAGACCCCACATGTCAAATTCACTTATATTGTATTTTGCTTGTGCTTCTGAAAGGATAATGCTAGCTGTGTATCCTGCACATGGACATTCTAGCTATTTACAAGGACACAGCACATCCTATATTTGTGCCTTAGTTGTCAGTCATGTCCACACAACAATCACTCACCTATCCTGTGGTCTCACTTCTTCAGCCTATCTTCCTCAGCCCTCCAAACTCTAGGTTAACTGCATAGCAAGAAGAGGACACAGTATCTGAGGTCAAAGATAAGAAGGAAGTTTTTATACCAAATCTCTTAAAACCAGCATCTGTTGCAATGCCTGAAAAAATAAGCAACTGAAAATCAAGCCCTGCACAGTGGATTCCTCACTGGCAGCTGTAGAAGGTGTTGTTTTACTCCAGTGCAGTGCTGCACATGTACACGTGGACATGGGTATTTGTATGTGCATCTACAACTATATACAACGTGTGTGTATTTGTATATATGTATTGACATTTACAATGTAAGATCACAGGACAATTCAGGTTGGAAGGGACCTTGAAAGGTCTCTATTCAAACCTCCTACTCAAAGCAGGCTGAGATGTGACATCAGACCATTGTGCTCACAGTTTTATTCAGCTAGGTCCTGAAAACTTGCAAGGTGGGACAGCCCAACCTCTCTGGACAACCTGCTCGGCTGCCTGCCCATCCTCAGGGGAAGAAGCGTGTCCTTATCTTCCTGAACCTCTCCAGTTTCAGCCATGGCACTGTCTCTTGCTCTCCTGTGAGACACTGTTGGGAGGAACTTCTCCCTTTCTCACCAGTCTTTTTCTGGTAGGTACTGTGGTGCTGCAAGGTGTCCCAAAGCCATCCCACCCCCCTCCTGAACCAGCCCTGGACCCACAACCTGTCCTGGCAAGCCAGTGCTCCATCCTCTCTGTCTTAGTGGCATCCTCTGTTCCCCATCAGTGTGTTGACATCTCTTCCACCAGGTCCTTGGAACAGGACTTAGTGTCCCGATGAGGCCTCTTGAATCCTCCCCAGTCCCCTGCTGGCATTGCTGCTGGGGCAGAGCTGCATGCTGGTCCTTCTCCAGTTCTCCCTTCTCTCCCTCCCCTTTCTACAACATGTATATTTGTGTACAAATGTTTGCCTTAACCATGTTTTTCAAAATTGTTCTTGTGCTGATATTTAAACTAGCATATTCAAGACATAGCATGCTTAAACTCAAGAGTTTTTAGTATTCTATTGCATTTTTGAGGAGTGATAGATCCTCACATCTCTGATTTCATATTACTCTATCTCATGTATAACTTCTTATCCCCCTAGTCACAACATAACCCTTGTCCTGCCTCTGGAAACATTTCATGATGATGGCACCCTTTGCTTAGACTTGGCATTCATCACTTTGGTTTGAGAAGGGAGGATATCCTAGATGTGGATCCTCTTGCTAATGGGACTGGCACTAGGACATACACAAAGACGATGTAATGGAGTAAGCAGTTTGGAGGAGAGGATACTAGCACAGTCACTGTACCAATGCTAGATCTGAATGTATGGGTAAAAAACCCAAGAAGACCAGCTGTAATACACAGAACACTTTTGTGCACATGCATATTTTGCTGCATTTTTACTTCTCCAGAAACATGAGGGGCTGGTTTCTCTTCCATTCACATGACAAAAAAATGCCTCTATGGCTTTGTTGTTTCATCTCTGCCCACTGCATGTGTGACTGTCCCACCCTGTTGCTCTGTAGCATTGGGTGAGGTGTGTGGGAACTGGGATAGCTGTATCTTGGAGCAGTGTGTACCAAGGTGTGTGTCATACCAGATGTCACAACTAATGGCTGGCAAGTATTGGTAGGTCTGTCTGCTGAAATGGCAGTATGCTTAAAAAAACCTACTGAACTTCAAAGAGCAGCTAGCATGAGGGTATGAGATGAAGCTGCACATGCGTTTCTTGCTATATTTTATGCTCTTAGTTGCTATTCTGCCACAGCCCTGTCTGACACCTCAGCATGCCAGCTGTACTCATTTTACACAACAACTGAATCTTCAATTAGTGCAGCTGATGTTATTTTGCCATTTACACATGCTTTATGTCTAGGAACTTTCAAGTGCCCTCCTCCCCTGCTCCCTTCCCCTCCCCTGTTCTCCCAGCATGGGTCTGGTGACTCCTGGCCAGGGTACTCTGTGGTGGCTGTAGAGCCCTGTCCCCCAGTATTTGTTTCATGCTGCTGTCCTGCTGGCTTAACTGCAGGTGAGTGAATACCTATTCTGTGCCATGTGAGAGGACAGTACTGAAAGGCTGAAAGGCAGTGTCTTCAGATTTAAACTGCTGTAAAGTGGAGTGGTGTATTGGCTGAGTAAGTTTATGTGGTGTTGGGTATGACAGCTTCAACTTGGTGTCTCTTTGCTTTCTGGGTTTTATCTCCACTCTACACGTTATTTTAACTTGGGTTTTTGTGTTTAATCTGTGTGGTGGGACTGAGAAGTAACTGCTGCCTTTGTATTGGCAGAAGATGTGGTATTTGTAAAGCTATCACGGTGAAGATAAAGTATTATAACAGTGCAGGAAATAAAGCCCACAAAATTATTTGAGAAGCCACACTATCCAGGATAAATGTTTGCAGGAGGCATTAACCTTCCGTAAGAATTCTTTGCCAGTGAGGAATTTAATACACAGCCTTTGTGAGCGTATATATTATACCTCAATCATGTTCTGAAATGCTTTATTTAAGAATTAGACATGAGAGAAACCTTGGCTTTCTGCAGTTTACGCTACTTGCATTTAGATATTTTAAACATTTTATTTTTTTTTAAACATTGATGCTTAGTAGCTTATATGTAAATGGTGTGTCTTTTATTTTATACACATACATGATTTTGAAACTTTTTTTGTCTTTCTGTATGTAAGACAATTTTCTGTGTATTTTTTTCTCTAATACACACCTGGAAGAGTGTATAATCGCAGTTCAATTGTACAAGCCTGCTTCTCACTATACTGAAGTTTTTATCATTGCGATAGTTCTTTCCATAGTTTTTTCTAAGATAGAAGAGAAAAACCAAAAAAACCCTCAGTTTTTTTCTGCTGATGAGAGGCAGTGGCTGGACAGTGCTTGAGACCTAATCTGTCTGCTGATTTGTTGAAGAGACATGGTTCAGGCAAGGATACTGCCACTGCCTCCCTCTCTTACTACAATTTCTGATGGATTGTGCAGCAGGGTCCTGGTGGTGGCACCACCAGCGCTTGAACCTCCTCTCCAGGATGGTGACCTACTGACAGAGGAAAAGAAAAGAAGTAAGACAGAGGCCTCCAGCCTGCTTCACCAGACAGTAATTGATACAGTTGCTTCACCAACTACAGTTTGGTCTGGGCTGGAACCAGTATTTAAGTTAAGTGTCTCCTGTCTAGCTGCTGGTTTTAGACACCAGTTACTTGTCTCTGGTCAAAACAAATTTAGCATGTTGAGTTTTCTTTCTTTCCTTTTGGATGGGTAGATCTTGATATCCAACTCAGTGGCTTCTCTGGCTACATTAGTCTTGGATTATAGCTACATTATTGTCTTGTGAAGTCTCCATAGAACACAAATGTGGTTTGGATTAAGATGGTTTGAAGAAAGAATTTTGATGCAATATTGTTTCCCTAGTTCTCATGTTCCTGAAGTCTAGAAAACTTGTTAAGTCTCGCTCTTGTAGCCTCTGGAATACTGTGGAGTTATTTAGTTTGCACTCCTTCATAGGACTGATAAGGCAATATTGTCCCATGATTTCAGAGTCAAATTTGATGCAAAAATGGCAGACAAGAGTGTGTTACTTTTGGAAAACTTTCCCATAATGACTCCAAGTGGCGAAGTGTCCCTTGTGGGAAATTCTGCTATACTTCTTCCATAAACCATTTCCACAGTGCCCCAATTCCATCTTCCTATTTTTGCCCAAAAGATCAAGTGCACCTCTCCATGATTACCAGCCCATATTTCATCAGAGGATGTGTCATCAGCTACATCTTCTAGAGGTTCCTGCAACTTTTGCTGGCAAGGTGGTTCTTTGGTTGGTAAATATTAAGAGCTGCCAGTCCTTGGTAGGTACTTAGAACAAGCTGTAGATAAATTAAAGTAATGATATGTGTATTGCATGAAGTTTTCCAAAAATAGCTGTGTATAAGTGGAAATAATCCTGAGGCTGTACTTTAATCAAGGCATACTTTAGGTCTTCTCCATACTGCTGGTGCACAAGAACTGAAAATCAGATGTCTAAAATACCTTCAAAAGAAATGACTAATGTGAAGATATCTTGGTCTAAAAATACTAAAATTTTTTTTAAAGACTCTACTTTTTGAAAGAATGAGTACTCATCTTCTGAAAATTGAGTGATTTTGTGGTAGTTCTGACACAAGTTCATGTATTCTTTTTCAAAGTCTTGACCAGTCTGCGTGTTATATCACAAACTGCACATGATCTATCTAGCATTTTTTTTCTAATTAATTTTAATGTGTTTAAAGTGAAGAAAGTTCACTGTAGATGAATTATTAGTGTTGATGACTGAATACATGTGGTCATTTTAAAATATCCCCACCTCCCTCCATGAAATTTCTATGGAAATAACAATAATTTATATTTCATGTATTTATCACTTTGTATGAATTGCATGGCTTGCTTGAATACCTAGAAGCTCTGATTGCAATCTCAGTGTTCCACAAGGTGCTGTAGAGATGGAAACTCTTAGATATCCTCTGTACCTGAGAGTTTGCATTCAACAGAGACAGGACAAATGAAGGGCAGAATTAGGTTTTTCTTACTCTGTTTTTTTTTCATGCTGCCCTTTATCACTCTGCTGTCTTCTAGAAGTACATTAAATGATGTGAATAGTCATTGTGTTCAGCTATGTATCTTTTCTTTCAAAGAGAAAAGTTCGTAAGCTTCTTGGTGTAGTGTTTCAAGCTTACTTCCATATTGATCCCTGCACTGTTTGTGTGTGCTGGCAGTGTCAAGGGCAGAGAAGGTTTTGTGGAACACAGGCTGAGACAAGGCTTTTGCCCATGTGCTCATTTCATCTTCAGGCAGTTCTGTCTTGCAGTTAGGGTATATCCCTGGGGATATGAATGACTCAGATGAAACAGGAAATTTTGGAATACAAGGTACTCTGCTAGGTACCAGTGGCTCTGGCAACCAAGGATGTAGTCTTTGAACTGTGCTTGTAATCTTGACTTTGCTCTGTGAGAAATGGTGAAAAAAAGGGAGAGTAGGCATGCTGTGTTTTGGGGGGATTATATGGCAGAGGATCCTGGCTGCACTACATGCTGTGTATTTCCTGCTGGACAGGTTTTGTCCTGAATGTGCTGGGTTGCTATGATCTGTCTAGTTGCTGAGGGAAGGGCGTTACACTCCTGCTGAGCTGTTGTGCGTCAGCCTGCTGGCCCTCCTGGAGCACTTCTACATCTGTTAGGTGCAAAATAACTGTGCTGTCATTTGAGATAACAAGCTTGGGGCACTGTTTTGTGAAGTTTTCCTCACCTTCACCAGGTGGTGGACACTATAGTTTCCCTTATACTTTCTTCATGTAGGCAGTCAGTCCACTCCTTGCTCTAATGTAGGGCCAGGAGCCCCATCTGCCTTTGGTTCAGGGCTGGCATCTGGAGGCATCCAAGGTGCTCTGCCTTTGCACATGGTTTTTATTTACTGTTTGCCTTTTCAGTCTTGTAACAAGTAGGCATCCCAAAGCCTTTTAGACACTTACTCTCTTCATTAGATAGTCCAAGAAGTAATATACAGATTGACACTGAACCGGGAAACAGATATACTTTACTATTCTTCTCTTTTGACATTGCTCTTGAGTGGTCTGTGGGCTTTGATCAGAGCTCGTTAATCAGTCCTGGATCTTTCCTCTTCCTCAGTGTACTTACACATGCCAACTTCAGAATCTGGAGTCTCTGTCATAGTCCTGAGGTAAGTTTTTGCTTCTACCATTTTTCTTCTTAATCCAAAATGGGCAGTGAGAACCAGCATATTTTTATAACTGTAGGTCGTCTTTGTCAAGGGGATTCTTGTTTAGTTAACAAGACAATCCGTATACCCTCAGGAGCTTATCTGTTTGTTAGACTTGAAAAACTGGTTCATCTCAACAAGAGCCATTTCTTTCTGCAAGGGACTCTGTCTGAATGACATGGATAATTACCTATTTAAAGAGAGGGCCAATAGTACCCATTTTCATAACAGAGTTTGCAGTGTGCGAAATTGATCCTTGGTACATAGATTCCTAGATCATAGCACTGGCCTTGTGAGTTTCCATCTATTGCCTTTTTAAGTGTTTCCTGGAAGCTTCATCTCATGAGGTATTGTCACAGTTGAGAGTAGAAGGTCTTAAGATTGCTTAAAGATCACCAATGTGTAGCCTTCTGTCCTCCGTGTGCTGAAAAACAGCACAAGCTTCAGGCTTCTGAGAAGTTTCTAAATTGAGCATCATATATTTTTATCAAAGATTAGAGTCAAACTTAAATCTGTCACTAGTTGACTGAAGTCTCTTAGGAATGAAATTTACAATACCAAGATACTGCTCTATGCATATATCCCTTACTACAGTGTCCTAGCTAGAGGCTGCTATAGTTCATTTTATTTGGTAGGGCTTTCTGGAGAATTTTCTTCTTTCTCAGTAATTTATCCATGTAGGGACCCTCCTGAGAAATCTTTGCTGTATTAGCTCAAGCTTTGCTGCATCTTTGTCTTTAAATAGCTCGTTTAATTTTGCTTAAGAAAATCTCAGATTTCGTCTGTCTTCAATAGTATTAAAATAGTATCTGAAGGGAGTGTCACCTGGGTAAGAAGACACACCACTAGACAATACTATAAATGAGAGACAGGTGGATTGCTGCTCAGAGACAACATGATTATGGGTAGAAACCTGTTTACCTTTGCAATACAGCCACAGAGCTGAACAAGTCATCAGAACAGAACTGAGCTAAATAATGTATATCTACCAGTCTGTAAAGAGTTACACCAATACTACTCTTCAGCATGCTTGCAGAGTCATCTACCCAGATCTGAATGCTGGAAAGCACCCTTAGTTTGAGTTTTGCTTTGATTTTGTAAGTGCAGACATTTTGTTGGCTAGCTAGTAGAAGGACTCCGGTCTTCTATCACAGGCTGTCCTTTTTGTAAATCACCTGGACGTACCTAGTTATTTACTTGTATGGTCTCTCCCTAGGCTGTCAGGATGGTTCCTTTCTGCAATCTGAGGCCCAGGTCTCAGAGACCACAAGAAGGAAGTTAACTTGCATGAAATTTGGTATCAAGACCTGATGCAACTGTTCAAATGTACTGGGCCACCACAGGACAGAAAACAAAAGAAAAACCTGGTAGGGCTGCTGTAGTGGAGATGGTACAGCTGATGTTCTTGCCTTTTCATTTGTGGTTTACAGCATTCTATACTCAGTGTTCAGACAGAGGCTTTTCTTTGTACAGGTGGAGGAAAATGGAAGATCACAGTCATATAGGCTGTTTTGGGGAGCAGTGTTTTTGACAGCTGTGGATTTTGTTGTGTAGGCTGAGCCTGTGTTTTTGTCATCTGAGCAGAAGAGAGAGAAGGGGCAACTTGTATGCAAGATGGAGGATTTTTGCATCTGCTGTCTTTGCACCACCGAGATCAGAGGTTCAAATCTTGGCACAGATATTCAAAGCTTGTGGTAAGGTGGTAGAGAATTCTTCCAATGGCTTAGCAGATTTATTAGTGCCTGTGTGACTACCAAGTTAAGGATCAGGACAGCCTGCACCCCCAGTCTGTGCATCTGTCTTTCTTGGCAGGAACTGCTATTCCAGTGGTCCCCAGTGGATGGATCCTTGTGTGGAGAAAGAGCACCATGGAATGTGAACCTCTCCCAGATTTTTGTCTGCTCTTCTGATAACTCAGGAAGAGACAAATATGAAGGGCCCTGTGCTGGGCCTCAGCTACATATGTATATGTATCCATATACATAACTTTATGTTATGTAGTCCTCTTCTACAGGGGTTGGAAAACACACAAGGCCTTTCCACTTTATATAGCCAATTTCAACATAACATGTTAATCAGAGAAAGACAATTGGTTGCACAGAATTTTTAAGATGCCTTTCCTATGTCTTGGCCATTGTATGACTCTGCAGGGTATGGCATCCAGGGACATTTTATTCTGGGAGAAAATTAATCTGTGTGGCAGTACATATTGGATCCCAAAGTGATGATGCTGGATGAGTCTGTAGTGCCACTCCTGACACTCTTCCCAAGTAATACATTTTGCTTGGGACACACAAGTCCTTCTGGGTGCGGCAGCCCTGGTACCACAGGGGACATCCTAAGAATTTCTTACATGTTCACAAACTTGTCCACAACTCAAAATGAGTGTACTGGGGGACACCAAGCAAATGCTTGTGCTCTTTGAGAGAAGGAAGAGCTCAGAAAGTGGTTATGGTCATTTACACTGTCTCTTTTACATCAGGCTAGACAATTCAAGGAACGCAATTTCTCAGTTGTAGTAGAGCAAATTCTTCTTAACATTGATGTATGTCAGTACACTTTGGAAGTGAACCCCTTGCCAGCAAGCAATCCCTAAATGCTGTAATGGGTTATCAACACGTTACTGGGGGTCTGGCAGAGTTATAAATCAAACACCTATGTGGCCTTTGCCATAGGTATGGGCCCTGACATTTGGTATCTTGAAGCATTTTTAAGGAACAGTGGAATCTAAAAAGATGTGTAAAACGTTTTTCTCTTGTAATGACTACGTCGACTAACTCTAGCTCTTCCATTCAAGGAAGATAGAAGAAACGGTGAGTAATGGCCTGAAGCCCTGAAATAATTCTCCTTTTAATGAGGTATTAGTGAAAGAACCTAACTGACTTCTTGTCCAACCAAGCATATCTTGGGCAGTTTGACAAGGAGACACTTGTCTGGGTCTGATGTCATTGCATTTGTCTAGTCAGAGGGCGATGTGGTTGTGCTAGAGTGCATTCTAGTGGTCATTCCTGAGTTCTTGGTTGGTGGAGACTGACTGGGCTGATTCCCTCCAGGAGCAGCAATACCATACAGAGCAGCAGTGTATGTCTTGGGGTGTGCCTGGCATGCCACAGTGCTGGGAATGTATTACATCTCTTCCAGGGTGCACTGATGTCGCTCCTCAGGAGAGAGAATATTACCATTCTGATTGACCTTCCAGTGGAAGAAGGTGTTCTGTTATACATAAACATGTTTGCATGACCCTGCAGTTGCAGGAGTGGCACAGGGCCAGGGAACAGACCACTCACAGCCTGAGGACAAGGGCTGGGTGCAGCCCTGCTTTTCCCTGCCCAGTGGGGCAGTGTGGATCTGAGGTCCCAGCTAGGGCTGTGGCTCCACTGTAAAGTCCATGCTGCATCTGTACACCGATTGCTACCTGTGGGGTTGTGCAGGGACAGGTTTTGTTGTAGAACATATCTCCAGCTGACATCAGAGGGGTCTTTCTCTCAAAGTGAACATTAGGCAGCAATCAAAGTGCCGTTTATGACCAAGATTCATGAACTAATTAGTCACTAGGCCTATTAATCAGAAAGACTAGAAATAATTTAGCAGAATTCATGCTGTCAGCAAGGTTGAGAAGAGCCCTCTCTATGACAGCTTACCTTGCATTTTGATCATTAGGCGATTCAGAGTTTAGCCCATCCATCTTGTTTATCTGTCCTCAGGGGAAAATAATCCTTGCATCCTAGCCATCTTGACAAGTTTGAAATTCAAACATATTTTCAGTTCTGTCAGTAAAATATCAAATGGGCACATTTGGGTAAGTATTGATACGCAACAGTGCTGGTGTTTTTTTCCAAATGTATTGTCAACAAATCCCTCTTTTTCCTACTGCTGGTCTGTGTGTAGTAACTTGACACCATCTTAGGTAAAGTGAAAAGTGGGGTGCATTTGCAAGTCATCAAGAAATAGTTAAATTGAAGCATTCTTGTAATTCTTAGTGGCCTTACCAAGACAATCTGAAGGCATTCCTCAGTGTAACTCCACCTTCTTGTGTCTTGGTGAGATTTATTTACATGTGCTTGGGCAAGAGCTAAAGTGTAAAATAAATCAAGACAGTGTTTGTTTTGGCTTTTTTTTCATCTTTCCCCCCCCCCCTCAGAAGTCCATCCAAAGCCTGTGCAGTTAAGTATTTCTTTAGTAGATGCATACTACAGTGTTGGTAAGTAGATTGGTCACTCTAGAAAGCCTACACTAACAGATGGTCTGAAATCTTGGTAGGGAGTTGTTGTGTCTACGGTTTTTCCATTAAGCACTAATTGCTGGAGGTGGAAATTGTGCTTCTCAGTGTGCCAAAGCTTAGAGATGGGACTCACTTAGAGGTGCTTAACTCAGGTGCAGGCAGTGGAGCAGAGAAGGGAGAAGTCTGTCTGGGATGCTGTGAATTTCTTCACTTGATCAGAAGGACTGACTGTTTTCTCCACTTAAGGAATCGCTGTCTGGGATGCAAAGGAATTTCAACTGTAAGGATGGAAGGCTCACCAGAAATGGAAGCAATTTGGGATGTAAGATTAATTGTCTCTCAAAACAAAGTCTGTCTGAGACGAACTGATGGCCTGCTTGAGATGAAACAAGCATACAGTTGAGACTGAGGAGAGCTGATATAATGCAAATATGGACCAGGCCAGGAGCATGTTCAGCTGTGCTTTATCTGTTCCTTATTACTTATTTTAATTCTACCAGGTGAAGCATTGGATCTTGAAGAGATGGTACTGATTTTGCATTGTCCTGTGGAATATTTATTTATAAATACTCTTTTTAATACTCTTTCCATGCACAGAATGTGTTCTTTTTTCCACATTATTTAAAGAAGAAAAAAATACCATCTGGATTTATCAGAGAAAGATCCTGTATGAAAGTCTTAAAAGAACGACTGTCACTACCGACAGAGGTCAAGCATACAATGAGCTTTGTAATGCAAACACCATTTGTGGGTGGGACTATAATTTTTCTCAGTGTCATTTCTGTTTATGCTCTGTTCTATGCGATCCTAATGACCTGATATACTTTCTTCATCCATTCTTTATTCAGTCTTCAGTGTCTCAGAAGATGTAATTCTTTAGGCTAAGCCTACCTACATAATTTGTCCTGCTGCTTTGTTATGGGAGATGCAGTTTAGGGGTGGAATCCCTTGTTGCATGTACATGCCAAGGATGGAGTTTCACAACTGTCCTGTTGCTCAACTTTATTGTAGAACTGGGTAGAGTTTTGGGGCTCTTCTGCCCTAGAAATAATGCAAGATTTAGCTGGGGCATGGTCGTCTTTGCTTGTAATATTGTTTAATTTTTCATATAAGAACATTGACTTCATGCAGTGCATATAAATATAATCAATGTGATATATCTATTAAGATTTGGATCACTTGTTAAAGTGATTCACAGCAGAGCTTAGAAAGCCAGACTTGGTATCCTGGCCATTTTCCTGTTTCTGCTGTTACATGCTGCCTCCATCTGCTGCTTGCGCAGCATCACTTTTGGAGAACTTACTGTAACATCATAGCATTTTTCATCTGTCTTGAAGTCTTGATATGTTCATCCAGTTTTGTTTTAAGACGGTCGAAGAAGAACAAATCAAAGCCTTCTGACAAATATCAAAATGTCCTCATGTTGTCAGTATGAAATATATCAAATATATTGAATATTCAAAAGGCAGGATAAAAATTTGTGTTCAGACTTTTTAATTTCATATTATATATTATAATGTAAAATAAAAAAACCTAGGCCAAAATTAATTTAATACTAGTACAAGCTAGTGGAGTTTTAGCTGTAGGCTGTAATTCTTTTCAAAGTGAAAAGTGAAAGTGTTCTCTCTCTTTGATTCTTATCACTCTCATTCTACCATTGTGTGATCCTTCTTTGTGCTACATCTCACTTTTTTTTAGCATTTTATTCCTTATAATGCAGAGATTCTTATAATTAGAAGTTTACAAAGCATTTCTCATTTTTAGGATTGTTTCTTCTCCCCTTTTTAAAAACCTCTCTAGAAATTACAGATTAGGTAAAACTTGACAGATGCTCATGTTTTGAAGATTTAAGCAGTGCTGTTTGATTAGTTTAGGGCTGTCAGAGAAGAACTGCCCAAACCAACATAGTGACTCTACTTTCCTGATGATATTGTAAATATGCATCAGTTCCCAGAGGTGCATAACTCAAACCTCTTCACTGATGAAAACCCTACTGCAGCTTCTGTTACAGTAAATTATCAGAAGGAAATGTGGTGATGCAAAAGCAGACAGAGTGACCTCTGATACTGATGATGGGGGGGAAGAAGGAAGTGTATGTAGAAGGAGAAAATAGGCACAACTGTATGTAATAACACATCTTTTAATAGTAATTAGACCTGGTTTTTTTACAGTGGCAGGAAGTTTAACAATTGTAGCCAAGGTGTTATTTCTTTTTGTTTGGCTTTTTTTTTTCCTAATTATTATTTTTTTATTATTTCACTATTTGTTTAAGGCAATTTATGGTATTGCTTTTATTCCATTAATGTTTGCACCTGTCTTTCCAGCTAGGTGCAACAATCTTTTATTAGTGAACAGTTTGACCATCCATCTTCAATTATCTCTCCATCAGTGCTTTCTGCAGAAGGCACGTACCACACTGATGGCTAATCCACAGTCAGCTGTTGGCACTTCTGTGACCTTTCTTCTTTCCCAGTTAAAGCAATGGTCATCTACCCACCTGTAATGTAAGTATGCAGTGAAGTCAATGGATGAAGACCGGCACATGCAGTCAGGTGCAGCTCTGCCACTGCTCATCTGGATGCCCTTGTGTGTCTCTCAGTTCCTGCATGCCTTAGTCTCTTATCTGTTCAAAAGGAGATGATAGTATTTCCTTTGTCTACTCCTGCAAGCTACTCTTTTGCAAGGGCTGCCTTTAAGAACTGTGACCTTCATGGAGCCTTAAAATATTATAACATAAATAAGATTAGGAGAAATGTGTTGGTGGAGCAACACAAGTTTACCCTTGGACTAGTGGCTAACCATTTCCCAAAGAAAAGAGGCATTCATTTATTTAATCTTTAACCAAAGATTTTTTTATTCTATTTGAAATGTGAAGATTTTTGTCATGTTATGGAAATCTATTATGATGACCAAATGATCAGCATATTCAGGTGACACATATTAGTTGGTCCAAAATCTATTCTGACTTTCCAGGCTAAAAGATTATGACTTTTATCTTACCCATTGAAATTTGTAGAGCAATCCCCATACTTTTCTTACTGCAAAATGTACCAAATGTTATTTAAATATGTTAAGAAGATGAACAGCGTATTGGGACTGTATTTCTCTCCTATCATCTGGCATAATGGTTTTCTTTTTGCCATTTAAGATTAAAACACATATGGAACTTGCTTTAATTTGTCACTTTTATTTTCTGAGTTGCTGAGTTCCAGCTTCAGCGGGGATATCACGTTAATTCTGTTTAAATCTTGGGGAGCCAGCAGGTTGATTTGAGTTAACTGTGTACTGTATAATGATTCTGAGCTTAAGCGGTGTTATCTCCAGCAAATGTCTTTGCTACAATTGTCATCTGTGTGGAGCCCTGAAGCATTTCCTGGCTTTTTTACTCCTATCACTTCACTATCAAAGCTGAAGTTATTAATATTCACAGAAAAAAAAATTCTCACAGTAAATCTTCCTTTCTATTTCTGTTTTGTGAGAACCAAGCCTTCTGCATACATTATATGGACCAGTTAGAAGCAGTCTGAGGAAGCAGGATGTATATTTGTGCAAGTGCTACAAATACATCACTGAAGTTATCAAAAGAAAATTATAAATATGCCTGTATTCCTAGCACACTCACCTTTTATTTGGTGAAGCCAAGATCCTGCCTGGCTTTTTGTCCTGATTCTCCTGTTAGCTGTGGTAACACAAATTTAAGAATTAAGAGCAGGTTGAATTTCTGTTATGTGGAAGAAGGGCAAATGAAAATTGAATTGCCCACCTCTGTCCATGTGAGAACAATGCTTCTCTGTGTGGTACATTCTTACAGCCAACAGCTACTACAGTGCAGCTCTGCCTAACGGCATTATGGGGCCTGGCCACTTGAGCCTGAGGTGACCTGGGTCCAGGCACATGCAGAACCAGTCAAGTTTTGGACCACTTATAGGAACTGCAATTTTCAAGAGCATGTGCATTTCTCTCAATTGCTCCCTAGCCCTGAAAGTGCTCAGCACTTTTGAAAAAGACCAGTATAAAACAAGTTCCCAGATAATTGTCTAGGAGTCTAAGATTAAGCAGCTGGAACTTGGCTCAGGTGTAAGAGCTGTTTTCCAAGTGCTGGTTTTAAGAGAGGCTTAGGCTGGTTTCAGATCCTGCTGAAGTCAATAGTAATATTTGCATTGGTGAAGTGGAATGTAGATGGCATCTCAGAAGTCAGTGCTTCACAGGGGGAGAACATTCAATTGACTCTTCTGTTGTGAAAACTTTGAGTGGTCATGCATTTAATCGGGCACATTTCGCCCTGCAAAAGCAAATAACCTCTTTGCTTTTGAGAGCCCTCTGTCCAGCCACATCAGCCTGAAGTTTACTTATATGCACAAAGTATCATATGTATATGTACATATGTACCAATTTATTTAAATGTATGTGTATGTGTATTTTTGCTGGATTTTATGTGATGCCAGTTAATTATTAACATTGTTGGATAAGTGAACTGCATTCTAATGGTTCTTTGAAGTACTTCGAGATGTCTTGGCAGAATGGAGTGTAGAAGTTTCAGATGCTGTAATTCTTGTAAATGCAAGAAGTCTACCATGAAGGGTGTCCAAAGTATACTATGTAATGGGGATTTTAGTGCCAGCCTGCTACATGCAGAAATACTGCAAAAGATGCTACTAGTCTAGAAAGACAGTTGGAGGATTCAACTATAAGTCTTGCCTGGGTGTAAAGCAGAGGTGAGACTTGCCTGCTGTTGAGCCAAATACAGCCCATAGCTGAAGAAGGAGTGGGTCAGTTTCAGTCACCTAACCTGAGGCTGGTGACAAAAAGATGGAGCCAAGATACTGCTACCTGTGCATGACTGCTGGAGGAACTGAGTGCTGTTCCTCACACAGGGTGTTTCAAGCCTTGGTGCTCAGCATTGGGAGTTTGTGCATGCTGAGTTCCTCCTAACTTGGAGTTTGCCCTTTGAAATTTATGTACATCCTCCAAAGAGAACCTGTGCAGGAAGTAGGCACCTCCTGATGGACTGGAGTATCCAGCTTTTCCAAGGAGCTTACCATGTATCTAAAAGATCTGCCTTTGTGAGGGGCTAATATTATCACACCTCATCCCAAAGAAGCAGAACTTCTCAGCTTGTGCAGGTATGACTGTAAAATGGTAACTGAAAAGTTGTTGATAAGATTTGCAACTTTGTTTTCTTTCCTCTTCAGGAGCTGAAAGCCCTTTGTCTCCATGTGGGAACATTGGAGTTCTCCTGCTATGGCTTCTCATCAAATGGGGGTTTGTTTTTTATTGAGACAGCCTCTAATTTCAAAGTGGTTTTGATTCAGTGTTGAGCTATATGCCTCTTCAGCTTGGGATGTGACCCTAACCAATTTAACTGAGCCCAGTAGAAGGAAAGATGTTCCACTGATACTAATAATTTTTTCTGTAGCATCAGCATAGAGAGAATCCAGCATGATTTCGACCCTTTCTGTCACTGAGCCAGCAAATAACCCAAGCAGATAATGCGGACAAATATAAATCAATAAAGTATTCTGTGTGGGGCAGAACATGTTTGCCAGAGGTCTAGAAAGGCCAAGGATGCTTCCACGTCATCACCACATCCAGTGGAAAAGTCAGGCTGACCAATAGGATGTCTTACTTCAAGAGATAAATACAAAGTGAGAAGCAGGGCTTAGCACCTCATCAAGAATTTTATGTTGTGCTGAGATCCTTCTCATTGGGGCTGTACAAAAGCAATGTGAGTGCTTATGGAGGAGGCATAACCTGTGAGAACCAAATTCAGGAGCATTTCTTTCAAGAAGAGGCTAACATGGTTGCACAGAAAGCAGTATTGGATGACCTGGGTTATACTCCGCTGGACCAATTAAACCTATATTTGGAGCAAGAAGGCTGCAGGTTGGCCCTTTTTGCTGTAAAACATGAAAACACTTACTGCTGATGGTGATGGGGTCGTAGAGGACCCAAAGCTAGCCAGGGCATTGTAAAGGTAATCAGACCACTCAGCATTAAGCAGAAACAGCATTTCCAGGATGTTTGAAGAAGTGAGGATGGGCTCTGGCATTGAGGTGTAACTACTAGATATGGATGTGTGGCCTTTTCCTGTGTTGTGTTCCTCTGGCATGCCTTTGAGACAGTGAGGAGGTAAGACTGCTAAGGAACCAATTCCCATCTTATTTGGTTTTGGCAGAATAGTTGCTGTTTATTTGCTCCCTGAGGATATTTTGTACTTGTAAAAGGTAGAGGAAAAATGAGCTTTTATATCAGAAACTGTTTGGGTATATAAACTTTCTTGGGTTTTTGTCCTGTGGCATAAAAGTGTAGGGAGTCTAATGAACTTTCCAAGGAAGTAATTATCTGATGTACATCCTTAAACTTTTATTGATATTTAAACATATCGCTAAAGAAAGAGTATTAATGTTTTTTGCATCATTACAAACCAGGAGTTAATACTGCTATTGGACTAACTTCCTATAATTTCCTAAACCAAAACTGGTGAAGGGAGAGAAAAAATGGAAGGGAAAGTTTGTTCTGATGTAGCTCAGGCTGTTGTTTAACCACTTACCTTTCTTGATAATGGTGCTTGATCAAGAATATTTCATTTTCATTTGTTATAACAAGATTTTACTTCCCCTCATTTTGACTTAACAATTCAATTTTTTAAGACCAGGGAGCAGCAGCTGTGCTCACAGTGTAATTCCTGCACAAAAATAAAATCTAGCAGGCTGGTATGATTACAAACAGTGTGACCCCTAGTGCTTCCCCATTTTGTCAGAGAGGCTGGATACTGCTCTTCTTTCTCATACTTCTTTCCCCCTCTTGGAGGCCTCCACATTCTTCCACCTCTCAGTGGCTGCCTTTTCCCGTTATACACCTCATCCACCCTAAATACATTTTCTCATATTGAAGTACTGTCATGTACTTCATATGCTGTCATAGATGTCCATTTCATTATTCCTGGTGAAGGGATTTTGCTTAAACGTAGCTCCAGCAATAGCATCAAGGGTCTATGCCTGGTCACATCTGCTCATCTAGTTCATCTCTACAATCTCCTTGGCCAGCAGCATAGTTTAAAAAAAACAGCTTTTTTCCCTATTCATAAAAAATTTTTGGAAGTGATTGGCTATGTTCCTGTACACTCAAACTTCATGGTTCAAGGTTAGTTTCTAAAATAGGTGCAACCATTGTAATAAAATACTTCAAAGGAGTTGCTAAGCTGGTTCATCGTATCAGAGCTCTTGACGTTCCCAGGAGGTGGATGTTTACTCATCCAGGTGGTTTTGATGGAGGTGTAAGTCTTCAGAGAGCAAGCATCAATAGATGTCCAGTCCAGAAAGGTACTTAGGCATATAACTTTATTACTCTGTGCACCTAACCTTCACTGCATTAGCTATGTCAAACTCTTTCACTCCCTGTTATAACTGTAGTCTAATGATCAGGGAACTAAAGGGAGTGGGGCCCAGGGGAGGGAAGATGGGAAAATACTCCAGCTTGGTCTTGTTAATCAAGAATGAAAGAAAATGGAAGAAAGTGACTTGTCAGATGAGTGCAGGGTTAGGGTTCATAGGGAGCTGAAGAGAAAGGGCTGTGAGCTGAGAATGGAGAACTCGGTTTGCTGTGGTGACATGACCAGGAGATTATCTTTGAACTGGAATGTTGGTCTGGTGGGGATGGACAGGTCCTGCAGGGCCCAAGAACCTGAATGCTGTTTGAGCACACTGAGGCCTAGAGAGGACATCATTTCTGGGAGTGGTCTGTCACAGCCATAGCATGGCTTTTGGGCTTTAATGAGCAGGAGGGTGACATTTTTCAACACTGGCTTCTGTGGATAGGAAGAAGTCCTTCTCCCTGGCTTATGCAGCTGGGCTTGGATCAAATGTGATCCCTAGGTGTTCTATGTGCAAATGCATGTTGGGTGCCTGCAGGAATCCTCTTACAGTGCAGGGGACCCAACTGCCATACTGTAAAAATGCCCTCATACTGTAGCATAGCAGTGGTGCTACACAGCCCCAGTGGGCACCTGGCTGATTCTAGGTGGTGGTTGGGTTTCCCATCCATCGTAAGTGACTTCTGAGGGAGTTCAGTTCACCAGCCTCCTGCAGACCCAGCTGTACTGCTTCCCTGCTGAGCAGTGTTTATGGTTTTACTTATCAGTGAAAAATCACTGAAAGGTCTATCTAGGGTAGGGGCAGACCCTAAACTGCAGGAATAGTCTTGATATCACCCATTTCCTGTTTTTCTTCTCACTTTACTTTTCCATGCTTCCTTGGTTTGGTGTCTCTGTCTCCAAGGTCAATACAGGCTCATTCCCATTAAGACCTGATCTTTCTTATGGTAAATGCGCATCAGCACCTCTTGATGTAAACGCCTCGGCTTTTACTTGAAGTTTCCTCATTTCACAGATGATTTGCTATTGTCTCCGATGAATGGGCGTTTTCCTATCTTCCTGAACCCCAAGGAATTTTGCAGTTCCCTGGGGCTGGTTTACTTCTATTAGATATTTGTGTCTCTAGATTGCCAAGGATCCCTGATTCTCCTGTTGAGCATGGTAGACTGTATTCCCAGTGGGATTATGTGGTCTGAAGTACTTTATGGATATGCTGTGTGGTAGTTTGTAGTGGATTTCAGTTGCTCCATTTTAGTTTACATTAATAATGTGAGTGGAAATTCCTGTTCTTTTTATTCTACACCACTGATTGTTGTACACAGACACACACACACACAGATAAATATAAACAGAGTTTTATTGTATCTGCCCTTAGTTGAGTCCTTCTGTGGTGCTCTCATATTCTTTCCAGCCTCCTCTCATTAAAAAGCTTGCTCACAGTGCAGATTGCCAGTTTTTGTTTTGGGTGTCTTGAGAAAGCTGTCCGGGGTGGGACACAGGTTTGGCATTGGGTTTATGGGTTATTTCCCACCAGTACTGGCTTGAGCCCCTGTTTACATATGGAGGATTTAGTCTCTGGCAGGCATTGAATGTGCCTGTTACATCTTCCCTGCAGTAACTTTTAGGCATCAGCTGGTTTTGGCAAGAAGGGAAGGACCCTGAAAACCCACCAGATCGGCAGTGCCACTGCTTGCTTGGCTGCTGGCAGCGCAGCCGAGGCATCTGTACTGGGCTTGCATCGACCCCTGAATAGTGGGGTACTTGATCTCCCGTCACTCGGAAGCTGTGCCTGGCCGGGGAAAGCAAAACACAGGAAGATCTCAGTCAGTCTTTCAGTGCCACATGTTCCTCACAAGCTTGGGGAGCACCGGGGGCAGGTCAGTGTAGCTGGGGTTGAGCTGTCCTTTTAAAATCAGCCCTCGGTGCATCTCGCTCTCATAGGCTGTGGCATCCTCTGCTGATCACCCTCCAGGCTCAGCCTAGCTTGATGGACAATTCCTTTTCTTTCTTCCCCTTTGTGTTCTCTCACAAAGAGAAAATGCTTCTCTTCTTGGGATACAGAGGGAGGGAGGGTAGGAGGGATGGAGGGGAGACATCTAGAAGATGATTTTTTTGCTTGGCCTGGGCTGTCTGCACCTCCACACTTCCAGCCCTGTCCTACCGCCAGGATGGATTGCTGTTGGTATGGCAACGCATCCCTGCACTAACCAAACCGTGAAAGGTGAGGGAAAATAATTATTCATCTCCATTTAACTAATGGAAAACAGAGTCCCAGAGGTTAAGTCTTCTTAAAGGCATTTAGATACAGATGTGTCCTGACAGAGTTTTATTTAAGGTATCCACAACACCTGGATCACCCAGGAACCAAGGTACAACCAGCATTGATCTGAATCTTTAGGTGGCTTTGACGAAAGTATCTTACAAAAAATTAAACCTAGTGTTTTAAGAACCATTTTACATTGCTCTTCAGTCATTAAAGGCACTATCCCAGATGAGCCACATCTCTGGAATTTCATCATCTGTACTATTTTCTGTGTTTTCCTCACTGAGACTTGTCTTACAAATAAAAAAAATCCAGTTTCTTAGTCTCAGCTTGTCTTTGTGCTTGAGTGGACAGCTTAGGTGCTTTGAAAGATTAGCAGCAACTGGGAAAAAACCTGCAAGTGAATGAAAATTGCCTGAATTTGCAATGCCATTTATGGAAAAGTAGGAGCCAATGAATGATATCATGCCTGTCCTAAATGTTTTCGGCCTCCATGCCCAGTAGTTTATCTATGGGCATTGGAAAAAGATTTTCATATGCAGGAGCCTTATGTCTTGACCTGGACTTAGCAGAGGGGCATCTTGAGGCATTGTCACATCTTGGGAATGTGGCCTAGCTTTGCATCCTTTATGGAGTATGCATTATTCTACGCTAATGTGAAAGTAAGCCTTTGATCTCATTCCGTTGCACCAAGTGAAATAGATGTAACTGTTGAACTCGTTCTTTCTTTGTCATTCCTCTGTCAATAATACTTCAGCTTACCATTTCTCCACCCACCTCCTTCTTTGTGCAGCTTCTGGGACAGTATTGCTTTCCTTCTGGTTTTCTGTCCTTCTGCATTCCACACATTTTCAAGACACGTTTTGTACAGAAAAAAGGAAAATACATTTCATAATACAAATGTGTCCAGGTCAGCATTTTCAGTTGTCTTATTTATATGCTGCAGTACAGCTTTCTATGACCCAGTGATTATAATTTCCCAGAGCTATCATCACTTTAAAGCTACCTCTGAATTGTGCTCCAGCAGATGGTACAACCCTATGAGTACTGTGTGAGAGCCTGAAAGGGAGGGGGTGGGACAGGATGCACAAACACACAAACTAGGCTGTTGCCCCAGCAGCTGAGATACCTCTAGCTCACATTGTTTCTCACCATCTTCAATTTCAGCACGTGCAATTGAGTACTGCCAGGCTGCTAACCACCAGGGAAATCAATTTTTTTTTTTTTTTTTTTTTTTTTTCCCCTGCATAACAACTGAGCTGATTAATTCCAAGATAGAATACCAAATAAGTAAGAGTCATTCATTATATGCAGTATTCTAATAGATTTCAATGTGATCTAAACTTGGTTTGAATACTAACCTATTGATTGCTATTCAGTTGTGTAAGCAGCTGTGCTACTAAGCTGAGCAATTGCACTGTGTCATCCTTCCCTTTATTCCTTTGATTTCTACCCCCCTTTTTCCACTCTTGAAATGCCTAACCCCTTGTCTACACATTTTCCTTCAGTGGATCGTGTCTTTTGACTGACTACCAAGTGTACAATGGAAACGGTAGACAGCCAGTTAAAGTCATGAAATATATGTTATCCTTCTGTAATCAGGTGTAATTCCCAAGGGTATTTCACTAAGTAGAGGAGGTTGTTATCATTCTTGTTGAGATGATAGTAAAGAGGTGTGATTTACTAGTTCAGTTGCTTCAAAGGTGCCATTTGAACCTTGGGGAGTGTGGTGCTGTTAAACAGAGTTGGACAAAGCCTAACAAAAATGTCATTCCACATCTGTATCTGCACTCAAAGCATCTAAAAAGGAGGCTTGATTATTTTCAAAATCTTGCACTTTTCTTTGACTCAAAGTGAAAATAGTACTTATCCACTGTGCAAACTTTTTAAAGTTGAGATTCAGCAGTGTACATAAGCATGTAAACACGTTTGCATGCATTAATAGCTGAATGTGTATATGCATTCCTATATATGTTAAAGTATACATTTAAACACTTTTACAGCTATCTCGGTGACTTTTCTTTGGTAATGAATGAGCTGGTTTTGCCCTCAGAGGTGAATCTGTACTAAAACTATCTTGTGGATAACGTGGTTACTTTAAGTGTCTAAGCCTGAGTTAGATACCCATCTTTAGGCTACTAGGTTTACACCTTCTGACTTCTACCACTAGTGATAATCTATCCTGAACCTGTTATGGAGAGGAAGGAGGTGCAGGAAGAATTAGAGAAGATGGGAAAAATAGGCAGATGGCTTATAGGTTAACTCTGAGATTCCTGCTAGCAGAGATTTTCTTTCTTCTTTCTGTATTGAAGCCCATGGATGATAAAGCTGAATGTCTACATCATAAATTCTCATTTGGACATTCAGTTTTGAGAACCTACATCCAGCATCCTTATCATTTTGAAGTTAAAGTCACTATCAGTAATGAAATCTTCTTGCTTTTCACGCACTGAAATTAGCTTTGATTCTTTGCCTGAAACATATGTTTAAAAAGCAGCATGCACATACTGTGCACTGACCCTATCAAAGCAATAAATACCACTGAAGTAATTTTCTGAAGCTGCCTACAGCATTAGTTTATTTTTAATATGGTCCCTCTGAAGGAGTGGTGTAGAAAATACCTATGGGAGCTATTTCAATTGTCTGTCTGGGGTGAAGTTGCGATGTTGCCCTGCTGAAGAAGAAAGTAAGAGGGGATACTAATTTCCCTTTGTTGTTGTGAAAGATAATGTTTAATTCATTGGACTCTGTTCCTTTCTGAGGAAAATGGTATTCTGTTTGGGTGAGAAAAATGCTTCTTTGATACTTGGCATGATTTGAAGTGAGAGATGAGAGAGAGGGATATTACTGTAACTGAGAATGATATTTAGTCTATGACAGTTTTCATGATTCTTTATGGTTGCTGTTTTAGTCTTTCTGCTTTGTGTGGGTAGCCCATGAGTGTGTAAGACCATGGATTCATTTCACACTCTGGTACCATCCTTTGCATTTTAACACCTTAAAATTACTAGACCTTTCCTATGTGCCAGAGCCACTTGCAGGCTCTAACAAAGCATGAACCTGAGTGACATGAGCACAGTTCAGATTTTAGAAACCTGAAAGATTGGTCCACTGGCAAAGGGAACACGTTTTTTGTCACTCATGGTCACAATTAGAATGACAACAAGGCCAGACTCCTCCACTACTTTTTAACACTGTTAGCACTAGCTTTACCAGAATTATCCTCTCTGAAGCATGAATGGGCCTATTCATTTCTCACTTTGTTTGACCTCGGACTCTAGATACTGTTTTGGGACATATAGGCTGCTTTCTCATGTAAAAAGATGATTAAAAATGTCCTCTTTAGCCACGAAAGGTTAGTTTTTGGTTTTTTGAACACATTTGAAGAGTAGCTGTGTTATGCACTGGGCTCCGAAGTATCATTTCATGCCATATAATAAGTTTGAAATCTGTCATCCTCATGGGTTTCTGTTTGTATAGGAAAGAGGGAGAAGCATGCAGGCAAAGCATCTAGTTTTATGAATACACTTTGACTTAATTTCTTGCATTTTATAATGTCCATGGCAGAAAATACTCAAATCTCATGTTGCAGACATGTTTTCAGAATGCAATGGGTTTATTTGAAATAGGTCCCTGGAGAAGACGATCTCAGGCAGGGAAATGCATGCAGCCTTTCTAAAGAGAAAAGAGTAATTATTGCATTTCTATGTGTATTTTTGTAACATTGCAAAGATATACCTCTCAAGATGAAGATCATATTCAGTTGCAGATAGAAAGTTTGGCCATCACTGTGGTGAAACAGAGCTTGATACAAGAATTTGGTTGCAGAGCCATCATGTTTTCTTACTTATAAAAGAAATGAAACAGGTGCTCATGGGTATCAGGAGTCTTGTAAGATGAAGTGAATTTTGCCTTGTAAGTGGTTTTCAGGAAACTGTAAAAGACAGGTAAAATCCATCACAAGTATAAATCTGATATGAGGTTATGAGTTCCTTGTTCACACAGCAGAGCCTTGCCCAGCTGAAAGTCGTGTGACCACTGTGAGATCCCTGAAAGTGCAGGGCCTGGTGAGGAAGTCATTCAGATGCTTTGTGTTAACAGGGACCAACTCATCAGTTTGATTCAGTACGTAATTACAGCTAGATCTTGAGCCCCCTGCTTGTGAGCAGCTTTCGTAGCAAAACTGATGGCATCAGCTGTGCAGAATGACCCTGCTGGTCTGTGTACTAAGGTCATCATTAGTCTGTGCTCAGTGTAAAAATGGTTATGGAGACTCCTTCATTTCATTAATTCCTCTGTAGAGTAGTATGATATCTCAGTATTTTCTGTCTTGGCCATTATAAACACTGCAAGGTAGGCTTATCTTGCAAAAGTATATTTTGATCTCTCATTGTCTTTCTGCCTAAGCCATCCTGGTCCCAAATTTCACATGAATATTTGTGGACTTACCAATTGCCAGCAGTACCTCAGTCATCAATCATTCATGAGGAGCTGGAAGAAGTTCTGAGTATCACTAGGTAGCCATTAATCACAACATAACAGAGCTGAGCATAGTTTCACATTTCTTTGAAAGAGTTTGTTGAGTCATCATGTGGGAATTGCACAATGACAGACCTACTACTCACCCCCAGATGCTGGTCCTGTGGTGGTGCGAGTGCTCATTGTCTGTGATGCACCAACAGATTTATAAATGACCTGAAAGCAGACTTCCCAGCACTGAAAGTGTTCGCTCTTACTGAGGACCAGAGGACTGTTTTAGTGCAACATTTAAATTAAACAGGAGTTAGAAAATGTCTTATTTTATGAAACTGCTGGATATTTCCTCCAAAAAGTTAATTTTTGTCAACATATTGCCATTTTTATAATTGTGTTTCGAAAATTGCTGACACGGGAAAGTCCATTCTTCAATAAATTCTTTGTGGTTTTTCAATGAAAACTAATGGGAAACTAGGTTAATTTTCTATCTTGAAAATCAAGCCTATGGTAAAGTAAGAGATTTTTGAAAACAAGATATAAACATTCAATGGTTAATATAAATTCAACCCAAAATCTACTAAAAATAAATTTCATGGGAAGTTTAGAAGTAAAGGTGGTGTTATGTGGTAAACTACAAAGCCATCAAATTAAAAATATCTTCTTTTTTTGTTAAAGGTAGACTCCTCCTGCTAACTAAATCTCAAATCCCACATGGACTCATGGACTGCTTAGATGGTATGAGTGTTTGTTTGTCTTGTTGCACCTGGATTTATAGGCAGCTCTTTCACAGGCAGACTTTGTTTTATGTTGGGCTAGAGGGCTTAATACTCTGCTGCAAATTATTCTGATTGCACAGTTTATGATGCTATTTGATTTATTGTTAAGTGGAGCAGTAGTTACCAGGTTAACGTTGGTGTTTTCTTTCTTGCTGAAGAGTTTACTCTTTAAAGCACCCTTAATCAGAAGGCTGCTGCTTACTTGAGGACCTGTCCCTTACTGAATGAGCGTATCAAGGCCAGCTCCCAGAGAGCTTGCATGAGCCTGGGTAGTTATCCAGTCATCTCTGAACTTGACCAGTTTCTCATTCACTTCCCATTTGTCCTTTCACCATCCCACTGTGGTACAGAAAACCTTTGGAGATCCTCTGAGCTGTTGTTTAGGTATGTATAGTCTGTAAAAACTCTGTGGATGGTAAAAACCATTTGTGGATGGTTCCCACTGAAGCCCATAGTAAAAACCTACTGGCTTCTTAAACAGAGCTACAGTTCTAAATCCACCCCTTCCCTGCTTACTGGGTTGCTTATGGAGTGCAATCACTTGTTAAGAGGAAAACCTATGCCTTAAGCAGGACAGGAACCATATCCCATCGGTATGAAAAAATTGAAATATATCACAGAAGAAGTAATGGGAGAAAATCCAAATAAATTGTACATAGTCTATCTAATCTCTCCTTTGTCAGAATTAGAAGAATGGTATCTTTAGGAAGACACTTGTCGGGATAATGAAGATTGGACATTTAGCAACCTAAATAAAATCAAGTTCCTATTTTATCAAACGGATTTTTGTCTAGTGTCTGAATGTCTTAGAAAAGGAGTGTTGCAAATTTTCCTCACTGATTCATAGCAAGCATCTAAATTCTGATCTTTTGAAAAAAAAAAAAAAAAGAAAATAAATGAAAAAAAAAAAGAAAAAAAAAAGAAAAATGAATTTCTTGAATTTCTTTCATACCCCACAATGGGGTTTTTTGCATTATTGATATATCTGTAATTTTAATCTGTCCTTTCTTCAGCATGTATAGTTATGTATGTGTATTTTTTTCCCCACCAACCTGCAGTGCAGTGCAAAGCTAGATTTAAATATTTTCAGACTGTACCCATAATTTGCATTCCAGTGACTCATTCAGAGCAAAGACATCTGAGCAGAAATACAGCAGATAAAAGAGAAACCATTAATCCAGGGAAGATTACTGGCACAGAATCTTTATCCTGTATCCTCCCTGAAATGAGACAAAGATCTTACTATGTACATCCCTCTGGCTTAGCTTCAGAAAGTAAGCAATACAGTAGTGTAGACATGGTACTTTTTAAAGGCACATTACATTGTACTGAAACTTCACTCTTCTGGCAGCTTATTACTGATGAGATGTTTTTTTAGTGGTTGCTTTCTCAGAAGACTCTTCAGCACCCCAAAACTGCTTTTTTTGCTCACACAGTGGGTAAGACAACACATCCCTTATCTATACCTGAAATGATAGTGTGTTTCCTCGTGAACTGGAGGCTGTTCTGTAGCACATTTTACAGAGTTCTTGCTCCTGCTGACACCTCATCTTAATGTGAACTGTAAATGCCAGTTAGCTTTTAATGAGTCTAATAAGGCTAAAGCTTTCCAGATACTGGTGCTTCAGTTCTGGAAAGGGGGTGGGCTGATGATGTTGAGCAGGCTTGCCCTTTTCAGGAGACACTGATTCCAGATGACTTGGCATATTAGATTTCTGAGTGCAGCAGGCTTTTCTCTCTGCTACAAATGTGGCAGGCTGCAGATGCTTTCCAGTTTGCTGGTTGGTTGTCTCTGCCTCTGTCTTTGCAATACTGATCCTTAGCTAAAAGAGATGAGATGGGTAGAGCTGGGGAAGTATACATTTCTTCTCTGGAAATTGGTGGAAAACGCTGTTACCCTGTGATTACTGCACTGTCTTGGCTGCTACTGGTCATTGACCATTTACTGCAGGAGTGTTTCCATGCCATAATAATAACCAAACCTACTGTAGTCATTTAGGAGTTCCACTTGAAACAGCCCAGAGGGTTAGATGGCTTTCTGGAGGTAGTTCCAAGTGTTTGTGACCTTATCTTGCTACGGCTTTGTGTTCAGCTGTGAAATTAAATTACAGGAAATGATTCAGTTTCAAATCATTCTATTTTGACTGGCAAAAGCCAAAAGCTCTCCCGTGAGCTACAGCGTGGACTGTTATTGAGATGGGAAATGTAAATACTTAAGCTTGCTTGATGAACAGGACTAAATAAGCAAACGTTTCTGTAACTTGGATTTTCAACTTTTATCCCAGACAGTTTTGTTCTTCCAGAGCCTCTTGTTCAGGTGAAAAATGTTTTCCTTTTGTTGACTCCATGTAGGGTGAATGTATATTAAGACCTCTGGAAAATAGCTAAGCACAACAGGAACCAAGACCTGGAGGAAGCTTGTTTCTAAACATCCAGCATCCTCTTCCAGTTAAGAGCAGAAGAACATTTAAGTTCATGGAAAAAAACTTGCTGTTATGGAAAGTTAAGCTTGCTAAGAGTAAGCCATGATCTCTTTGTTGATTTAAACTGACAAAAAGTGAGGTCAGAAGCAAATCTTCTTTCTTCCATAATCCAGAGCCTACGATCTACACTGGTATTTCTTTTCCCTAATAATATTCACATTATCCATTAAGAGTGATTTGATTTCAGGTGTCGGTGCAGAGGTCTGGATAATAACCTTTCTCAGTATGAACTTGTATTTATGGAGTGGTCCTAGCCTGGTTTTGACTTCACTTTCTTCTGCTGAATGTACTGTTTAACTCTCCTGTTCCTTTTTAGACTATGTCATTTTGCCAAATATTGAAATAGGAAGGTTTATTTATTACTAATGATATGAAAAGAAAAAAACCCCAAATAAATAAATAAATGATATGTCTTTCAGTGTGCTCTCTTGATTCTTACTGTTCCTTAGATTTGAAACTCAAACTCCTACTCATGCGAGTTCTTCATACTTCCTGCTAGAAATGGCCCTTCTCTGCCTCTCATCTGGGCATTGTCGTGAATGCCTGTGCCTTCCATGCCCCCTTTGAACCACAGCTCCTTGGTTTGCATTGTGCCACATTTGTTTAGAATCTGACCGAATGACATTATGAATGAGCAATGGGAGGAACAGCTTGCAAGGGAACTTCAAGTAATCTTAGATCAGCTAGTTGTCAGCTGCCTTGTGTTACTGTGCAGCATGCTCAGTCCTCTTTTGATGTCTTTGCAGATGTTTTAAGCCTCACATAAAAAAAAAAAAAAAAGAAAAAAGAAAAAAAAAAAGAAAAAAAAAGAAAAAAAGAAAAAAAAGAAAAAAAAAAAAAAAGAAAAAAAAAAAGAAAGAATTTACACAGACACATTACATCACCTGAAATGGAGTCATTCTGCTGTACACTCTACATACGGCAAAAATCTTCTCTGTTCCTCCTACAAATTTAGCATCTAAATGATCAAGACAGATGAAGCCTTGGAAGTGAAAGAGAGGTCCAAGGTCACCACTGCAGGAAAGCAACAGAATACATCTCCTCCTCTGCAGTCAGGTGACAGTCTGTCCTGTCTCTTTTATAGCAGCTTCAATGAGATGACATTTCACAAATCTGAGAAACAGACTGTGCCCATTTCCATACTTGCAGGAAGGGTGTCATCAAGTGAGGAAGCTTGATTACAAATTCTGCTGAGTATGTGAGGAAAAAAATTAAGTATTGTACTTGCCACACTCCTGATTTTTGTTCTTCCATTATCTAAAGGAAGTATATAATGATCTTTGTGCCAGTTATTGCAAACAGTTTTCAAACCAGTGTGTGAGAAAAGATGTGCAGAATGAGAGCAGGACTACTTCTTTCATGTGTGTGTGTGAGTGTATGCTTGTGAAATGTCTGATTTTTAGAAATCACATTCACAAGTTGAAACATATAGGCAGGTCTTTGCACATTGTAGGAAAGGAAATGTCCGTAATATGCAACAGAAAGTTTTCAAAGCTCTGCAAAAACCATCCTCTGGAGTTTCTATTATCTCATAAAGCATGCCAGAACAGTTTTGCAAAGCGTTGTAACCCTCTCAGCCCCACTCATAAGGAGGGATAAGGCTGAGGAAAGAGCTGCAGGTTGGCAGCTTGCAAAGAAAGAGAAGCAAAGATCCTTCCTGCCTCATGGTATAGAGACCACATCAATGCCTGGAGCTGCACTTGAGGTAAATGGAAGAATAACAGATCTCTGCAGGTTGCCATGGTGCTCTTCTGTCTGGGTTTCAGCCATGCTATAAAATATGGTCCTTCTCTTTGTCCCTGTTTTAGGCAGTCCTAGTTAGTCTTGACAGCATTACTGTGCTCAGCCATCCCTATTATCCCCATAAAACAACTAGGTTAGTGGCAGCAAAGCCATCACTAGGGCTCATGCCCCGTGACTTTTTGCTTGCACACTGGTTCCCAGACCACTAAGCTCTCCTGCACTCCCCCTTCCCAGTCCTCCTAACCCCTCCACCACCACAGAGCTTAATGCACAGAACAAATCTCTTTAAAAGAAAAGGGTTTTTTGTTGTTGTTGGGTTTTTTGGTTGGTTTGTTTTTTTTTTGTTTTTTGGGGTTTTTTTGTTTGGTTTTTTTGGGGTTTTTTTTGGTTTTTTTTTTTGGTTTTGTTTTGTGGAGATAGGCAAGAATTTTTTTTACATAATTTTATTTGCCAATTACACTTTCTGAAGTTTCCTTTCCATGGTGTCTGTAACTTGACATTATGAACTTTCTTATTAAATCAAGTTCTTCCTGAACATTAGGTCATAAAGTGGAGGAAGGACCAAACATGTTTTCAAGGAAAACTAATACAGATAAGGTATTGGCTGCCAGCTGTCCTGTTATCGTTAGAATGCACATTCTCTTCCTTGAGTAAAGAGCACCTTCTGATGGAGTGCTTCTTATTTTGAAAAATGAAAAGCATTAAGATTCCCATGCCACTTCATTGCTAAAATATTTACTAGAGCATTCTTGCATTCTCCCTCTGAATGTGCAGTCTATTTATAGGAACATCCTGTAATGGAACATCATGATCTGAGCATTTTTTTTAAAGAATAAGGCAATAGTATGTGTGAAGGGGTGGGGCAGGGCTCCTCTGTTGTCCCCTCCTGTTAGCAGGTGTTGGAAGCCTGCGGGGAGTTGCAGGAGCTGATTGACTGGAGCAGATTGACTGTGGTATGCAATGTTAAGTCCCTGCAGGGAATGGCAATGGCTCACTGGGCTGAGGAATTTGGGGTCTGGTGTCTCCGCAAGAAACTGCCAGAAAAGGCCAACTTTGGGTGTAAGTGAATGTTTAGGTATTTTTTTGTTATCATTAAAATGCCAAATTGTAGGAATCCATCAGTATGTAAATACTGTAGGTCAGATCCTTGACTGATCCACAGTGGCAGCTTTGTAGTATGCTCTCTCTAGGAGCTGGGACTCCTAGTCTGTTTAGTATGGGAAGATTCTCTGCTTCCTGGCTGTGTTAGAAATAAGATCCCTCAGCTCCTGTCCAGAAAGCAAGAAAAATGGAAGATGGAGATCATAGAAATGACAAGAGCAACATCCACTGTTGTCATCACAAACACAGCAATTGGTTGAAAAGTGGTAACCATAAGCAAAGAGCTCAAGAAGAAATGAACTAGCAAGAAGGCCTATTTCGAAGTTTTATGATACTGCTTTTTGCCACTCCACTAATTCCAAGTCCTGATGATTTTTCTATCCTGTCCAGAGTCAGCTGAGGATCAAGAGCAATCTTAGACTGAACAAAACTGTGTACCTAATGGAGGAGTTCTCAGAGCTTCAGCTGTTAAGAGGTACCATCATAAATACACACTAAAATTGAAAGACAATGCACTGACCTACCTTGGAGATGAACAGCTGAGGACTACTTGAGCTTTTCTGGAGACCACAAGGTCTGTTGGAGTTGCTTGATCTCCTACATCAGAAATATGTGACGAAGTTGACCAAACCGAAAGGATGGATCAGAGCTCAAGTTGGACAATGTTTTAGAAGAGCATGGTTACGACTGGATGCATGGAAGCCTATTAAGGCCTCCTGGATTTGTGGGAACTCTGTGTACCCTTACTAATGTTGAATGTCAGGTGCTTGAGCTCTGACTGGGAAAATAAAAGCCTTTTACATAGTCAAGAATGTTTCGGTACTGCTCTGAGCTCCAAGGAATGTCATATGTGAGAAGTCCAGCAGAAAAGACTTTGTGGTCTGGTAGAGTAATAACACTTAAGGACTTGGTCTGAAAAGCAGGATGACCATGCCAAAGTGAGTCAACTAAGAGCACCATTGGATAACAGTGGGTAGCAGATGTTAGACAGGGACAAGAGTGACATCAACACACTGTTTCTGTATAGGAGGGAATAGCGTTTAGAGAAGAGAGCTCTTTGATGGTAGACTTGTATTCTGTGTGTGCAAGAATTAGCTGTTTGGGGAGCTATTCCAGTTTGCTCTATGGCTTACAGCACCATAGATGGCATTGCACAGCAGTTATTTCATGTATCTAAAAACATGGAGCAAAACTTTCAACAAACTGTTCAGTATGGAGCACTCTAATCTCTTAATAAATATTATCAGTGCAGTCATTGCAGTGCAGTTTAGTGTTGAATAGCCAGTTACTTGGAAGGCTTCTTTATCAAGTAAGAATATAAAAAAAGAGGTTCTTAATTTCTTGTGTAATTTCTGAGGCTGGGTTGCGTACTGTAAGGGTCCTTGCTTGCCTTTATGGGGAAATACAGCACACAGTGCCCCGGAATAGTGGGATGGTGAACAGAGCTAGATCTTCATGTTCTTCTATTATCACCTCACTCGCACCTAGAACTGCTTTTGCTCTATTACAAGGTAAAACTACGCACCACTTTTCCTGTTGTGAATGGCTGCTGTATTTTAAGAAAGGATCTGAAATCTCCTGACTCAGTTAAATCTGACATTCTTTTGAAAATCAGTGCAGGTTCACTCCAAGGGTGCATGCTTCTCACAGTGGGGTGAAGGAATAAGTGTTCCATTTAGTTTGCACAAGGGTGGCAGAAAGTAGACATGAATCTGAGCACTGCTAACTCGTTAACCAGCCCTGCAACGTAAGAATCGCCATTGAACTTCGAGGAACTGTTTGTAAATCAAGTCACTGGTCACTGTGAGCAAAGGTGACTGACTATCTCTCATATTGTTTAGCATTTTGGAGCTGAAGAGTCAATATAGATGCAAACAATTTATCACTGTTATGTTGTTGCTGCTGCAGCCATCTTTTCTTGGTAACAGCAGTTATTTTTAACTAGTTAAAATGTTTGGAGTTCCCTGAAGGTGTAATGCAGTACTGTTGTGCATTAACCAGCCCAACTTAGTAATTAAATTTCTTGTCCAGAAATTGTTACTACAGTAGAATAGTGTTTTGGTAAAAATATTTCAGACTTTCAAAAAGGTTGTAGAAAATGTTCTTCAGTGGTGCATGATAGGTAGACAATACCATCTTTCAACACTCACTTCTTGAGTAAAAAAAAAAAAAAAAAGAAAAAAAAAAAGAAAAAAAAAGATCCAGCCATTTTATTCTGGAAAGGATTTTTCCTGTCTCTTTGGCTGTCATATGTATTTAACTATAGTGCCTTCAAGGACAATGTGGTGGATCAGCAGGCCAAGGCCTGTGGTCTACAGCCTGTAGATTTTCATTTCACATGGCTGAAGAATGGTCCTCTTTGTTTCCGTTTTGAGCCACGGCTGAATTCTTACATGTTGTCTGATCTTCAGGCTCAAATACCCAAGAGAATAGGCAGCTGTGAATCAACCCTCTGTGTGCTTTCTAGCAGGTAGTCTGGCAAAGAAGGCAGTATGCGGCTTCTTATTTCTTTAAATTGATAGGGATTTGAAGGAAAAGACTTCAATAAAAGCATCGTGAATGATTATTTTCTTCCTGATGATGATTCTGAATTGCATGCAGAAATGTAAGAACCCTTTAACATAGTCCTATGGGTTTAAACCTTTAGATTTATAATTAGAGCTTGTTGTCTTTATGCTATCCTACACCTTATGAGAAGGATCATCTTTCTAATTACATGGTACCGGGAGGTCTGTCACATGCTTTCACTTAATACTAAGGTACACAGTTGCCCTATTTTTAATTCTCCTTCCATAGATTCTATGCTATATTTTGGAAATTTGACATAATGATTTTTATTTTTTTCAGGCCAGATGTTTCATCCTGCTATGTTAAGTCATCTTGACATACTGCCATGAAATGGAAACAACTGCTAGTTTGTTCCGTATCTTTATTAAAAGGTACATCTCATGCATCTTAATTCCCCATATATATGCTATCTTCCTCTCTACCCCCTCCCCCATTATACTTCTTTCTTTGCCTCCCTAAAGAAGGCATATTAAAATTTCCTTACTCTTCTGCCTGAGTGGTTAATGAGGTTCTAGATAGCATAATGAATATGCAGTGCTATTGATTCTCTGTGTGTGTGTGTGCGCGCGAGTACGCGTGTGTGCATTTGTGTGTGCATGTCTTTAATCACAGCTGGAATGCAAAATCAGGCTCCACCTTTCAACTCTATCTCCATCATGCTGAGAGAGTGAGAGAGAGTGAGACTGAGACTGCTAGACAGCTCGAAAGAGATTGCAGCTCAGATGTCCTGGAAAACAGCAAATCCCTCAGACCTGGCAGATTCCGTTACCATGAGAACTGCAGATATTTCCATTGTGATGGCTTGCTCTAGCAGCCATCTGTTACACCCATTTGATTAGGAAGTACAGTTCAGCTTGTATGGGATTTTCACTGCACCTTATCCCATGGCAGTGTACAGAAAGTCTCTCTCTTTTTATATGCAAAACTCAATGTTTTTTAAAGTGCTGTAATTTACTGAGGCTGAAGGCATTTAATGAAATGCTAGGAGGTCACTGAGGGATAGTGTCTCTGAGAAGAAAGAAGCACATGAGATATATGAAGGGGATTAGTGTCCAGTATATAAATAAGATCAACCCAGAAATTAACTGTATTTAACAATTGTTCATCAAGCCAGGGAGAGGTGCTTGATATACAGACCTCATGAAGCCACAATAAAATTAGTAATTGCCTCCTGTTAGTTAACCCCACTCCATATATATTTATTGTATGCATGCAATAAAAGCATGCAGCAAATATACTTCGAGTCCTCTGGGAAAAGGAGGAAGATGATGACTCTACCCAGATGACTGAAGTGGTGCTGTGACTGCACTGTGTAAGGATTAGAGTAGCTCTAAAAATTTAATGGTGCTATTTAAGTTTTCCTAGACACATGACAACCTTAAACTTCCTTGAAGTTTTTCTCTAATTTACTGATTAGAACAATTTTTTTGTACTAGCTGAGTCCCTCAGTGTGAATTTGTGGTGAAGGAAATGGTAATGGCACATCAAATTGATATTAAAACAAAGGATTCCCCTTCAATTAAAATTTTCCAAACATTATTCCTAAGTGGCTGGCATTCCAAATTCAGGGTAATCTTATGTATGGGGTAGTTGCCTGGAGTATCTTAAAATGACTGAAGGTCTTGTAAACTCAGTGAAGCTAATTAAATGCTCACACACTGAAATAAATTTCTGATTGCTTTTAAGGAGGCATTGAGGTCAGCTCTTCTTTTCATTGCCCACACTTTATGGCCAATGCTAGATACTAAATAAATCAGATCTTCAGAATCAGGGGCTCCATGGTTTTGTTCCTCTTATATATTCTCCCACCCAGCTGAACGTAATTCCTTATCTGTCTTCATCTCTGCATGAAAAGTTTTCTCTTCTATTGTTTTTCCTCACATAGCACCAGATTGCCATGGAGAAGACTATGATATCATAAGAAATGAATGAGCATGTTTCTCACCATGGGTGAAATATACATTCCAGACCTAATAAAGTCAGAAATCATGTAACAGGCCTGATAGAATGAGCTGCTTAGTTAGTTTAAATATAAATGGTTCTTCTGTAGGGCTCTACTTTAGCTAAGCAAGTTCTTAGGCAATTTGCTGAGTATGAGGAGGCATAAGAACATGTTTAAGAGCTTTTCTGAATAGGGATAGTTCTCAAAGTGCTTTCCTGAATTGAGGCCCTCCTATAAAAAAGAAAGTAAAATTCCCTATTCCTAATAGAGGGTTTTCTTGTTGATCATCTTTACAGCAAATCAGAACTTTCACTTCATACCGTTTCCCATCTCACATAATCCTGGAGGCTGAGCCACAGAGAAGAGAGTCCTTTTTTTTCCCCTCTCTTTTTTCAGACAGGGCACTTGTTTTATGAATGTGGTATCTGCCTTTGACAGGCAGCAGATGTATGAAAGCCCTGAAATCTGAAACAATAAATACCATTCAGAGTCTCACCACTGAACCTTCTTATAGTACTGCCTTTGTTAAATGAAACATTTACAGGAATACCATCCCCCCCTTCCCACCCACCTTCAAGGCTATGATCTGAACCATGTTTTTAAAGTAAAGGTTAAGTACCTGAGGCATGAACAGTTGACATACAAAAGAAACTAAAGTAAATTTATCATTCGTTTGCCAGCTACAAGGTGTGTCGAGGGCTTTTTCTTTCTCTTTGTAATGCATGAGAAAACAAACCTGGAAAGGGTATGCAAGGAATATTTCTTTTCTACACTGGAATGTTAACATTTGCACCTTCTGACTTAATACTATATATTTCTTCAGAGTCATCAATCTCATGAGAGTCATCTTGCCATCTGTACCAGCGTCGCTCCAGGCTTCCATATGAAAGTCCAATCTGGCGGTATAAATACTAGATAATGAAGAGTAGGTGTTAAAGTTTCTGACTGGTTAGAAGATGAGGCTGTGTCCGTGAAGGATCTGAATTTGTGTGCTAAACAAGCAAGCAGAATCTGTGTTAACATGGAAGTTCAACTAGAGAGAACATGCATGTTTGCCATCATGCCCTCTCTCCCTCTCTGTTTTGGTTTATCTATTTTTTCTTTATCTTTCTCTCTTTAATAGAGTTCACACAAGACTGAGGAGAAAAATGTTCTCTGACCGTCATGTTACGAGATCACAAATAGCGGCAAGATGTTGACTTCCTGTAATATAGGATTCTTTTTTTCCTCCCTCTCCTTTTGCTCCAGGAAAGCTATAACTACATAGATTAGCAAAACTTTTGCAAGAATGGATGTAAAACAGATTTATCTCTCTGTCAGCTTTATCTGATCCATTCGGTCTTGCAGAGTTTGGATGGTTTCCTTTGTTACAATAACCACCTTTCAAACATCTATATCCCTAGGGTATTAAATGTCAGCCTCTAGTGTACCGTACAAGGATAAAAGATTGACAATACTGAAGTACTTTTTTTTTTTCTTTTCTCTTTTTTTTTCTTTTTCTCCAGCACTGGCAGTCTTTACTCTGCACACCACTGCTGACCCCAGAAATGACCCACAGGAACTACTGGTGAAAGGAGCAAAAACATATTTCAGCTTACAGGCATTAGAAATTCTCTTCATTAGTAGCCTTTTTGCAGACTTTTCAGATAGATTTCCTGTCATTGTGATGAGGGTATATTTGTAACTAGGTCCCTTAAATAAATGGCCAGTGGATAATTAATTGAACTAACTAAGACTTTCCATACTGTATCTCTTTTTTTTTTTTTTTTTTTTTTTTTTTTTTTTTTTTTTAAAGGGAGTGGAAAAGTCTTCCTGATGATCTTCTGTCCCGTGTGCTACATGTACAGCTATTTGCTACCTTTTGGCTAAGCCATCAGCCCTCACTCAATAGAAACTCTTAGGCTCTCTGTTGAGAGAGGTTATTTCTTGATTTGGTTGGTGCCAGAACTTAAGACAATGTTCTCAGAAGATCAGGGACCAGATGACAGCCTCTTTAAATGTATCTAGTTGAACTGGTGTGCCCTGGGTACAGCTAAATATAAGGGAGGCCTGAAGTGTGCTACTTGCTTTTCCTTTGCCTCCTGGCCTAAGCTGCTGGGACTCCATACTTGTCTCTTCTGTGCAAGTGGGTAGCTACCCTGAGGCTCTCTCCATGGCTCAGGAATATGAGATGTCCTACCTACAGCTGCTGAACCCACCAAATAACAAAGTCTGTCACATTGATAATGTGTTGGTGAGCCTGATCTTGCTGGAAGAAGCAGATGAGAAGACCACATCTGGGCCAGATCAGGGTTGCACTGCTGGCAGCAAGTTAAGGCAGAAAAAAATCTGGTGTATTTATATGCTGGTGTGTATTGTCCTGTATTCAAGATGGATATACATACTATTGATAATATGACCATAATTCTGGTTATAGTACAGTTATCCTTGGCACTTCCATTGTGCATAGTCTAATCTCCCAAATAAGTCACACCAGTGGATATCTACAGTAAGACTGAATTAGGCTTATTATTATATTTTACTCTTGATTACCCTCTTAGCACACTGGCCTCCAGCCCCTTCAATTAAAAGCTTGCAAACATGCATTCCACAAATAATAACTTACCTTCATATCTGGTTTTGAAGCAGCTATAATTTCTATTTTTGAGCAGTCTTTTTCCCTCTCTCAAGGGTCTTTGTTTTTTCAGTTTTGGAAAAGCAATCATGACTTATTAAATTTGCAGTCATTGCACCATTTCTCAAAATGTAAAGTTTCTCCATGAACATGTACAAATTTTTCTTTTCACACTAAAATTTAAATTTTTCCTCCAGTTGTCAAAGAATATTGTTTAGCACCTTAATTAACCAACTTGCAAATAACAAAACTGTGAAGGAAAAAAAAAAGTCTTATTTGAACATTATGAATTTATATGTGAAAAAAAGGGCTTTTAAGTATAACTAAGTCCGGAGCCTTAATTTTCTCAGCAAAACAGCAGACCTTAACACCATAATGGAAGACTTCTAAGATGCTGGCTGAGTGCTTCTGAGATTTTGCTCTGACAATTCTTTACATGTGTATTTAAATTTGTTTATCTCTGTATGGATCTAGGTGTGTCCACACATCAGTTGCTTTGAGGAATAAATGTGCTTTACTGTATCTTTCATTATTTTCCATCAGAAAGGGTATGCTGAAACAAAGGTCTCCTTTCAGGCAGCATGGTCAAATATGCTTTTTTTTTGTCCTAATGGTGGTGGATATAAAGCATGAACAACACCATCCTTGCCTTACTTGTGACATTGTACATCAGGATGAGCTTTGTGAAATCAGTGGAGTTAGCCTACTGTTTACTTAGGCTTCCTAAGCAGACTTAGGAGAATCAGGTATTCGAGTGCTGTGTCAATGCTTCTTCCTGTTTGACACTTACTGTCTGCTCTGGACCAAGCCAATGAAAGAAAAACAACCACTAAAAAAATGCCATGTAGGTGTCTAAAAAGTTGCCTCTGAATTTCAGTTGTGGAAAGTTGTGATTTTCTGTAATTATTGCTCTAGCCCAGGTCTTTAGACACCAAGTGTCCTTACTTGCACAGCAGCTCAACAATGTACAGCACACCTCCTTGCCAATCCATCCCTGCCAAAGATGAGGTTGCAGAGATATTTTGCGTTTGGTTAGATCTATAGGTGCAGCTGGTACAGCCCAAGAGTCCAGAGTCCCATACTTGTATACAAATTCCTGATCTGTCATTGACTATTATTTTAAGCATTTTCTCCAAAGCAAATGTGAAAAGGCATTTAGTATGTAAAGTGTGTTTAAGCTTGTCTCTCCCTTTAAGACTTGAGGTTGGTTATTTATGGGAAGCAGACATTTAGGCAATTTTACTCTTTTCTTCTGTGCATTGAAGGCAGTGAAGGTTGCAATATTAATTGCTGCATCAGCCACCTTAAGATAGAATGTTTTTTTCCCCATTCTATAGGCAATGTATCTCTTGCATGATTTCACACATAGTCTTCACTTTCACAGTCATCTGAATGATAAGCAACAATAATGTCTCTGGGAGCAATCCATAAATCATATTCAAATCCACACATCCAAGTTTTTAATTTCTAGACTACTGTTATTGGTGCTTGCTAGTGCAGTTCAGTTGGAAGCATTATGTTTCCCACCTACATATTTCCTTCAAATCTGTGCTAATGCACCCAGAAATAAATAAATAAAGTTAACCTGAAGATTGAATAATAACACACAAAAACCTATGGGCAACAAAGACCTCCCCAGATGAAATAAAGTACACTAAAAAAACAACACAATGTTTATCAGGATCTATAAAAGGGAGATGAATTGTCTTGAGTTTAGGGCACAGTGTTAGAGGGAAGAGTACTTGAATTGTCTTTGTTGCTTTTGCTTCACATTCTCTGAATGTCCTTGGACATGCTGTCCACAGTTAAGATACTCCTATGATCATACGCCTTAAATATAAATGTGTACTAGTTGTCAATGTGAACATTCCACCTCCACATCTCCACACTGGGAGATGCATCCATGTGGTTTTTCTGTGTATGTGCAAAGGGAAGTGTTTCACTGTCTTACCCTTTGTGGATGTAGATAAAATCTCTTATAGATGCTTGTTTTTGACTCAGCGTTGGCAGCTCCCCTTTTAATCAGGCAACACTGTAGATATGTGACAATGCCTATTTAAGTAATGGGTATCCTACATAGAGCTTCCATCTTGTAAGGGAATCTGCTGTACTTCCCTTCCGCAATGCTTATGGGTGGCAATGTTTTCTTCATCCTTGCTCCTTTAGGGTAAATAAAAGCAACACTAACTATTGAAAAGAAACAATTCACCTCTAAATTATATATTTTTTCAGGTTAAAAGTATGTAATTTCACAAGGAACACTGAGACTCATCCTGCTGCGAAACCATTGCTCAATTTTTCTCAGCAGTAGACAGGTGCCTACAGATCTTAAACTGCTGAATAGACCCTGTGAAAGTCAGGGCACTGATATTGCAGATGACAGCTGATGCAGGGATATTGGCACACTGCTCAGAATGCTGTAACAGTGTGACGTTTTGCTCCAGGGTTCCCAGTGCTTGCATAGTTCATATATGTCAGGCTTCTGGTTAATCATAGCTCACTGTACAGTGAATGTATCCTATTGTTGATCAGTGCCAGGCAGTTAATTTAAAAAAGATGACAGTGTCTGTCTTTTGCCATCTTTCCCACTCTAAAATAACTAATCAGACCCCAATGGTTTGGACCCAACTTCTGCTGTAAGCACTAGGCAAGAAAGCAGGGAAGAAAGTGAATGAGAAGACTATTTGAGAGATGAGGACCTGTTTAACAACAAAATACTGCTTTTGTGAGCAAAACAGTGTGAAGAGGAACTGCAATGATTGCCAGTTGACTTCTAACAATATACAGTGAAAATAAATGAAGTTAATAAATTCAAAGGCTGACTTGTGTTTGGAGTTGAAGGTTTGAAAAGCAAATGCTGATTGTGGAAGATTTGTAAGCAGGACATGCTGCCAGTCAAAACCAGAATATTTGGAAGGAGAAAGATATTGTCACGTCAAAGTGAAAGACTAACTCTGTTAGTTGTCTTGGAAAAAGTAAGGGAGGGAGAGAGAAAAGAAGATATTGGTTAAACAGTTCACTTGGGTCTAGTGTCTTTGTTTGTTTGTTTTTTCCCAGGGAAGTTATTAGAAAACTGAAGAAAAGTCACAAATCACCAGGAAACAGACAAGCTGGTGGATTATGCAAACAATGTCATAGAAGAGACTGTCTGCAGAAGACAGTTTCATGTATTAATTACAGGTGTGCAGCTGAGCTAATGCAAATCTATGAGTGGGAATGAACAATGGAAAAGAGTATTTTTATTACCCCCACCCCCTCCATCCCCCAGCTCCAACCCAGCTTTGACTGAACTATACAGTGCTGACTTTGACAGTCTTCCCTTTCTCTGGCTTCAGTTGCTATGTCTGCCCCCAGCCTGGCTCAGCCCCCTTAACCTTAATCACATTTGCCTGAGTACTTGGAGATACCCAAGCAAGTCTAGGTTTCAGCAGTTTGAAATCTAAGAGCTCTTCTCATGTCAGAGCAATGCCAGCTGCTCTTCTCTGACCACCAAACCAGATGGAGATCATCTCTCTCATCCAGAAGGAAACCTTTGAAAGTATGGTGCTGCCCTTTTGTGATGATTGACATCTTTCTACTGAGGAGAGAGTGATTACATGAGCGGTGAGCCAGAATGGGATAAGGTTACCCAGGAAAATCTAATTTTTAAAGAATAGAATGTAGCTTGAACATCAGCCTTTGATTAGAGCTGGCTAGTAATTCTCCATTAATGTTTTTTTAAAGGAGAAAACCTGTATGTCTGTAAGAACATATATTGTGTATGTAGTCTGGTTTATGGTTTTGTCCTCAAGATATATTCCTTTTTTTTTTAAGATCCATTTTTTCCTCTAAATTAATTACTTTCCTCCCTCCCACAACTAAAATACATCTATAAGATGGGGAGGAGCAAGGGGATTCATAACACTTATTTTGAAATTTTCCATGAAAAATGCCTTTTTTAAAATTTACTATCTCTGAAATACATCTACAAAGTCAGTTTTCCCACCCACCTGGGAATACTGTGGTATTGTAATGTCCTTCCTCCCCTTACCCTTTCCTTTTATACATCTTTCAGCTACGTTTAGTAAGAGAGGTTCCCTTGCCTTTCACTCATATATCATTCCTTCCAATCTGCTTATCTTTATCACTGTTCGTTGCATTCACTCTATTTTATTGCCATTTTCTCTATATTGAGTTGCCCAAAACTGATCACAGTTTTCCAAGAGGGGCCTCACCAGGGCTGTGTGTTGAGGAATTATTACCTCTGTAGTCTTGCAAGTAATTCTGCTCCACATCCCAGTATGGTATTTGCCTCTTTGTGCTACAGTCTCTTGCTGTGGGCTCATATTTAATCTGTCATCCACTATCACTCCTTAAATAAGTCCTGCAGCACTTCCCCTTTAGTAATAAAAACACAGAAAAATGTTTGAAGAAAGTTATACCCTTGGGTGGCTCTTTGAGAAAACCAGGGTTTTCATACAGTTGCAAAGACACTGAGACAACTTCAGGCTCTGCTTCAACATACCTGGATTTTTCAGCTCTAGTGCCAAGAGTGAAAACAGATATGGCATTTCCTATTTGTGCATATTTCCTTAACATTTGCTGTTTGCACTCCTGGACTAACCAGAGCATTGATACAGTGGAAGAATGACATATCTACTTTCAGGGTTTGTATCTACTATATTTAGAGCTCAGAAGTCCTTCTGTGCTTTAAGTTGTTCAGAGGTATGTGCTGTGACTGTTGCTTCAGCTACTTGACATTTTATGTAAATTGAATGAATGCTACTGTATATGGGAAAAATTAGGACATGAGCTGAGTCACAGTTTACCACCTCAAAGTTTGGAGAGTTCTCCACTCTCCAGACAGGACTCCTTTCAAGCATTTCTTAGAGTGAACATTTTCTCAAAACTGCCTGTCTTTCTTTTCCACTGCAGAATTTATTTAGAAGAACCTTGTTGATATTCAGAGTTGAATAGTGTTTAATCTTCTCCTTTTTGCCCAGTGAGTTGGCCTTCCCGAATCAAAATCCTTTCCTTTTTAGTCCCTCTGTTTATTCAACCTTATTAATCACTGTGAAAAACACCAGTGAGGATTTGTAAAAATTATGTGGGGAAGTACGATGAGCACATATTTACCTTCTGAGCACTACAGGAATCAGGGTATGTGAAATCATAGTGTTGCATATGTGGGTAGCCTGTTATTGTAATACTCATCCATTAACTTTTTCTTTATTTATTATGAATCAACTTAAGGCTGTTAAACCCCAGCAATACAGATTTCCCCATGTTTCTGAGGTCTCACTACCAGTTTCTCTTTTGCTCTCCCTGAAGGAAACCAAGCATCACAAACTGCAGATTGAGCAGTTCTTGGAATTGCCTGAACAGCCAAATGCAAGAACTGAATGATGTAAGAAAAAAGACCCTATAAATATTGCAGAATACTAGCATTTTTAAAGTGTTCCCTCATTCCTGATTGTAGCATAAGAGTGTACATTCATAAAGATGTGCCAACGTGAAATTGATGGGAATATTTTTGTGGCCTGCACAGCTTGTGTACTAAACCTCTGGGTTCTTGAAGTGAATCCTTGCTGCTACAAAGAGCTCTTAAAATTACATTTAAATTTGAAATAGAAATCTCCACAGCTCTGACATTGTAGCAGAGTTATTATTTCCCATGCCTGTCTTCTCTCACTGAGGAAGCCACTGCAACATGAAGCCCTCTTCTGATTGTTCCTCCTCCAAATGCCTCTCTCAGCTGCCTGAACTCCACTGTTTGCTTGTGAAAGGAGGAAAAATACGGTTATTTAGGTAAGCAGAACAGAAAAAGCAAGGCCAAGAACCTTCGATTTTCCCAGCCACTGCAATGTCTTTACTTTCATCCTTCATCTCGGCAAAGGAACATGTAAAGTGCAATTCCCAGTTCTGTAAAGTGCTGCAGCAAACCAAGGTGCCTCAGGTGTGCTTTCAGGGTCATGAAAAGATACATTTCCATCAGTTTAGTGCTGCAGAGCCAGGTAGTGGTGACACCACATCTCTGTGGTACACATCTATGTACCTGTGTACATCTCTGAGCATGCAGGTAGTTATAAGACCACAAAGTTAAGCTAAATATGCTCATGTTAATAGGATGATAAATGGGAAGGAACATGACTAGGGTGATGAGGAAGAGTTGGGTGAAAAATTTTTTAGTAAATAACAGAACTGTGATAGGAAGAAATGTTTATATGCTCTCTGCAGAGATTTTTTAAAATGGAAATTAGATTAAGATCTTTGACAACTTCAGTGAGGTTTGGGACCAGTCTCCCAGTAGGTGGAGGTGTGCAGGGGAAAACTTATTTGTGTCTGTTTGCAGGAGATATTAGGTGATGTGATTGCATGCTGTCAGTCAGGACTCCAGATATGGTCCTTCAGGTATTCTGCAGTTTAGCTGCTCACCTTGGGAGCTGAGTTTTTTTGGTTCTGCACTGAGAAATGGACAAAGAAATATGAATCAGAATGTATGGGTCAGTTGCAAACATCTGTGTTGATTCACTGGCTTTGAATGGAAGGCTGTTCATGAGCATTATGAAGGGTCCTAAGTATTTAATCAGGTGTCTACAGAAAGGCAGTGTGATCACAGTTGCAGGCTGACTCATAGTCATATTACTTAAACAAGAGCCTTGTTTGGGTTCTGTGTGGAAGGAGAGGGAGCACTGGCATTTCTATCTGACTTGAAATGGGAAGTATAAAATCTTGAGAGATCCACTGGAGAGGCAACAAGTCTGGAAAGCTGGTTGGCTTCACTTCATGCTTTCAAGGTCAAGGTAACAGTTTTCTTGTGTGAATCAAAATATCAGAATGATCCATAACTTTAAGGCTTAACATGCGGGTTGGGATGTGGAGAACTCATGCTGTTGTCAAGCAGTTACCAGGAATAAGTTTTGTGTTCTTTCTCGGCTGAGTTTTCTATATGATAAACAAAATCCAACAAGTGAAGCCTCAGTGACAAACAAACAAAACCAAAACAAACCAAAATGAAAATGTCTGTCTGTACTGAACATTTCTCAGCCAATGCCATAGAGAATTTGGCCCTTCTTCAGAAATGCAGGTCTTTCCATCCTGCCTGAATTTCATTGTGTGGATTTTCGTACTGAAAATTATTTTTATATGGGAAACTCATCACAAGTGTCTGGAAGAACACTGTCTTAGTAACACACAGAGCAGTGCAGGTGATTTAGAGCAATATAGGGTTCTTTTATCAGAAGGTATACAAGAACTCAAGAGCAGCCCTGTTGTCTGGTGCTATGCTGCAGGCATCCAGAGAAGTATTGTGGAGGTCTGTGGGTCACCAGGACTGACCAAAGGAATGAGGTGATATGTACCTGTGCAGTGATCTTCCTTGCCCTTCAAACACAGCTACTGTCAGGAACTGGACGATGTTAAAAGGTTGGTTCAGCCTGTGGTCACTTATCTCACCACCATTCCTTTCCTAGTTTGGAGACAGATTGGAGCATTTCCTTCTTTTGTTTATTTCACATGGGAACAAATGGTTCATTTCCCTCTGCCCCAGCTGCTCTGAAAGGTTTTCTAGTTTCTCCAGAACATGTTATGCAATGCTGCAGAGAAATGCCTTTTTTTCTCTTCAATTCCATGCCTGTATTGTAATCTGTCTGCTCTGATTAGGTTCATCCAGTAGAATCACTGCCAAATTCTGTTTTATGCAGCAATGTTTAGTCTTCATCCTGGGAGCTATGTAAAATCCTTTTAAGATGTTCATACATCTATATCAGTCCTGAGTAATCTCAGGAAGCTTTGGATGGCAGGAAGAAGAGCTTGATGTGAGTTGTGCAAGTTACAGGACAAACACTGCATGCTTTACTCTGCCCATGCTTTTTCTGCCATCCATGAAAGCTGGATCTGGGACTAGGGCTGTTAATATGCTTTTTGATATAGGCGAACAGGCCACTGTCTCCCTGAGAACTGGGTTCTGCCTCTTTCGAAGAGCTTCACTGCTGATTTCAGAAGGGACCCTCTGGAACCTCACTTTTTCACTGAATGTGTGACTTAAGCAAAATTAGATTTAACACACCTAATGCTGCTTTAGAAGAAACCCAAAATATTCCAATGTTTTCTCATCTTTTCCTTAAATATAGGTGGGTTCCAGATCAATAATAGGAACTTATTTTCTTTAATTAATGCTTATGTTGCAAGCATGTGTGGATTCAGGGCAGGCTGAGACAGACCTGCGTAGATGCAGTTACAGACATCCCTGAGAAGTCCTGGAAAAATTAAGAGCATGGTTTATATCCTTATCAAGGCTTGGTTAAAATTTCAGGATAGTGGATAGATGGCTAATATTTTAACACGAGAAGTGGTCATGATTTTGTGCCTGGGTAAAGCCGTGGGGACTTAGCTGTCAGTGATGCCTTGAGATAAGAAAAGGGTAATCCTGCTTCTGAGGGCAGAGGGAATTAAGAAGCTACCGTTAACATGGGAGCTGTGTTGGCTGAGGAGGCCACTTAGCAAATTCCTTACTTGAGCATTCAAGGGCACTCTCGCAACTCGATCCTCACTTTTCCAAGTGCAGGGAGGAGAAGAATGTTTTACTGTCCAGAAAGCACCCGGGCCTTGAGATAAATGAGGACTGAAACAAACGTTTCCATTCATATCAGAGGCCCCTCCTCACTAGCGTCCTCACTGATCTGTAAAAACCTTCTTTGTAAGTGGTTTCTAAAGCATAATCTATGCTTTTAATACCGTTTGATTGAATAATTCCAATGCAAGATTTGTTTTTTAAAGGTTTTGAGAAGTGTTGCAAGTACCAAAAGTTTTTAATAGAAACCTGAAGCCACTGACTGAGAAAAATTTCCTCACCACTATTCCTGTTGTGGAGAAAACTGGAGAAAAATCAAGTCCAAAGCATTGAGGGTCATGTGAATAGCTACAGAGCGGAATTCAGGGGCTTCATTTTAGTAATTGCAGTGAAATTGCTCCCAGCAGAAGCAAGCAACAGAAGAGAAATTTTAAAGGTCCAAGCAGGCATTAATAGAGCTCTACCTGCCTTCCTAAGGAATGGAGTCCTGAGCACAGAATTCACTTTTTAGAGCTTATTTCTCTTTTCCTTTCACCCCCACTAAGTCCACACCACATACTGAATGTGCTTTATAGACAACTGGGTTTGTTTTGTCTAAAGCCGAGGAAAAAAAATAACAGTCCTAAAATGGTATAAAACTAAAGTGTTTAAAAAGAATTTGTCCTTTCTTTTTTTCTTGAAATCAGCTGTAATCAGTTTAGTGAAAAGTCACGTTCACTCTTCGGTGAAGTGGTAGACGAAGGTTATGTTGCGGCTACAAAGAATTTGGAAAAAAAAAGGCATGAAAAATGAACTGTTCCTTCACATATATAACTTTGCATATCATCCTCGATCATAATTATAGATAGATTTGGATTGAAGTGATTATTGAATGCATTGTCCTTAAAGATAATCACAGACATGACCACTAGTGACACTGTGATGGAAACCACTAAACAGTGCAGTTCATCATCTCAGCCCTTGAAATGGCTGAGATATGCAAAAGTGCATATTTTATCCAAGAGTTAGCAATGGTAGAAAGGGAGGAAGAAACTAAAAAATAAGAACAAGACAAAAGAAAAGAGGAATCAGGTGGCTTTGCAGACTTCTCTGAGGAACAATTTGACAGAGACAGAACAAGATGATAATAACTTGTAAAAAGTATAATTTGTCATGATTACCTCTTTTTTTTCCTTCCTCCCAAAGCAGTACAGTTTGCATTTTGCACCCATTGCAATTTATACCTGGGCAAAAAGATGGCTTGGGTGAAACATTGACACTTGGGAACATACTTGGGTAAAAGATAGCTTAGCAAAGAAAAGTACAGTTTACTCCCTTCACTTACCTGGGTCTGCACCAAGTGTTTTAGATGTTTTGAAACTTCAGTTAATGAAGCCCCTTGCAAAAGTCCATTAAATGCCTTGTGGGTGAGATTAATTTCTTGAAGTACAAGTACCAAATAATAGGAAGGGATGATTTCTGAGTGAGGGATGATTTATATCTATATAGGCAAATATGTGATGCCCATCTAAAAGAGGGGTCTGAAGGAGGATCCTGGGAACTGTAGGCCTGTCAGTCTGACCTTGGTGGCAGGAAAGGTTATGGAGCAGATAATCTTGAGTGCCATCATGTGGCACATACGGGACAATGGAATCAGGCCCAGTTAATATGGGTTTATGAAGGCACGTTCTACTTGACTAACTTGATCTCCTTCTATGACAAGGTGACCTGCTTTGTGGATGAGGAAAAGGCTGTGGATGTTGTTTCCCTTTAGTAAACTCCTTTTAGGACTTTAGTAAAGCCTTTGACACCATTTCCCACAGGATTCTGCTGGAGAAACTGGCTTCTCATGTTTCAGATGGGTGTATGCTTCACTTAGTAAAACACTGTCTGGATGCCCAGGCTGAATGGAGTTAAATCCAGTTGGTGGCCAATCACAGGTAGTGTTCCAGAGAGCTTGTTACTGGGGCGAGTTCTCTTTAAAATCTTTATCAATGATCTGCATGAGTGAAGTGCACTCTCAATAGCTTTTTTCAGGTGGCACCAAGTTGGGCAGGAGTGTTCTGCTTGAGGGCTCTGCATAAGGATCTTGACAGGCTAGATCAGTGGGCTGAGGCAAACTGTGTGAGGTTCTACAAGGCCAAGTGCTGGGTCCTGCATTTTGGTGACAACAACCCCGTGCAATGGTACAGGCTTGGGGAAGAGTGGCTGGAAAGTTGCCTTATGGAAAAGGACCTGGGGGTGGTGGTTGACACCCAGCTAAATATGAGCCAGCAGTATGTCCAGGTGGCCAGTGGACCAACAGCATTCTGGCCGGCATCAGAAACAGTGTGGCCAACAGAACTAGGGAAGTGACTGTGCCCCTGTATTCAGCACTGGTGAGGCTGCAACTCGAATACTGTGTTCAGTTCTGGGCCCCTCACTACAAGACAGACATAGAAGTGCTGGAGCATTGAAGTGCTGGAGCATATCCAGAGAGGTGCAACAAAGATGGTAAAGGTTCTGGAAAATAAGTCTTATGAGGAGGATTGGAGGAAGCTAAGGCTGTTTAGCCTAGAGAAAAGGAGACTAAGGGGAGAACTACCTGAAAGGAGGTTGTAGTGTAATGAGTGTTGGTTTCTTCTCCCAAGTAACAAGTGATAGGACTAGAGGAAATGGCCTCAAGTTGTGCCAGGTGAAGTTTAGCTTGGATATTAGAAAAAAACTATTCACTGAAAGGGCTGCCCAGGAAGGTGGTTTAGTCATCATCCCTGGAAGTAATTAGAAGTCATGTAGATGTGATGTTTAGGGACTTGGTATAGTGATGAACTTGGCAGTGCTAGATTAAGTGTTGGACCAGATGAGATCTTACAACCAAAATGGCTCTATAGTTCCATGACTCTATACTTCCTCATCCTGAGGCAAATGTTTCTTCTGCACTTTCATTAGTCAGCCCTACATAGTCTACAACCCTACATAGCCCTATAGAGTCTACATCTATAATTTTTCTACAGACAAAATTCATGTATTCTATAAGTAATGTGAACACCTGATTATGTTGCTTTTGGCTACCAATGCTTCCCCTTTGCAGGCTATTTTATCCAATGGTAATGGTACTGATGTGGTTGTCACTATATACAAAGACACATCTCTGAAAGAAGTCAGAGAAAATAGGGAGTTTATAATCCTGGGATCCTGAGCAGTCTAACTATTATCAGATGGCAGATAGGGCAGTTGCCCATTACTCTGCATTACTGTACAAAGGACACAGAAAAAATCTTCAAACGATATGGGTGGTTAAAATGAGCATTTATTTCCTCCTTGAATTTGATTCTCTGCGTCTCAACCTGGGAGAGCAACATGCTCTGGCTCCAGCACAGTAATACACTGGAGACACCATTCCATACTTCTAAAACCTTTGAGTCATCTTATGTTGTTCAGAAGGTTTTAAGAGCTATAATGAGCTGTTTAAAAGGTTGTAATTCACTGAAATACCTCTGATCTGTAGAGCTGCCTTTCCTGCTTGTCTTTCCAGGCTCTTTCCCTTTTACATGCTCTCAGTATTTTTCCTGTTCTGCTTCCATACCTCTTCCACTATTACGATTGGTTTTGGCACTAGTAGCCACACAAATGCATGATAGACTTTAAAAATAAATATCTGAAGTGTCCTGTTTCCTCCTGCTTCTGTGCCTACACAAAGCAGTGAGCCTCCCATGACTAGAAGGTGTCCTTGTAAAAGCTCTGTGACAGCCCAGCCAGAAAAAAACGTGGATTAATTTCAGACTCTGCCTCCTGACATATAGCAGCAACATGTGTTTTGCTGAACACTTGGTTTTTCCTTGAGACCTTTCCGTGGATGTCCTCAGTGAGGCTCCGTAGAACAGATGTGGGCTTCTGTTACATCTCCAAAGGGCTGGCTCAGAGTTGGACCAGTGCCTTCATCTGATTTAGAGTCACCTGTAGGCTGTAAAGCAGTTCTCTCTGTGCCTATGTACTTCCCACAAATTTATCAACTCCACAAAGGTATTTGAGCTCCTCACTTCTTGATACCGATGGGAGTCATGTGCCTACATAGGAAATAGATAGCAAACATCTGTTGCAGATCCAGGCATAGATTTTTAATTTCTCTTTTACCATGTGTTGATGATGACAGGATTGAAAAGGGACTACTGTGAAGCAAATGTTTTGGTGGCCTGAAATTGGTGAGATTTTGCTTTGCTCTGTAGACTTAAAAATGGTATAGAGGAGGATCCTGTTACATTGAGTGAATTACAGTGTTCCCAGACCTGCCTGCTGAAGTCTGACTGCTGGCTGGCTGGACTACAGTGGAGAATGTGACATTACAAGCTTCGCAGTTGCACACTGAGCTCTCCCAGTGCTGCGGTCCTAAATCCTTCTCTTCACACATAAAGAATTTTCACTATGAGTAGGATCTTCTTTTCCTTTGTTCCTTCCTTGTTGAAAAAAAAAAAAAAAAGCAATAGACCTTTCCTCCCACTGGCTTATGAAATTTGTTCTTGTATCATCTGGTTAAACATCCCATTAAAAAAGACACTTTCAGGAAGGAGTTATTGACAGTAACCTTTTCATGTTCGGTCTGGCTCATGTTTGAAATTAGTTCCAGAACAACAGAGGGAAGCTTTTGGACTTTTTGACTGCAATATCCTTCATGCTGAAAGAGAGTTTTTATTTGCACAGTCCTTTTAGCCTTCTTCTAGCTCATGGCATGATTCTCCAATCCTCCACAGCTGATTCAATCACTGATACTTAAGCAGTGCTAGGAAGATGCTGGAGTAATGTCCCATCAGGCTGTACCACTTACACGGGTGAAAAAGCCAGGGACCAAGATGGATTTATTGCTGCTGATCCCACCTTTAGCTCCACTTGTTCTTGTGAGTCCCACTTCTTTAACATACTTTGCCTTGAGCTCATGGAGTCCCTTATAAATACAATGTCCTTGTTCTCTTTATGACCCTAGTTCAGGAATGTCAGTAAGCAAGGCTTTCAGCTCATGTCTGTGTGTCTCATTTACAGCCCCTGAGGGCTTCAGTGCAGAGCACAAATCTCAGAAGCCCTCCAATCAGGTGGATATTTGCAGAAGTACCTTGACAAGCACAAATAAGACATCTTCCTAAAGAAAGCTGTGGGTATTGCTGCCTCTTCTGCTTTAGACAATCCTTACTGATTCAAGAAGTCTAAGGTTTTGGTAGGGAAGAGATCAGATAGCAAAGTGTAGCCATAAAATTCCCTTTAACTGCAGGAATTTACCACTCCTCAGGAGTTGCACTTTTGAGTTCTCTGCATCATTCAATCTTGTGAGTAACAGCCATAACCTGAACCTGTCGCAACTCTTCCTCTGGAAAGAGAGAGCTGTCACTAGTTGTTAAGACTGATAAAGTTTGTACAGGACCGTTGGAGTAAAATCCCAATAGCTTTTTGGATGAGGGGAAGTGAAACAGTTGAACGTGGCATCTGTAGCCTAGCAAGAAAAAACTGTTTAAATTCCAAGTAGCCTCACTGGCAACTGTTGCTCAGCTGGGATGAAGCAAACTGTGTGGTGTAAACATATACTGCTGCCTGCAATCCATGGTTAGGATTGAAGTTTGCCCATGCTTAGGAAAACACATTCCACAGTTCAAGTAAAATGCAAAAAATTATGGCTTCTTTGGCCAGTGCCTTCCCAAGTACCACTTGGAAAAGGCTGAACCTGGAACACCTGTGTCAGATACCCAAATATGGGGTTAATCTGGCATATTTATCTGTTAATTATTTTAATGAAAACTGGTCTAAATGCTAATGAAAATGAGTGTCCAGTCCTACTAGTCCCAATGTAGCATGTCCTTTATGAACCCAGTAATAAAGCCTCTGTCTTTCATAACTTGTGAGCTAAAAGTACACAGAAGAGGAAGGTTTGGAAATGAAAAAGAAGCAAAATGGCTTGAAAGCTCTCAATGGAAAGAGCTACAGAGTTAAGTGTTGTCATACAAGTTTATTTCAGTGGGACAGAAACTCTTCTCTGTCTGGTTAAGTATGATCTATGCAGACAAGGAGGTTCCTTCCATCCATCTTCTGTAGCCCAGCCTTGGACAGTATCTCTTCACCCTTTCAACAGGTCCTGGAGAAATGCATGATAAATGTAAAAATAAAGGGAGGAAAGAGGAATTATCAAGAGCTATGGAATGCTGTCTGGCATGCTGACCCTTGTGCATGCGTACACACACATGCTCACACGTTCATTTATGTACACACAAAGAGACCCAGAAGGAGGCAAGGAGGGAAAGTTTTTTAGCCTCACACTAAGCCTCACAAAGGGAGTGAGTGAATTCTCTGAGCGAACAATAAAGATTCGGAGGAGAATCCAACTGCAGCTTGTGTTTCATATTTGCATTGGATGCTCAGGTTTCCAAATTAAATCTGCAAGTTAGACAGGAGTCCATGTTGTCTGCTGATCAACAGTAGTAATTAAAATCAAGGATTTAAGCATTACCACCCCTCCCCCTAGCCAGATTTGTCTGGGGAGAAGATAAATAACTCCAACTGCAGGCTCCATTCTTGCTCAGATCTGAAATATTTAAACCAGGTCCCAAAAGCCCATACACATTTTTAATCAAAACCTGCTCTTTCTGGTTCCTTTCTCTACATATATGCCCTGACTTGATAGAACACCAAAACTTCATTAAACTATGATCAGTACAATACAAAAAATGGAAAACGAGCAATGTTAATTTAAACTGTTGCAACTGTACACATTCTGTATTTGATGATTCATTCTCAGGTTCAAGGTTACTCATGGCATCATAAGGAGTTCACCTCCTCCCCCCCTTCCAGAGCTAAACAGGGTTGGATTCTTGCCAGAACTAAAGAATCTGCAGTCAGCTCCTTCAAGACTGAAAAAATAAAGTTTTTTAGGTTTTTTTTTCCCTGCAGGAAAAAAACCCCCTCAACACTGAAGAAAAGCAGACAGCTGCTAACTAGTTGTCTAGCTGTCTATTTGTGGACATTTTCTTTCATCTTGTCATACCTTTTGTGCTGTTTGAAATGTTTGGAGCTTAGACTTGAAGAACACTCAGTGGATTCCAGACTTGTATTAAAAGAAAAAAAAAGAAAGGCAGAAAAGTTCTGACAGCAGATGTGTGTGTTTATGTGTTGGGGCCACATCATTCCAAGCACCAGCCAGAGCACTGATTTTATTTTCACCCAAGTGAAGGAAATTTTTCAGACAAGAAAATATACACCATTCATGCAATTTGTAAGAAAAGTATATGTATCTAGAATACAAGTAACAGGAATATGTTTTGAGGCCTCTGTAGAACAAGTAAAGGCCATTTGGTCAATCACATCTGCTATTTTTGCTCTTCTGCTGTTCTGTCTTTAAAAAATGGGTAAAGTCAATCTCTGTCTTGATGGTTTTCCTTTGCTTTGCCATCAAAGCTGTTGGAAGGATGCAGGGCAAAAGCCTATTTAATGTCAGTGATTTTCAATGAACTTTAGATCAGACAGTGGTGTACAGAATGTGCTAACTTTACCTTTGCTGATTTTGTTGCCTTCTGCTATACAGACAGTTGGCACAGGAAGGTACCAGCTCTCAGTCTAGCTTCCAGGTTGGTATTTGGAGCTTCTCATTTTACCAAGCTTAATTCTTCCTCCAGTGTAAGGGGGGAAGAGAAAAACAGCTGACAAGTGAGAAAAAGCTAGGAAGAAACCACTGAAATTTTTGTGGCAGGAAACCCTTCTTGTCATCATTGGTCCTGTCCTTCTTGATTCTCTGGTAATGATTCTGACTTTTGGAGGTAGGGTGAGTCTGGTGGTTCACCCCTTCTTTGATCAGGTTCATCCAAGAGGAAATTCCTATCAGCCTAGTGTTTTGTCCTCATCCATCAGCAGCCTTTTCTGCTTCTTCTTGCATTCTCTAAATTGCCAAAGTTGTGAGGACAGTAAACTGAATTCCGCTGAAATCAATTATGCACCTGGGAAGCCTGCTGGGTTGGTATCTTAGGTAATTCTTCTTGGTGTTGCAACTGAGATAGCTAGCTGCCAACAAAAAGGAATGAGACTTTCATTTAAAATAGGTTCTGCCTCACAGACTTCTCTCTCTCTAGGGAGAAGAAAATGCTCAGGAGCACTTCCTGAAGCAACCCCATTAGTTCTCTTCTGCCTTACTTCTCTAGCCACTGTGCCTGCCATTGCTCATGGAGTAATGGGCAGAGATCCTCTTGTTTGCACTGAGACACATTTACCTATGCCAGAGGATGTATATGTCAGCAATATGAGCTTTTGAGACTAAAGGGGCATGAGGGGAGTCAAAGCTTCAAACCTTGGGTGTGAGAGAAGAGCTTTAAACAAGGGGATGGCTTTTCCTACTGACAGCAGATGTCTTTTTGGAAACTCCCTGGTTAGACCCTGAATGATCAAGAGGTTGAAGAGAGACAGGATATTTACATATAAAAAGGGACTCTACTTTTGGGATCAATTAGACTATTCAGGGTTCAAACTATACCCCCTTTTTTCCCAGACTTTATAGAGCCCTTGCTAGGATTAAGCCCCCATCGAGTAGATTATCTTTACATAGAGGCTGGATCTAGTGTTACAGGCCCTTTATTATCTCTTCTTTGAGACTGTGCAGTATATCCCCTTGAAGTTCTTAACCCTTAGAGCACTTTATCTAGTATTTATTGTTTCTTCTCCACAGGCATCTGAGATGGCAGCACTGGTGTACAGACCCCACCTGTCCTTGTTGTCCATAAGAGAACCACCTCTCCTCCCCCACTTTCTCCTGTACACAAGGGGCCCACTAAGTCACATCAGCATCAGGCCCTCTGTTTCCTAATCCTATTCATCTCCAAGAAGTGTGCACCGTTCTTGCTTGACTCGGGTAGGCTGAAAAGTTCCTGCCAAATGCAGACATATTCCAACTGCTGGGACAGCATATTCCATATGCATTCATTTTGAGGGATGTAAGAAAGGCTATCAATGGATCAGGTGATTAAAAGGTCAGGACTGACTGCCTGAGAAGAGAGGAGATAAGATGAATATAAGGTAGAGTGTTACAAAGTACTGAGTGGCTTAAAGAAGAATCCTGAAGCAATGCTCTATCTGTTGAATGTAACAGGGTGTTTGGAAGGAGAGGTTGGAGGTTCCTGGGTGTAATTTTGGACTTGTCCCTAAGATGACATGTCTGGAGAATGTGGGAATCCACATGAACCTTTGTGCCTGTTCTGTGGAGGCAGCTGGGTAAATGTGTGCTGCGGGAGACTCCTTGCTAAGCTGTGCACCACTGAGGCATCCTTTGTTAAACGAGTGGCTGATTCTAGTCGTGCTACTCCTTCTGTGCTCTCTGCTCTGTCCTCATGTGGCCATTGTTGCAGAACATCTCTTAGGACCCGCATGTGAGAAGAGGAAGAGATTTACTGTGTCAGAATATCCAGACTGTGGTGACATTTCCTTCTCCCTGTTCCCATAACCGGTTGAAGAGACACATTTCTCCTTGCCAATCTCCTGTTCATCAACATGACAAACTTTTCTGAGTTGCTCTTCTTACACTTTTAATAGCTTCTGGCTGTGGACATTGGAGTTTGCTCCAGTGTTTTTTTCACTGACTTGTCTTTTTCATGAGAAGTTCTTAGAAATAACATCTTGACATGATCCCCCAGTTGTCTTGTACCCTCAGCTGGTCTTTTCACAAGGCAAGATCCTCAAATTGTGTTAGCTCATGTGTGGTCACTATTCCATTCTATCCGTACCAGCCACCTACCCTGTCTCTGTTTCCTTATTGGGCGTGACAGAATTTAAATAAATGGAGCTGCATTGATTTTCACAGCTCACCCTCATCTGAGAAGGAAGAGATGGCCTTAGTTTTACCTATCAGCTACATGCATGTCTGCTGGCAGGCAGATGAAGCATGTACTTTATTTCCCCATGAGCCACATATGCTTCTGTGGTTGTGCTATTCCAGTCTGAGTGGGTACAGTCACAGGCCTCCCTTCACTGACAATGGCCACTGACATGAAAAATACAGAACTGAGCAAACTAGGACTAAATATGTTGGAAATATGAAGAGGAGAATGATCTTTGGCTGTGCACCAAAGAACATTAAGGCATTCTGTACCAGATTCCTCCTGCTCTGTGGGATTAATTAAATTAAAATTAATTAAATTAATTAATTAAAATCAGGAGATTTTCTAGCCACAGGATCAAGCATTTTACTGTGTGATTTCCTTCCTTTCCTTTCTTCAGGAGCTGGGAAGTCTTGGGTTCTGTGCAGGACACAAAAAGACATAAAGGGGTCTAGGGTGTTGCTACCCTGCTGTTGTTCCAAATGTGCAATGCATTTGGACCTGAAAGGCATTCCTAGTGATTTCCAACACGGGAGACTAGATCTCTTTTTCTAGATACTCAAATTGCCTGTTCTTAATCAGCTCCTGCTTTTATAAATATTTTTCCTCTTGATCTCTTAAAATAGCTTCTCAGGCTGTCTCTACTGCTGACATTAACATGCTTCAGTCTGTGTTTCTTTTTTATTATGTCTCTTTGTCTGCTTGGTTTTTTACAGAAAAAACATAACTGCCTTATACAATTCACTTTTGAGTCCAAAGCCATGCCTTCTAAAGAAGCCATTATATGGAAACATCCAGAATTATTTCTTTGACTTTCAATGTCTCTCTTTTTAAAATTTTTTAAATTTTTTTTATTCTAATAGTATTATGTCACCTAAACCCTAAACCTGTAGCTCTAATTTACTACTAACAATTCAGTGTTCCCTCTGCATGTTTCCCTATGCCTTGCCACATTTTCCAAAATCATCATTTTACTGAATTATATCATGTAATTCCTTAGTGTAAGCTATCTAAACCACATGTACTATCACAATGATCATAATTTAGGAATAATTATCTGATCAGTTTTGCATCATTCTGTTGTAAAACACTCATTCTGTAGCAATGATCAAAGTATTTAACATGGTTGCTCCTTTCTTATGCATACTCATTTTTGTTTGTATTTCATTTGCCTGCTAAGGCAATTGTTTTGATGTAACAAGTATTTCTTACTTTCAAGTCTCACAGTGCTTGTCCTATATTACAGAGTGCTTCTTATATCTAACTCTTCCTTTTCTAGAACTGTTTACATCTATAAATATGCCTACTTTATCATTTGATATTGTCCCCTATTCCTCTGGAAAAGCATGGCTGGCTTTTATCTTATGTTTTAAACTAGTAAATATGAGAGTTTATGAAAGATGAAGTACATAACAAACTTGTCTCTAGTTGTACAATCAAGTATAAGTGTGGCTGCCTTTAAAGAGAATATGCCAATTCTGTGATCTCTGATATTTCCTTTAATAGGGCTCTTGTAACTTGTATCCTGTAGCACTGAAATACACATTATGTATATTCTTAGTAATAAGACCACTGTTCATGAATATACACTAGTAGTTCTGTTGCACAGGTGGGGAATGACAGACCTGGCACGCTGTAGGCAGGATTAAAAATATTAGGCTTTTCCTGGACGAGTTGCTTTACCTGCAATGAAAAGCTTTAACTGGTCCCAAATATAAAATGTTCTGCTTATAATGCAATGGTTAGTGTCAGCAATACTACTGACCTGGTGGGACATCTAGCTAAACTCTTCATTGGGGTAACGTAGCCTGTGCATTTGAGAAAAAGCCTTTCCATGCTGAATCCTTCCCTATTTTCCGTCTAGTGTTCCTCAGTGTTTTTTGCATCCTGACTCTCCTCTTTCATTCAGGTGGAGGTGTCATGCACATTCAGAGAGAGGTATGTTATCCCTCCCTGAACATTTCCAAATTGCTCCCTCATATTCATCCTTGGCTTGACTGGACATACTCTAACAGCTTTGTAGTGGCTGGTGCTTGTGGAAGTGTCAACACTGGCTGTAACCCCCCATGTGACACTTGGTGTGGTGGAAATGCTCAGTATGCTGGCAGTCTCAGAGATGTGGCACCATGCCCTTCTGCAGGTGCAGGTGCAGTGCTGTCATCTGACCAATGCAAATTCATGCTTACTGCTTTCGGAGCTGGATTGAAAATGTGATATTGCTGCTATTTTCATCTGTTTGACTTTCCCTTCTGCATATGCAAGTAAACACATCAGGTGATGGTATTAAAGATAATGTTGTTTACTCACACACACTGGGCTTAATTGTATTCCTGGAAATGTATGGACAGGATTCTGCTCGCTTTCACAGGGACTGATGTCAGGCTGAAGGGTATGTGTAACACCAACACTGGAAAGCATCTTCAAAGTGTTTGCTAAAGAACTTAAATGTTATAATCTCATTAAAAGTTATCATCTCTTTTAATTCTGCCTCATAATAATCTCTTGTGGGATAGTAGAAAAAATAGCAGCATGCAGTCACAGCAGGTATTTTATGGTATATACACTCATATAGGAGTGTATTTAGGGATGTGGCTGCATTTTGTTTCTCACTCCAGTTAGTCATTTTCAGTCATGTTTCTGAGCTGAGCTCACCCAATGAAATAGACATAGTCAGCATCATCTGGAAATGACACATTACTACAGTAGTGCCATGGCAGGTGGTGAAAAATATAGAAATACCACTCTGTATTTGCATAGCAGTATTGCAGCATGCCAAGAAGATAATGGGTTAATGAGTGTAGAGTGAGCAGAAGGAGGATCTAGCTGGTCCAACCTGCATAAAAAGGAGAAATCTATTCTTCATTAAGAGTTTTGTTTAGGGTCTGTTTGTCTTGCTCCCCTGTCTTTACAAAGATCACAAAGCTTGTATTAAGTAGCTCACTAACTGTGAAGATCAGATGAAGTGAGTTCTCTCTCTCACCTCTGGTCAGGAGAAGGCAGAACAACCCCTGGGTGAGGTCTGACTCCGTTGAGGCTTTTCAGTGAGGTCTCTACCCAGTAGCAATGGCAGGTTGATGCTGAAGCTTCCTTCATTCTTGCTTACTTCAATACTGGAAGTGTTAGTAATAGAGTCTGGAGAAATGCTCTTATAATAAATAAAAGTGAGTGATAGTAATATTTATTTCAGGAGATATATTCTGTCATCCTCTCCACTCCCCCATCCTCACTATACCTGTTTGAAAGGGGTTTTTCATCTGTGCCATTGTGCTGAAATGAGAAGAGTGTCAGGTGCATATCTGGAGAGGGGAAACCCATCCTAAAATTTACTAGATTAGTGGTGGACCCAAAGGCCCCTGGAAAAGATGGGAAGGCTCTTGGTGGGTTTAGTGAATTTCCGTTCAAGGTCTAAATGTCTGATGCTCTGAATGCACTAGTGTCAGTGATAATTGGTGTACCTCTCTTCTCTGATCGTAATCTCTGCCTGTTGCCGTTGAGTCAGGAGGAGCAATCCAGTAATTTGAAGGATTTACCTAGCCAAGATAGTAGCCTTGCTGTAAAGCTATGTCTTTCTGTCTGCAGTGCCCAAATCAGCCTCAAGTGACCACGTGGAGTAAATGTATTGAACAGTACTATTAGAATTCATTTTTTTGTTCTGTGTTTCTACAGACCTTTAAGCAATTTTTTTTCAGCTCTATAACCTTTGTTTTTGCTGCAGTGTGGAAGGAGTAGAACTGGTGGCCTTTCTGCCTTTTGTCTGCTACTTGTTTGCTAATATCTTGCATCTTTGTTCGCAGCAATGAAAGCAGCAAAAAGCCAATCCTGCTCCAACTGATGGCAGCTTTGACTTGTTTTTCTTGACTGTAAATGAGTGAAGCAAAAAAAAGGAGAGTCAGCCATCAGTGCAAGTTATTGCTAAATTCATTATTTTATGCTCTTTTGGAAAAATCCATTTTACACTGTTTGCATGCAGTTTTCAGTGTTTGCATTGTACCATATTTAATTTGGGAACTATTTTCTGTGGTCATGAATTTCTCCCTGGAGTGTCTTCCCAGGTAATCAAGTGTTAGTGTCGTTTTGCACTTCAGAGATGACAGTTTTCCTTTTATTAAATCCTTTGCATTCTCAACATGATGCTCAACCTCACTGATTGGGTGCTTGGCTCCTACTGAGAGACCAGTGACTGAGAACTGGTATTTGGCTAAAACAGTGACTGAAGGATGTTGTAATTTTTTCTGCTTATGTTGAGTCAGGTATATTTCTGTCTCTCTGGCTTGGAGCAGTATATTGACTGTGATAATAGAATGTTTTATAAAATCATAGCAATGTGAGGAGCAATTACTCTATGATGTTTAGCATTTTTCACCTGTGTTTTATGGGCCTGAATCCAACCCCCAGTGAATCCAGTAAGTCTTTGCATGGTCTGTAAAGACAGGTTGATCAGTTTCACCACAAAGTCAGTATTTCAAAGATGAACAGGAGCGTTTTCCAGAATATGGAAAATGTTTTCAGTTTTTTCCAGTATGCTTGTGTGTGTTTGTATTAATCCCAACAGACTCAAGTTTCCATGCATTGCACCTCTTTCTTCAAGGACACATGAATCAGACAGCATTAAGGGCAAAAATTATGCAGAGATATGTCATTGGTGCCTCAGTCAGAATCCCTCCCAGCATGAAATCATTGGTTGTCCCTCTCTGGAAACAGACTGGGAGCAAGGCCTATTAGAGGACAAACTTGTTTCCTGTGGGCCCACTTTGAAGAAGGTCCAGCAATCTCCCCTCCAGCATCCTCTGTCATGAGAGTAAGCAAGGAACAACAACAGCAAAAAGAAGAGGTGATGGCAATTTATTTCTTATTAGAGGAACTCTATTTCATGACTGACTCACAGGAGTAATTATCTGTCACATTGTCTCTGTGTGTAGGAGCAGTCCTCCTTTCCTTTCCTAAGCTTGAATTCATAGTGGTTTGTCACCAAGCTGGCTGTTGCTTCAAGATTTCTTTGTTATTTGATGGGATCTCAGTGTTTTGGAAGGGAACTGATTGTTGGAGTGAGTTTTAAAATCCCAGTACTCTGCAAGACAAATATCTTACAAAAACTTGCAGGAATAGTGTAGCTATATTAGATCAGACCACTAGTTATTTTCATGCTGATTTTGATGGAATCCAACTGCAAATGACTAAGTAGAGGGCAAAATCTCCAAAATACAGTTAGGCAGTTGGATCAAACAGTGACACAAGACAGAAAATTTTCTTTCTAATCCATGTCCATAAATACAGTAAATACTGAAGTCTAGCTACCAATTTTCTAAAGTTATTTTTGAAACTTACAGGAGGGAAAAAAGTACTATTTTTTTCTCTTCTTCCATCTTTGAAAAGAGTATTTGATAAAATTGTCCTTAAAATGTGGAGTTTTGAACAAAAGTCATGCTAAGATTTGTTGTTGATATAGGCAATGACATTGTTTATAGCCATCAAGGCATTACTGTTTCAGAAAGCCTACAAATGATGTGCAGGTGGCCTCCACAAGTGGTGTCCATGGGTCTTGTTAAAAACACCATCTTTCTTTCTCTTTAACATCTTGGCTTGCAGATTTGACTTCTTTCTATATCAAACAGTATAGAAAAGAGGACCTTAACATTATCTAGCTCACTTCCATCTTTTTATCTGATTCTTCTTTAAAGAACTCTTGGATGGGTGATCTGTCGTTTGTCATTCACCACTTGTAGCTTGCCTTTTTTTGATTTCTTCCAAGATAAATAATCAAAGGGGAATGGGGGTTGAAAGTGATGTGGCGTAACATCACCAATTGCAAGGCCAATGTTTTTTGGCTTACAGCATGACAAAAGCAAAACAATGGCCTCCAGGAACCTGTTCGTCAGGCCTGCATTTATCTTCACCCTGTGCTAGAGAATTACAGTAGCTAGTTGTCCTCGTTTGGGCCAGGATAAAGGTGATTTTCTGTCTTGTACATTTGCTTTCTGCTAAGTCTCTTGTAAGTAGTTGCACTTGCTGAAATTAACAGCAAGTTTCTCAGACAGTGTCTGCTTCTAGGACTGATAACACTTGATGTTTATAGTTACAGCCAGAGACTGGTGTGCAGAGCCAAGGACACTGCTCAGCTCTGAGGAACATTTTGCCCTCCAGAACGAGTAAAGAGGTTCCACCTGAACACCTCCTTTGGGGAGGACCGTACAAGATAGATGCCAGAATGGACCAAACAGAGTATTCCATCCCATACACATCATACTCAGTATAAATCTGAGGGATCACAAGGGTCAAACCCTTTCTTCCTGCCCTTCCTGCCCTTTCTGCTTCCCCTTCTTTGCCTGTTCCCTGTTTGCTTCGGCATCCTGGGAGGATTCTGTCTGTTCCTCTGCCTGTGGTCCTGATCCATGCCAGCCTGAATCTGTGTGTTCCTGCTCCCTCCAGCTCCCAACTGCTGCTGACTCCAGGATTCCAGCCTGGACTTTACCAGGGCTGCCCTGCAGCCTTGGTGGTGATGTGAAAGTTACTGAGGGGAGAGGGGGGAGGAACGTGGGATCAGTTTTCCTGTATAGATGTATATTTGTATATATTTAGTAATTTTTCCTACTTACCACTACTGTTTCATTCAAGTTGTGTAGTTTAGTTTCCAACCCATAAGTCTCTCTCCCTTAATCTCTCTCCTTTCTCTATCAGGGAGGAGAGGGGGATTAATAGAGAGCATCTGTCATTCGGTTTAATTGCCGGGCCAGTGTTAAACTGTGACACTAGGGACAGCAATCAAAGGTGAAGAGAATAATCTTTTTTTCATTGCTCTGCAGGCTGGAACCCAGAAATGTTTCTCTTTGCTACAGAAGAGCTTTCTACCAGACACTGTGTGAGTTTAAGTAGATAGAAGGAGGTTTGCCTTCTGAAGGTCATGTGAATTCATTCAGACTTAAGGTCATTAAAAGGCATAGCATGAAAAGAGTTTTCATACACTGTGCCTTAGGCCATGGAAGAGGATGTAGCTGGTCAATCAGCCATAAGTTGATCTTTGCATGTCAGGAACCCCAGAGCCATAGAATCATAGAATGGTTTGTATTGGAAGGGATCTTAAAGATCATCTAGTTCCAGCTCCCCTGCATGTCTGTGAGTAGCCAGACACTTGCCATTTTATTTAGTAACACTGAAGTGCAAGTTATGCAAAGTCTGTTTAACATGCATTCTTATACCAGACCTGGTTAAAATGGATTTGGGCCAGAGATCGAGTAGTAGTGGAAGAGAGCAGCAGATGAGACTGCATTCAAAAGAAAACAATACTTTGAATTAAGATATATCATATTTTTATGGAGTCTGAAGATGATCCTCAGGTGCTAATCCCATCTCTACTGTGTAGTTCTGACGTAAATAGGTATTGTCTACTTCACATGATGAAGAAATCACAAAAGTCTCTGTCTTTTCCTACCATGAATAATTTTCCAAGAGGCAAACATGGAGGACTTTACACTTAAATCAAATGTGGGTTTGTGAAGTGATACAGAAGTCCCTTTACCCAGAAATTCCCTCAAAGATATAATGGCACTGGGAGGTATGGAAAAAGCAGAGTACATACAAGCGGAACCTTATGCTGGCAGTGCTCAAATGATATGTTGTAGCTGTGAGCTTTATATCAAAGGAAGAGAGGCTGTTTAGGACAGAAAACTAAATAGGAGAAAACCTGCATCCAAAAAAACCTCTTGGGAGGTCATTAGCAAGGCAGAATATAAATACCTAAGTCAGAGCAGGACACAGGCATTGCTGTTGGTGCAGATGTGAAGAATGCAAAGGGATCTGAAGGCTCCTCTCTCTCTCTCTCTCTCTCTCCTCGCTTCTGTGTTTACTTAGTATGAACAATGTACCTGGCTGAGAAATAGAAGGGAAGCTGAGAGGAAGGGAAAGACATCAAAAACATGTAATTGTTTGCTAATTTTGTTTCCCTTTGCTATCTGTGGTTCATAAAAGGGCTGTTTACATGCTAGCACTACATTTAAAGTATATGCAAACACAGCATGCCCTTTGCATGTCCCCGGAACATCTGAGTGCTCAAGTGTAGGCTTGCGTTTTGCAGAAATTGTTTGGTGCTTTTATCTCTCCTTTGTTTTGAATCCTGTCCCACAGTGGTTCAGACAGCACTTCCAGAAGTCCTCTCAGCATCTTGTTTATGATGGCATCCCAGGAAAGAAACAATATCCTGACTACACTACAAAGAAAATAGGTAGTTATTATTTAGCATGCACAAATTGATAGGCAGATCAGATCTTCAGCTGATGTTTCTCCAGCAGCCAAGTTACAGCAGTGAGGGGCTGACCAGAAGTAGCTCAGTTGTGTTAAAGCCAGTAAAGAAGTGCTGGTTTATATCATCTGAGGATATGACCACATGCCTCCAGTACCATGGCTGTAGCCTTAAAAATAACCCAAACAAACAACAAAGCATGCTTTTTCAGATAATTTATAAATTTATTTTACTGACTGCCCAACGCAGATCACCTCCTATGTTGAAAGAACAAAGAAATGAGCTTGAAGACTGCTAAAAATCATGAAGGAAGAGTGGAAGAAAAGCCTAGCATGTGACTGACATCCTCAGCAAGGGGCAACTTTGCTGCAAAAACAGAGGAAGTAGCCATTCGTGGTAGTCACCACCTGTCCTGCTACACTTGCATTGCCCCTGACCAAAGTCAGACATGTTCCTTGCCAGCATCAGAGGAAGTGGAGGGAAGAGAGAATTTGACTCTCCAGCCAGCCACTAGATTGTTCAAGGCAGATTTTAGAAGTTTTTATAGTAGTCGTGATATTTCTGTCTGAAATGCACATTCTTGGCCTTCAGTTCACTCTTACTGAGATAGTAATTTCCTCAGAGGTAGATAGCAGACAGGACCTTCCCTTTGGTCCATACTGCCTCTGCCTGTTCAGGGACATCATGACACATTGAACACATTGAAACACATTGAAAAACAGAGCTTGAAATATATTTTGGAGAAAATAAACAACTTTAAAAAATTTCATTAGCATTTGTTGTTTTCTCTGAATAAAATGCAATTGTTAAACAAAAAAATCTGCCATGTCAAGTCTCAGCAGAGCAGCTGAACTGAATTTAATCAAATTTCAGATGAATTAGGGAATGAGATGCATATTGCATAAGCAGGGGGAATACCTGTCCAGGTCTCACTCCAGACCAAGTTAAGTAGAATCTTCTTACAGAGTACTGGGGACATCTGATCTCATAAGAGATCTTGGCTTCCAACTTGACGGAAACTACAAGAACATGTCAGTATATGTTGGGATATATATTAACATAGTTAGGATCTTCAACACACTGAGAAATGACCCTATGGCTATCACATCCCATTTAAAGTTTGTAACTGCACCCAGTGAAGAGAGCCCTTCACCTCCCTACTGTGCAAATGCATATTTTTGCTTGCAATGCAATGCAAATGCACACATTTTGGAAGCACCTTTTTGGAGGGAAGGCTACCATAAAGAAAAATAACAACGTAACTGGCAAAAGAGTAGCCTAGTTTTAAAGTGTGCACAGGGCAAACATGCATGAGAACGAAACTTTCTTCTCTTTTCCAACTTATCCTGTGTTACTGAACGAGATGATGTTGATCTGTATGTGCTGATTCTTGATCAAGGCAAGGAAAGTACAACTTCTCCTCTGGCACCAAATCCAAACTTGACTACATGCTGATGTTGGAGGCTCTACCAGTCTGCTACTGGTTTGTATTTTTAGGTTTTCTGTGATCTTTTACCATCACATAGTGCATTAGAAGTTACAGAGAAGAAGGTGAGGTGCAGGTTCTTGTAAGTAGAGGCCATAGGTGTTTTGTTATGACCTACAGTCCCATTGCTTTGGAAAACATTGAACCTGCTCCAGTAACGAAAAGCAGATAAAGTGATTTTAAGGGCTGTCCATTGTTTGTTCTTTCATTTCAGAGGCATTAATGGAAGCCCCTTTTTTTCCAGTAAAGCTTTCTAGGAGGTTGCCTGTTTTTATGGTGAACATATTTTCATCAAACTGTGGATTTTTTGTTTGTTGCGATAAGCTTTATCTCTCTGCATGAATCGTTATATTTATCACTAATCATTGCTGAAGTTTAATATAACTGCTTTATTTTTCCCTGTTCTCAGTCCTTCTACAGCTGTGCTTGACCTGAACTGTGATCAAGTCTCATTTTTCATAAATGGAAAGGAGCCTTAAATACAGGTCCAGATATGGATGTACTCCTCTGCCTTTGAGCATCCTATTTTCACTCATGAAAAAGCATCTTCAGAGCTTATAGTCAGTTTATGTCTGTGATATTTGTCTGTCATTAACATTTTGGGGGTTCTTTCTCTACAGCACCCTTGTATATTAAAGAGTGCTCCTCCAGGCTTTCTTACTTTGTAAAAATCCTAGGCTGGATTGATCGTTGTGGGAGTGGGAGAAGAGTTTAATACCATTAAAGTTGTTTTCTTCCTGACAAGAGTCCTCATAAAGCTCTTTTTACTGTCAATAGTTCTGGTGGTATCATGCCAAGGACTGGCAAGACTGAAGTTCTGGCAATTTTATGTCACTGCCCTATGTACTAGCTCTTGATGAGTCTCTGAATCATCCATTGGCATTTACCCTATTATCCTGCCCACTTGCTGCTTTGTTGTCTTTTAGGACATTGGCCCCAGGTCTCTTGTCTTGCTTGCATTTCTGACTCTCTGTAGAATTGTTGCTGGCTGATCTCAGTGCAGAAGTGGTAACTGACCTATAGTAAGTGACAGCTGAAGAACAGGGCTATCATGGAACCTCATGAAGTTCAGCAGAGGCAAAACTCTGTGCCATGTGCCAGACAGGCACACACACTGGGCCAGGCTGGATGTAAAAAAAGCTGAGTGAGCAAGGAGGACCAGCTGCTGAGCTGTCCTAGGAGGCACACACTGACAGTGCGAGGGGACACAGTTTGTAAGAGGGGATGCTGCCCTGGGTTAAGGATGGCACAATTGGTCCCCTGCGACAGCGGCCTCAGTCATGAACAGATTGCCCAGAGAGGCCATGGGACTTCTGTCCTGGCTCAGAGTCTGCACCACCTAGCCCTTGCTTAAGGTGGGGTGGATTGGAGACTGCCTGTGGTTCGGTCTGACCCATTCCGTGACTACTGTGTGAAGTTTATTGGTGGCAGCAGTGACTCTCACTGTAGTCTTTGACCTTAGAGAATTTTCTCTCCCTAATGTTTTTTGTTGAAAGAAAGTAACTTGTAATACTTTTTACACAGAACCCTTTAACTTTTTGATGCTTTTCTTGAGTATAAAAGTAGTGGGAGAACTATATTTTTCAAGGAATCCCCACTTGACTTGGGGATGATATGCTTGCACGCTTGTGAAATGGAGCTGCTCAAATTCAGTTCCATCATTTGCTGATGCCAGCTGCTAGCTTTGTAGTGATCTTGTGCTCATGTAACTTTCTGGTGGCTTCTTTGAGTCTCTCCCTGGCACGAACAGCACTGACTACCACAAAGCCCACTGTGGGATCAGAATTGGCATAATTTTGTAGCCTACAGATAGTCTGAAAGATGGATTCCTGCTTGTGAGAAAGGCATTCCCATGTCCAAGGTGCATGCATTCTTGGTGTTAATTATCAGGTAAGGAAATAGAAAGTTTTCTTCCCACCCTCCTTGCTGTAGATTTCTTTCATCTAACCCATTTTATTTCTCTTTCTGAGGAACAGAAAGAAAATACTGTATCTTTTTTTTCAAGTCCTTAGGGTTAGAACTTCATCTTTGGCTGTCTTTAGGTTGCTACATCAAAGTAGGCAGTAAGAAATTAAAACCACCAGGATAACATAATAAAAAAGAACAAGCCATTTAGAAAGAAAATAAAAAAAAACAGAAAAAGAAAAATCAATATTTTGTCTTTTAGGTCCCCAGTGAGGAATACTTGTGTAGAAAAGACAAAGGGGGAAATGTGAACAGTGGGCTTCTTCTGCCCTAATTGCAAGTACAGCAAGTACATCAAGTGTGCACCTGTGAGACAGAGTTAAGGACTACTTTGTAAACAGGAGCAAAGCTGGTACAACAGAAGAAGAATAGGTAAGGGTCATTCTGTACCTAGGTATATCTATACCTGGCCTGAAGAAAACTTACTGAAGGAAGAGAATCAGTATAGACCTACAAGTATATTTCTAGATCAGTATATTTTTATCTCCTGTTAGGTGTGGCATTTCATATGAAGCTTGAGTGCATAAATGCATTGCATGTTTTGGAAACACTTTCAGATTTGAGAAAAGTAGGTGGAGAAATGTCTAATATCTGGATTTCATTCAGATGAAGAAAAAAGTATTGACTGGAGTTCTGACCTACTGCAACCAGACCTGCCCTAATCAGGTTTTGGGAGCATGAGAGAGTGCTGAAGTCTAACTGGGCTTCATATGAGCCAGTCTCCACAGAATGCTTAGTCTCCAGAGGCAGACTACCAGGCAGTACATTTTGAATGTAGGGGCGTCTTTCGTCCTGAACTTAAGCCCTTTAGTGCATATAGCCACTCAATTGACATTGTGGAATGATGGATAACTTCACCAGTCAAAATAAATTAAAACTACAGTAGTAGAATGACTGTCTTTGAGCATTAAAACTCCAGAACACACATCCGGCAGGAGTTGTTTAATTTACAGGGAAAGGGTGCATGGGTTAAAAAACATTCAGATAAGATAGGTATCTTCAAGTCAGTAGAGCCTGATGAAATTCACCCTGGCGTACATCAGGAACTAGTTGAAGTGATCTCTGAACTATTAGAAATTATCTCAGAACTAATGGAGGATGGGTGAGGTCCTAGAGGATGGGTAAAAGGCAATCACATTGCCTATCTTTATAGAGGGTAAATAGGAAGACCCATGGAATTATAGGCCAGTCAGCTTGACTTTGATACTGAGAAAAATACTGGAATAAATTATTGAACAATCAATTTGTAAACACCTGGAGAAAAATAAGGTGATAAGAAACAGCCAGCATGGGTTTGTCAAGAAGAAATCACATCTAAGCAATCTCATTTCCTTCTTTGACAGGATAGCTGCCCCAGTGGATAAGGAAGAAGAAGCAGATGTGATAGATCTTGACTTTAGTAGGGCTTTGACACATATCCACATGAAATTTTCATAAGTAAACTGGAGAAATATGGTTTGGATTAAGTTATTATGTGATGGGTGCAAAACTGAAAAATTTGGCTTATTGGTAAAGCAGTTATCAATGGTTTGTTGTCAAACTGGGAAAACATCAAATAAGATATGACAGAGGTTTGTCTTAGGTCTGATTTTATTTAATATTGTCAGCTTTGATGAGGGAATATGTAGAAAAATTTTAAAGATGGCTTGTGATACTGAACTAGGAGGAGCTGTAAACACTAACAAACAGGATTCTAATACAAAATTAGCTTGATAAATTGAAGAATGGATCTGAAATTAATAGGATGAAATTCAATAAAGACAAAAGCAAAGTACCACTTTTGAGAAAGAAAAGTCAAATGCAGAAATATTAAATGGAAACCAACAAGTTTGGGAACAGTTTCCAGAAAAGAGGCTTAGTACAGAGTACAAAAAAATGAGATCCATACATGTGAAGATGTGTGAAGAGTGAATTCCACGATCGTACACATTAATAGTAATACTGGGAATAACTGGGAAGTGACTAGTATTGCCCTGGATAGTGGCATCTGACCTAGCAACACCACATCTGTGTCCAGCTGTGATGTGGCATTTTAAATTACAGACAATTTGGAAACCATCCCCTTTTTTGAAAAGAGAGAGAACAAAGCTTAGAAAACATCTTCTGTAAGGAAAAGCTGAATTAGCTGAGTTTTATCCTAGGAAAATAAAAGAGGCATAATGGATGTAAAGTATGCAGAAATGTTTAAAAATCTTATAAAGAAAACAATACTTGACTTCTTTCTCTGTCTAAAAATGGTGTAAAAAGAAATGTGCAGACTATAGAAACAAGAGCTAGTCAGATTATATAGAATTCAGATAGATGCCCTGGCTATTGGGACAATATAGCTTTGGAACAGGGTTTTCAAGGATATTCTGGAATTCTTGTTTCAGATCCTGAAAATGGGTCAGACAGACATCTGTCAGTGATGTGGAACAGATGTCCCCTGGAGAGCACTTCTTTTACATTTCTACAGTAATTCATACACCTCAGTCAAGAGAAAAGCTCACATGAACAAAGCAGGAAAGAATTGTATGCATAGACATACGGACAAACATTTCCTTCAGAGCTCCCGCCCTTCCCCTGAAAACCCCTTTTAAAATTTAAGTGCACTTCTCACACAATCTTCTGCTCTCCTTTTCACCTGCCTTTGCCTTGAAACATGTGGGGTAGTCGCCAGTCATTCCATACTTGTATGAAAGATTATAGAGATAGAGAGGGCTGCCTTTTATCCAGACATGAAATCCAGAACATTGTTTTTTCTGGGCTGGCCCTGCAACTGTGTAAAAGCAAAACCCAAAGCCATAAAAATGCCTTTTTGAAAGTATCTGCTCTAAGCTGCTGTAAAAAAAATGCCTTATTCTTTTTTCTCTTTATATATTTCATGAAGCTACACAGTCTGAGCATGAAGCTTTATAAATATGACTGCTCTCTTTCAATGATAAACATAGGACAAACTGGATAGTACTTTTGTGAGGGTTTTATTGGCATTATTTTGAACTGCTATGTTATTTATGGGACCATCTGAGATAGAATGCAGCAAAATCATGGTATCTTCTTGTTATGAAGAACCACACATGTGAACCACACACTTTTCAAAATGCAGCCTTGAAATATAAAGTGAGAAATTCTTTTAGGACAGAAATCTTGGTCATCAAGTGCTGATTTGTGTGAAGACTATGGTAAGAAAAAACACTGTTTTAAATAACTGATCTGGACTATCTAATTGAGATTTAACTGCCGGATGTGAACACTACATTGCAGGGGATGCTATCTCAAAGTGAGAGTGAAAGAGCAGAATGTCTTCTCCTTGATGTGCTTGCCTTTGTGATGACACCTCTGTAAAACAAATTTGGGAAATCCTTTTTTAAAGACTATGAGACTATGGTTGTACTTAAAGAATTTCTCATTTTACTGTGAAATTGGGATTCATCGTTTTGCATCTCTGTGAAACACTTTCTGATACAGGTACCAGTGACATTAAATTTTCCATACTTGGTACTGGAATGACTGCATTTACTTCTAGGCTTGACACTTAGACTTTTTCCCAGATATGGGGACCTAAGAAAAGAAAGGTACATATTTAGAGAAGGCAAATTTCACAGGTAAACTCTCTGTATTTTGCTCTGTCCTTGTTCTTATTCACATCCGAGTATTTTAGTATATGTTTTACCTGAGTTTTAACAGTCCCCTTTGCAACTGAAAGTTTGGCAAAAACAAGCACCCCAGGATCTCTTAAAGTGTTAACAAGATTTTATGCACCAGTTAAATGGCAATTTAAAAAATATTTGAGACTTTACCCATGCTATGTAAAAAAATAAATTTACAATAGTGACCCCTCCGTGTAGTATACTTGGCCTGGTAGGCCAAGTATCAAGATATGACACAACTCACATTTATGGTGAGGTCTAAACTACATAAATTTTAAGAGGGAGCTTTGGAGTAGAAGGTTTTGGAAGGTCACTGGTGATACTAACTTGCCAGTGAGGTGGTAGGACCATATTTAGAGCCACTTTTACCCCTGATTTCTGTAATCTGGTAGGTTTTAAACTTTCATTAGCTACTACAAATGGAAGATTTTGGTTGTATGGAATGAAGAGTGTTTTTCTTATGACTTGTAGAAGGTATTATTAAAGATAAAATAAAATAAAATTTTACAGAAGAGCAAAAAAACTAATGAAATAAAAAAATCTTATCTGAAATTCTGCCAAACATTAATGCATTTTTCCCCTCTATAAGACAAGCTTGTCCTTGATTTCCATCTCATCCAACAAAAAACATCTCCGTATAAGACTCTCATATCTGAAACACATCTACAGCCTGTTCCATGCTAAAAATATCAAACATAGAGGCTGTGTCATGACAGAATGAAAAAACAACAACAAAAACCCCACAGTCCAAAACTAGTAAAATTCCTGACCAGATTTCTGTATTTTATAAAATAAAAGCTGCATTCACAGAATAAATTAGGTAGGAAGTAGTCACCTCAAGGAAATCATCTGATCAGGTGCTCCTCACAGAGAAGATCAAGCACAGAGATCTCCCAACATAGATCTTAAAATCCACAAAGATCTTAAATTGTAGGGGGATGTTGGCTAAGATCAAAGATCTCTTTTTTTATGCAGCATTGGCCAGAAGAGGTTAAGTCCATTTTGGAAGTCTCTGAAATGATCTCACTGAGGATGTGTTCTCACTTGAGTTTCTCTGTCTCCCCTTGCCCCAACCCTGAGGCTCAGTTCTGTGTTATGCTAAGAAGGAGTGCAATGAGATCTTTATCATTAACAGCTTGTGTTATTTGGAATAAATTACATTAATAATGTGGCTGAATTTTCAGTATAAGACTAAATAATGAGAGTTAGAAAGCTGCAAGATAATCTGGAGTCAAAAGTTTATTGGGCTGACACTCCCACCTTTGGCAAGTCTCTGAATCTGTCTGGTGCATCACTGATCTGCTGTGAAATGCAGTTTAACCCTCCCTCCTCCACACCCCACTTGGGATGCTGCAAGGGTGGAGTCCTCTGGCATTGAGATATCTGATGGCAAGGTCTGTACTAGCACTTCAAGTAGCACGTCTACTTTGGGGCCAGCAGACTGGCAGCTCCTCACTAAGTGATACTTCTGTACTCTTTCTCTTTCTTTTGGTATGTGCTGGATCCTCCTTACATTTCTGGTAGTGTAAAAAACAGAGTACTTCTTGCTGGACTACAAGGAGGCAAGTTTGCAGCATGTGCATGGCACTTCTGTGCTGCACACCTCTCAACTGTTGTCAAAGCAAACCTCAACCAGGATGGAAAGATTTCACCACTCTTTTTGACTATTCTAAGCACCTCTACTTAGGGTATACTAGACCTTCTCCCTTGCTTCCCTATGACTTCTGCCTGTCAGCTGTGACATAAATTCAGCATGGACTCATGGGTGCACCTTTTTTCTTTCTGGTCCTTAGTGTACACAGCTGGCCTTGTCAGCCTCCTTTTCACCCTAAATACCTAGATCCCTTTACAGGAATACATGGTTAGAGTGCTAAGTGTATTTGAGTGTGTGCACAGACACACAGATACCTGCACAGAGGACTCCTGTTAAGTACTTTTTTCTAAGTGTAGAGTTTCTCCAAACATACTGTATTATCCATGGCTTAGCTCTTTCCCTCAGTATTACATCACTCTCGTCTGCTTTGACACTTAACTGTATGAATGTTTTCTTTATTTTTAAAATCATGATTAATTAAAGGATTTATCAATTTCCTCACAATCTTTTTTTTTCCTGAGGCTAATCTTCAATTAATGAGGAGTGTGAGCGTATAAATCTAAAATTTCTGTTGTGTATTTGTCTTGCAATAAGTCTAATCATTATTTATACTACTGCTCAGTACATCTCCCCTAAGGTATGCTGAATTTGATCAAATCACTACATCAGTGGAATCTTGAGCGTTACTCATTTGTGTGCTAATTATTCTTAATCTGGGTCCTTTTAGGAAGGTTGTCAATTAGACTTTATTGAATTGTCAGCATTCACAGCAGTGAAGGGAATTGGGTAGCTGGTATAACCATGTCACAGATGGCTAAATACCCTGTAGTCTGAAGGGAAAAATGAATTAAATATAGATTCAAGTTACAGAATGTGGTGTGAAAATGTGGGAGCCAGGCTTTTTGCAGAGGAAACCGCTGTTCACAGTTGATTGAAGCTCACTCTAAAGACCTCTTTTATGGCACCCTTGGGAAAAGCTATGAATAAGTAATCCTTTCTCATCTAATTCCCAAGCTTCACCCTGAAATAGGTCTCTTGATGGGGCAGGCATTTGGCCTTGTTAAGAACACCTCAAGGCCACCTTGCTGGTGTTTGTTTTCCTTTGCTATGGATTCAGGACCAGTGCTTTCTAGAGTAAGTTCATTGATGAAAGGCCACCATGTGACAATGCTTTGTGCCTTCCAACTTCTTTATCCCTTATGGGTGTTACCAAGCAGTGATAATGACAGTGTCCTTCCCTACAGTATTTTGGGCTGGATACAATACAGTGGCCAAGGTGAAAGCTTGTAGCACGAATCATTCAATTCCCAGCACTGTAAAACCTTATCCTTATCTCAGGAATTACGCAGATACGTTGAAGACCTGGATGAATAAATGTACCTAAATGAATAGGCACTTTATAAGTCAATATTTCCATTAATTTGTTGTCCAGAACTGCTGCCAGTGTGTCACAAGAAACTATGTTATCCAAGATTTGGTAACTTGGCAGAAGAGAATTTTGAATTAACATTGCAAGGGGAAGGTATCTTGCAATCAACAGTTTGTTTCAACATAATCCATTTCTGAAATCGTACGTAGCTATGCACATGCACAGTAATGGTTAAAATCTTGATGTAACTGAAGATCATTTACATTTCTGGGAATGAGTTTGTTAGATGAGTTGACCACACTTGTAATTGAATGTGTAACTGTCACTGAATATGTAGCTCACATGCTTGTGTAGTGTTCACAGCTGATTTGCTCCAGAATTTCTGAACCCAAGTGGCATGATCTTATAATTCTCTTATAATCTTATAGATTACAGAATCTCTTCTCTTATGTCTTGTAGAATCTTATAATTCTCATTCTTGTGAGAAGAAAAAAGAGGATTCCCACTCCGTCACCAGAAAAGGCTGGCATGCCTCTAATGAAGCTGAAAATCTGGAGTGGCACACTGGTATTTCCTTAGGAAGTAAGTACCTAAAACTTGACAAGTATTTGTAGGAACAGGATGCTTTGTTGTGGACGATGCAGTTCATTGTCCTACACAGAAATCTGCAAAGAGCAGGAAAGGGTGGTCATCTGTGTCTCACTCCATGGCATATCCTTTGGCTGTCACTATACATGTGAAGGTATAATATTTTTATTTCAGGTACAACATGAGCTTTTCAGGAAGGTCTTGTAGGGCACTGCCTGAGCCTTATTTTATTGAAGGAGTTTCAGCTGTTTTTAAGACACAGCGCATAGACAGCAATGGGCCTCAGTGGCTTAGTGAGACCTCAGAAGAATCTTTTACATCAGTAATGTGATTTACTGGTTAGACGTAAGTTTGGTGGACAATAACATACATTACTGGCATCTGTGGTTTAGTAAGTAAACCTGGCATTGATCATTGTCTTGTCCATCTATCCATACTTACATCTATTCGCATCATACCTGCTAGAAAGAGGCAGAAGTTTGTTTTACTGTTTCATTTCACTTCCACTTCAGGAAGAATTCTCAGTGAAAATGGGAATAAAATTATTTTTCCTTATTAATCTTCATTATCATAGTGTTTCCTCCCCCTGATCATCAGAGTGTCATTGCTTTGTATCTGAGATGTGCTATCTTACTGACCATACTTTTCTCATTTTCTGTTGTCCTCTATCAGTTGCTTTGAGCAGCTCTTTCACTGGTAATGATTTTTCCTGGGTATGAAGATACTGTGCTTCAGCTGTTGATAAGCTTTTCCTCTCCACAGCTACAGTACAACCTTCTTTCTGGAGCTTTTAATTACTGCTTAGTTAATTACTGTCAGTTTGATGTACTCTGGGAGGAGTAGCTCAGTAGCTCAGACAGACTCTTCCAGTTTCAGTGTTCTTTTTTTGTCTGCTTACAATGTGCAAGGCAAATTGCCCATGTTAATTTATAATTGATACATATTCTAGGATTTCAGCAGCGTTTTTATGTAAGTATTAATTTTTGTAATAATTTCCTTTTCTCTGCTGTTTTTCTCACAATATTGAAGTCTCATGTACTTTTTCCAAGATCTCCTGTTCCATCAAAGTTATTGCCAGAAGAAATACAAGGGGGGCTAGCCACTGAGCTAATCTTTCTACTGGGGAGAAATAGTCAGCTAATAACTGACTGGGGAGGCAAAGGACACTTGATCCTATAAGTCAGTCCCCTGTAGTTTAGTCTGAGTTACACCTTTATGTATTCATACATTCTATGCTATTGGTTTCTTTCTTAGTATGATCTGACCTAACAATTTTTTATGTGTTGTGTCCTTGAACTGCAATGATTACGAGCTAGACAGCCATCTAGCAGGGTCAAATCCACTCCTCATGCATCAGGCAATGACTGTGGAATACTTCTATGTGTAAAGGGTTTTTAACCAAAATCTTGCAATTCTGAGGCCTGAGGATACCTAATGAGCCAGGTGATTCTCCACTGATCGTCTGGAAATACGCACACAGTGCCTGTGAAGCACTGCACTAGTGGTCACATAAGGTATTCAGCAGCAACAAGTAAGAGTTAGATACTGCATTAGCTTTGAATATTTTGTTCCCAGCTCCACTACTAAGCTCTATGTGACCATGCTGCACAGCTGCTCATTCTATATACATATCTGTCTGGATCATAACCTCCCTGAAGCAGGCACTACCTAGTATTACATAGCTACCACAGTAGTCCCTGTTCTCTATTGAGTTCTCTAGCCAACACCTATATGAGAATATACAGTGGAAATGATTTACTAAGAGTCATATGGGATATTGCAGTTATTTTCTGTTGTGTGGGGATAGTTGCAGTATCTTAGTATGTGACCACTAGGGAATGCTGACTCTTTCTTCATGTTGACTACTGTGACATATGCTGCTGGAATTTCCTGTTTACTCTTAACTTGGACTGGTTCTGATTCCTTTTGCTTTACTCCTGAGCTGAATAGTACCTTATTCCACAAATGTCCCCTAGGTTCAGTGAGGTCATTCATGGAGGGGAGGGTACCATTCAACATGACTGAGAGAGCCTTGGAATCTGGTCCTTAAATCATATTTTCTAGTTGGACTGCATGTGTGTCTTTGTGTGTGTTTTTAAGCATTTCTTTACAAGACCACCTAGTTTATCCTTTTGCACTTCACAGAAACTTGCATTGTTACTACTACTGTTAGGTCACAGCTTCATAGTGCTCTTAATTTTTGTTTGTTTCATGCACTGAAGTAGAAATTAATTCTTTCAGATCCACTGGCATATTCTTCATTTAATGTATTCCATGGTATGTGTGTTTCATCAAAGAAGACAGATTGGGGTGATTCTGTCAATAACTCATATTTGATATAGAGCAGAACAAAGTTGAGGGAATTACAAAGGAAAGTAATCCCTGTCCTTTTTAAATCAGCCAAAGTTGGACAAAAATTGACACCTATGACCAGAACACTTAACATTCAAAAGCTAAACTTTCCAGTGTAGAGAGTGATAGATACTTGTTTGTAAATAATCTGGGAAGTCAGGGTAGAGGATAGAGATTGACATCTTCAAAAGAAGCCCTTTGGGCCTCACTTTTTAGAGGTGAGGAAGCAGCCATTGCTCTCATTAAATTCCACCAGAGTCCCAGGTGCTCAATATCTCTGAATTCCAAGAAATTAAGTAGGGCATACAAAGTAAGATGCTGTGAACTGACAGTGGTTCAAGAGTTTGCTCCATAATCCTTGATGGAAAGCAGGGACTTCTGATAAGATATACAGGCTTTTAGTGAAGCAACTGGTCTTCAGAGAGGGGACAGCTGCAATTTCACATGAAACTCATGTGTTCAGATTGACCTTCAGTGCTTCACTGGTGGTATTTTTCCTGCTACATATAGTCTGCTTCTGAGGGTATTTGCCAGAGCTATTTTCTCATTGATTTGGTCTATAACTGAGTTATGGAAGGGAACAATTGAATGTTCTAAAGAATTAGAAATATTTTCTGACCCCTGGAGAGCTGGGAAAATATTATTTTGTTGCAATAGAAGTAGTAGCAAAAGTCCTTTCAAACCCTATGAGATCACTGTCTGTGTACGAGGAACCATCTGATACTGCAAGTTTCCTCCTTGTACAGTCTCCTGTGGGTTTCTTCTGCTGTGTCTGCAAGGTTCTGCAATGTGTGATGCCCATCTTTTGCAGTTAAACAATAAACCCTGAAAGTGTTCTGAAATTTCCTGGGGAATTGTCTTCTGATGAAGTTACATAATTACAAAAACAACCTTGAAAATTTAAAATGCTGAAGTTCTGAGGTCCTGGTCTTTTCCCAGCTGTTTTTTCTTAGGCTTAGAACTAAAATGTCCCTCCTATCTAACCAGGTTCCACCTCCCTGGATCAACAATGCTTTGCTGAGGCCTCTCAGGGATGGATTTATGTGCTGACAAAAGCAGCCACGTGTAAGGAAGTAGTAGTTTGTCTTCCCAAGCTTTTCTGGAGGGTGAAAAATCCTGCTGCACAGATGCTACTCAAGAAAACATTGTGTAGTCTCAAGTGTAAGAGTCTTGGTGGATTGGGAAAAAAAGTCTGGCTAGCATAATCTAGTATGGTATTGTGTGACCACATGGAGGAAACACTTAAATTTTCATGTCTTTGTGTCTGGTTAATACGATATGACAGTATAGGGAAAAGCACCATGTCAAGACTACAGTAACTGCCTACTGTTTCAATTAAAATAGGTTTGATTCAAAACTAAGCACTCTTGAACTGTTATATATAAATTTATCCTGCTGTTTATGTGATATTCCCTTGCTGAATATGTCACAGAGGTTATGATGAAGTCACATGCTGCAGTAAGTCTGGTTTTGATTGATGTTTTTCTCCCTAAAGGTGCTGAATGCAGAGTATGTTAACAAGCAATGATGAAAATTGATGCTTAGGATGGGTGCTAGGCAGCACACACGATGTCTAAGGTTGTTGTACTCCATTGCTCCTATTGGAGAACCAGCAAAGTAACCAACACCTCAGATATGATGTCTTGTATCTCAAAGATCTGGGTCCATTCTAGAGGACACACAACAGGTTCAGAACCGCAGCTTCATGCTCGGTCTTAATGGTGATTCTTTATTTCACACAGTTAGGTTGGTGGTTACTTAACAAACTTTATGGTGTTAATCTTGTAGAACAGTCTGTCTTTGTTGTTGTTGCAGTAAGCGTAGACTGTGTAGTTGGAGTAAAGCAAGCATTATCTTTTTGGTTTCTGTTTTGAAGCTGTGTGTTATTTCCATCAGACTAACTTGGAGATGTTACTCACACTGCTATTACTCAGGTGAAAAATTGAGGTGAAATTATGCAGACAAGAGGATTGTGTTTTGACTGCAGTAAGGGAAAACAAATACTTCAGTCTAAGTGATCTGGAACAGGGGGAGAAAAAAGGAAAATCCTTCATCAGGACTTGTTTGGACTCTGTGATCCTAGAACTCCTTTGCAACAGTGACAATTCTGTGATTCTAGTCACCAAGAAACTAAAGTGCCTCAGAGCAGACATTACAGGATTTCAAGAAAACATTCTCCTCATGCCCCAGTGTAGAAGAATAATTTGAAACATAGGAAGTTATCATGGAACAGAACCCTTATTGTGACCTTTATTGCCTCACAATATATCAGTCTACATAAAGTCACAGCAAATGGTCAAGATACTTTCTGTGGGGACACACCAAAACCATGGCACTGTACAGTGACTTGCTCAAAAGTTGCAATAAAAAGCATCTCTCCTGCCTTTTATTTTCTGTTTCATTGTGTTTCCCCCTAAAAGGAGATTAACTTTTCAAAAAGAGTGAAAAGTTGCAAACGAACAGAAAAAAACACTTTCTCAGGGTAGAATATTCTGTTATATAGCAAACCAGAAAGATGACTTACTGTGTGCGGGAAACGTAAAACATACTTGAAGAGCAAGATGAAAACAAAACTCAAAGAAATGAGTTTTGAAAGTATTCTTAATTTAAACTAAGAAAACTGAAGTTAGAGATGATAAATGGTACACCAGTCACATCACTGTGCTTACCGACTGAGATTCTAAATGTCATTTGCTGCAGGCCATTCTTTCTACCCCAGTCATCAAGACATCCCTCTTCATCCCCTAAACATGAACATTAGTTTGCAGCCTACATGCAAAACAAATTTTTATGGTTTCCATTTTAACAGTTTTACTTACTCTATGGTTTCAGAATCTTTCTTAAGACTCTCAACAGGAATCTTTCTTTTTGCAGTCTGGAAATCCAGAAATCTCAGCCTAGTCTTTTGCTTCTGATGCCTTCCAAGTTTTGATGAGGTTGTTTTATCTCTCACTGTTACTAGAGAGCAGGTCAATGCTGCTCCACTTATTCTGTAGATTTTTACTGGTCTATGGATGTCAGGAATATTCTTTTTATCTTCTCTTTTGAATCCCCTGTTAATCATATCATGATGCACCTTTTTAAAATCTATAGTTTTATTGAGTGGGGTTTTTAGTCTTTGTAGAACTCCTAACCAGTCATGTCCATAAAGAAATGAAAAAAACTGGTATTCACATCACCTGATGTAGTTGTTTTTTGGACTCTGCAAAAATTAAAAACACAGTAAAATTTGAGAGTATCCTAGAGGGAATATAGAGGTTGCTATTAATATGTTTGTTTTTTTGAACCATACTGATCTAAAGGTTGGAAATAGAGGAAAAGTGACTGTTTAAAGTGTCACAAGGCTGAGATTTTAGATGCATGCTGCAGAATATCCTATTCTGGATCCAGCTGGATCCAACCCCTAAGTCCATCCTCATTTCCATGTGCTCAGACAGGAAATTCCCTGCATTAGGATTACAGTAAAAGGACTGAGCTGGTGTCATCCATGGCATGATTACTTATGTGGTCGTGGAGAGAGCTCCATGGCAGCTAGGTAGATGGCCAAGGAGGTTTTAAATGTTCTGTCAAGGCAGTCACAGTTCCCTGTATCACTTGTTTGAAGAGGCAGTTCTGTGCTGCTGCTACTGTTGCTCCTGACTGAGTGCTGTGCTCAGGGACAGCTGCTGGAGAGGAAGGAGTGCAGTTATCAGCCTCTTTGGCACAGCCTTTGGGTCCCTATTTCTGACCTTAAAACCAGGAGCAGGCTTCCTTTTTCTTGTGCCTTCTTCATCTGATCTTTACAAGCCATGGCTTTTTCTAGAAAATGTTGTCAATGGCACTGTATTCTGGCTATAATGTGCAACAGCCCTATCTATTTGCTGAAGACCTCAGTGCAGTGTTTGAGAGGCTCCACAGAAAAGAGTGAGATGGAGGAGGAGGGGTAGAGAAGAGACGGGTAGGGATGGAACCTGTGGCAAGCACAGAGGAAAGTATGAAGGGAACAAGACAAGAAAAGGATGAGAGCTTTAAGGAAGGAAGGAAGAAAAGGAAGGGATGGAAACACAGCAGGGACAAAGCATTCCTGTCAGGAATCCTGGGGTCTCTTTTCAGGTCTGGGCAGAGATTTGTCATGCAGCCTTTGGAAAGTCATGTCACGTTCCTGCCTGCAAGGCGTCCTCAGGAGCCTCGATTGCGAGCTTAGCTGCTTATTATTGGACTCCTTATTTACAAAGCTAGGAGGGCCTGTTTTGATCTTTTATTCTGATTTCTTTTGCAATGCATTCAGTAGAACTTCCTAGAATGAATTCCTGCTTTAACTGCAGCTTATCTTCTAGGAAAAATAAGTCCAGTGTTTGTGGGGAAAAGTCAGTGCAAATCTTTTAATCCAAATTTTGTGTTTGTCTAGCAGTCAGTTGTCCCTCTTTTTTTCTGGTCTAAATTGTATTACCTTCAACTTCAGTAGATGTTAAACCTTGATGTGTCTTTGTGTCCAGACCAAGAACTCTGTTACCAAATTTTTATTCCTCATAAGTGGCTGTAATCTTTAATTAATTCAATGCCTTAAAGTGTTTTCACATAAAAAGACTTAATTTATTTAAGCTATGGGGTGCATTCGGTGATGCTTTAATTCACAGTTCTTCTCTGATTCAGCTCCAGTTTGCTAGCAGCTCCCTGGATTTTGGGTCCTGGGATGTGCTGGTGCTGCTGGAGGAGAGCTGCTTCCAGAGGGAGACATCTGCGGAAAGGGCAGGCTTTGGGAGGCCAAAAGCAGCGCACCTCACAAAGAGCACAAAGACCTGCTTGTGGGCAGACAGCAGGAAATCAGTCCTTTGTTACCGGCTCCCGTCCTGTCTTTGTCAGGCAGCCGTGACCGTGGCAACAGCTTTTCCTTCCCAGCCCTTGCTGGAGATGCCTGGTGTCTCCACATCTCCCTAGCACTCAGGCTCCGAGAGGCTGCAAAACAGCCCTGGCATTCTCCTGCAGAATGTGCCTTTGTACAGGATGCCTTCAGGAAGCCGTGTGCTGTCCTGAAGATGAAAATTCTCTCTCTTCATAACCAGTGTCTGACTGACACTGTGTTTTTAAGGGCTTTTACTGCTGCTGTTTCCCACCTCCTTTTTTATTTGTCCTCTTCCACAGAAGTCTGTTGATGTTGGAATAGATTTGCTAAGATTAGTTTGACTCCCTCTGTTTTTTTCCCAAATGTGTTTCTGAAGTCTGAAATGAGAGTCAAAGAAATAAAAATAAAATATTAGCAGATATTAAATAGCACCAATTATAAGGAGTCTTGAAACAACTCCCCTGCTCAGAAGAATCCCAGCCCTTAAGGAGGGTGGACCTTTGTCCAAATCCACATGCTATGGTTTACTCTCAGTTATGCAATGGGCCAAGCTAGAGGTTTTGTTCAGGGTGAACTGGAACATGACATGAATTTAGATCTGGATCTGAATTTTGTGGTGCAGGCCCATTGACAACTGGCAGTGACAAAATACATTTAAAAGGCAACAAATTGAGTGGGTGAAACTTATTACCAATGAAAAACCAATACAAGGCTACAGAAGGAAAATGCAATTCCAACCTGACTCACAGGACCAATCTTCAATTGTTGACTGACAAGAGTTATTTTACTCACATACCTCAGTTGTTACAAACACCCTGGACCTTATTCTCCTCTTGATGTTTTTACATCTCTGTGACTCTGCTGACTTCAGTGATACTATTCCTAATTTACACAACTTTAAATGGCCAGAGAATAGGTCTGCTGACATTATCAGTGTCTGATCCATGTCTAATAAAAAAGACTTACTAAAATAAAAAATGGTTTACATACTTATTTTGACAGAGGCATACATAAAAATATACCTCACTGTCTAAGTCAGTATGAAAAGACTGCCAAATATGCCAATATAAATCTCAATGATCTCATATATTTTCAACATTTAATTAAAAAAGAGAAATGTTCATACTCCTTCTAGGTAGGAAGGGAAAAGGTTAGGTTATTTTAGCTTTTTGAGAACTACCAAGGAGACAGAAGTATGTGTTAAAAACCAAAAATATTGATATCTGTGATGCATTTAAAGGAAATGTAATCGATATTTTAGGTTAATTTCTATTCCATATCAGAATAGTAAGCTATGTTTTTCCTCAATATATGTTACCATTTTGCTATCACTGCCTGTTTTGTTTGAATGAAAAGAAAAAAGGCATTAAAACCAATGTCCATTATTCAATTAAAGGACAAATAGTATAGTCTGTGAAAAAGTATACAGTGCTGTGAAAAGTATACAGTATACATTAGAAATAGAAAAATCATGCATTGCAAAAAAAAAAAAAGGTTTTGAAAGTGCTTAGATATCTGCCTATACCTCTGAGAGATTTCCAGATTTCACAGCTATATTCTAAGGTAGAAATAACTTTTGAGGTAAAATAAAATTATTTTCTGATCTTCATGTTGTATTTTGGTCATGGTCAAATTTTGAATAAGAAACAAGCTGCAGTTGTCTCCTTGCTAATTCATGATACTACTTTCATTGAAACAAATTAATTCCCACTTAAAATGGGTGCTTACCTGGGACTGGCAAGAGTTCCAATTACAAAAGTCATTTTTCCAGCTTAATTATTTAAACCATACCCTCCATGGGTACCCCCTTGTTGTGGGGGGGAAGCTTGTGTGCCCTTGTGAGGTTGTGAGCTATGGCAGTGGCATATGCTTCCAATAGCGTCTCCCGTTCCAGACAGGTCACAACTGAAGCATCAGACAAAGTGTGTCCATGGGCAGGATGGGCTCAATAGTTTCAGGCAACCATCCTAGAAGGACAACTCTAACTCCAAACCTGGGCAGATGGAGTTCATTTAGCCATGTAAGGCCATCCACCTAAGAGAAGGATACACTAAACCTGTGTCCTGAGGACTTCCCCTTCACTGTCCAAGCTTGCTAGGCTGTGGCAGATGAACCTTAGGAGTAAAGGGTGGGGCCAGTTCTGTGCACTCTGTGCCTCACCTAAAAAAACCACAGCACAGGCTCGAAGGGTGAACCCACCTTGTAAAGCCCCTGCAGTGACAGGCAAGGCCGAATAGGCAGGGGAAAGGTGCACTGGAAGCTGCAGACCCAACCCTGCATGCAGGTGGCTCAGGACATTGGTTGCTCAAGACTGACACAGGAGATGACAGTCTTTTTTGGCAGCATCCAGAGTGACCAAGCAGCCTTTTTCAATGAGACCACTGCTTGCTCCACATGGAGAGGGGCCTAGAAAAGGTGGTCATCTCCACCCCCCACCCAGTTGGCTAGCCATTGTCAACAGGCATCTTCTGATGTGGTCAAACAATAACAATGAGACAAAGGCATACACCTGCCTCTAAAGGAGTGTTCAGATTGATACTTGCATGTTGGAACATCAGAACCATGCTTGGTACAGTGGACAGTGGGTGTCCTGAGCATTGTTCTGCTCTAATTGCCCACGAACTGTCATGACTTAACATTGACATTGCTGGTCTCAGTGAAGTTTGTCTTCATGAGGAAGGCAGTCCCAAACCAAAAGACATGTCTCAGGAGTTGCCTTCATGATTAAAAACTCCATTGCTTCCAAACTTGAAAATTTGTGGGCAGGTCATTCCGTTCACATTATTTCCTTTTACCTCCCACTACACAACAAGCAACATACTCTTTGGTATATATGGCCCTACCCTCCAATCTGACCACGCAGAAAAAGTCAAATTCTACACCAACCTGTGCCGCCTCACCCAAAAGGTACCTGCAGGTGATAAGATCATAATCCTTGGGGACTTCAGCGCCAGAGTAGGAAAGAACTATGAAGCCTGGAAAGGAGTACTAGGCACGCATGGTGTTGGAAACTGTAATGGCAATGGATGTCTCCTGGGCAATGGATGTTTTGTGCTGAGCAGCAACTCACCATCACCAACACTATCTTCCAGCAGAAAGACAGCCTGAAGACAACCTGGATGCATCCTTGATCCAAGCACTGGCACCTCAGTGACTATGTCTTAGTGTGCCAGAGAAATGTTCATGATGTCCGTCATGCTCGAGTGATGCCCAAGTGCAGAATGTCATGCAGATCACAGGTATAACTCTGCTTTCCATTAATGGAAAAAACCTTGCAAGAATACTTTTATCAGATTAGTACCTGCTATAGCAGAGGAAGTTCTGGCTGAAAGCCACTGTGTTTCAGAGCCACACAGGAGTACCACAGACATGGTATTTGTTCTCATACAACTGCAAGAGAAGTGTAGGGAAGAGAACAAAGGTCTCCATGTGACATTCATTGACCTCACTAAAGCTTTTGATACTGTGAGTAGAAAGGGCCTGTGGCAAATCTTGGAACGATTAGGATGCCCTCCCACGTTCCTCAAAATGATCATCCTGCAACATGAGGATAAGTGGGGCCAAGTTGGATATGGAGATGCACTCTCTGAATCCTTCCCAATAATCAATGGTGTGAAACAAGGCTGCGTTCTCACACCCACTCTATTCACAATCATCTTCAGCATGATGCTCCAAAGGGCCATGGCAGAGCTTGATGAAGAAAATGGTATTTACCTCTGGTATTGTACCAATGGGAGCCTACTCAACCTAAGGCGACTGAAGTCCCACACCAAGACCCTAAATCACCATGTCTGAAAGTTGGGGTTTGCTGATGATGCCACCCTTGTTACTCACACAGAAGCAGCTCTGCAGTGCATAACATCCTGCTTTGCAGAGGCTGCAGATCATTTTGGGCTGGAAGTCAACTTGAAGAAGACAGAAGTTCTCTACCAGCCTGCACCACCAGAAGACTTCCATCATCCCCACATCACTACAGGCAAATCAGAGCTTAAGACAGTCGAGCAGTTCAGCTATGTGGGATGCATTATTTCCTTGGATGCCAAGACTGACAAAGAGATAGACAACAGATTAGCAAAGGAATACAGAGCATCCAGAAGACTTCATAAAAGAGTCTGGAGCAATAAACACCTGAAAAAAAGTACAAATATTAGTGTTTGCAGAGCCATTGTACCGTCTACTCTTTCATATGGGTCTGAATCGTGGGTCATCTACCACCATCACCTGCAACTCCTTGAATGCTTCTATCAGTGCTGCCTCTGTACAATCCTAAACATCCACTGGACTGACTATGTGCCCACTGTTCCTCTCCTTGAACAGGCAGGGGTAACCAGTATGGAGGCCATGATACTGACGATAAGGCCTCATCGGCCTTATCAGCCATCAGCGTGCTTGTGGCAAGTGTGGGGAGAGCCCTTCTGAAATCTTCGTTAGTGAAGCCAAGCCATGAGGATGATTTAAACCATAATTTTTAGAGGTGCTGGACGGTCTTTTACCTCTTGTTTTCAGTTCTACTAAGTTGTCACTTTTGACAGCTTAATTGCACACTCAAGTTGAACAAAGTGATGCTTATGTTTTTAGGCATTTATGGCTTTTGAGACCTCTGACTTAAAAAATTCAATAAGCAATCAGAAATGCAACAAATTATAACTGGTTAATATGATTAATCTTAGTGCCTACTTCAAATACAGGTAGAAATTGAGAGAACAGGGTGTGTTATTTTTTGTATGAGAAAGATTTTTATGTTAAGAGAAAATCTGCCTGTGTTCAGGTATTTTAATGGATGGTAAGGAGCATAGTCAAGCTGTCATGACAAGGGGGCTGCTGTGTATCCAACCTCTGTCCCTCCCACTAGTGAATTGTGTGAACTGGAGCAGCAACCACAATTTCTCTGTGATTTTGGTGTGCAAGATGTTGGAAACACTGGCTTTGCACAAATTTGGGCCCTGAACAGTTCAAGATACCTTGTTCTCTTCAATCCTTGTATACTTTGTGCATCCTCTACTGTTTGTTAAACAGTAGTTCAAACAAAACCTCATTCCAGTATGTCCAATAAGAGTTTTTTAAAAGCAGATAATAAGTACAGAAATGAGTGAATATTTGTCAGTGGAGTTGCTGGAGTATCTGAACATTTAAAAATGTCTGTTGCTGTCAGGACTGCGAGAATTTTCTATGGAAGTCCAGTCTGTTAGACTGAAGCTGCACTCACTTTGATACAATGCAAGGTAGAAGTTCCGATAATTAGCAGAATGTCCCAGATTCATTGTGGGGTAACTTAACTGGTATGGCGATATAAATGGAGATGCACAAATTTAGACTCACAGAGTCATAAAAAGGTTTGGGTTGGAAGGAACCTTAAAGATCCCCCCCTGCAGCCCCCCTGCATGGGCAGGGACACCTCCCACTAGACCAGGCTGCTCAAAGCACCATCCAGTCTGGCACTGAACACTTCCAGGGATGAAACATCCACAACATCTCTGGGCAGCCTGTCCCAGTGTCTCACCACCATCACACTAAAGAATTTCCTTCTAATATCTGATCTAAATCTCCCCTCTTTCAGTTTAAAACCATTATCTCTTGTCCTACCACTACATGACCTTATAAAAATACCCCTCCAACTTTCCTGTAGGCCCCCTTCAGGTACAGGAAAGCCACTATGACATCTCCCTGGTACCTTCTCTTCTTCAGGTAGAATAACTGCAGGTCTCCCAGCCTGTCTTCACAGGAGAGGTGCTCCAGCCCTTGGATCATTTTTGGGGCCCTCCTCTGGACTTGCTCCACCAGCTCCATGTCCTTGTGTTGGAGGCTCCAGAACAAGACACAGTACTCCAGGTGGGGTCTCACAAGAGCGAAGTGAGCTCAACTTCCTTGACCTGGCTGCATTTCTTTTGACGCGGCCCCAGATACTGTTGCCTTTCTGGGGTGTGCACGTTGCTTGCCTATGTTGGGCTTGTCATCAACCAGCACCCCCAAGTTCTCCTTTGGCAAACAGTTCTCAATCCATTCTCCACCCAAGCTCTATTTGTGCTTGGGGTTTCCCTGAGCCAGCTGCAGGACCTTGCACTTGGCCTTGTTGAACTTCATGAGGTTGGCATGAGACCACATCTCGAGCCTGTCAGGGTTCCCTCTGTATAGCTGTCCCCCAGGATGTCAGCCACACCACATAGCTTTGTGTCATCAGCAAACCTGATGAGGGTGCTCTCAATTACAACAGCTAAAGGCCTGCAAGTACAGCTTAGGATATTTTTTTCTGACTCTAGGTACTTTAAATATGGAGTCAGTGAGACTAAAATTTCAGCTTTTGGTATGACCTATGTACTAAGTTCTAATGATGCTTTTGGACTTCCTAGTGTTTGCAAATTTTGTTCAGATACGATATCCCTCAATGAATGAAAGCTGCATTGAGGTAACTGCATTCTTTGTGTCAACCTTCTGTCTAAGGAGACTATGATTTTGTATTTTAACACTGTAACTATTTATTTGTCATAAAGTGATTCCTAGCACAACCATACATTTGTAATTGTTGTTTAAATAACTAAGGAAAAACATCAACTTATTATTATGAAAGCACCTTAGCTCACCTAATTCTAGATATCTAAATCTGAGCTAAACATCTGGGTTGCTTTTTACAGGCAATGGAAAGGAATAAATCTTTCTAGGGCACAATCGAGTGACCTACTTCAAATGTCTATCTTAGGATGAGATGTTCTGTGGGTTACAAATGCCTGTTAAGAGAGCCCACTTTAGTGCCTCTGGTAGTGATGTCTGTCTTTTAGATGTCTGCAACAGATAATGCCCACACTAGCACTATTTTTCAAATACCGAAATAATTTTCCTTCTCTAATTCTTCATGGAACAGGCTCATTCTCCTCATCCTTCTTAGCCTTTCTGACTGTATAGATCTACAGCTACCACAGCATGATGCAATTGTGGATCTGTAGCAGATGCATAAATCTGCAGGGTATGATAGACGCAGGCATTATTTCATAAGCCTTTAGACTGCTTTGGGCACTGCTGATGCAGTCATTCCTTTTCTATTTTGAAATTGTATTTGGCACTAGTTGTCCACTCAGAACTTCAGACCAAGCAGATTAGATTTACTTCTCAAAACACCTCTGTGTGACTGCACTTGCTCAAGACGGGAAAGTATAATTTTTCCATGGGAGGAAAAATTATATATATATATAATAATATATATTAACATATTAATATATAAAGTATTAAATTATTAAAATAAATAAAATAAATTATAAATTATTAAACTATTAAACTATTAAACTATTAATATATTAGTATCTATAACATTTATATTAATGTATATAATAATATATAAAATATGTAAAATTTATATGTATATTTTTATATATATATATATATATATTTTATTTTTTTTTTTTTTTTTTCCCCCCCCCATTTTGATGCAGAAGGCTGATAACTTTTGTTACACTTCCGGGACATCCAGATGGCATGTTAACTCCTTCCGCTTCTGAAGGATCTGGGAGAAAGCTTCTGTGTTACTCCAAATGAAAAAAATTGTGCAAGTTTTAAAGTCCTTTGCTCTCCTACTACAGTAATAATAGGGTGCCACTGCACCCTAAAAGACATGTGGACTAGTTGGTACTCTGCATGCACCAGGTCCAAGGGACTGTGCTATGTCATATCTGTGCTATGTCATATTATTAACAACAGTGAATTTTATGAGTCTTGTTCAAGAGTTCCATCTTTCTGACACAACCTGCAAGATGTAGGCTTGCTGAAGCCTGCTGGTTTTTCAGTAGAGATTTTGACTGATTAGTATCCCTTGTTTCAAGCATAGAATGCAGGAGTTTCTTTTAAAAGTTTGGTTACTTCTTAGTGGTCTTTCTTGAGCTTGAGGGTGAGCAGTTTATACATGTTGTACAGAGAACCTTTTAATACAGTTTAGCTGTATAACTTGCTATTTATTCTGTTCTTCAAGGATGAAGAAATGTAAATTCTTTTTGTGGTTATGCAAAATGACTGTATTTGTTGGGATATATCACCTGCAACTCTGTCCTGGAATTTGATGTTTATGCCTCCTGTGTTGCCCATCTGAGCACCTTTTAACTTTAAGGAAGTAGACACTGAGGCAGTTCTGTGAATTGCTGCACCTTCATTTCATGTTAATGGTCATCAGATTTCACATGATCTGCAAATGCATTGTAAACCACTTTTCTACTGTGGACCAAGCCTATTCCATTAGCAGGGTATACATGCAGTGATATTTCTCTAGTTGGAATTGCCTTTCTTCGTTTTCATGGTGATGAATGAATTGCTGCTAGCACCCAGAAAATAGAGCTTAATATCTAGTTCTCTGACTGACTTACAGATAATGTATTCCCAAGTTGCTTTGCACCTTTGGATCTAGAATCCACATCATCCCCTTTTTTTCCAGCTGATGTCTGTAAACACTTTCAAAGTTGCTGTTTGGACAGTGATCTGTGAAATGTCTGTGAAGAAATATCACTCCCGAAATCATCATTGTTGCCATCATCATAGGCTGGATCCAGTGCTTTGTCTTTCCTAGGTCATCAAACACCTTACAAACTCACAGGTGAGTCAATGGACTGGCAAGATCTGCCTTATCAATTAAAACTGGATTTATCTAGCTGGTCTTAATCTTTTTGAACAAGGCTTCAGGATCTGAGTATATCTTAAAATCTTAAATCTTGCACATCTGCAAATGCCTCAAATGGAATGATTCAGCTGTTCTTGGACCTCATACAGGTACTCAGGAGCTCATCAGTGTAAGAGTAGTAAGTAGCAGCCCAAGGTTTGAGGCTAAATTTCTTCTGCTGTCCTCCAAGTGCTTTTATTTGATGATCTCTCAGGGTTTTCCCAAGGCTTTAGAGTTTCAAGAACTGAGAACATTTTCCTTCTAAGGTCATCATTGGCACTTTATTATATACTGTATATACAAGATTCACCAGCATGATATAAATAAGGGCAGTAATATCAGACATGTCAGCTGCTTTTCATTTTAGTGAACATGGATACATGACCTATCCAGCAAGGTTATCACATGTAAAACAGCTTCTATGAAAATACACACAAAAAATTATTCTTAATGCATTAGCTACTCTTTCCTGATGACTGTAGTCCTAATTCAAAGAAAAATACCACAGCAGTGAGAATACTCCACTAGTACAGCACATCAAGGTTTAAGTGTGTCGCCTGAAACTATTATTTGACTACAGAAGATGTTGTGTCTAGTTGCCTGTAGTACAGCCCAGGGCTACCCATAGATCTTTGATTGTCCTTATCACCGTTTGAACAAGAGGAACTAAAGAAGGAGGGCTTTTCGGACCCTGAGAGGAGTGGAACGCAAAGGAGGGATCTATTCCCTTCCATTTCCTGCCATACTCTATAGAAGAACAGAAAGTCAGCAGCTCCTCCCTCTTTTTCCTCCCACTTCAGCAAGCTATGTTACTGTTTGTTGCTGCTACCTCACCACATGCTATCTCTCGGGTTGTATATGTATATATCTGTATATATTAGGGTTTTTTTTGTTACTTTACCCTTTATGTTTTATTAGTAGTTTTGTATTAGTATTAGTTGTATTACCCTTTCTTTTGTATTAGTAAAATCTGTATCTAATGGTTTTCAGTTTCAACTTAAAGTCTCCAGTCTTTATTCCCCTTTTACCTTCCCTTTGTGTGTGTGAAGGGGGAATAGAGAGGAATTCTGTCCTAGGTTTGTAGTCTGCCCAAACTGCTAAACCATGACCGTCCTCAGGGGCACTGGTTCTACCTTCTGTTAAGCTCTTCTCTCAGCTATACTGCCACAAGTTTTATCCACATGACACAACATAATGATGGCAGATCATACCCAAGGCAAACACAATCCCTTACCTTACCTCTGTCAGCTACTAGAATTACAGGGAAAGAGAAGGACCCAAGGCTTGTGCAAGATGATTTTTTTACCCAGTATGTTCATCTGGTTACTGACAAATCCTAGACTTCCTAAATTTGTCTGGATGTTGAGGGTAGGTTTGGACTTAACCCAGTGCTACAGATGCTCTACCAAAAAAGCAAGGAAAAAGTCTCCTTGTCTCAAAGAGGATTCATGGCTGCTGGGACATCTTTCTAGAAATTCTTGTGTTACACAGGGATATTAAACTAGAAGTTTCCAGCAGACCTAAAATTTATATCCAGTCTTTAAATAATCAGCTATGTATTTGATATTTAATGTATTGTTTGCAAGTAATTTATGGCAGGTTAGTCCTAGAAGTAAACAAAAAAAAAATTTGCTGCTGCTAAAAAAAAAAAAATTAAAAAATCCCTCTCCATTTTGGAATACTATAAGCATAAGTTTTAGTTGTTGGCTTTATCAACTCAGTGCGTGTTAGTGAGGTTTTAAGTACCTGGTTGCCTCCAAGCCCCTGCAAATGTTTTGGTTTTGTGCATATAACTGGGTAGGCCTCACTAGATTTAACTTCATGTGACTGGACTTTTTCATGGAAGATTAGATGAAAAACCCTTTTGGGTCAATCTAAACCAGGTATGATATAATCATCATTGTGAATGCATCTCTTGATTGACTATAATGGAGATGACCATAGTCCTGTTCCCTCAGAAGATATGTATGACAGGCCCAAGAAGACCCAATTAGTTTTAACAGTATTTCACCACTAGAAAATATCCTGACTGATCAAACTCATGCATCTTTCGCATCACTATCTCCCTATGCATATTTTTAAAACATTCACTCCAGTTTTTAATGAACCTAGAGGAGAGTATTGATTAAACTGTTAAAACATCTAAGGAAATCAATGTCCTTAGCTCAATAATATATAACTGTTGAGTTTAATTTTAAAATTAATCTCTCCCTTCTTTGGCCTTTCTGTTGGTGTGGTTTTCTATGGGTTTTTTTTAAAACATTTTTTTCCTAGCTTGGTGATTGACTAAAAACACAGGTACCTCAAGTTTTATATCTTGTTAATTTTGCCAAACAGAAGTTATGATTTTCATTTAAAAAATAATTACATCTCCCCTATGAAGTCTATTTAAAACAGATTTGATATCACAGTCTCTGAACTCTTGATACTCAAACCTGAATTTCTTATATGCCAATTAATGGCTCCTGCCATGGCCTCTTTTCTTGAAAAACTTTTGCACATATTTTAAGAAATTGTCTGTGTAGGTAAGTGAGAAGGCCAGCCTCTCTTTTCCTTGCCTAATGGTATTATACAATACTTGCTTGCAGTTACTGAAGATAGTCCTACTCTCTTGAATAGGTGCTGGCTTACACACCTTAGCTTTTTGTTTATGTTCACAAAGGATACCTTTTGTAATTATGATTCATGACTCTTCTGAGGTGGACATAGACTCTATTCATACAAACTGTGATCAGGAACTGATCTTAGTCTGCAGTTCAGGGCAAGAGTTAAACCTCTGGCCAAGAGGTGAAAAGCCCTTTGTCCTCTCTCCATGTCCTTCTACTGCTCTGGTCCTAGGGTGATGACCTGAAATTGCTTTCCTCTCAGCCTGCAGATGTGTTCTGCTCTTCTGAAATACAGAAAAGAAAGAAAACAAACTACACTGTAGCTTGTTTGTTTTGTTTTTTTTTTCCCCTGATAAAATACAGTTTACATGGTTCATGAAATTAATGTCCCTTGCTTCTGATTACAAGAATCTAATCAGCATATTAATAAGTTAAAAATAAAAAACCCCTCTGACTATGCAACAGCTATTATTTTGCTGCTGAATCCATTCTGGACATGTAATTTTTAATGAGATATTTATTGCAATAATGAGAGGTATTTGTCTGAGAGTGCATGTGTGCACATGTGTGTGACTTCGAGCTGGCATTAATGCAACCAGTTATGCCTCTTCTACATAATGCATGAGGGCAGACTGAGGAGGATACCCATTGTGTTGCCTGGTGGAAAGCATGTAGAGCAAATTGTAGTTATTCTGGTGGGACAGCGTGTGGGTGGAGGCAGGTTTGACAGGGATTGTGTACGTCAGTGTGCGGCAGTAAGGAAGAGTGATAGACTAAGGTACTGTTCTAGATAATGTACCATTGTGCTTATTTGTCCTATACCTCTGGTTAGACTGTGTGCCAGACTCAGAGTAAGTAATATAAAGATCTGAGGAAAGCCTATTCAGTTAGAGTTGGGGCATCAGCTCAGCGGATCTCAAAAACACAATGCTAATGTGGTAACCACTTTTTTTGAAATTACTTTATGTTATCTGCATGTTTGCAGCAGGTACTCAATATGCCAAGAAATTATTTTAATTCCCATATTTCTGAAAAAGGTGCAAGGAGGTCCAGAGTTTTAAATGGGACCTGCATGTTGAAGTAGTATTTTGACCTGGTGTTTAGAGATCTTGATCCTGGAGTGGAGGAAGTTACTGGAGTTCTCTTTGAAGCTATCAGGACTCTGAAGTGCTCAGGGTCTCTTGAGCTCATTGTGCAGAAGCTGATTCACCTTTAAGAGATAACAGCTGCCTTGCAAATGCAGTGAAGTGGTCAGTCCATACCTGTACACTTCAGCATCTATATTGTCAAGTTGAATAGTTGTGCCTCCATTCTCTTTTTCTCCCCTGAAAAGAGTCAAGGAGAGTGGAGAAGCTGAAGAGTGGAAGACATAAAATTGAATTCCCATTCCTAGTTAAAATAGAAGACTGTCATCATGATTGAAAGTTAATTCACTGCGTTGCTGTAGAAACCCTGGCAAATGCATTAACCTCAATGTCCAATCACTGCATTTTTTGAACAGCTTTATTTTTAACAGCTATTTATTTAAGAACAAGTCTCAGCTGTGTTGCCATATACTTTTTGTACTTCTGAATAAAGAAAGGTATATCATCTCAGATAGGTTGTGTGAATAGCTCAACTTACTGCTGCCGAGAAATTTTTTACTTTCTAGGTGTCATATTCTCCAGATATATCTACTACCTCTGCTGTCTGATATAAACATCCATTCCTGCATGACCAGGATAAGCATTCTTTTCTGCTGTATCCAGAACAAATCATGACAGAGATCTACAACATTCTGAGACTTCAAAGAATCTTCCTGATGGGATTTCCATCCTTATAGGAGATCAATGAATGTAGAGATTGGGAAGAAGCCATGAAGTTCTGTTGTTTTGTTTTGGTGACATATTTGTACCTCCACTTTGTGTCTCTCCTACCACCAGCCACCCTTGCCTGGGAGTGTTGATACTGATTTGGTGCCCAGAATACATGATCCCTGCACAGAATGTTAAAACACAATCTGGAAGAATGGTTTATGTCAGCTGTTGCTTAAAGAAATTAAGAACAAGCTTAGATTTTGAATATGCCGTGTTGCTCCATAAATGGCTTGTGACCTGGGTATTCTTAAAGGGGTGTAAATTAGAGCAGGGTTAATCACTGAAGATGAACAAAACTAAATATAGACTTGGGAGATTGCATCCTCCTTTTCCTCTTGAGATTCTTTGCAATCTTTGTACATGTTTGCCCATGGATTTATGTTGCCTGATGTAGAGATTGCATGTTGCTGGTGTCTGACTCTTGAATTCCTCTGAGGGCCCAGGCTAAGGGAGCAATGTCTGAAAGCATACACGACTCCCCCCATTCTGATACCAGATGAACAATCAACACCTTGCTGGTTTGCCCTGTAATTGTTATAGACAGAAAATGTGATCAAGTCATTTGACCTTAGATTCTCTGGATGGCAGCAGACGATGGAATTAAGAGGCAGACAGACAAGATTAAGGAATTACTGAGATATTTTTACTCTTTCTAGTGTCTGCCTGAAGAATTGTCACTAAACGTGGAGTTTTATAATGTTGGTTAGACTTGAGTTTCCTTAAATATATATTTTTTACCATTGCTGCACATATGTCATGGAATGGTGAGTAGTGTCTGTGTCCCCAAATGTGAAGGACATGCCATTTTTTTGTCTGATTTATTTAATCACTTCTGTGTCAAGGCTTGAGTTAGGAGCATGATCCAAGCTCTGAATGGTGCAGTCATGACCTGTCAATTGTGCTTCAACTCCGTCATCAGAGGTCTAGCATAGGCCTGAGGAACCTAATCTTAATGTCTATTTTTTTATTTTTGTGCCTTGCCCCATATACTTGCCAATTGTATTTACCGGTTCTCTGTTAGTTCTTCATTTTCTGTCACCACCCACCCTAGTTGATGTGAAAAACAAGCTGGTAATTTTGTTAACTCAAGTTCTAATTCTGAAGTGTGTGATTGGATTTTCATAATAACCTAAATGTCAGGGCTGCTGGAAAAGTGCCAGACAGTCTGTTCCTCTGCTGGGTCAGTCAAGAATTGCTCTGTTTTGGGTTTTTTTTTTTTTCTACATTTTCTGGTCACCAGCTCAATACAGAAAGGGAAGACAGAGCCCTAGGAGGAAGAAGATTTGTCTGAAAGATACAAACTTCCACATGTGTCTTGGGACTGTGTCCTGCGCTTTGAATGGCAGCAGGCAGTGTATCACAACCTTATACCTCAGTTAGCAAAAGTCAATGTTGATCTGTAGCAATCATCTGTAGCAATCATCTGTACCAAACGAACTTTGAGTATTTTCTTGATAAGCTAGAGAGTAAGAAAACTTTGCTCTCTCTCTCTCTCTTTTTTTTTTTTTTTTTTTTTTTTTTTTGCTGGTTGTTTTTTGTTGTGTTTTTTTTCTCTCTCTGTGCCTCATTTATCCAGCTGTAACATGAAAATATATATCTCTTCTGCCTATTTGGCTTGAAAACTTACGAAGTAGGAACTAATGTGATTTCTAACCCCTGAGTGTGCTCACTTCTTTGCACCATAGGGACCTGGCCTCGGCTGGGGCAGTCAGGTCCCTTAACACTGTATGACTATAGATATGGTGAAGAAACAAATCTTTATAAGATAAAATTATTTGCCTGAAGGTACTAGATCTAAAATGTATTCTACATTTTGTATTCCAGCTAGTACATTATGCCATTTTTCAGTTCTATAGCCCCATAAAATCCAAGTCAAAGGTACTTTGTCAGATACTTAACATGCCATGGAGATACAGACTTTCATTATATGGAAGTTCTATGGGTTTCTGAATGGGTGGGTTTCTGAATGCCCTCTTGTCCCATCAGATGGGGAAGTGCTGACACAATCACCATATTTTTAGAGAAACAGGAACAGAGCCATAGAGATGCCAGAAGGCTTATCCAATGCCACAGGAAAAAACAGGACAGGAACTTAAACCTCTGTCTCTCCAGCCCAGGACCACACGAGCGGTGACCAGACTCTGACTCATTCGACTCAAAGCCAAGAACCTCAGGGCACAGACTGGACACCTGCAGGAGATGGGAATGATGTAGGTAGGTCATGGGTCCATGCTTTGTGGTTGTGTCCTTATGTCATTACTGGATCTGAGATTCCCTCCCTTCTCCTCATCTCTTAAAATTTTCTTCTCATTTGCTTAAGCTATTTTCCTTAGTGGGAAGGTCGAGCTTGGAGATACTGAATGGTCAAAGTCACACACAGCTAGGAACCTGAAGTAAGATAACTAATGTCTTCTGTGTATTCATGAGCTTCTGCACAGGGTTTTCTTTTCTGATCCAGTCTATCCTCTCTCAGGCTATCATGTTTAATTGTTCAGAGCAGATTTCATGATTCAGCCATGTCCAATTGTGCATGGTTGCTCAAACATCAGTCTTCACTGAGTAACAAGATAAAACAATGAAAACTTGAAATAAAGGTAATCCCTTTGACACTTTCAGAGAATCCACCTGCCTACAGTTTATGAAACTCACTGTTTCATGCATTATGACCTGTCTGTTTTTATTTCTAATCAGTCTCTTTGTCTGTGTGCTGCTCATGCTTCTTCTGCTAGGAAGTCAGGAACTGGTGCCTCATTGAGGACTGTTGGGCGAAGTCCAAGCAGAACAATGGGGTGGCTGAGGACTGGGGAGAAGCTACCACTCTCCAAGTGCCCTGCAGGAGGCCAGGAATGGAGGAATTTTCCCAGTGTCGGAACAAAGAAACCAGGTGCTGCTGTTAGAGATTACAGTTTAAGAAGGGCCTTAGACAAGACGCAGAAGGATGGAGAGAGAGCTGGGGGAACTGGCAGAGCTGGCAGGGGAGGTGGGGAGCAGTAAGGGGAGATGCTCTGCTGGTGCAGGAGGTGGGTCCAACTTGGCTACAGGAATGAACTATCAAGTTCAAAAGAAATTTGTGGAGAAGAGGGGAAATCAGCAGCACGCACTTGCATTCACACAATGTGGTCAGTGCCTGCTGCTTAGTATAGATCTTGTGCTGCTGGTGAGGAGGAGAAACTTACTTTAGGCAGGTTATTACATCATCCATACACTGATTTCAGCTAGCATGTCCTATCAGATTGGAAATGTCCACCCTGAGCTCCTCAAGCCTGCATCTCCCTGAGAGGGAGTGGACTCGTACCCAGGAGCTAGTGGTAGAAAAGCAGTTGCAGCGTGCCCGTAGAAACCATGAGAATGTCAGGCTGGTGGAGGAGTGTTTGATAAGGGATAAGCAACCCATCACTGTTGTGAGCCAGATTCTCTAGAATGCTGTAGCACCTTACTTTCAAGTAGTACTTCTGATCCTAAGGGACTGGAGACAGCACAGCTTTTCCTCAGCAATATAGTGCAGTGAAAATTCCTCCTGGCCTGAGAGGAAATTGCTGAGGTGCATTCCCTCCCATGAAGCCAATTAGGATCATGTGAAAGGTATTGTGTTTAATGGGACTTAACAAAAAATTCAGGCAGTGAAGTGTTGCCCAAATTGGAGTTATACTAGTTGGGACAACTAAGAATAGAATCACATTGCATGAAAATTTCAGCAAGATTGTTAATGATGAAAAGTAGCCTTAATAAAGAAAGGCTACAGAAGGAGAGAAGAGAAAGGTCAGATTTTGGCCTCTTACCAGTGATAAGAAATGTCTAAGTGCCTGTGCATGGCAAAGAAACACCACTCCTTCCCTGAGACCCACAGAAATCAGGAAGTGGCGACAAATCCCACTGAACTCTTTCTCTACCTACTGTTTACTGCTTCTTGGAGTCTTCTTACTGTCTCTCTTGGAGAATGTTGAATCATAATGATCACTTTTTTTTTTTTTTTTTTTTGTCATTGAATATAAAATAAAAGCAATAACTTGATAACAGAAAACCTTGAGAGTGTTGTTTCTGGGACTGTATTCATTTTCCTTCAATACACGAGCTGTGCATTAGAAACTATTCACTCTGGCAACACATAAAACAGAAACTTCTCCATTTTTCCACCCCAGGAAACATTCTGTCAGCAATTCACTTGCAGTGTTCATCTATGAATATTGAGATATCTTTTTTTGTGTGTCTTGTTCCTAATGTATTAACACAAGGTGCAGAAAGCATCCATAGTATATTACCAACTTCGTGAATAAGTACATTGTGAACAACAGTAAGCCCCATCAAGAAAACACAGAAGGCAGGAATGAAATTTTCTGTGCACAGCTGGGCCTGTGACATTCTGAATTTGTTCTACCTCTGTTCTACTGCTGTCAGAAAGCTCATTAGTGTTAAAGCCCTAGCTTTCTATACTTCAGTATTTCTGCCTGTTCTTTAAGCAGGTGCTGCTCCAGGTTTCAGCAAGTATGTTCGTGTGGGATCTCGAGGGAGATCTAGGCACAAGTCAGTTGTTACTGTGATGGTACAGGTGCATGGGAACATATTAGACAGGGATGGAAACAGGATTTACACATGTAACACAGAGGTCAGCAATACCCTAAAGTTTGAATCTGAAGTCACAGGTGACAGCTGCAAGAATTCATGATATGGTCTCATCTGTCAGCTAAGCCAATTTAAGCTAATGCTTTATTGCAGCTTCTGTATAGTAAGAGTTTGCACACTATCAGTGGACATGTCTTGGTTAACAAGTGGTAACTTCTTGAGCTGCAATAATTTGACTGTGACTTTTTTTTAAAATCCATACCCAAGAGAAAGGTAGGAGAGGATGAGAGAGGAAACAGGAGAATACAAGGTATCAGGATATCATCAAAGGAGACCTGGCTGACCATTGGCAGCTTCTCTAGAGTTTGTATTCTTCAGGCTAAGTTTTAAGGAGAAACACGAGGAGGATTGATGCATTGGCTCTGCAGATTTCCATGATGAGTAACTAAAAGGCATAAAGACAGGAGAATGCAAGAAGTTACTTGTGGGAATATGTGAAACACAGAAAAAGACAGATAATTTTTATAGAGTCAAAGCAGTGATTTATCACTTGAGATAGGATAAGAGCTGTAGGACTAGTTCTGTGTTCTCCTGACAAATAGTAGGACATTGCCAGGAGAGGACTTCAAAATCATAAATTTGATCTCAAAAATAAAACCATCACTTTAAAAATTAAGATACCTGGTGTTGTTGTTGGGTTGTTTTTTTTTTTTAATTATAAGGAAACAAACTTCTTTTTATTTGGGTTCTCATTTTTTGAATCCATAAGAGTACATTCTGTTCATTTGTTTTTGTTTTTTTTTTTTTTTAAATGAAAAATGAAAATTTTTTTCTTCTTTCTTCAAGGCCTTCAAGGAAATGTCAAGTGTCATGAGATTCATGATAAAATGATAGTTTTGTCAAAACATAAAAACTTTTTTTGTGTTGATCCAAGCAAAGAAAGACAGCATATCCTTACCTCAGAAGGTCAACAGCCGTGACAATCCAACACCATTTCCATGGCTATTGTCCTTCTGAGGCAAGGATGTGCTCCTTTCAGACTGGCTGTTGAAGCAGACTGGCTATTTCAGCACAGGAGTATTTTGAAAATGTTTCATCTTGCAGGGTCACCTGTTTGCCGTTGTAACCTACCCAGGAAGAAATGTTCACTTCTGCTTCAAAAGTAACAAATGCCTTAAGTTTTCCATTGATGTACAGATTTAATCACAGAGTAAGAGCTTCATTTTGGGGGTTGATGAATTCTGAAATTCTCCACGTAGTGAGAAAAAGAATTTCAGCATCTATAGCTGCTTAGGTGACAGCAAAATTTTCAGAAACCCAAGGAAAATAAATTGATGATTATAAATGATTAAGCACAAGCACATAATACCAGGAAATGGTTGCTTTATCCACCTGCATTCTTAACCATCATTCATCACAATTAGTTACTGTGCAGTACCCGCAACAGTAGGTTAATACATAATTTTCATATTTTAATATTTTAATAAATAAATAGTTTTCATTTGACATTTTCTGCAGCTGTTGAGCACAGAATATGTAGATATACCTTTGAAATCTTCCACAGGTTGCAAGTGTGAAACAGTACATACTCTTGCATCCGACTAGCAGAAAATATCAGTGGTCACTTCAGTGGATGTGTAAGTGGAGACGGCAGTACTGAGATGATTTTGCCATTCCCTGAAGGCTCCTGCACTTTGATGCCTGCTTCCTGCTCAACAGCAGCATGGTCCCACAGGGTCACGAGTGTCTTCCTGCCACCAAATCTCATGTCTTGTAGCTTCATCTAATCTTCCCACTGACAGCTCATAACACTTTGTCTGGGAGGAGACACAGGAGAATTGCAAAAGAAAACCTGGGCTTTAGGGCCTCCAAACATTAATTCACCTTAGGTGTTGGCCTTTTTTTGTCCTGGATTCAGACCCTGTAGGACCAGGGTTACTCCCGCTAATTCAGGCTGAGGTTACAGCATAGAAAAAAAAAGTAAAAAGGATTTCACATCCACATGCTAGACATCAGTATACAGCAGATGTGCCTTCCAATTTCTCCTGTGAACCCTGGATAAAATGTCAAAGGATCTCACCTAGGATTAATTAACAGAGATCTCCATACCTGCTCCTATACCTTCCCATCCACATTCCTTTCCTTGAAAAGAACTGGAGGTTTCATGCTTTACACTTGAAATACCTCACAGGCTGTTTAAATGGGATGAAAGGTATAGAGACAATGAACCTTGGTCTATGGACTAGCACCATGGTCGTATTTTCCCTAGGTTATTTTTACCTTTTAATTTTTGAACAAATGAAACAGCCAAACAAAGCCTTCCTGCCTACAGACATTGTCTAAGCCCAGGCAAATGCTTGCATATCATGGTTTTCTATCTCTTCTGCCCCTTTCCTTCCCAGATGCATCTACCATCTATCATGGTCCAGATTTCTCTGCAGTTTGTGTCAATAACAACAATTTACCTTGTGCAACCATTTGCCATCACAAGAGTGCCTTAAAGTTATTTTAAACTCCACCATATGATAAGACATCTAACTGCTAGCACTTGTGTTACAGTTCACTGGTGCAAAATTACCAGTGTACAGTTTATTGCTGGTATTAAATTGCACCTTGCAATTTAGGTGGGCCTGCACTTAATACATTGTTCGAAATAGATATGCATGTGCGTGCACACCATGTGTTTTTCTTGGACATGAATGTTTAGGACCATTATAGTGTGTAATGCATTAAACATTAAATAAAGACATAGACCTGGCCTGAACCTGTGACTTACAGCAGCCTTGCTATGAACAGCAAGTGGGCAGACTTCAGGAAGATGTGTTGTGAGTGCCAAGTTTGGGTAGAAGCTGAATGAAAGGAAACTATGGCAAGTGAGAGAAGGGGAGGTCTCTGTCTGTCTTGCTGTAAGGGCTTTGGAGTGGTGTACCTGTAAATTTGAATGTAAAAATGGTTTCACTCTGCATGGAATAAAACTAAAGAATATGAAGACTAGTATGAAAACTCAGCTACCTTAGCAACCACATAAATTTTATTAAAACATCCTCCTGCTTCATCTACTGTTGCCTGTTTCACTATTCTTTGGAAGAGTATTAATTTCAAATCTTTTCTAAAAGTGCAAGGAGATCTGCATTCAGTCCGGGGCCTCTTAGCTGTGTCTGCAGATGTGTGATTCTGTGGTTTACATGACACTGACATATGTCCAATATGAATGAAAGAGACATCAACCTACCCATTTGTACAGTCCACAAAACAGCCAGTCATTTAACAGTATTGTGTCATTACTTATTGATAAATCTGATTTGCCGTGTTCTGAATAAACTCTGAATAATCTCTCTAAGAAAAGTCCATACTTGTCTTTGCAATTATTGGCATTCAGTCATTATAAAGGATATCCTAAATGTATGACTTTCATGTGTTTTCACTTGACTGTGTTTTGTACTGATACTTTCTGTTTGAGGTGGGTCACCTCAACTTCTTATGAACCTAGACAACTAGAACTTGTCAGTAATAGCTTTTTCCAGAGCTTTCCACTATAAACATATCAGGATAATCTTTGTGGGTGTTGAAACATTCACTGTGATTGCTCTTGTTTGCTAGCTGCCAAGCGTGATGCTCTGCTCTTTTGTGCCTTTAGAAAAGGAGGGTAAAGAACACATCCCAAAAGCTGGCATACAAATGTCATGCTTTCCTGTGTGGTTATTTTGATGTTATTGCAAGAGAGCTCAGAAGCCCCTGCCACAGATCAGGCCTCCCTTACATCTGTGCTCTAAACGCATCAAAAAGAAAATCTTTGCTCTGAAGAGCTTGGACTGATGGTGTTAGTCAAGTGACGTTTCCATACTACTGCTCCAGCTGGTTCGGGTCCAGCTGCAGGCACAGGGTGTCTGGAAGACAAACCTGCATTTGGCACTGCACAGGTACCCCTTTCACCTGTGGCAGCCAGCGAGGTGTTGTGCAGGTGGAAGGACAGCCTTTTGTGTTTTGTTCTGGCACAAGTCTAGCTGAGCCTATTTGTTGGGCTTTGTTTGCTTCCCTCACTGGCAACAGTTTGGTGTGATTTGCTTTTAAACTTGGTTCACTTGTATGTTTACTCTTGAATAGAAGAAAAGGAGCTGTATGATCCATCTCGATGTTCTAAATTGCACTGGATACAATAGGGGTGAAACACCCCCTGTTTCTGTGTGTTGAAACCTCTTACTCTTTGTTGGCGGTGGAATGAAGTTGAGCTGCAAAGATTGATTTCTTCTTTGAGTAACCATACAAAAGTACCCTTTCCAGTTATGCTTTAAAAGTCATCAGAAATGCTGTTATAAATGATCACTGAAGATTACTGGAGATGCTGCAAAATAATACTGAACCAAGTAGCATCTGTAATTTCCACTGCTGATTTGCAATCATCACTCAAAATGAACCCTGTCTCAGTTGTAGGGCTAAACTTTTTTTCCTTCCTCTTTACTGATGTATACCACAGTTGAAATAGATACTATCTCATGAATTTTTATGCAAAAAGCTGATCTGTAATCCACTCTACCTGCAGCTAGAATTCTTTGTGAAGATCAGTACTAGCTCAGAAAATACTGAAGGGAAGTCTACGTTTCCAGTTACTGTGAGATTGTGTTACAGCTCAAGTGACTCTGAGATGTGCATCTCTGATATTCTTCCTTAACTTCCCCACAATATTTGTTGCTGTTCCTGTTTGTTAATAGAGCCTTTATCATTTTATGAGCATGATCACCTCCATAGCCCTTGTTTCTTGTGAGTCATTGGTGTCATAAATGCCTTCAGAATGAAAGAACAGACATGAATCAATTTTAATGGAAAACGAGCTGTGATACCTGTGTTCTCCTATATCTTCAACACATTGAATTGTCTTGCAATTAATGCCTTGGTTTTTCTTCTGGTAACGTGCACAAGCAGGTGTATAACCTAAGGCATGACTGTCAGCCCAGTGGCTATAAACCTATGCAAGCTTAAGTGCTTTGTTAGAGAGCATGGTAAGCCTTCCATCTGACTTGGAGATACACCAGTGTTTCTGAAAGAATATAGATATCAGGCCAGGCTACAAATTCTTAGGTGTTCTTTTACTTCCCATAGAATCATAGAATCATAGAATTAGCCGGGTTGGAAGGGACCTCAGAGATCACCAAGTCCAACCCTTGATCCACCGGTGCAGTTGCTAGACCATGGCACTGAGTGCCACATCCAGTCTCTTTTTAAATGTCTCCAGGGACGGAGAATCTACCACCTCACCGGGCAGTCCATTCCATAGCCTGATCACCCTCTCCGTGAAGAAATTCTTTCTAATATCTAACCTAAATCTCCCCTGGCACAACTTCAGACTGTGTCCTCTTGTCTTGTTGAAAGTTGTCTGGGAAAAGAGACCAACTCCCACCTCGCTACAGCCTCCTTTCAGGTAGTTGTAGAGAGTGATGAGGTCTCCCCTGAGCCTCCTCTTCTTCAGGCTGAACATCCCCAGCTCTCTCAGCCTCTCTTCATAGGGCCTGTGCTCGAGTCCCTTCACCAGCCTGGTTGCCCTCCTTGTGATATAGGCTTGCTACAGAATTTTTTGGAAAGAAACCTGATCACATCTGGCTGTCAAGAAAGGGAAGATGGCTGGCAAAATTCCAAAGTCTGTTCTAAAACTCCCACACTGCAAATTCAAATGTTGACAGTCAAAAGGCAAAACCAGAGAGGAACGTCAGTGCTTGGATGTCATCTTTTGTATTTCATTCAGAGTCAAGGTTTTCTTTGCAGTTAATTTTTCCTTAATAGTAATTTTTGTGGTTTCATTCCTCTTCATGTAAGATTTAGGGCCACTGGGGAGAGAAAAAGACTGCACTGAACCCTATCATGTCACAGAGCTTTTCGAAGCCCATTTTGTGCTAAATTAATTTTTTTTTAAAGACGAGAGAAACTCGTCATGACCTTAACCCAGCCACCACACTTCCTGTAGCAGTACACAAATTTCAGTTTCTTTTGAAACAGGTAGGACAGTTTGGGTTCAGATCAAGAGGCACAGATGGATTTTACTCATGCCTTCGGTTAGGAAGGAGAGAAAAAAGCCTAAGCACAGGAGTTTTTCTGAGTTTGTCAGACACTCTTTTGCACTTGATCCTCCAAATTATTTTGTATTAATATCTTGTCAAAACCTCCTTGTTTTTGTGAGAAACTTTGCTCCTCTATTGCATTTATCCAGATTGCTGGTTAGACTACTTTGACTGCTGCTCTGTGTTGCTGCCCTTTTCTGGTTACCCTGAATTAGACAAAACCACCTGGCAACCTGTGTGGCATTCTGTAGGATGCATAGCCAAGGAGCATGAGTGCCATGACCAGGCTAGGGAAGTTGCAGTGATGGTTTTGGCTAGGGCATCCCTTGCACCCTCATACCTGCTGGCCTGCAGAAACCCAACACTTGCTGATGTGGCTAATCCAGCTGGTGATTAGTTTCTTTAAACCCTTTTTCTGGGCTGAATTATCAGTGCAGCCCCAGAAAACTGTGTGACATAGATGAGATCTGGTACAGTCCTTTTCTCTTCCTGACAGTCTCTTGTGGAATGCACAAGCCTAGAACACCTCCCTCACATACAGAGCCATTTTGTTTTAATGTGCTTCTTTCCACAATAACTTTTAGATCTTCTCTGCCTATTATCTGTTTGCTGGCGAACGTCCCATTATAATTAGCAGAGGGAATCCAGAGCTACTGAACTAGATTCCCTGCTCTTCTTTCAATATACTATGTAATCTTAGGGCTAGACTTACTTTCAGGTAGGTGGGAGGCACTTTAAGTGTTTTGAAGCCTTCCAGCACTTTGACTCCTGTGAAATTTGGTGTCCTAATACACTTTAGAATACCTCTGGGTGCTGAATATTTGTTTGTAGGCTTCTACATTCTTTTTGAAAGCTCTGATTTTTAGTGGTAGTGACTTGATTTCCTCACTTAGGAGAGAGGTTTGATATGAAAACTCTTTACTCTTTCACAAGGATACAGAAAAAGATTAATTTTGAAACAATTTTAAATTTTTTTAGTCACTGTTAATACTTTCACTTGGATTAAATTTCATGATATTTCATTCACAACTTAGATCCATCAGCGTCAGTATGTTGTTCTGACCAGCCCTATCTTCTCATAGTTTTTCTAGGTGTATTGGTTTTGTTAATTTACCAAACATGCAACACAGCTGAGAAAAACAAGATTTTCTGTCTACATCTGATGAATCATACATGATATTAAAGCAAAATAATTTGTTGTGTCTATTACAAAAGTTATTTCTTCTTTTTTAATTTTTTTTCCCATAGAAACATTTTTTTGTGAATTCTGAACCACAGATTCTAAGTGGGTTTGTAATGAGATGAATCTTTCATATGAATTTTTGAACTTCACTCTCAATTCAGATCAATAACTCCTGAACCAATTGAGCTTTTTAATACAACTTACTGAAGAAGTACTATGAATTTGATTGCTTCCTCCAGCTTTTGAAATGTAAAGAACAAACACAGTATTGGAATAAAGATTTTTTTCTCTCTACGTTAGGCTTGTGCAGTATGTATTTAGTTATTCTGGCTGATTCATAGCCAGCTCTTCAAGAGCAAGTACAGGGTGAGGTCCAATGATCAGGTCTCCAAACACTGCTTAAATGATACCTTGCCATATCATGGCAGCTCCTGCCAGCACCTCTGTAAGTTAGTGGTTGTATCAGCATTTCCATTATAAACATACCATTTATACTACGACCACCTTCCTTGATTTATATCGTGCTCCTGCACTGTAACACAGGCTCACATTTGCTTTGTTCACTACAGCTATTCAGTGCTGCATATAGGGTTGAGGACTCGGGATTTTCTTCAGGTGCTTCCAAATCTCTCTCCTGCTCTATAAAGCTTAGTGTTGACTTTTCAGCAAATATTGATGCTTTTTATTATTTTCTTCAAGACATTACTCTGTTCATATGCTGTGTACCTGGACTAAGGTACATTTACAATTTACCAGTGCATGTACTGTGGAGTTTAAATCCTTCTGTGCATTATCTACATGGTCAGTTGGAAGGAACAGATGTCTTTCTGTACCAAAGACCTCATTCTGCATTCTACATATCTCTGGTTTTGCCATTGAACCAGAAATCAGGTCTCGAAGCATAGGAAGTTAAGAGGTGACAGGAAAAGGAACAGAGTAAAGAGATGCAACTTTATTAAACTCATGCATAATTAGCACCCATTGTATTCGTGGTGCATTTATATATCGTTACATATGGTTAATAAATCTTTTATACATGACATTACAGACCCAAATAAAACCTATTATAAACTGAATAATTATTCTGTCAGGAAGTGGTGTTGGAAATTACATTTATAAGAACACAACTGGGCCCAGTGTCTGTTTGTGACAACTGACTTTCCAGACGTCTATTTAAAGTCATTAAAGTGTCTCATGTATCACTTATAAGCTATTTAGAAACAAGCACTCTGATGTATTCAATAAACCCCTGAGGTGGACTTATTGAAATTTTTCTCTGGTTATTTTCTTCCTTTTGCTCCATATGAATTTGTCCCTTCAATATTTCTTCTGAAGAAAAGTATCTGTGAATAGCTTGTTTGCCCACACCAGGAGTAGTGAAAACAATACTATTTACTATTTCTTGATTTGGGTTACTAAGTGCTTAAAACAACTCCATATTTTTAACCATAAATTTTTTAAAAATTTGATTTTTTGTGTTGTTGTTTGTTTTAAGTTTAAGTAGAAAATCACATCAGGCCTAAATGGTGACCTTTCTTGTGACACAGCATGAAAGATCTTGAACTTGTTGCATGTACTGCACTGTGTATCATGTCCATTCTTGGAAGACATGTTCAAGCAGCTGTGCCAGTCCTTCCAGGGTGGTATTTGGCATCACCACCTCAGGTGGTGTATGGAGCAGGGAGGGCAAGGGCAGAGTTTGTATGGGGAATCAACCCTTCTCCTACCCACTGCAGGTCAGATGTGGGAGGAACCTCATTTTGCAGGTACACAGGTACCACCTGCCTGGTGAATTAAAAGAATAATTTTGTGGACTTCAGGCTATGAATCCAGTATCTTTAATAAATAATTGCTTTGACTTAGAAAAAGACGAGAAGAAAGAAGAAAAAAATTGAAGACTTTTACAATAGAAATTACCCAGCAAGGCCCTTACATTTTTTCACCTGCTAACGCACTAGCAACTTTCTTCCCACCTCGCAAATTATATTTACAGTTTCCTTGTGGTTTTTGCCCTGAAGTCAATTTTCACTCCAGCAACTTTTCTTCTCTTCTGTGCCTTGGTTCCTTAGGTCATTAACCTCAAGCAAGGAACTTTGTCAAATACTTTGAAAAACGAAGTCCACTCTATTTCCCTTGTCTGTGCCGGTAGCAATATAACGCATTCAAAGAATTCCAGCAATTTTCTGAGGCATGACCTGCCTCTCCTGAAACATGCTGGTATCTTTGCAATCTTTCAGCAAGCTGTGCTGTACCAAGTGTTCCTCCATTTGATCTTCTTAAATATTTACTCAACTGTTTCCAGTGGCTCTCATTCAGCTAACTGGTCTCCAGTAACTTGACAAACAGAGCCAGCTTGATGGCTTGCTTGGTTTTTTTTAATAAAAATCTCAAAGTAAAAAAAAAAATTATATTGAAAATATTTTATTCTCACAGTTTTAGGTCTCTCCTAATGTAAGAAATCACTGGTAGTTTTGTGGCTTTAGAGAAATACATTTTGCTGCGTAGTAGAATCAGGCTGATCTCCTAATTGTTTTCAGAGAGGGTTAACTTCTTAAATAGCCACTGCCTGTGTTTATTTTTATGTACAATGAAAATACCACCTTACTAACAAACACAATAGAGTTGGTGTTAGCAGTGGAAAAGTCATTATTTTGAAATGGCAGTGTAATTGTTGTTCTTTGCAATAAAATCCTTCCAGGAAGAGAAGCTTAGAAGGAGCTTGAATGGCTTCACTCAAAATTTAACATGGTAACTGGGTCTACAATATTAATCCACTGGACGAAGGCTGAATTTATATGGGGGGTAGAGGAAGGCAAGGGATTTCTTTAGAAATCATCCAGTACCTTGTGCCTTTGCTGTGATTCCGGGGAATTATCACAAAAATGAACAAACAGAGGTTTAAAATATATTTCTGGGACAGATCTTCCTGTTTTCTTCTGGTATCACATAATTGCATTTATTGCAGACCTTCTTTGTTCTCTCCTGCAGGTTTTGGTCCCTGCCTCACCAGCACAGAAGATCATTTTAAGTTACAAGTGGCTGTAATTTATAGACAGCTCTGCTCCTCCCTGTGTTCCCATCTCTTCAAAGCTTGCAGGCAGTGAAGGATCTCCTTTTACTTGAGCACAGGAAAGTTTGAGTGTTTAGATCATAAAATCCAAGCTTGCTCTCTGCTGTCACTGACAAGCTTTGAATGGCTGTATTGTGGAGCACTAACCATAATGTCCTAGCTGGTCATTGATCTTTTCAGGCACATTCTTCTAACTGGGGCATCCTTGTAGCATGATGAGCAGAATAATAATTTAGGAAGAGAACATACTAAGTCAATCAAAGACAGCTCCTTTGCTCTCCAAGCTGGCTAGAGCAGGTCGCCTCTGCCCTGTGAAACTTCCTGAGATGAGCAGGTGAGTGAAGGATGCAGCAGCGAAGTAAAGAGAGGAAACATGCAGATCTGAAAACTTATGCAGGGTGTAGAAGTGGTACACATTTGGTATTTCTGCTGCTTTTTCTTGAGCTGCAACCAGTGCCTGGTGAGGAAAGGGAATTTTGCCGTGGTGTTTTGCTTTTCAGCATTTTCTTTCCTCCTTCTCTCCTTGCGCCCTCTTCTTATGCCGTAGTTCTTACTGGCTTGCAAACCCAACAGTATTTTTCTTCCAAAGATAAAAAGACTGTGGTTCACCTCCTTCACATCTGCCCCAGGGGCAAACCTTCTCTTTCTACTCTGTTGCAATGGGAGTAATTTCACACCACAGAGCATTACTCTGCAGTTTGGAGGTGGTTAAATAAGTTTCTCTGAAGCATACTCTAGTTCTCTTCTGAATAAATAACAATCATTCTTGTTTGTTTGGCTAAATTGGTTCTCGCAGAGTCACCTCAATAAAGCAGATGTCACAATCAAGCATGTACAGATTAGGTAGAATATAATCTATGTTGATCAAAATGTTTTTATAGAAACTTTCTCTTTTGACATTTCAATCCCACTAATTTTTTTTTTTTTTTAAATGTCAGCATTTCACTATTTAATTTCTAAGAAACTGAAAAACGTTTTTTCCTTCAGCTACTGGAAAGCTGAATCTTAAGATTTCATACATTATTGAAAGAAAAGTTTAAAAGAAAATGATATGAGTGAAAATATACTTACTTTTTTAATTACTTTTAGGGAAAAAATCTTTTCTTAAGTAGCTTTTAAGACACTGTAGCTGTACAAGAGAATGTGAGACTGGATTTGTCAGTTTGTAAATAGTGTAAGAATTCTCTATACAAAAAATGGTTTTGCTTAGACTGCCTGTTTAAAGTTTTGTTTGTTTGTTTGTTCTTTTGTTTTGTTTTGTTTTGGGGTTTTTTTGTTTTGCTTATTTTTTTTTAATGGGTTGTAAAATCTAACAGTGACAATTCACTTTACGTAGTATGTGTATAGACACAGTAGAATTGCTGATAAATTTTCTGGTGTAGGTGAGGTTCTGTAAGGTTCTGCTAATGACTATGCAATAGACCTCTGTAAGACAAACACTGCTCCTGGGATCATAAGAAAAGGAGAGAACTGACGTAGATATTGTTTTGTGGACATTATAAATGCACACTTCAGGTTTGCATTAGAGGATATTGCTGTTTTATCTACAGTTGGGATGCATTTTAGTCCCACTCCTGTATTTCATTTACAAATGACTCATCAGTTTACATACCTAAACCATTTCATTCCAGTGCTCAACAAATATCTGGAGTAACTCAGCCTGTATTTTTAGTAAGTATAAGTGTATCAGAGACTGCCCAGGAGTACTGACCAGTAGTGGTTATACTTGTTGGTTCTGGGGCTCATTGGTTTTCTTCCACTGATCAGAAGTCTCCCATTTTCTTCCTTCAGTGTGATTCTTGTAAAGTCACAGCTGTGGTGGGGGAGTTTTTCAGCAGAAATAAATAAAGGATTTAGACGTGATAGAGCTGCTTTGTATTTCCCTCTGCCAGGAATATCATATCTTGCACTGCCTTGCATCTGAAATGCATTGCTGCCTATTGGCTGCTGCCATCTTTCTCATTTCTAGTTTCTGCATACCTTCTCTTGAGAATCTCTTCTTCATAATTTTTTTAATGTTCAGTTTAGTCTAAGGCAAGCAGATGTTAAGAGGCTTCCCACTTCTACTAGACTAGTTTTTATTCCTGATCAATAAAGCTTGTGTTTGCTCCTCTATAAGAATTTAGCAATTCCTTCGTTCACTACTTTTTTTTTTTTTTTGCTTCTGATGCTGCTTCTTAGCAATCCCTACATAAGTTGTCATTTTTGCCTCTTGACATTGAAAAAGTTGGAAATACAGTTAGAAATATTTAGGAAAGGATGCAAAGTAACTGGAAGATTTCAGTTTGCCAGCCCTCTCTCTGCCCAGTGTGTGTGGACCTGGTGCACTTTGTTCTCTGCAGTGTATTAGGGTGTCCATTATCAGCAATGGAAGCTTGTTAGCACGGTAACACAGAGACTATCCATTATTCCTCCTGCTTTTTTTATAAAGAGGCCATTAAAATAGAGCCAAGCTCCTTTCCCTGCAGCTTGAAACTTGAACAACTTTAATTTCTATTTATTAGGGAAACTCGTGCTGCTGGGGGGAAAAAGCCACACTGACAGTTTTGGAACTGAAAGTCCTTTATTCATCAACAGCACAGGCAGAGGAAGTGCCTATTTCTCTTGCCTTGCAATTTTTGCTCATCTCTGACCTAGAGGTGTCACCTCAAGCTCGGGGTTTATTCTACGTGTCTTTCTAATCAGTGGACTCTCTACTGGGGTAAGTGCCAATTAGCGCAGGTTATTCTTGTGATGTGGACAGCTGACCATTACAAGAGTATGGAAACCATGAAATTTACTTTGTGCAACTGCAATTCCTCATCATGGCTATGTTGGACCATTTTGTATTGCTGACCTGAAACACTTTGCCTGCTGTTGCATTACCAAGTCATTTTAGGCACCGCTGCCCCACAGTTGTGCTAGTTTTCACACAGGAAAAGGCTGCATGTAGTTCACTGTCCCTGGGCCAGCCACCACAAGCCTGAGCTTTCCAGGTGGCCATTTCCTGCGTGAAGGTCTATGTCATTCCACTCTAGCCAGGCAGTGACCCTGTTGGTTTGCAATCAAGCTGTGAGCTTCTGAGTGGTGTTGGTCGTCCTTGAAAATCCAACGTGAATGGAATTCTCTCTGGGGTCTTGGGCAGGGTCTGGACTTGAGCCAAGGTTGGGTTGCTCTCTAGGCCAGAGTGCATGAGTATGAGGTGACCACTGCCTTGGGCAGACCCCCTGCTTCTAAGTCTAGGGTGAAGTTAATGTATGCAGAAGGGTCTACTATGTTTGGGTCCTGCATTGCTTATGTTCACAGCAAGGGGCAAGCAATATAAGCAGGCATTGAAATGTTCTTCTAAACCAGAGAAGGAGGGGGTGGAGGATGCTGGCATTCTTGGGCAGTGTTACTGGCATGCACACACAATTGCTTATCAAAAGAATTTGCAACCAAGGGCTCCTCGTTTAGTGTGGAGGGCTGTAGAAACCCCACCTTGTTTGAAAACTTGAAAACATCCCAGGCTATAAATCTGATTCATTTGCATTTCTTTTCAGAGGATGAGGTGGAGCGTGGAGGATAGCAGTATTGAGGAGGACTGAACTAGCAAAAGGGATGAGCTTGTGGAATACCTACGGTTATGCCAAAGTGTTCTACTCTGTTCTTGCCAAGCAAGAGGCAGCATGGCTCAAGTCATACTGGCTTGGGTAATTGTTTTCTCAGAGACAGAAACAAGACAGATCAACACTCAAAACCGGAAGACTTTTTTCTTTTTCTTTTTATTTCTTTTTCTTTCTCTTTTTCTTTTCTCCTTTCCCTTCCCTTTTTCATTTTTTCTTTTTCTTTATTCTTGTTTCTTTTCTCCTTTTTATTTTTTTCTTTTTTTTATTTTTCTTTCTCATTTTTCCATTTCCTTTTTACTTTTTCTTTTCCTTTTCCTTTTTTTCTCTTCCTCTTCCTCTTTCCCTTTTTCTCCCTCTTCCTCTTTTGCTCTCTCTTTCCCTTTCTCTTTGTTTTCATTTCAATTTTAATTTTAAATTTTTTTCTTTTCTTTTTTTCTTCTTTATTTTTCTTACTTTTTGTTTTTTTTCAATATTATTTTTACATGGATTGAAGTAATATTTTCTGAGTGTTTCTCTTTTTGTCTGTGCATGTGTAGTTAGAGGGGGTAGACTGTGGACTTTTTTTTTAAGGGAATAAAAAAACCCTTATTGAATTAAGAAATTTCCCAACATCTTACCTATTCTTATCAGTCACATCCCATTACATGACAATAGTGATGTAAAATGGACGGATAGAACTGGGTGGGACATATCACAGTGTGGAGCACTATGTATCAGGCTGACAAGTGTAAGAGAAATTATTTCCTATGAACTGATTTGTTTAGTTTTTAAATACTGCTTTTCAGAAAACAAAAACAAAAACAAAAACAAACCCCAAAATATCAGACCAACCTAGCATTAAAGCAGAGAACTAAAATAGAGTCAATTTTTTGCCTTCACAGAAACCTAGCAGAAAAATGTCCTTGAGAACAAGGTGCAGCATTCTCTTGAATTAACATGGTATTTATTAATGTTTTTTTCATCAATCCCTTGAGTGGTAGAGAAAACTACTGAAAGAGGGAGAAAACCACATCTGTTTAATGAGTGGCTCAGAGACTGGTGCCACCATTGAAATTTTAGATTCTTTGATCATGGGGAGGTTTATGCAGCACGGGGTCTGCCAGTGAGAGATGGAGTACATCTGTCTCAAAATGGGAAAAGGATCCTTGTACGTATCAGAGCTCAATGAAAGGGCTTTACACTAGGGTCAAAAGGGGAAGGGAATAAAACCAGGCTCACTAGAGCTGAGCCTAAGGATGGCTGCCAGTCTGCCATTTCATTTGAGGTGGGAAATGGTGATACATGTGGCAAAAAAATCACAGGTATCATTCATATGTTAGTAACTGTGGATGTGGCTGGGAATGGTCTGATGGCAATAAGGACTTCCCTTCCCAAAATGGTGGCAGCATTGTTAACACTGCTGAAGTGCATCTACACCAATGCACGCAGCATGGTCAATAGACAGGAGGAGCTGGAGGCTGTTGTGAAGCGGGAGACCTATGACATAGCTTCCACCTCAGAAATGTGGTGGGATGATTTTCATGTCTGGAGTATTCTTCAAAAGGGACTGAGAGGGAAGGAGAGGTGGAGTGGCTCTCTATATTAGGGAGTGTTTTGGTTGCTTAGAACTTGAAAAATGTAATGTTTATGGGTAAGGATTATGGAGAAGTCCAACAAGACAGACAGTCATGTTGGGGAAAAAAAAAGAGTTTGCCTCCATTTGGAAAAAGGGGAGGCAACTCAAGAAAAGTGCAGGGATCTAGTTAGGTCATGCACGGAAAACATCAGAAAGGAAAAAACAGCTAGAATTCAATCTGGCCACTGCTATGAGGGATAAGAAAAAGGGCTTTTGCAAATATGTTAGCAGTAAAAAGATAGTCAAAGAGAATGTCCACCCTGGTGGCTGGTCACCAGTGGTGTCCCCCAGGGCCAGTTCTGTTTAATATTTTTATCAACGATTTGGATGAGGGGGTCAGCAGCACCCTCAGCAAGTTTGCATACAACACTAAATTAAATAGGGGTGTTTATCTGCTTGAGCATAGGAAGGCATGGCAGAAAGATTAGGACAGGTAAGATTGGTGGGCTGAGGTCAACAGTCATGTTTAACAAGACCACATGCTGGGTCCTGTACTTTTGTCACAATAACACCAAGCAACTCTAGGGGCTTGGTGAAGATTGGCTGGAAAGCAGCCCTGTGGAGGAGGATTTAGGAGTACTGGTGGCTGGCTGGCTGGCTGAACATAAGCCAGCAGTGTGCCCATGTGGCCAAGAAGTCCAACGGCATCCTGGCGTGTATCAAAACCAGTGTGTCCAGAAGGAGTGGGGAAGTGCTCGTATCCCCTGTACTTGGCCTTGGTGCGGCCACAGCTTGAGTATTGTGTTCAGTTCTGGACACCACAGTATAAGAAAGACATTGAGGTTCTGGAGTGTGTCCAGAGGAGATCTTCTAGGCTGGTGAAGGGTTTGGAGGGCATGTCATATGAGAAGCAAAAGAAGTTATTTATTTGGAAGAAGGGAAGGCTAAGGGGAGATCTTACGGCTCTCTACTGCTACCTGAAGTGAAGTTCTAGAGAGGCTGACGTTGGCCTCTTCTCTCAAGTAACTAGCAATAGGATGAGAGGAAATGGGTTTAAGTTGTGCCAGGGGAGGTTTAGGTTGGGTATTAGGAAAAATTTATTTACTGAAAGAGTGTTGAAGCACTGGAATGGGCTGACCAGGGAAGTGGTGGAGTCACTATCCCTGGAAGTGTTCAAGAAGTGTTTAGATGTGGTGCTTCAGAATATGGTTTAGTGGTTATGGTAGTTGGACTACTGTTGCACTTGATGATATTGAAGGTCTTTTCCAACCTTAATGATTCTAAGAAGGCAAGAGATACTTCGAACCACAGGGGAGAGGAACAGGTGTAGTGCAGTGAACAGGGCTGGGTACTCTGTACATCGAGATGCATAGAACTAGGCAGAACACCTGTGTCAGCCACACCGTATAATCTCTTCTGCAGATTACAGATTAATCTATGTAGATTTTGGACCTATCTGTGCTGGCTTTTTTATGATGCAATGCTTGATTTGTGGCCTAAACCACCGATTTTAATCAAGAGTGTACCTAGGAAATTGGAGCTTGTGCTATCAGAGACATAGCTTGTTATCTTCCCTTGGCTGTAAGGTCTCCATGCATGCTGTTCCATCTGCTGTTATCACTAACACAGCACATGCTGTTTGGTGTCTCCAACACTGAGCACTCCTCTTCCTCTCCCAGCCCTCCCTCTGAACTGAAGGAAAACACCTCCCACTCAGCTGTTGTCTCTGATGTAAAAACAACTTGTCTAATGATAAGGTCCAAAACAGGCAAGGTGTCCCTGAGCCTGGAAAGAGCCTGCCATCCAGGTTGCCAACAAAATATCCTCCAGTCTTTGAATGGACCTTCAGCTACAGCCAACATGGTAATATGGTAGGACACTGAGATATATATATATATATATATATATATATGCTGCATAGCAAGAGCCTGACAGAGTCACCTTTATATGTCTTGCAAGGTGCAGGGAAGGGAAGATTCTCAGAATATTAACAGCAAGTCATGTAGAGATGTGTCATTCTGTCTTCTGTGCTTTATTCAAACTTGATGTGCAACTTCTCCGTTAGCAGTCTTAAGGGAGACGTGCTGATTCCATCTGGAGCAAGGACATTTGAAACTTCTTGTTTATATGCTGAATCATATTTTCTATTTGTCTTCTGTTTTTCTGCTGAAATGTCATGCCATGGCAAGAATTTTCTTTTGGCAGCCACTAAAATCTCTTGGTTATGAACTATCCAGATTTTATCAGACAATTAGCAAATGAGCTTAGTGTTTGTGTGTGTGCATGTGTGTGTCTGTATTTGTGTGTCTGTGTGGTAATTGATGTTCATGATACATGGTTGGCTGGCTGGAGTATCTCACTACCCACACAAAATGATTGCTGATAAGAAGGCCTTTTCCAGCTCAGTATTAGTATGCTTCATCTGAAATTGACGTTGCTGACAAGACTTTGCTTGTGATTGTGTGCCTCTAAAGCAAAATGTATCACTGTAACTGATTTCAAGTAGAATAGTTCTGTAACAGTCTCCTGAGGAGATATTAAGTTATATTTTTTTGTGCCGTCTTGGGTGATCAAGTTACTAGCCTGATAGTGGTAGTAAGACCTGGATACAGAACAAAGAAATGGCTTGCTAAAGCTACAAGCATGGGCTTCAATTGTGGTGGTAATATATGAAGTACATAAGGTGTCTGTTTAGGAATGCTGCATTCCTAGTCTCTGCAGGTAAAATATTTTCCTCATTCTCATGTCAGCTGCATTGATGCTTTTGCCACACAGTAGCCCAGGAAGATAAGTGGCAGTCACCAGCAATTTGCATTGCATTTATAGTAACAAATAGGATACTGATTTGTAGAGATGATATTTGTATAAATATGTGGTAAATGATCACATGTTGTTGCTACTTTTGTCCTCCTCTTACACATATATGTATGTCTGGAATGTGAAACAAGACAGTGTGTGTCAAACATGCAATGTTGAGAGCAGGATCTGGGCTTTGAAAAAAGCATTGCAGTGAGGTAATTTCTTCACCTGCCTCGATGAAGAATGCAACATGGATGCTGAATCCCTGCAAAGCACTGCATTGTGAAATTTCTTTCTTGCCAGTTCAACCCTATTAATCTGTTCAGCATGAGCTCAAGTATTTTACTAACAGGAATAGAATGTTCTGCCGGCTCTAAAACAGCTTGTTTTTAGGCACTACTTGGGCTACGTTTGCTTAACCTGGTTGGGGAAAAAAACAGGTTTTAAGCTTATGCTCCTTTTATTTCCCTAATCGCAGCTAGAAGGCAAAACATACCAAGTGTCTAATAAGAGAGAAATAGCACTATGATATGCTAATTTACTGTAACATAAAGAACAGCACAAGGAACAAGCCTCTGTCTGCATGCACATGTTGAAATCCACACTTGTGAATAGAGCCATGGTGTGGCTGGTTGTGCTTTTGGAGACAGAATTTGACTTCATGAAGCCACAGCAGCTCACAAAGCAGGGCTGATGTAAGACTTGTAATTCAGGAGCAGTACAGATTTTACCTGTATTTGTTTCCTGTATGGTTTACCTGGAAAAGGTAATCAGCTCACTACCAAAGACCACTGAGTCTCTTTGCCTCTCCATCCCTTACAGGAATAGGCACTGACACCTTCCAGAAGAGTATGTGTCTATTCCTCTCCCTCTGGAAAGCTGACAGCTGCCCTAGAGGAGTCTAAGTGTGAAAGAAACTGCTAATGGAGAAGAGAAAGAACATCTGAGAGTCTTCACTAAATACTCAGAGGGCTGAATTATTTCAGACACAGACAGGAGTTATATAATACATTCCTACTCCATGAGTAATCAAATGCAAAGATTAATTTGTTTATGATGGTTTCCAAAGCTGACCCTAGCTTTACAGTGGCTGTTTCTGTATGCAAAACACAACAGTTTTACATGTGAAAAAAAAAAAAAAAAAGAAAAAGGTAAAAAAAAAAGTGTGATTGTACTCCTAGGACAACACCCTGGTGGTCCCTTGCCATTACTATGGCAAAATGCCTGGAAACTGCCGTTCTTTTCCACAACAAATGTTCTGAAGGAAGAACAAAAGGATCAGTGAAGATTGCTGTGTTCAGATCCTCAGCTGGCGTAAATCAAGATAATTGTAGTATGGCTACTGCTAACTGCAGTTAAAAACTCACTGACTCTCCCTTCTACCATGACTTCCTTCTCTGAAGAATATTTCTTTTCAGCTTAGATGGAAATACGGAAGGAACTGCTTCTACTGCATAGTGCATGTTTTCTTGTCAAGGAAAAGCTGCTTACTGTCCCTTGTATATGTTGTATATGTTGTATAAACTCCCGTGTAAACTCCCTGGTGGTACCTCCTGTCAGACAGGCATTTGTTGTATGTGATACTTTGCTCTATTTCCTTGGTTCTGTAGTTGAATGACATGTTAATCTGCTATGAAGATGCATAATAGGATCAATGGAAACCAGGATGTATGTTACAAATTTAAAGGCCTTTTTTTGTCTAATTCACATTTCTATATTTTATCACAGCACATGTGGCAAAAGAGGACCTCCACTAAGCCAAGATGCTTAACCAGTGAATGGCAATCTGTACAACTGAAAGGCTTTATGTTTAAAAGTGAGGGGATGTTTTTTATCTAACAATGGTCAAGAGGTAAGCACTGTAAAACTTCCATACATCAAGACTATGATCATTTAAATACAAGGGTCCGCAAATCCAGTTTTACAGTTGCATAGGGATTAAATATGTAGACCCTTCTTTGCATGTGAACTAGTGCCCAGCAGTGAGACTTTTTAGCTCATTTACAGAGAGAAATGTCCTGGTGAAATTTAACTAATCTGAGCTATGTCAGGAATTGTGTGAGGCCAGAACATAACCTAGATAAGCCTAGAAAATTTCACTATTGATTCATACCCCTTGTTATTTAATGGCCAAATCTGGATTTATAAGGTTGCAAAATCACTGCAGCAGGAAAGACAGGTGTCTATCTCCACATGTCTGTGTGGTGGGTGGCAAGTGTGAGAATTAGCAGGAATGTTTCACACTCAGGTGATCACAAGGGAGAGACACAGGAGTGAAAAGTCTGTCTCAGAGAGCTCACATTTCTTTCTCAGCATCCCGAATTCACCCAGCTCTGTCCACTCTTTGTAACACATTCAGTTCCTCCAATGTTTTCCACACCATGAATTATCTTTAAAGTAATTCTAGAAGTCAAATTTTCATTGTTATTGAAACGTGTAATTCCTCATCTGCAGATGATGTTGCATCATCTTTATATGTGTATTCACTTGTTTATCTTCTGTTGATAAAGGGTATTATTTCAGAATCACCTAGCAGCTAATTTGAGGAGCTATGTTATCTTATGTGGTGCTCTACTGGTGATTTGCCCACGGACCAAGGAAGTACCTGCTTGTGAGTCAGGGACAAAGGTAGAAAAAAAAGTACCATTAAGACCAGGAGACTCAAAATGTGGAAAGGAGTAACAGCCCTCTGAACTTCCATGTTTCCTTGGGAGGGTCCCATATCACAACATGCTGATAAAAAACACAAGGTGGTTCTCTCAGAGAAACAAACAGCTGAGACAGGACAATCACCTGCTCCTTGGTGAAGGCCCAGGTCAGGCTTCAGCTAAGGCTGTGGCCATGCAGCAGAGCCTGTGGCTGGTCTGGTACTTACCCAAAGTTCATTTGTGTGATAAGTATAATTGTGAGGAATATTGTATGAAATACCCTAAACACTTTGTATTGGCACAAAATGAAAAGGTTGGGAGAAGTCTCCCCTGTCTTGTGGTTTTAATCCATTTGTAATTTAATAACATTACTCTGACACATACTCCGGCTTCAATGTAGGTTACAAAATAGCATTGCTCATGCACTCTTTTTGTACTTATGTTTGTTCTCAGAAAAACTGCAACAATAAGTAGACAGAACATGGGGACTATTTATGGGGAGATTTGAATTCTCTTACTGACTCTGTTTGCTGCTATGATACATGACATATCACATCATATCTTTCTGCTTTGATTTCTTTTTTGTAAAATAATAGCTACCTTTTCTGTAAAATGTTATGTGAAAATTGCAATAATGGAGCTTTTATATTAAATTCATATAGTCCTTAGCTCCCAGTTGACTTTGAACCTCTGAAGACAATGGAGAAAACACAACAAATTAGACATTTCTGATCATAGTATTTAGGGAACTGTGAGAATCACTGAGGCAAAACACGGCTTCTGGAGCTAGCACAATACCACCATGGTTAAAATCTTCCACCTGGTTAAAATCTTCTACAGCTGGGACAAACCTTGCAGAATATGCACTTGGTCATTCTCTTGTATGATTTGTATCATTGAATATGATGAATAGTAATAGGTTTGCACAACTGTTTGGACAGCTGCCTTTTTGATACACCTCTGCTGGGGTATCAAAACTGTTCCTGCTGTTTTCCAGCACTATCCTTTTTGGCTCTAAGTCATAGCCCAGAGCTATGGCTTTGAGACAGACATATTATCTTACTGATTCCACACATGACATTTTCCAAGATGTTGTTGCTTCTAAGCTTCCACTGACTTGGGTTGTGCATTCATGTTTCTTCCATTCTTTCTACAACTGTTTCTCCTTGGTGTTTTAGATTGGGCCCAAGGAGAAAGAAACTTCAATATAATATATATTATTAGTCTTTATATCTCAAAACGCTCCTTTTCTCAGGCCTGGCATTGTGTGTAACAACAACTCTAAGCCTTTGCAGCTAGCTAGCGTGCATAGCTTGGTCTGTGTATATACAGTTGGTGTCTGCTACAATCCCTCCTCTTCTCATGCACTGAGATCTTCTGCACGTGCATGCTACACTCAGTGTAGTGTAGTGCAGAGCTTTGGTGCACCATGCATCTGTGTATTTTGCATTTCACTGTGCTTCTTCCAAGCTACACCTTTGGTGCTTCTATAAAACTTCTTGTGATTGTTCTAAGCAGTCCCTATCCAGCTCTAGCTTGCTCATGACAGACAGTGTTTGGGAATGAGTGTCACTGATATATGAGTGTGTCTGGTGTAAATTCCCTTCTTCTGGCCTCAGGAGAAGAAATTGAGCTCAGGGTGTAGACAGGCTGAACTGTCTTGTCAAGATATCTGCACTTCAGGCAGGTGGGCTCCTCCAGTATCTCCAAAATGCTAGGGATTTCTGAAAGCCAGCCTGTTCTATGAGACTCTCATACATAATAAATGCTTGCAACCTTCACTGTGGACTGGCTGCACTGCTCTCTGTGCTACTGGCTTCCAGCATCTGTACATCTGCTGTTGAAGTTGGGAATTATTTTTTTTAATACCTTCCTCAGGCCATTGTCTCAGGCTATAGCCTCATCTTGGGGCTTTTCCCATGGCTTGTGTGCTGTACCTCTTACTAGTGGTTGCTTGATCTTGCAGGGAGAGAGCTGTGATGAGTTGTGAGAGCTGAGAACATGAGCTGGTGACTGGAACAAGTGTACTAGAGGATTTGCTGGTGTTTCTTGCAGGTTAATGCAATCACAAAGGATAAAACCTCCCCAACAGAAAGATAATACAGCTTGCCTTTCTTTACCTACACATTAAGAGTGCTTTTTACACATACATAATAGATACTAGAGAAATACTAGAGATGAGTCAGCTTGAACTTACATTAATGGCTGCAGAGAATAATAATAGGTTACCATTTCAGTCAAGAGGTCTTGAAAACATAATAAGGCAGCTAAAATTTCTAGAAGACAGTTATATATTTCTCTGTCCTTACAGTCTTTTCTTTTTACCTTTTTGTACATAGCGCTTATGTGAAGCTTCTGAACACATTTTATTTATTTTCCTCTTCTTAAATAATTTCAGAAGAGCAATTACATTATGAAAGAAGTAGGGCTTGAGGGATCTGGATTGATTTTCAAATTTACTATGTTCTTAACTCCTAATGTTTGGCTCTGTCACTCAGCTATACCTTCTTGCCAAAGATATGGTGCATGGTGACAGGTACGCTACCTTTCCTTCCTGAGAGTGTCATTACTTTAGGTTGGATACCACTTGGCTGATTTGATGAATATGAGGAGCTATTAGCGTATTTGCTTCGAGTGAGTGCACGTTAATGTGGCCACATTTCCATACGTTTCTGAGATAGTTTGTTCAAAGCTACCTGTGTGCATGATGTACTGCCATATTCTTACACCTTTGCTGTCTGAAAGCATCTCCTGTCCATCTAGATATAATAGTAGTGGCATGACTGTTTTCCCAACCTCTGCCTCCTTTACTCATTTTCATTAGCAGCCTTTTAAGCAATGACTGTTTCATCCTCTGTCTTTTATCAGTCTGTCTCTCAAAAAGTGACTTTTATCAGTCTTGAATGAAGGGTGGAGGATGAACAAAGGATGGTTGTGACTTTAAAAGAGAAAAAGCATGTCTATATTTATCTGCCAGCTGATGCAGCTATTACTTTGAAAGCTGACTGTGAGGAGAAAAAAGGGCCATGATTCAAAGCCAACTGGCAATGGATACTCAAGAGATGACATCCACTTTTGAAATGAACTACTCTGAATGGTGAGCTCTTGAGCTAGTAAAGAGCCAGCATCCCTGCCTAATGTGCACTTGGATCCCATGCATAGATCATATGCATAGATCATAATACTGTGCTATTACAAAGGGATCTGTTGTGGTTTTTTTTTTACTTCACTGGCTGGAAGGACATATATGGCCAAGTGTAACTGTGGTAGAAAAGCCATTTTCATCTCCCACAAATGGATCAGGGAGGCCAGAATGCTCTTTTCCCTTGAGAAGCTTGTAACAGGGTGGTATATTTTCCTTACATCACTAAATTGACACAACTCTGCTGTGACTGAATTCTAAAGAACATGAGAAATTCTCCTAATATCCTTTCTGTAACTCTGAAATACTGGGAAACACTGCCATCATTTACCTATGCAACCATTTACTATCTTATTGTTACCCATAAAATATATCCTTAGAATAAATTAACATTTGTCAATTCATTGCCTTCGCTGCCATTTTTCAAATTCTAAATAATAGTCAGACTACAGCATGCTATAATAGCACTTCCTGATATACTTGTCCAAGTGCAGGGCTGGTATTAGCTTTTGAATTTTATTTCATTATGATCTCTTTTTTTCTTTTATTTTCTTTAGGATGGCTCTTCCGTTAGATACCCAAAGAATTTAGTTGAGTGAACTTTCAAAACACATTTTTAAGCCAAAGAAGGAAGACTGAACTAAGTTAATTTTCAGCTGATTTGTTTGTACTTATAGCTGAGTTACTCAGCCTTTCATGTAGTTCTTCCATGCAAGTGTTAATCTTGTTGGCTCATTGGCTTTTGCGATCTTAAAGGATCCTAGCACAAGTCTCAACATAGCACATGCAGTGTCTAGACAGAGAGATTAATTCACACTCAGACTGCAAAAAGCAGTAGAATGCTCCTTGCTTTTGCATTTGAAATGCTGATCTTGCTTAAAACTTGAGTTCTAGAGCTTGAAATCTGGCCTTCCTGGAATATCCTACTTACTAAAACAGAAAAATATGGTTCTTGGGATATGACTTGGACAAGGAATAGCTTAATCACGGTAAGCCAATTAGAAGTGCTGTCTCCTGTCTTTACTGCCTTTTTCAGTTTCACCTCCAGATCTGTTCCATAAGCAGCTGGTGATTCATGTTACACCTGTTCATGTTTTTACATTTTTTGATGACTGGCTTCTTTCTCATCTGTTCTTTTTTTTTAAAGTAGAACCTAAAAAGGAAAAGACTCTTCTCCTCTGGAGAGACTGTCCTTCTCCAGACAGACTCAAAGGCTTCTCTGGCTCCAGAGAGATGCTTGTTTATTGCTCTCCTTGGACAGACAAGTGAATCTGCAGAGGATGCCAAGGAAATGAGAGCTTGTTGACCCTTTCTTATCAAGAAAGGTGAGAGAAAAGGGAAATAAAAAAAATTTCATCAAGAGGAATGTCAAGTTCTCTCATGTATATCATCTTGGGCTGCATCACAAACTCTTTTGGGGAACTACATGCTTAGACCTATGACAAAGTATCTTATTTTCCAGTTTTTATTTTCAGGTGTCACTGACAGAGTCCTGTGTATTTGCTGAATGTTGTGAGGTTGATCAAGGAAGCTGTGTTGCTTTTTGTAGATGAAAGTAAAAAAGTCTTAGTGGGCTTAGGCTGGGAGCTCAGCATTAGAATTATCATTGTAAACTGGAAAGGTCTTTCACCTTTCTTGCCAAAAGCTTGTAGCTACCTTCAAAATTTATGGTGAGAAGTATTATCCATGGGCAAGAACAACTGGAGGTGTTTTGTCAGTTTAGCCACATGTTGGCCTCATACTGCAGTCAGAGATTACATCAGCTGTCTTGATTTGTTTTGCTAAACCCATCCACCAGAGGCTAATGTGCAAAAACCACAAGCCATTTCATGTTGTCTGACAAGCAGCCATGCAGGAGTTGTGTCTATTGTTTAATGGCTGTGAATTGACCACACAGATGTATAAGACTGTTGGTCCTTTGGGCTGTAGAGCACACCTAAATATATTTTAGTGTTTGGAACAAAGCACTTCACTGAAATCCATTGCTAATCCTCTACCACAACCTCCATCACATCATGAGCTGAAAAGTCAGTCTCTCATCAGATTGAGAGAAAACAAATAAGAGACATGAGAGCACAGAATGTGGGTGAACTTGAAGAGTTGCTCAATAATAATGGTCTCAGCTGCAGAACAGGAACAGTTCTTTGGAAATGAAACTGCATCTCTCTTGGCTATTTGACTAACTTGTCCTAGGGACTTTGGTTGAAGTTCTGACATCATTGTCAGCACTTTTCTTATTTCAGGCTCCCTGAGTTTCCTGCTGTGGAAGAAAAACTAGCTAAAAAAAGAAAACTGCTAGAGCTTAAAAGCACTCTGTTAGCAAAAGGCAGCAGTGGCGGCCTTGGTTGATGAGTCATTTCACACAAATAAGTGCCACATGAATCAATGAAAAATACCAGAAGGGGCATTCACAAGCAGGAAAAATCAAAATCAAAGCCATGGGGATGCTAAGGGTGGCGTACATGGGGAAGGCTGTGTTCATGTGTGTGCTTTCCTGCTAGCGTGTGATGAAAAAACACGTGGAAGTCAGAGAAAGGTGTAGTTCATTGGGGCATGACATTCTGTGTGTAAGAACAGGTCTCCAACATCTCTGTGGTTTGCAGCCTTATTTGTGATAATACCTTATTCAAGGGTTTTGTAAAGAGGAAACGTGTGACATTTTCATCACATATTTATGACCTGCTGCAGATATTAATGTTTTATAGGCATTTGGAAATCGAGTCCCTAACACAACTGGCTTTGCTATCCTTACTAGGGATTCTGTCATTATATATCTGTTAATTGTGTATTGGCAATTTATTGATATTTCTATTCAAATTAAATTCTTGACTAATTATTCATCAGTAAATTTACTTTTTCAAGTTGCAGCAATATATCTCAAACCTTTTTCCAAGCTTCTCTCTTTGGCATTTTTCCAAGATGTTTCTTAAGAACAAGTGCTGAAGCTGGTATTTAGAACATATGGTGATGATGTGTTTGCATGTTCATTAAATCAGGATACCAATGAAAGAAAAATGTAAGGCTTTCTATTCCTTTAAATGAAATTGTCAACCTAGCTATCTATTGCCTTTGCTGAAATTCAGCCTGAAATGACTTGTTAGCAGTGTTCTGTTATGATGACAAATTAACTCACATCAGACTTTGATCACTGCTTGAAAAGTTTTCAGGCATCAGTTTCCAGCAGTTCCATTTAGAAAATGAGAATTCAGTTTGGAGACTCATATTCAAAACAAAAAAAGCAGAAGGGTCTTCATGTAGCTGATATGCAAACCTCTAGAAAAATGCAGGGAATTCAACAGAAGCTTCTTCTGTAAGTAAGAGAAAGAATTTTTGCAGCACTGGCTGATATTTACAATTAATGTTCTACGTATGGCTCACTCAGCACCAAGTCCCTCATGCTACTATTGGTCCTGTATACAAACCTATGCACTCACACAGAATACATCTCTCTGTCTGTCTTTTCCCATTGGTTTGTCTTCTTGCCATGTAACATGTCCAAAGGAAATGAAAAAGTGAAGGAGAAGGAATCTGTCTAAAAATAGAAATATATTAGCCAGCCTAATGGTGAAGGTGCATTTTGAAAAAATAATTCTGTATATCTAATGTTTACCACTTGACTACTCATGCCTCAGGCTCAAAATGCATAATAATGCAAGTTAAAGCATAGGAAATGTAAGAGCTAGAATCTCAAAGATAGCCTTACCTAATGCAAAGTATGACAGAACATCTGGTCCTTAATTAATCTTACGTAAAGACTGAAGATGTGCATTAAGATGCAGAGTATTTATGACCACTGTTTTTTGTAGTTAACATGCTCCTGGCCTCCCTCATGTAATTGTTTCTGCTTTGTAACGCACACAAAGGTCTGATAAACAACAGCCACCCAGAAATAAAAATGTTGGGAAGGGAATGATTCAAAAACATGGAGTCAAAAGGTTTCCACAGAAGTGTAGGTGTAGCTGGAATTTTGATGATGATGAAAAGAATCTAACATCTGGTTTTGAGAGATGAAATCTGTGCTTAAGATCAAAAATAGGGAAAAGCAAGGAAGCTTCTTTGGTTGAATGAGTCCTCCAAGATTAGGTGGTCAATTTGAGATGTGTTTTAGGACTCAGGTTTTCAGAAAGTGTTCACACCACTTTTCAAGTGCCTTTAATAAAAGGAGGACAACTTGGTAGTTTTTTGATTAAGCTAGCCCCGAACCACTAGTGATTCCTGAAGCAGTTTGTCTTTTATTCAGTTTCTCCTTCACCATGATTGCATTCAGTTGTTTGTGTAGATACAGTTCCTATATATGAATTCATCTATACCTGGAACATGTGTATTCATCTTGATAAAATGCTTTCCTTGTTCCAAGTCTGATTTATTTTATTTTCTCGAAAGACTGGTTCTCCAATTACCAACAAGGATATGATTGTACTGTGATGGACACACTGTGTGGAAAGTATCTGGGGACAACTTGACAAACTAATTGATTTAATCAAGATAACTGTAAAATCATTTTAAGAAACTGCTAAAACTCTTATTCATCTTCTGTCGAGGGTAAGCAGGGTATGAAACTTCTCTTGATCTTAGCAAATGTAAGAGAGTAGCAGCAGCAGAACATGAGAAGAATTACCAGTAGATCCTCATTCTCCTTTCCTGCACTGCAGAGCATCATCACCACCAGAGGCTTCATCAGAGCTTATGAAACTTAACAGGTTGACTGGTAGACTTCTGAGGAGAAGAAAACTTTCTTTCATCTTTACTCCCTCCCATGGAGTGGTATATACTTGGACATAATCTGACATTCAAGTGGCAGATACTTACTGTGCATCCATCTGGAGCAAAAATGTTCTCATCTAGATTTGTGAATCCAGATCTCATCCTCTATAAATTCAGTCCAAGTCTGGATGAAAAGTTCAATTTTATCTTATTAGAAGTTGTCTAGTTGCAAGATGTCTGACAGTTATGTAATCTGTGAAGAAAAAGAAAGGAAAAGGTGAACAGGAAAGAAGAGAAAGAACTGTAGAAATATACAATAAATCAATAGGAAACTTGAAATTTTATTTCCTGTATTAAGTTATACCACCTCTTTTATGACTTGGTAGTGTTTTCTTAGGATAATGTTTGTGACCTTCCATATAGATCCTAAGGAAATCCAGCATTGTAAGATGTCTTAAAAACTTTTTTACTTGGTATAAATGGTTGAAGTCCTGAATAAAAATGATAGGGTGTGCTTTAAGCTGAATGAAAACAGGTTACCTGTAGAAAATATGAATCTGCCATGTGGTCTATACCTGCAAAGAATAATTTTTATTTTCCTGAATATGGATAGGGAAGGAATACAGATAAACTGAAATAAAAATGCCACCACAGTGACATTTACTTTGGCAAAAGGTTTTAAAATAGCTACCTCTCTGAAATGATGGCTTTACTCAAAGTGTGCCCAATATATATGTGAATATATATAAATACCTATGTCAAAGGTAACCTTGCTACTGTGGAAATTGTCAGCAATTTTTTCCCCTTACGTGCTGTATTGGAATTAGCTATTCCTGTTTCATCATGAAATAATTCAATGTAAATGCAGACCTTCTGCTCATCCACTTTTTCCTGTGTGTAGCTTTATTTCTCCTGCTGAGTCTGTGTAGTAGATGCCAGTGTGTTCACTGCAATGAGGGACTGGAGAAGGACCTAAGCTTTACCAGCATTTGAATTGCTCTGGACTGCTCATCACTCCTTTAATTCATACCCTTAGAGAGATGGCAACAGGGTGTATGTCTCCTGTGGAAGTGATTTGAAAGCTTGCCAAGAAAGGGCCTCAGTCCTTTCCTCCTTATAGTCCTGGCACGTAAAAACCACAGAAGAAAACAAAAAGCATTTGTGAGGAGTCATCCAGGAAGAAAGATTAACAATATACACCAAAGGAGGAGAGAGAAAAGAGCCCTTCCTCATTGAAAGTGGGTCTGTGCTTATTCTAATGGAACTTTTACAGTCCCTGAATATCCTCTAATCTGAACGTAATGCTCATTGCTGTTTCTGCTGCTCCTTTGTTCGACATCCTGCCTGTTCTGCTTATGGTTGGGTGAGGGGAGGGGGAAGCACGGTCACTGGCCAGCTTTATCTTTGTGAGAGGAAGAAATGTTGTCATCCTCAAGGTCGTGGAGCATGTCTGCTCTGCAAAACAAAGAGCTAGGCAGGGCCTTGTTTGTCCACCTTGTTCTCAGAGCACCCTGGACTTCTCATGAAAAACCAGGAAGGTTCCTAATTTTTTCTTTTCCTGAAACACATCAAAGACCATGAGTAGAGGAGGGAGATGCTTCCCCCGCTTCCTTTAAACCCACCCACTCCGACCCCCCCTCCCACATCCCCATCCATCTTTTTTTGTTCAGTCAATTGTGTGACTTTAACTTTGCTTGTCTAATAATGTATGACCTTGATGTTACATGGGTTGGAAGGATTTCAGAGTTGGTTTTATCAGCATTAGCTTTTTATCTGCACAGAATTATCGAAGGAAGCAAGTCACTTCACCTCCTTTCACCTTAGACTCTCATCTTTCTCCTCTAGTTCCTAGAACAATGAGGAGAAAATAGACCGAATTACTATGATGGGTATGGTGACATCATATTCACTGCAGGGCAAGAAAGATGAAGCCATCTCTCAATGCTGTGCTTAGGCTCAGTGTGATAGGTTGCATTCAGCTGCATCGTGCAGTTCAGAGCTTTCTTCTTTTGTGTACTTCTTTTCATGTGCTGTCTTCACAGGCATAACTGCAACCCTTGCTTGCAGAAGAGTGGAGGAGGAGGGTTGTGGAAACTAAGTATAGAGGACTTATATATATACCTCTTCAGGTCTTCTCTGCTTCTTGCAACACAAACTGACTTTGAAAGATTGGCTCAGGAAATTAATATTGAGAACATTGCTCTCTGTTATTTTGCTGTAAAATTACTTTTATGAATTAAAATATTGAATTCCTTTGAAAGCAAGTGCATAACATCTCTGGAAATGAAAATCCCATGGAAATCATAAAGGAAGGAAGACCAATACTCATAAAAGCTTTGTTTCTCTAAATGTTAGTCAGCTGAGCTTCTTTTACTTTCTTTTTGTGTGTGTTTTTGTGACACCAATCATAAATGCTCTTTTTAATGTCAATACAGTGAGTGCTGGAATCTTCTTGATGCTTACATTAGATCTGCATTTTATCAACAAAAAAGAGCCAGTAATTCATTGGAGAGCTGGTGAACACTCTAAGCTAACACAGTCCAGTTGTTTAGTAACCCCAACCTGCTGTCATCATACCCTGTGGAAATTATTAACTTCCATAGAGGACTGCCCCATCCTTGTAAAATAGCATAATATAAAATTTACTTTCAGCTAGCCAAATCCTCAAGCCCTTGGCCTTGGTAAGTAATACCTGATTCCTCCCATATTCTCATGGTTTCTGTGAAAATTCTATCAGACAGAGTAAGGTGCTGTTCCATATGGGAGATCTGGCAGGGTCTATAAATCTCAGTGAAGACTGATTAAGTATTTTTGACAGATTTTTGGATGTAATGGGCACTTTCCTTTATGTATGTTCCCACCACATAGTCAGACATCAAGGTTGTTCCCCATGTAAGAAGTATACAGCCAACCCTAGAAATCAGTAGTAGTTTGAGCATCTAAGAGGACACAAGACTGTGCACCTTGGTGACTGTGGCCACCAGTTATCTTCAGTGTTCAACTCACTAGACTGGAAACAAGCAGCCTCTTGTTGGAAACAGCCACAACCGATTCAGCTCCCCCTCTAAAGTCTGGTATGTGTAATATACAGAGAGTGCTGACGTGCCTTAAATCAAAATGTCTGAACAACTTCTAAGTATCCCTGAATGAAGTCTCAGACATTTTGTTGTGTGGGAAAGGGAAGTAAAAGGACATTGGAGTGGGATGAATGATTGTGAAAATTTATATCTGATTTTCTTTGATAAAATAGTGCAACCCATGTGAGAAAAGGATTTTATGTGTGACTGCAAAACAACTTCATAAATTTTTGGAGTAAAGGAATCAGGTTACAAAGAGTACAGGATATGGATTAATTCTGTATTGTATTTGTCTCTTACTCATTTATAGAACTCTTCTGGCATTGCTTAATGCTCCTGATTTACATCAGTGCATCTGAAAAGAACAAGCTATAGATACGTTGTGTTCCCCACAATTCTCTTTCACAATTTTACCTAACATGTAGAATTGGCTGTAAATTTACCTTTACAGAAATCAGAAGAATATTCACTATGTTCAACCAAATGAACATAAAGTACCTTAGAAGATCTCCCTTTCTGACTTGCAATTCAGTGGTCTTTTATAGAGCTTCAAATAGCCTAGGAACCCAATTTGTGTCTAATCACATCTACTTCTGGCTATTTTCAGAAACAGGATACTGATGGTCTGGCTAATATGACCACTTAATGTTCTTACATATGCACGTATACAGATACATATGGAATATGTACATATGGAATATATACATATGGAATAAAGAGCTGGTGCTTTGATTTTCCTCATTCCCTTGTTTTTCTCTTCTGCATACCAAACTGAGTATCTCTATGCTGACACCCAGGAGATCAGTATAGCTACCCAGACCTGTCTTCTCCCCTCTGATCTAGAATATAAGTCTGTTTCTAAAATCCCCTGGTTGATCTTTAGTCCTCAGACTAATGTCTCCATACCTAAAATAGAGTTCTTAAACCTGCCATCCACTGAACTTTTGAGACAACCTGGTTAGTTGATCTAATGGAAAGTTACTTGTCACAGTGTAACTTCAGCTTTTTTTTTCATCAGTGTCTTCAGTTTTTTTCACAAACTTAAGTCAAGGTTCTAGCTTAATCTTGTTCATTCTTTTCATAACATATATTACACAACTTTGTCTCCTCCATCCATATTGTGTTCAGCTTGTCTGGATCCTTACACCTTATGATGTATCACAAATATTCTGGTCTTCCTGAAGAGGCTAAGGTGACCTTGTGTCACTCTTACAAATCTTTCCAACCTTCATTTTGACTGCAACTACCTTTGATTATTTTATCTTCGTTTATTTTTCTTTCTCTAGCATTTGGGATATAACCTATTTACCTTCATCTACAAAACTCTTTGCACCTCTATCACCACTCATTTACTGGAAGTTGATTCATTAAGATAACTATCGTCTCCCATGTCTGATCATCCCAATCTGACAGCTTCCACCTTTGGTGTTTTAAATTTTCCAAAGGAACCCTTTAGCTCTTCCTGTGCTGCTGCATAAATTTGAAATTAGGTCCCAATTAACATCTGCCTCATCTCCACCACAAATCCTTGCTCAAAACCCATCTTTACTACTGTACATATGGTTCCTGTTATGAAGGCTGAGTGGCTGCTATGTGGAGAGAGTTTCCCTTCACAGTGACTGGTACCACCCTGCTGTTTCCTTCTCCACCCCCATCAAACCTTCCCATTCTTTTCCTGTCCTGTCTTCATGTGGCTGATTTTATCCATTGGCTGTCATTTATTTTTATGCTGAGTTTGGCCAGAACCTACCACAGTGAATCTTCGGTCTACACCTGGGAACTCCTGCAAGGTAGTGGAATATAAATAAAGAATCTGCATTTAGAAGAAAACAGTATGTCACTTCTGGGACTTGCAATTTGAAAAGATAATACTGTCATAAAGTCTTTGAGCAGAAACTCAAGGATTCTGTGCTCAGTTTTACCTGCTACAGCCCTCTTTTATGACCATTAGAGAGTAACTTAATCTCACTGTTTTTCAACACACCTCAAGACTGATAACCATTCATTAGTATTTTTTAATGGTATAAAGTTGTAAAGCATTGCACCAAGACCATAAGAAAATTTAGATAAAAATGCAGGGAAAATTCTTAATTATCTGGATATGCAGTGGAGAAATCAAGCTTGTTAATTCTATGTTAGTTGATGTCCATGCAGAATGATGATGGTAAACAATCTCTTTCCAATTCCTCAGCAATATTCACTTTGCAATCAATAAATTAAAGCTGAACCACATTTTTCTTTTTTTTGGTGAAGGAATATTTGCTACAAGGAACTCCTTAAATCTGATATATGCAATGACTAACATTTCTTTTCCCATACAGAATTCTTTTGGTAAGTAAGAAATAAAACTAAATCCAGACATAGCAGTATTTTAAGAGGGGAAGGCAGGAGACTTGAATTATCCATGTTGATTTGACAAAGCCAACGATGCTGCTGATATAATGCACGACACTGCTGTCACATCACCAAATGAAATCTTTTCATCCAAAGTGAAAATGAAATGTCAAAGTGAAAGAGTTCTGCAAGTCTTCTTGAGCTGTTTGCAAGACAAGTAAAACTCACTTTTGTGCAGTAGGGTGGGTGTTTATCAGAACTTTTCTTTAAATTAGAGGTTGTCCAAGTAGTAATGTCTAGTTAAGATTGTGTAATATAATTTTACCTAAGACCCTACTGTTGGTTGATTTTAACCTTCCCAAGCCTCAGCTGAATTTTTAAATTCTTTATATATTTCCCTGTTTTTCTTTCAGAATTTTTTTCCATTAAACTTTTTTAAGAGTCGAAAAGTTTCTGTGAATGCTAGCAGAAGGAATATCTCTGTATCAAACACATTTACAAATGCCTTCATGGTATTGTTTGGGAGAGTTTCTTCTCATTTGCTAGGAGTGCTTTCCTGTTGTAGGGTTCATTGTTAGAAAGAAAGACCACTTAATAGTAGTCCTAGGTTTTATGAGATTTGCAATGTTTGGTTGGCACACTTGAGTACTTCACTTTCCTCACTTGTTCTCTTGAAATTTGGCAGCAGTTAACTTGCCTTTAATTCTTAGAGGTGGAGGGCAGAGGGTATAAGAGATTTTAACTGGTTTTCTATAGCTTGTTTTGGCCCGTTCCCACATGTATGACGTGATCCTTCTGTTTGCATTGTTGGTCTTGGGATCTGTCTTGGGATTGGTGTTTCTTTTATTATAGAACTGCCTAAAATCCAAATGTGTTGCAGGTCACAGGAGAAGAAAGTAATGACAAATGTAATTTACAGGTAAGGTAGTGAGCCTCTGGGAAGTGAATTTGACTTATCTCATCTTAGATAGCATTCCATTAAAAAAGCCATGGAGTGAACCAAGTGTCAGTTCCTAATTGTACAAACAGCCTTCTGCTTGGTTTGGTTTGACATTCAACTGAAGTTATTGGAAGAATTTTGTGAACATTGATGTACAAAAGAACAATCAGATATGGTGTGTGTGAGATGAAGTCAGCATGGTCAGGTCATTCTGCAGTTTAAGGGGAGAGAAAGAAGAAACCAGGCATGAGGCATACAGCAGTTTCCAGAGTCTTCATTAGGTTATCCCAGTCTAACATCTTAAGTGTTAGCTGGACAACAGCAAGCTGTAGTGTTCTACTGCCAGCTATTCCCAATCAGGATGATCTTCTCTAAGAACAGATTATTAAATCCAAGCTCTCCAATTTATACTTATCATTTATGTGTTTTCAAAGTGTGGTGGCCCAAGCTTGTTTTACTAAAAGGTAGATCTTCACTAAACTAATTTGATTTTTGTGAAGTCAAATTTTCTATAGCTCTGTTTATGCAAGATACAGATGATCCTTATAAGAAATATCATATTACGGTAGTTACAACAGATTAAAACAACTGCAAGACAGAATTGGACCTATTTACACACTGAAGTGTATGAGTCTATACTTCATGACCAAACCAGCATCACTCCAGATCAAGATAAATACTGATTGCTGTTAGGAGAAGTCAACATTTAATGTATGGTGAAACTTGAAACCTGTTTTTCTTGATGTTTTAGAGAAATGTTGAGTATTAAACTAAAAACTGTTGTATTGAGAAATAAGATTTATTGAATGCAAGCTTTTAATACCACAGTAAAATACAGATTTAGAAATTTAAGTTATTTGACTTTTCAGATACATAAAAAGGTCTGCTTACAGCATATACAAAGAACAGCTATATTAAATTGTTTAATCATCAGATGATCCCATTCTACTTCTTGTGGAAAGATGATCAAATCTTTGTGTCTTCCACTGGGTAGTTATTCTAATTAAAAGTGTCTTCATGCTCACTATAGGAACTTAAGACATAAGATTGCATTTGGCCACATTTTTTTTTTTCTGCATCCAAAATAGGTACTTAGAAGGCTGTCATTTTCCTTCTCGTAACATGTGTTAACATATATATATATATATATATCAATCACACATCTTGGCTGATTTTTAAAATATGGATACCTCAGACAAGGAGATTTAGGAACTAAAACCATGTTATGTCCTGATAAATCCCTCCTTTTCCTGCAGGAACAAAAATATGGAAATATATTCCACTCTTACTAATTTGAAGACACTCTAAGCCTCTGGCTAGCATTTTTACTACATGTGTTTAAAAAGCCTATGTCTAATTTACTGTTTTAGTCAGGTTTAGTGAAAGAAAATTCAGTTTGTTTTAGGTGATGCTTATGAACCACTCAAAAGACAGTAACATATTACTCAGGCACTTCTTTTAAACTCTGTCTGTGTGTTTGGTTTTTTACCTGTATCAGCTCACATAGACTGATATTTTTGTCTGACGAAGTAAAATAAAGCAGTGGCACAGTATCCGAAAAAAAGTCATTTGAGAAATCAGTTTGAGTGGACATACTTAACAGCATCTCATAGGCTTAAGTGTGGAGAATTATATTTAGAAATTCTGAGAAAAGACAAGTATCTGAACAAGAGATATTCAATAAGGCATCACAGGATTGGTTAATTGTTTCTCAGTCTTCCTGAGAATCTTCAGAAAACCTGTCACTAGGGATAAATAGTGTACATCAGTGCAAGCGGGTCTGTATTACACATACACACAGTCTTATTTCACCAATAGCTTGACTAGCTTTGGTGAATACTCCATTTATGTCTGGACACTGAATCTGGTGAAATGACTCATGAAATGAGTTGTCAACAGGTATGGTCAAGAATAGCAGAAACTTGTCTGTATGGGGTCCCTGATGGAGGAATTTCAGAAGTCATCACTCAAGCCTTGATACAGTCCTGCCCTGCAAATTAAGATATCTCTCTGTGCGAAGACGGAGTTTTCATGTATCTGGTCACTGGGATGAGATTTCATCCACTTCCTTGGTCAGCATCCAGAGAAGAAGTAATTCAGCAACTGTGACTAACAGCCTGGGCAAGGGTGCTGAGTTTGAACACATCCAAGCTCTGGTGAGTGTGGGGTTTGGATGTGGCAGTCATATTCCACTCTACAATTTGACTGCTCTGTGACTGTGATTTCAAAATTTGGAGTTTGGATTTTAACATTGCCTTGATGATTTTGGAGGGACAGAAATAGTTAAAAAAAAAAAAAAAATCCTGCTCAGAGCATTCAGATTATGAATTTTGAAGAATGCAGCCCTTGCACTTCATCCATTTCAGCATCCCCTCAGAGAGGCAGGTCTCTGTTTGCTCTTTAGTTTCAATTATATATCATGTAGCTAAGTTTAGAGAGAGTGTGCAAATCCTGGCTGGATTGTAAAAATATTTTCTCTTGTTGGAAGTGTATGGGAAATGAGACTTACTAGACTCACTAGAATCAGTAAAATCATCAGAAGATGCTCAATGAACAGTTGAAACATAAGCAAACTCCTGCTCAATCTGCAGTAGTGTCTAATGGTGTGCCACTAAAACTAGCCACTGTTTGAAATGCCAGTACTTGCAGAAGTTGGTGTATCATGGCATTAGCATCAGTCAGTGTCTCCCATATTCAGAAAGGGAGCCATTCTGAGGTGTCTCAGCTATTATTCATAGCTGCTGTGCACTAGGAGGTCTCTCAGGTTGTGTGTGCTGTGTTAAGGGGCTGTAGCTTTCAATGGATTCTCTTCCTAAAATTGCAGTAGGGAGGAGAGCTCCTCTTCATTGTTCACTGTCTGAGATGAGATAATGGGGGAAGGTAATGCTCCTCCCCTGCCATATCCCCACAGACTTTGAACAGGTAACTATCTGGAAAATTCTTTGAATCTCTTAGAGGGAATTCATGGGTCTCCTTTGTCAAGCTGAAAGAAGTGTGTCTGCTCTCTCCAATGCTGAGAAGTGTGACTGCTGAATCTGCTTTTAGCTGCTTCAGAGGTACATGAAGCAAGGAAGAAAGCAGAGTACCAGTGAGCGAGCTTTTAATGGAGTGGGAGACAGACTGCTGCTCTGTTCTCCACCGTTCTGGAGACTATCGTGAAAAATGTTTCTATTTCCTTCTTGCTCCTAAGGTCTTACATTGCTATTGTACCCTCCCTCAAAACTGTCATTCTCCAGGTATTGCCACACTCAGTGATTCCTCAGGTGTGCCTATGTCTTTGAGAGTTCATGTGGCGTACAACATTTTCATCTCCAGTTTGGTGAGAAAAGAACAAATATAGCACTCCTGCAGTCTGAAGTTAGTTTGCTGTGGTTCACCACTTCAGTAATATTAGAGCAGTGTTAGAAACAAGGTAATAGGAAGAGGGTAAAGATTGCCAGACAGAGATTTGTTGGTTGCAGTTTTGTGCTTTTTCTGCTTAAAACAAATACGTAATCCAGTCTCATGTTAACAGTCAGTGTTCCGTAATTCCTTTAAGACACAAAACTTGAACACATTTCTCTGGGGCCTCTAAAACTGAACAGGAGTAAAAAGTTGTCTTTTTTTATGGAGACATGTTTGATGTTTACCTGCCTACCTAAGTGATTATCTGAGAAAAAATTGTCAGAAGTCTTGCTACAGATCAGGTTATACCTGATTCTTACTCGTTTGGAGAGTTGGATGGAAGTAGTTGTTTCTTCTTACTGGTATCTTTGCTTTCCTTTGGACTTATTAATATTTGCAAGTCTGTAACATAAGGTTTCTGCTAAAGATAATATTTTTCACTCATTGTACAGTTCCTTGAAGGTATGGAATCTCTTTAGAAATGTTCTTCTTTATAAATTCTTTGGTAGAGCCGTGGATTGTGTTAGTCATGGAGACTCCCAGGCTTTCAGGATGTTGCTGGTTATGGCTACCATCTGAAAAAAAATATGACACTTAGTAGCTGTACAAAACTGAATGAACTGTAGCTTATACTTAAGACAATCCATTTGATTTCAGTAAGGTTTCTGTTAAAGCAATGGTAGTATCTCTGCTTGGTACAACTCATCGTGGTACTATCTACTCTTCTGCTTTTTAATCTTTGATTTTCCCTTAAAGGTAGCAACCTTTGCCAGCACAGGGATGAGTAAATAATTTGCTCAACAAAATCTTTGCATTCATTATTGCAGAGAGTAGCTTGTTACAGACCTGTGACCAGAAACTTCAGTCCCAGGAACAGAAATAGAACTTTTTAAAGTCCTCAAGTCAAATTAAGCCTGTCAGGCCTTTTGTACCTGTACTCTTCCTTTTCTAATACCTAATGGGGAAGCAACATCAGAGAGGTGTGTATGTGAGACAGAATGTGACCCATGCTTTATAATGTCCTAAAGATTAGTTGTTATGGGCATTCAAATGAGACTGAGTATGATTTCCCTCACTAGTCCCTTTTAAAAGAACTCACATTGATTTTTCGTTTGTTTTCAGCATTATGGAAAAGTATGCCTAAAATACTTGCAGAAATAGAGATACCCACAGTTTGCTGTCCTCAAGAATTTAGGTTGAATTTAGGTTTCTTTCATGAAATGAGGACATGCTTAGTCTAGCAATCACAGTCATGGAAATAATTGTTAATTTTTTTAGTAAGAATAAAGAAAATCAATGCATACAAATATCCATATACTTCTGCTAATCCCACACTTAATCTGACTAAGCACTGCTGATTTTGCATGTGAGAAAGGATGTAACTTTGACAGGGGGTTTGAGAAACGTGACAATTTGACTGGCAATTTCCCCATTGCTACAGAGATCAAAGGCACACTAAAGCTGCTAACCTAAAATATGAAGTGTGCTAGGAAAGTGTGAAAAGAAGCAACTGATACCTCAGAAAAACCGAGTTACTTTACAGTATTTTTGCAAGAACTGAATTTGTTTACTTGTTTTTGGCATACCTCCCTGTATCTGATGCAGTGACATTTTCCTAGGTATTTTTCATACTTGCTCCTAAGAACCAGCTTTGATAATAATGGCCCAGTAATGAACATCATGTATGCCTGGTATTTATCATATGATGTCTAGTTCTCACATACTGTATGGCTTAGTATATTTGACAAAATAAATGGGCCTTAAAAAAGAGTGCTGGTGTCCCACCTCCTTTAGCTAGGTCATGAAAAGGCAGACCAAGTTCCTGAAACTTTACCAGTAATGGGCCACATGTCCAACTGATATAAACAGTCCAGTTGAATGGACTTACATAGATCTTGCCTTTAACTAAGCACTCTGAAAGTGTCTCTCTCTGTTGTACAAGAAATATTTGCTCTTAGCTGGCAAGGCAAAACTGTAGAAAAGGAAATGAGTCTGTTCTCCTTATTTAAATGTTTCTCCTTTCTTGAAATCATTAGCTGGTTAGATTTCCACTTCATTATTCATCAGGCCTTGGTGAGCTGCCTACATGCAGAGCAGCAAGCCTGTCAAGGTTTTCACAGAATTGTGACTTTACCTTGGCCATTCAGACTCATGGAAACGTTTTCACTGACCTAGCTAAGGGCTGGCTTGAACCTTTCAGTGCTTTGAAGTGTGCTTTGTTCTCGCAGTCAAATGCTGGGCAGCCTTTTCTGCACATGAGCTGGACTCCATGAGGCTACTGCTCTTCACCCAGGACTCCCCTGCTGTCACTGAATTTGGAGTTGCCAATGGAGACGATTCAGGCTTTCTCTGCAAAATGAATGGTAGAGGAGAAAGCAAATCTGATGGGAAGTACAGAATGTGCTTTCTTCTGTTAATTATTTAAATTTTTATTGTGCTTTTTAAAAAAGAGAAACCAAGTCTATTTTACTAAGATTTGGTAATAAGAACAAGTGACCTTTGAATCAAACTATTGATTCTACCAAACTACAGTATCAGGAACTGTATTGTTTTCACCTCTTTAAAAGTACAACTTGTTCCTAAGCCAGAAATATTCTCAAACTTTAGCCATTTTGTGGAAATCAACATGACTGATGCAGATAGATCACCTGATGAATCCTATCCCATAGGCACAGTAGAAAAGACAAGACGGTACAGTAATATGGTTGCTTTTCTTTCCACTATATGCAACTTCCAGTGATGAACTAGAATCAAATACCAATGTGCAACATCAAATGGCAGTGTGCACTCAAAGTTCAGAAAGCCATTTATACCCTGGTCTGCATCAAAAGAAGAGTGACCAGCAGGTGGCAAATTACTTCTGAACTCAGGTAAATTATACCCTCAAGGGTGAAATGAGAGGTTTATCATGCACAGTATGTCTATGGATGCAGCAGCCTGAAGCTGAAAACTCTAGATGAATTTACCCCAGATCAGGAGACCTGGCAGTGAGAGTGAAGGGCTTAATTTGGAAGTACCTGCTGTACTAATTTCTACCTACTAAAAGGAACTAGATGCAAGCAACCACACAGAGTGGTAGATTAAAACATTCAAAATAAATAGAAGGCAGCTAAAAATGACCTTACACTCGAGGTTTTCTCCAGAATCTGCTACTGTTTTTCACACTGGAACAAAAAGCAATGGAGCCTCTCAAGGGTCTTCATGGGAAGAGCTGTAGATAGCGCGCACTACACATTTTCCTCCAAAGAAGCCATAAAGGCCATGAAAATACAGGAGACATACCCATAATGAAGTTTCACAGTAGACCACTGATAGAGGAATCAGTATTGCCAAAAATATATCTTATGCTTGTACAGATGAGGTAGGAACCAAAGCCAGTTTCCTCCTTAATGTTTTTGGATCCTGCCCACATAGGTCTCATTTTTGCATAAAACCTGTTGAACTGTTGCTATGACCAGTTGCTTCTTCATTTGAGTCGTCCCCTTTCAATACACAAAGCAGATGGTTGCTGTCCTTAATGAAAAGAGCTATTGTTGTATCTTTTTTTTGTTGATGTTAGCAAATGTGGTTTTAATGACAGGAAAAAAATATTGACAATTTTTTTAATTGAAAAATTTTCCATCTTTCAATTTTTTGCTTTTACCTGCAATAAAACATTACTTACAATGGCACTTTACCAGAACCTAGGTATTTTCCTGCATAATAAAATGATGACGTTTTGAAAACCTATCTTGGTGTTTTCCAGTGCTTCTCAATGACAAAATATATATAGAAAAAACCCCATTTCTTTGCTGGTTTGTTTTAAAGTTGTCATTCTATAGTAGAAATGAAAACAGCTTTAAAACCTTTTGTAGAAAATACTTTTAATTTTGATCAGCTCCACTGTACACTCATGCCCAGGATGGTGTATACCATAAGTTATGAAACTAATGATATGTAAGTTCATGAAACTAGGGTCAACTAAAATCCCATCAGGCGGTTTTAACTCTACCACAATGATTTTAATTTTTTTAGTATTTTACTTGGATGCCTGCAGTCTTAAAAACTTCCTCTTGCTGCTTCTGAAAACAGCAAGGGATAGATTATAACTCTTGGGAAGTGTCCATTACTGGATAGTCTGAGAAAAAAAAAAAAAGTATTTAATGACCCTCTGACAGGAATAATTTTGGTTTTGGTTTTCCTGACCCAGTTTTGGGGTAATGGGGTAGAACAGATAATGGCTGAGTATCCCTAACAGCTCTGTTTTCAAAAAGGATGGTCCTACTGATCATTTGTAGAAGTCAGTAGGTTCCAATAATTCAGGAGTTACAAAACTCCTAAAGCTCAGTGGAAGCTGGAAAACACATAAAGCATTTTGGTTTAGCACTTATAAAGCTAACACACCTTGACATCAGGAATACTCTGATATGTATAGTTATCAGTATTCCAGCTGGTTACTTTGAAGAGGTTTTTGTTTCCTGGATTACCTGAACAATAACTTCTCTGCCAGAAGTTATTCTGAACATACAAAATCAATGTGCAACAGCTTAATATAGAAGCAAGTTAGCAGGCGAGTCCTCAGTGAGGCCATGACACCTTTTTTCTTCTGCGCTGGCAGAAGTCCATGCAGGCCATGAGGTAGGACTGCCTTGCATCTCTTTGTCTTCTTTGCAAAGCTGAGTGACCTCAGCATACATAAACTTCCTGAACAGAAAAAATGGAACTGACTGACACGTGAATAAGAGCCTTGCTGATTTAATTTCTACAGGCAGAAGTTCTGCTCTTTTGAGAGAAGGATTTATTCTTGTCATGAAGCAGCAGTACCTTGTCTTCTTTCTTCTTTTCTTTAGAATAACTTTGTGCATACCCAAGGCAGGTTTAGTTTAGTTTAGTTTAGTTTAGTTTATATTTCAGTTGTACGGCACTTTACCGGACAGATAAACGAGCAGTAATTTTGGAGTGTTTAAACATAACGGAGAAGTAATTTTGAGAAATATCCTCAATATTTCTCAAATATTGAGAACCGAGACGTAGCCTTGAAATTAAGCCACCAAACTAATTATAATGAAGCCTTAGCCAAAGATAGACTATACTACATTGTCCAAATAACAAGCTGCCTTTTCTGAATGAAAATATTGTAACAGAAGCAGTTGCTGAAGCTTGATGTTTGTCACCTTTCAAACAGAGATTGTTAGGCACATCATCATTATCTGATACATTGACCTGTGTCTTCTTTGTTTTTACTTCGATCATTAAAAGTTAACAATAAAACCTTAGTGTTCTGGGCAAAAAAATTACATGTATATATAACATGTATTGTAAAATACATGTAATTGTAAAATTGTATTTTACAATACATGTTATATATATGTATTATACATGTGTGTATGTGTATTTTATATATGTATAAATAAATAAATAAATAAATATCTAATAATATCTATAGTTCTACTAATGCTCCAGCTTGGTGTGGAAATCCACTTACAGTCTCAGAGCAAAGAAACTGTTCAGTAAATACAAACAGCTTCATTGCCTAGTTGAAACTATTCTAAAGGTTGCTTAGAAGAAGAAAGCTTTAAAGCACAGATGTGCATGTGTATGATATCATATTGATGCTTCAGAAACATATCTTATTAAACAACCATGTCTCATGAATAAAAAAATATGTTGGTATAGCTAACACCATTTAGAATAATTTCAGTGTTCCTTGGTGAAAGGAAATCACCTTTTTGTGATTTCAATTAAACATTAAACAGTTTATTCCTAACTTAAAACTTTGTGAAGTCTTTTTTTAGCTAGCATGGAAAACTACTAGTTAGGCTGGAAACCATTGAAAGGCTATGTTGAATTGGGAATGAATAGGCTTAATGTTTTTAAAATGTACTTAGGTCAAATTCTAAGGCAGACAGTTTGTTCTTATGTACATTTCTTTCTCAGCAAATATTTTGGGAAGTCATAAACACTTCAATAGGTATAGCTCAACATTTTTGAAATCATAGTAATTTTTGTTTACTCGTGACTTGGACTATAATTTAAAAACACTCAAGGACCAACCATGATTAGTAGTCACCATGTCTAATATGCTCAGCTCTGCAGTTATGAGCCAAGAATGAGTGGTATGTGCATACCAGAGCAAAGTCAGAAAAGGTTCTGTGAATTTTAATTGAAATTCAAAAGTCAGTTTTAATTCAGTGATGCTCGTGGAATGTTCACAGTTACTTCCTATAAACAGATTTTGGGAATTTGTGCAAGAAATCACCAAGTGCACAATTTATTCCTGGATTTTCATTGCAAGTTAATTTAAAATCAAATATTTGAAAGCAAGATATTAATAATATTTTCAAGATGGGTTTGGTTGGTTAGATGATCTCATGATACTCTTCTAGTTCCTTTTTTGATGCTTTTGATGCTTGACCAAGTACCTGTAGATCAAACTATAACTACAGATCCACTTATTACATCTTCTTCCTGATGTCTTGCAATAATCTAGTTGGTATAATACAGCCTTAGGGCACCATCATATACTTAAGAACTAAGTGGCTCTAAGAGTATATTTGATCCTATTTTTTTTCACAATGCTATGATTCAGGAATGGTGGTCTTCATGCTCCATTGGAATAGGTAAGTAAGGTGTGACTCAGAATTACTGCATACGGGTACAGGATGCTCTTGTGGCATGCAAGTCAGATTCTTCCAAGTCTGAAATTATTACTTTTTTTAAAACTACTGCCTCAGCAGAGCCAGGATTTTGCCTCTAAAATTGTCAAATAGTTAAATCTGGGGCTGCAGTGGTGGAAGGAATTGTTTAGCCTCAGCTGTGGTTTCTAGAATTCGTAAGACTCAGTAGTATTTCCTGAATTGCAAATACCCATGTAGACCCTATCTGTCAGGGACCAAAAAGAAGGATGAAAGGAGTTTGGTCAGTGATTATACATGTCACAAACATTCTCTTTGGGAGAGTAAAAAAAAAAATGCTTTATTAAAGAAAAAAAGGTATCTTTTCATAAGAAACTCTGAGGAAATTATATTTTTAAGGTGTTCATTTAAACTTTGAAAGTTTTTGACATGTGAAGGTCTTAGAATCTCCATGAAAAGGTTATGCTGTTGAAGTCCATGCCAGTCTATTTATATATCTGCCTAGGGTTAGGATCAAGGGCATTTTTCAGAAACATCTTTTAATTCCTGGATTGCTATTCAAGTGAAAATCAAAGATACAAAAGAACATTTTGTGATTTGAAAAGTTTTCTCTTTTGATGTTAAAAATGCTACTCGAGGTGTCTCTTCCTTATGGTCTGGCCAGTGCTACCCAGTGTGATCTGGATTACTCAATTATCACTAAAAATTCTTAAGTAAAGAAAATTATTTTCTACATTATTGTTATTACTATTACTATTACTATTACTATTACTATTACTATTACTATTACTATTACTATTACTATTACTATTATTATTTCTACTACTACTTATGAAATTTCAGATGCCTAGTTGAATATGTTGAATATGTTTTTCCTAAGCTCTGCTAATGAATTGTGGGAACAAGAAATTTAATTTTTATTATTTTAAAAAATATAAATGTGGGGTAATGAAGTTGAATGATGTTGCAATTGCTGAGAACAGAAGTGACAGACCAAACTAAAGAGTCATGGGTATGACGAAAATTTTATTTACTGTAGTCTTTCAGAGTGTTCTTCAAGGAATGATCCTTTATAATTCTATGGCATATGCAAAGAATAAGGACTGAGATTTCTGTGATTCTGTGGCTATGAGGACAGGATCTTTGTGCATGTGTAGGAAATATGCAAATGAATATATGTGCATGCTCCTGTTGTGCTCCCTGTATAATGGCCAACATCTGTCTGCTGAAATGTCACCAGCTGAATGCATTTTTTAGAAGTATATTAGAGCAAATTGTACCGCACCATTCTCTGTTAGAGTAGTTATTTGCACATTTTCAGATTAGATGTGAAATGAAACCTGGAGCCAGTGTGTATAAACTTCCCCTGGAAAAATCTGGGGGAGATCCCAAATTATGACTGCAAAATCTTTCAGTGAAAACACTGGGCAATTCTTCTCAGCTGTCATCTCAGTTTCTTCTCAATTGGGAAATTAACTTCACTATGATTTTCATATGCTGCACATATGGAAGACATTCCAGACCCTCTGGATGCTTTGCTGCAGTATGGAGACACAGTGGCAAATACAACATCAGTGTGAGTGAAGGATCCAAACCATAGTTTTATATTAATCCATGACAGTAGACTCATGATGTCATCTAAAGTGGGCAAGGTTACAGGAGACTAGGCTAGAAAGTCAAGTGCTATGTCATGCTTTTAAGATGCAGGTATTCTTAATGAAACTGGCCTGGAACATTCAGAAGTGTGTGCGGAACAAATTGTGCCTCACATATCTCCCCAGTCAGTGCCCCAGTGCATGTCTTGCCTTTTGAGAACAATTTGGCATTTGTGCAATATGCATCAACCAACCAGTTTGTTTGGCTAGTCTTCTGCCCAAATTCTGGTACCAATTAGTTCTCTGCAACCCATGACCTTGCTGCTGCTACATAGATGTAAAGGAGCAGAGGACTTATTTTTGTGTGTGTTGCATTTTAAATTGTGAATGTGTTTATAAAACTAGGAAAAGTTGTACCCATATGGAACAATCTGTTTCAGAAAACAGATGCCAATCATGCTAAAAACTGACAATGTTACTTTAGCAGGCTTCCTGATAAAAGAGTAAGAATTATTATGAAGGAATGTTTTTACCAAGCAGAGTGACTCCTCTCTCCTCTTTTTAATTCTTTTGCCTTGATAACTGAAGAAGGAATGGAGTATTGTTGTATATCATAGAAACAAGGGATCTGTACCATGTAGGACAATACATAAGGGTAAGAGGTCAGCAAGGTACTTCTCAATTTCTCTATGTTGCTGTGTGCTATACTGCTTTTGCCAGACAGAGGTGCAACTGCAGATCTGTTTACTAATACCCTACAATGAAGGTCAGCATAACAGTCTTGTGCTTAGTTTTTCTTGACGGTCATCTCTACAGTTTTAAATTTTCCTAATATTCTATAGCATAAGTACCACTAAGTGTATATTTTGCAAGGAGACTATTTTCAGAAATAACATGGGTTTGAAATCTATTGACAGGGACAGAGACCTCTGTAACATATTTCTCTACCTCTGCTATTTCCCATTTACAACAGTGCTTTATACAAATAACCAGTCAGTAGATATGCCCCAGAGGGGGCATATCCCCACCTCTCTATTTAACTTGTAGTAGTTTGGGTATGTAGAATCGGATGCTGACAGGTATCACAAAGTGAATGGACATTAGATATGACTGTTTTGAGGTCAGTGTTCAGCTGTGTTAAAGATCTGGGAAGTGATGGCATCCAAGTGAAGAAGGGAGATGTTCCTTATTTTAGAGATGTATCATCTAATTTTCCCAACCTCTGGTTCCTTTTATTGCCTAATTAGGTCCAAATGCTCCTTATTTATCACTCCCTCTGCTCCTCAGGCCTTGAAATATAATGCCATCAACTGGAAATGTGTCTTTCTGTGACCTTTGCACTTCCTGACTGCTGCTGGCTGCTGTTGACTATCTTCAAGTCACAAACATTTGCAACTGTCACATACACTTACATTTGACTTTGTCATTCCCCTCACATGTCTTGTGATCTGCTTGCCACATTTCCTGCTGGCCTAACCAGGTGGAAACTTGCTCACACCAAGGAGAGGAGAGGAAAGCAGACGTTGGTCTAGAGGTAGCAGTCAATGTTCCATTTTTACTCTGGTTGCTCTGATTGCAATCAGCTTATGTAGAGGTGAGGTAATACCTTGCAGTCCTCTATGCAATTTACCATGGCATGCAACAGGACAAGACAAACCCTTGCCTTTTCATTGGAAGGTGGATGTTTGGTTCCCTGTTTATCTTTTGATGCTGAAAGTTGGATTGCACAGAGAAACACACAAAAAAGTATAACCTAAAGGCTTGGCTGTTATTGTTTGAGACAAGGCATTTTAAAACAACACATTACACGGTTGGCTTATCAACATAGCAAGCATATGGGAAAGAGCAAGGCAAAGGATTCATGGATCTGTGAATTTCCTTTGCAAAGGTTTGTTCAGAAGTTGTGAGCAGGACCATTTCTTGAGCATTTTGTGCTGATGTCAGTGTAACCTCTGAGCAGCTTCTGTGCCAATAATTTGAAATTTCCTAGGGAAAAATTGTTGTGTAAAAAGAAAATGTCTGAGCAGCTCTAGAGCTTAGTCAGTATAAAACAAGAACATGTGGGACCACTACCAATACATCACAGAGCTATGCTTCACACTATGCCACTTCACTGCCTTGATTTTAAGATCTCTTAGCAACCAAGGAAGATGATTGGTGTATTTGCCAATATATTTTAAGTCAGAAACCTGACAGCAGAAGAACTCCCCTTTTGCAATTAGTTGTTCCCTTGGGAGACACCATCTGTAGCATTCCAGTTAACTGTTCTGGCTGCTGTACAAAGAAATTGGTTAGAAACCTGATGAGCAGTACTGTACAGAACATTAAGCTGAGCTAGTCCTGATTGCTGTTCTACAGTACTGAGACCTTATGTGTAGGGTTTTCTAAGTGGCTCCAAAGACATGCTTACGTGCATGTTCTCCTTCATATAGACGTTACGCACCAAGCCTGCACATTTAAGACAGACTAACAATCTAGATTGTTTATTTTAATGTGTTAAGGGACTCTGTTGCTCTGCATGGTTATGCAGTAATTTCAGCACAGTTATTTTCTACTTGGCAACCACTTCTGTATAGCATTATACTGATATAACCATGCTGATGTTCTTGCAAACCCAGAACAAAAATTAACATTTTGCTTCTGTACAATTTTTGATGTATATATTGCTCTTATTAATTTATATTAGTTCATGCTCATTGTCTCTCACTCTTTAGAAGAACCTCAACAGAAAAAGGAAAACTCTTTTTTCCACAGCTCACAGTCTGGACTATTTTCTAGGACCACAGAGAGGTTCTTGCTTGACAAATTCCCTGTTTGTACACGTATCTAAAATAGTGGCAATGTCCCTTTTCTCTTTTCATATTTCCCTGACACCCTGTTGGTTCTTGAGACGTTGTGCATTTTGGCTGCCACAGGTTGTTCTACGATTCACAGAGCATCATGGAGCTGCTGGTCTTCTGAATGCTTCTGGTTTAACACTGACCCCTTGGATGGACTCTTTGAACTTCATAGTGCCTTGCCAGTTTCCTACACTGTTGTGTCCTTGGATACACACATTTATTTCTGGCTGTATTCAATGGCCTGTTGGTGTCATCTTCCTGAGTTACGATGGAATGGGCAGCTTCTTTGAGGTCCTCACAGTTCTAACAAGACTTGCATACAGGATCCTTCAACAGAAGTAAGCCACTTGGTTGAACCATAATTCTGTAGTGTTATGTGGGATATATATGAGATGCTAAGGTCAGAGAATAATGTATTGTAAACACAGCTAAAAGTATTTGCTTTTCCTAGTCAGCAGCATTACTTCCTAGCTGGTGTGTGAAGAGGATCTTTGCAGAAAACCTTTTCTCAACTTGGATTTTTTGTATATAAGTATTTCCAGTCACAAGAGCTATTGTTGACAGACTCCGTCCAGGGTCACTTTTAGTTTTACTTTATAACCTGATGCTAGTTAACATCTGCAAGGCTCAAATATATACAGATGTGCCAAATTCTCTTCAATTGCTCTATTGCTTGGATTATGTGACCCAAATAAGTGTTGTCATCTTAAGCTTATGAACAATTACCCCCTTTCTCCCCTTAAACAAATGCATATTCTGTTTTAAATATCCATGATGAAGCATTTATTTCTCCTGTCATAAGCCCACAGATTCTACTTCGCTGGTGAGTATCAACACTCTTATTCTAACCACAGCATTTCAATTAAAACATAACCACAATTTTATTTGCAGTTGCCAATGAAACAATTTCATTTCTGGAGCCTCAGTTTTGGAAATAACTGGTTTGGAAATATGTGCTTTTGGTTTGGCAATGTTATAAACAACAATATTTAATAATATGAGCTTAACAGTATTGTGTTCTACTAACCACATCTATTGCCTGTCCACACACATGATGCTGAATGGATGTATAGAATGATACCTAACAATATACATAAAAATCTATTACTTTCCTGCATCTTAAGAGACATAATATTTTCAAATATTTCTTGATTAGTATTTTCAGCTGTAAAAAGCCATTTGTAGTAGTCTATTCTTCTCAGGGATATCTTTCTGGAAATAATTTGGTAATCTTGTACAAATAACATTAAGATCTTATGCCAAAACATCCCTTTTGTGCAAGGGTATTTGCATTTTGCAAAGCAATAATGGGAACTCAAGTCTGCTTTTCCTTCTTCAGAACTCTTATTGCTCTTTCCTGCTGCTGGACTGACTCCAAACCACTGACTCTTCTTTCAACTGTAATGTTAATATGCTATTATGTTAAACAGGCTGATAGAGTAAAATGGAAATGAACATGTGCAAAAGTTATTTAGGTCAAATGAACTAACATGCTTTCAAAATATTAGCAAAATTTTAGCATAAAACTTTGATGAGGCTGAGAAATCCTCTATTGAGTGGGAGCATGGAATTAGCCCTTGCACAGACCATGCTTAGAACCTTATGATACTGTTTAATTCTATAGTTCCCCAGGGGCTACTTATAACCGAATTAAGGGGTGTCTTGTGCGTGTTCCAGACACTGATTACCACACCACAGACTGAAGCTGAAGACAGCTCTAAAGCCACTAAGTATGCGAGTGAAGTCACCCCTTAATTCAATTATATGCACCCCCTGGGACCTCCATAATTATAATAAGACAACATTTAGAAATCTATACAAGAGTTGGGGTTTGTTTTTGTGTGTGCCTGTGAAGAAGGCATTTTCTCAGCCTCGGAAGAATCAGCCAGTCACCTGTATATGCTTTTCCTGGGGATAGTCACAGGATTGTTGTTGTACTGTAGAAATGCCTCAAAGTGCCTGTGGCTGCTAGAGTATATACTTGAGAGCATTCAGAAGCTTAGATTTTCATTCTCTCTGGTTTAAAAGAATATGTTTCTGGGATTACAGCTGTACTGCACAGACCTATAATTTGAAGTGTGTTGTAGGTTGTTGTCAAGTCTCCACCAACCTGGAGATCTTGGCACACATGAGCTAAAATGGCATTCAAGTAGGCTGAACATCCCCAACTGGTTTGTCAGACAAATGTTACAGTGTGCGGGAGATATAGGGGAAGAAGGCTTCTGTCTGTGTTTGTCTACAACAGATTATGTGCTTTGAGAGTATAAATCAGTATGACCGCTGACTTTTCAGAACTCTGCCAGCGTACACCATCTGAAGATTTGGTTCAGTCAGTAAATCAGGTTTTGACACAAATATGTACATTTTAGTGAAATCCCCGGACACAGCAATAATTTGTTTTTCCACAAGATTAATTAGTAGATGTTCCTTTAGTTGATTATAACTACCCCTAGGACCAGAGACACTGTCACACATTTTCAATGTTTACATCTGGTAGACTGTTGTGTAAAGCAATGTTTACATTCTCTTTCCGTAGTCAGTGTAGGGCACATATTGGTGTAACACTGTGTTCAATTGAATCAATGCAAGTAATTCACTTTGCATGCTCTAATGTTTAGGCAGATTTCACTGGTGTCAAGCCAGTAAGTTTAACTTTTTTTTGGGGGGGTCAATATTACTATGACAGCCTTATTTCCAAATTAACTAAGAATAGAAGGTTCCATGGGAGATAAAAACTATTTTCTTTTTCTATTCCTCAGAGTGGCCTGTATTTCCAGAAGTAGAAATTCCAATCTTGCTGTTACTTCCAATGGGTTTATGCCAGATGCAACTCTGGTCTCAGCTAATGGTGGACTGTCTGGATTTAGTTTTACTGGGTTTGATACCAGGTGGTAGCACTGGTACCAGCAGAGCATATGCTCTCTTTCTGTTCCTGTCTCCATTTCCAATGAATCTGTCTTGCTCAGACAGTGGGCAATGTACACAGCAGAGAAGGTGGTCAAATACATGGATGTAATAACTATATGCAGTTTACAAAAGGGTGGCACTGGGTACCATCATGAAGTACATGTCAGGCACATCTTGATGGAAGGCAATCACCTAATTGTACTGGCTGGCTACTGAGTCCAGGTGAAGTACATTGGTAATTCTCTTGCCCTTAATTCCCCACAAGCATTGAGAGTAGAAGTGCAAAGAGTTGCATGGAAGACAAGTTACGATGGTACAGGAGAGCTCTGGAGACATCTTTCTGTCATTGAATTCATCAGACCATGTGTTAAGAGCTATGTAAAAGTCTAAAGTACATGTATGTAGAGGTTAGTGCCTTAGAAATTCTGTAGCCTACATTGTTGCAGAAGGCAACAGAAATAATAAAAAAGGAAGCATGCTGCTTACCAGTTTTCCAAGCATAAAAAAGTTTCTAAACTTTTTAATCTAGTTCTTCTTAGACATTGTGCAACATGTCAAATAAAAGAAAAATGGCTTTACCAAAAGGTAATGTCTGGAGGAATTATAGACATTCAGTGTTGTCAGAGTCAATGTCAGCCCCCAAGGGTGGGACAAGTGAAATTCTTGGGGGGAAAAAATCCATGGAGAATGATGAAAAAATAACAGGTTTTATGAAATTCAGAAAATTCCAAGGCTTTGTGTATACTAGGAGCAAATTTTAGCTATTAGTAGCTGAGAAGTTGTCCCTTTGGCTGCTGAAGGAATTTTGGGCAAGCTTGTTTCTGGATGATGGCCAGCTAGCTGGGGTTTCCATCCAGGTCATTCAAGCTTGCTAAAGGCGTGGACTTAGTGTTGTGTCCAAGGTGAACATGCTGGCTAAGGGTTTTAGCTGTTGACATGCAAATGCATTCCCTGCATATGAATGGATATTGTTTTGTGAAGAAACATCTGGACTTTCCATCAGAAACACATATGAAGCTCTTGCGTTTTTTCCACCCCTCTGGATCAAACTTTTCAAAAAAGCTGTTGTTGAGGTGAAGTAAATAATGGACATGAAGGCAGAGTGGTTGCTCTTGTTCATGAGCTGCTCTTTCTCATTGATAGTTGACCATTTTGCATCCATAGAAATCCAATTCTGCAATACTACTGATGCACACTTAGACCTTTTGTTGGACCTGGGAAGGTGTAGTGTGAAAAGTGTCACTACATGGTTTCCTTGCTCTTATATCCTGCCTTAGGCAACCGCTACTGGTTCTGCTCACAGACACACTGCTGATGTAGCTGATGTAGTGGCATTTGCAGTCTAATCTAGTACAGCTGTTCTTACACTGCAAGAAAATATAAAAGAGTGGTTTAAAAATCTTGTATTTTGTGTAGAATGATGGGAAGCAGTAGAGATGTAGCCTAAAGAAGAGAAAAGACTAATATGAAAAGCTTGTCCCACCAAAACACTGTGTGAACTTTCAGGCAGATCATGGCTTTTTCTGACACTCAGTTCAGGAATGCATTTCACTCACTAGCAGTTTATTGTGCCATATGCTCCTCTTGGCACTTCTAACTGTCTCTCTGAAAAAAATTAACTTCTGAAACTGGCAACTGATAAATTCTGGTGATTATTACAGGGCTCTTCTCACTAAAGCCCACCATGGAAGACATGAGGTTGCCCACAGATCTCCTTTTTGCTACTGTTAACAAGAAGATCCTTCCCCTCTTTCAAACCTGCCATCACCTACACAGGCATTCTTTTCCACAGGGATGCAGATCTTGGTCAAATACACAGCATATGAAAGGTGCAGTTGCACAAAGACAAATCAGTGCTCATGCCTGATAAATCTAGGACAGGATAACATTTCTGCAAGAGCCCAGGTATATTTGGGAGGACAAAAATAAAATTCAACTCAACTGTGAAGGTTCTCCTGCAACAGTGAAGTGTATTACTTTGGGTTTCCTTGTACAACTAGAGTTCTTTTGTCTCAGTCATTCTGGGAAGTTCTCTGCAAAGTCTCCTTGAAAGGAGATGTCTTTCAGTATTTCATTGGATGGTTATACTGCAGAGCATGAAGGGAAACCTAGTGTTGCAAATTCAAAGATTTTGTTATCAGAAACAGTGTGGACTCTACTAAGTTGAAATAGCTTTTCCCTGGTATGGACTGAAAGTTCAGATGCAGTTGCCATAGCTCAGCAGATGAACAACCACAAAATCAAAGAATCACAGAACTGTCATGGTTAGAAAAGACCTCTAAGATTAAGATCACTGTGTCCAGTGGTCAACTAGGAAAAAAAAAAACAACCCCAAAAAACCAACCCAAACAACAAAAACAAACCAAACAAAGAAACAAAACCACCAGCCCACTACAGCATGTCCTGAAGTGCCTCAATGACAGTTTTTAAATACTTCCAGGGATGGTGACTCTGCGGCCTCCCTGGGCAGTCTGTTCCAGTTTTTGCCTGCTACAGCATGGCAGCCTGAGTGTAAAACATCACTTTTAGGCAAAATAGGTATGTCTCAGGTGAGCCACTTTTTGCTGAGGACATCATTGTATAGGAAGAAATAACTGTGGAGATCAATCTTGGTAGAAGAGAGAGGAGGAGAGGAAAGGAAGGAGATGAGGAAGATCAGAGGGAGAAGAGGAAAATTCCCATTATTTTCTTTTACAGAATTTGAAAAGCAACCCAGATTTGAAATAATTCAATATCAACATTTTTTTTTTCTCTTATGGCACAGTTTGACTCTTTGGCCTCCGTGCTGATTAGAGGTCATCCATTTAAGATTTCTTCCCAGAAGAAACCCATAATGCTGGTGACACTACAACCACACTGTTAGAATCTAATGATAATAGTATGTTAATCCTTGTAACTGCCATTAGCAGCAATGAAGATTGAAATGTATTTATCTGTATATCACATAATGATCTAAAATGTTTACTTTGATTTCACTGATTGATGTGTCATTTTGGCATCAGCTATAGACATTACAATACTATCTATTAATTGCTATCTAGAAGGGTTCAGATGAGGTACCTCCATCTTGAATATTAGGCCATGTCCTCAGGTGACTGTTGTCAACAAATGTTCACACAAGTTAGTGCACCTGCCAAGTCATAGCTGGGTTTCTGATGGTAGAAACTGTTTTTTTCTACTTCTACCCAAAACCACAGAAAGAATTGCGAAGTGCAGAGAAGGACAGTGAAAAAAATCTGTGAAAAGCCTGAGGAACAGCCCAGAATAATAGTGGAAGAATGTGAGGGTGGTGTATTTCCTCAATTACACGTTTGATGGATTTTGAGAGGGGAAAAGTATCTGAGACTAATGTCACTAATGTTGGAGAAGCCTGGTCACTTGTGTATATCTGTGGTGCCATGTGCTGTTAGAAGGTGGTACCAAATAAGTCTAAGCAGGAGTCTGGTCAGGGGAGCCCCTGGCCAGTAGAGAAAGTTATGTACAGATCCAGTGTTCTTAAATAAGTTTCAAGCATCTCAAATAATCCATGTTATTTCTCCATGCACAGATTAATGGCAATCTTTCACTGGTGATATTGAGAGAAGTCAAAGAAATATCAAACTTTTGAAACTATTGTTTCCCTCAGTCTGGATGGAAGCAGTTCCTGATGAACCTGAGGCTCCACAAATGCAAAACATATGACTGAATGTGAACGACCTCAAATGTGAAAATATGCAGAGGGTGGGGGTATGGGTGACAGACAATGAAACAAAGTGGATTTGGCCATATCCTTGTATCACATGAGCTGCTGCTTATACTTATGTCATTGGAGGAAATCAGAAATCTGCAGGCTCTCCCATTATCTTCGTTCATCCCATTTATGTCAAAACTACTCCTGTTCCTTTCAGAGGTATAATTAATCCTCGAAACTCACTGCAGCAGGAAATTATGCAAATTAATTTTTAAGTTTGAAAAAGGATTAAGAACTAAGAGGAGTAAAACTAAAGGAACCAGTCTTTGCTTTGCAGACTATGCCTTCTTTTTACTGTGTCTGAGACAAACTGGTGACTCTAATTTACAAAGATTATGCCTCTGTAAGGCATTGTTTTAGATGAATCTATGCCTTCTGTATGACAGTAACTGGAGATATTCACAAAGCTTACTGGTCCTTTTTCTGAAACTATTCCTTCATGTTGTGGGTTGCTGGGACTTCCCTAACTGACTCTGGTATCTGGGATAATTTGCAGCTGTTTTAAAAATGAGTGTCAAAATGATGAAGCAAAGATGCTTCTTCTCCTTCACTAAATATCCTGGAACTGTTGTCCACTGTGATGATTTCCACTAAAGTCTCAAAGTTGAAATTACCACATTAGAAATCAGTCATGGGCAGTCTCTCAAAGGCATCTTACTGTAGGAAAGGTAGTTCACTATGAACACAAGCAATGTAGGCAGAGGATGGCAATATGCTATGCTTCTTTCTCTCCCTCTCTTTTTTTTTTTTTTTTCTTTTTTGTCTTTGGAGTACCCATTGATGTTACAGGCCATGGGCATAAATGTGTATTTTTTTTTTCCATCCTTTTTTTATTCCTCCTCTTCTGGCAGTTTCTGTGTTTCTGCTTGTCTTAGGATTTTAGGAATGAAACAGTATCTGTTTTATTTGTGTATTCCAAGCCTGTTCACAGATTGCTTCATTCCTTAGCCTTGGCAGTCATCATGCCATGTATGTGCTGTTTTTTTACAGTGCTGAACTTCACCTGTCACTTTCATCTGCTAACAAGTTTTCCATAACAAGCAATGGAATGCTGTGGAAAACGCAAATATTACTACCTTACATTGTCATTCCTCCTGATAACTGCTTATATCTGCCTCATAACTGCCCAGGTAGACTGGCTGCTGATATACTCCCCAGTCCCCCACCCCCACCTTCTAAATTTTCATCTACCAAACCAGAGCACTTTACCAGCAGAATAGGAGTTTAAACTGATGGGTGGTAATGGGCTTCATTTGTTTTCCACATGTGTGGCTATGTATCACCCTACTGCTCCCAGCAGACCTTTTAACCCTTTCAGGTACTCTGTTTCCCAAATACTGTAATTTGTCTTTGAATGACTGAGAGATGAAAAAAATCAGAAAAAAGGAGGAAAAACTAAGAATGACTGAACACCAGCTTAGTGCCCAGAATAACTTCTTTCTTTAACAAAGTTGACTTGATGTAACTAGCATTTCAGCATTCACCAGTTCTTCAGATAAACTGGAGAGGCAGCTGTTACATTGTTCATTTTGATTTCTGTTCAGCTCTCTGATCATCATACTAGATAACTGCTGACGACCTTTGTAGAAGAAGCACTCTTTCCTGGTGGAATCAGACTAAGCTATCCATAGAGTATTCAAATTTGTCAGGAACTTCTTGCAGTAGCGAATCTACCACACGGGTCCTTTTATCAGAAGTTTATCTCAATCAACTTCTACATTTGCACTAAGTTGAAATCTTCAGTGCCATTTAATCATTTGGCATGATATAAAAATATTCAGAAATTCGTGGTTTTGAATTAGAAGTTGGTAAAAGTTGTTGCCTAATTTAATTAGGGTGTGTAGTTATTGATACTACTGGTGAATGATAATTCTGTTCTATAAACTTTATGAACAAGAACACCAGGTTGATTATGAGGGTTTCATTTTGACAAAGTCAACTATCCTGACGCAAAAACTGAATTACAAATACGTGATCTTTGTGTGTCTGTTTCTCTTACTGTGACCTGTTAGCAAAAACTCTACAAGAAGGGAGGCATGCAAAGAGAAGTTAATTTTTAGTGTTAATTGCTAGTGTTTAAGCTATGACATACATGTGTCAGTCACCTTTGTATTCATCTGCTTTATACTTAGTATCAACTATGCTGAAATTGTAGACAAAACACTCATGTAATAAAATATGATACCATGTTCTGCCAGGTCAACATTGTATTTCCCAATCTGCCAAACAGATACAGCAATAACATTTACTTGGGATATCACTGCTATATGGTGTTATATAGATTAAAGATATTTCGGCTTTATTATGTTTATCTGAGTCCAAAACAATAACCAATTTTACCAGGAGGAGAAACATCTACTTATGAGGAGGGGGCCAATCAATGAGATAAAAGTGACTCTCTCACTTAGGACAAAGAAATGGTAAATCAAACCATATAACCTATGCTTTCATGTCAAATAGCAGTTAAAAGTCACACCCTAGCTGGTCTAACACTCATGTTAGTGACTCTACTTAGCCAAAAGCCAGTCTCTATCATTTGGGCCATGTTACTATAGCTGAGTTGCAAGAAGTGAAGCACTAACAAATTTTGGAACATTTAAAGAAAGCTTAGGAGATAATTAATCCAAAGTTTGTCCTTGATAAGATCTGAACTCAGCTATTATGCTTTGAACCTCAACTATCTCACTACCTGTGACTGGATTTTAATGCAAGATTTGATTAAAAGTGAAGGATTTTATTGAAGTGTGAGAGCGTGTGTGGTGCATTTTGCGAGTTCCTTCACTTTTGGGATTTTAAATCCAGAAAAAATAATCCTTTCTCCAAAGCCATTTGGACAGAAAGCACACTTAAACAGTGTGTTTGAATGCAGGAAACTGAGTAATTTTTTCTCTCATAGCCCAGGAGATTTTAATGCAATTTATCTTTTTTTCTTCCTCTGCTTAGACCATAGACTCACTGAATGGTTTCAATTGGAATGACCCTTAAAGTCCAGCTAGTTTCAACTCCCCTGCATGATCAGGTACACTTGCCACTAGACCAGGTTGCTCAAAACCTCATCCAGCCTGGCCTTGAACGCTTCCAGGGATGAGACATCCAAAACCTCCTTGGGCAACCTGTGCTATTGTCTCACCACCCTATTCCAGTTTAAAACCATGCAGCAGTTTAAAACCATGTCTTATCACTACTTGCCCTGATAAAAAAATCTTTTTTCCTTATAAAAAATCTTTTTGCCTTTGGCATTTTTAGCTGTTACTCTAGTTTTTCACTTGCATGCCCAAGCACACTAACACAGGCACATGCACTCCCACACATCCACACTCAGCCATTTGCACTGTCTCTCACTGGTACTACTGTCTGGAAGGCCACTGGCTCCACTCTTGGTTCAGCTTACACAGCTCATTCACATGAAGTCTTGGACCTTAACTGGATGTCACTGTTTTTCATTTTGTCCTATTTAACTGTAATTGCAGCCTCTGAGGGGTTTTGGTTCTGTTCTTGTTTTCTTTAGCTGAAGCTGATCTTTTTCCACAGTTTTTTTTTTTTTTTTTTTTTTTCTTTCTTTTATTTCTGGTTTTGTGTTTGTTGTTTTATTAATTTGCTTAAAATTATAGCCTTTTTAATGCCATTGAAGAACATAGATGGTATAAAGGTGTAAAGGCACATTGTTACTTTGAAATTAGAGGTCAGCACCTGCTCCCTCATTCTCTTTTTGACAGAGGGTGAGCAGGCAAGAGATGCAGAAAACGATATGTGCCTGCTCACTCACACTCTCGTTTTTTCTCAGAATATATAGCTTACTATTATCTCTATGTCACTGGAAAGAGGAGGGGGTAATATCTGTAAATTGCTAGGAGTGTGATTACTTCTAAATAACCATGACTGTGCCATACCTGATTGCTCAAATAATCCTGGTAGTTGGGTTTCTCATTGCTTTATAACTGTAGATAGTATCTTGAATTAAGCCTTAAAGGAATATAGGCCTCTTCCACAGTCCAGACAGCCTACCTCTTCATAGAAAGAGTAGGATTTGTTTGATTTTTACGTGTATATATATACAGACAGAGATCGATGCATTATATACATATGCTGAATCTTGGCAACCTTTGTAGTTCTTCAGCAGGTTACAAAGTGCTTGGCTTGAAGGCTGCCCCAAAAGCCTGAATTGCAATATTATGATTTCTTCAAGCTACACACTCAATGAATATTCTCCTGTTTCCACAAAACATTAGAAAACATCCTCCATTCCTTTAAAGTGTTCCCCTCCTGCCTTTCAAAAGAAAGTCTGTGCATTATCGTGCTTTCTGGCTGGGTAACTTCAGTAATAGAAGATGTCCTAAGGAAATTGTTTAGATAGTATACTTGTGTGAAATTCTTATGCAAAAATTTGTAGAGCTGGATGACCTGGCTCACGAGGCTTTTCTGTTCTCTCACTGAAGGCAGAATGGAAAGGCCATATGTTTCCTTGTTACTTCAGTGAAGTATATTTTATTGCTCTATGTTATCTTCTTATTACTCATTTATAAACCTCTTTTGGTGACTAAGATGTTTGTATAACGTGATATTTTTGGCAATAATTCTTCCTGCAGAAGGGATGCATATGAAAATGTGCTCCTGGCTGCCAGTAGGCTATAGCATGTTTCAGTCACAGAAGGAGAATGAATATATTTGCCACGTGATAATTTTTACCATATTCCTTTCCAGCAGTTGTTTCTAACATGGGTGAGCTGTGAGATGTGTCTCCCATGCCCTCCAGAGCATGCTGTGTCTGCAGGGTGGGCATTGCCAAAAGCTGAAGGGGTACAGCCTCCGTATCCAAGGGCTTTTACAAACAGAGCTCAAAGCAGCATAAATTCCTCATCAAATGAAGCAAAATCCCATCTCCTCCCTGAACCACGGCTGCTGGATCAGGCATCTTGTTAGGTTTGTAGCTTTTGGATTAGTGAGGCCCTTTATTAACTGGGACCGAAAACCTTCCCTTGAATGGCTAAATCCTGAATACTGAGCCTTATTCTCCTGGTCTCCAGGAAAGGTCACTGATGTAGGCCTCCTTACATCTTCAGTGTAATACTGTGTCACTGTGGGTGGTCACTTGCTCAGCTACTATGCACTGGCTTTGTGGAAGTCATGGCCTATTGACAATGGGAACATCTCTACCTTCTCTTTGCAGGAATCTGAATTTAAGCCATGCTGTATTTGTATAGACAGCTAACAGTTTAACTAGTTATTTGCCCTCTAGGAGGAATTAAGCTTAAAATTAGAAGTTTGAAGGGAACATCTTTAATTACTTTAATGTGAGAAAGGACTGTCAAACTTAGAATCCTATGCAATAACCTAATATATTTGTTATATTAGAATAGAACAGGTTAAAAGCCTAAACATTTTGATAATGATAATAGTATTTCCTAATATAAGTAGGGTGATGTTGGTGTGTGACTAAATTAAAATATTTTGGGTTTTTTTTTCAGGCTTAGGTAAATCAAAGATTTTAATTTCACAAATACTTCATAATAACTTTGCAAGAGAGGTAAACTTTCAGCAATTTGTTCTGTATGAGTGGACACAACACAATTCTTTTATGCCTAACAATCAAAGCAGATAAGCATCAACAAGCAGACATCAAGAGTCATAGAAATTTACATGTTGAGAATAAGTAATTTCAGGTCACATTCTGGCTTATGAACTTTGAGTCTTCACTGAAATGTGCAGGCAGTAAATATCTTTTTGTTTGTCACACCATAAATCCATGCTTTGTGCAAATATTGGTGAATGCAAAGTTGAGATTTTAAAAATGGCCATGTTTGCATTTTTCCAATTTTGTCAGCCATTGGCAAGAGCAGATAATTCAGGGTATGTGGAATAAAGTAAGTATGGTGTGAACACAGGAGATTTACATCAGCATTCTTGCTGCAGCTGGGTATGCCAGCCCATGTACTACAAGCTGCTACTTTAACAGACCAGGCACAAAGGAGTCCTGCACACTGCATAACTTTATTCAGGAATCACTGGCTGGAGTTAATGTGATACACTGAAAGGAGCTGATAAACTAAAGGAGTTGTCTCCATGACCTTGGTTGAATAGTGGTAGAAGAACCACAACATCTCACTGATTTGCTCTTACTTGTCTATCACCAGAACCTGAAGCATTCTCATTTTATTGGGAGGACTTGCTTGCATCAATTTATGCACAAGGCTGTGCTGTGAAGTGCATTTGTATTAGCTGTCGTCTCCCTCATGACGTATACATCTTTGTTGAAACTTATGCTGTGGAAGAGCAACCATAGGTGTGCACAGAATCTGAGGAGGCTGGCAAGTTTTGCAGAGATCCAAAAGGAGAACATAAGGAGATAGAAAACTGCATCATGACAGCCTTTTGCATGTGTTCCTGCACACACACCAATGTGGGGATCAGAACAGGCCTTCTTGACACCCTGTGTGTATGCAAATAATATGAGACTATTTAATTTAAAAGCTAAAATTTTCAGAGAGATGGTTGGGTTTGGGAACTAGAAGCTGAAGGGATACATTACTATCCACAGTAGTCACTTGTCTTGATGGAGACAGTAGTCTGCAGTGAGGTTTCAGATACGAATAGGAGATCTGAATGAATCGAATAGGAGATCTGAATGAATCGTATGCCAACAGCAGAAGTAGGCACTCTTGGTAATAGTCGCATGTTTCTTCCAAATATCAGCCTCATTCTTGTTTTCTTCTTTGTCTTCTTGTGATATGCTTTTTCCTTCTTCATCCAACTTCTTCCCTCCCTGGAGGCATAACATTCCTTCTCCCTTCTATCCTTGTCTTCCTTTGTTGCCTTTCCTATTATACTGCAAATACATGCAAATACCCAAGGACTTTGAGAAGACCCAAACTGGTACCTCTGTCTAGTCACAGAATCAAGTTTTGTGTATTCTCTTCCTCTGTATTCTGGTGCATTGTGTCTCTTTCTTCTGCATTGCTTTATATTGTGCACCGAGATTTGTACACTGTCTCTCACAGCATTCTTCAGAAAGTTATGGCACTTGGCTTGGATAAATATACCCTGCATTGGACAAAAACTTGGCTGGAGAGTTGGGCTGAAGGAGTAGTAGTGAATGGAACTAAATCTGGCTGGTCATGAGTGGTGTCCCCCAGGGTTCAGTGCTGGGGCCTCTTCTCTTTAATATCTTCATTAATGATTTGAATGAGGGGATTGAGTGTACCCCCAGTAAATCTGCAGATGACACCAAACTAGGTGTCTGTGTCAATCTGCTGGAGGGTAGGGAAGCCTTACAGCGGGACCTGGAGAGGCTGGACCAATGGGCCAAGGTTAATTGTATGAGGTTTAACAAGGCCAAATGCCACATCTTGCACCTGGGTCATAACAACCCCATGGGGAGCTACAGACTTGGAGAAGTGTGGTTTGAGAGCTCTAAGTTGGAAAGGGGCCTGGGGGTATTGGTTGACAGTCGACTTAATATGAGTCAGCAGTGTGTGCAGGTGGACAAGAAGGCCAAGGGCATCCTGGCTTGTGTTAGGAACTCAGTGGCCAGCAGGAACAGGGAGGTGATCGTCCCTCTGTACTCAGCTCTGGTGAGGCTGCACCTTGAGCACTGTGTTCAGTTCTGGGCACCTCACTGTAAGAGGGACACAGAAGTGCTGGAGAGTGTCCAGAGAAGGACAACAAAGCTCATGAAGGGCCTGGAGCACAAGTCCTGTGAGGAGCGGCTGAGGGAGCTGGGGGTGTTTGTCTGGAGAAGAGGAGGCTGAGAGGAGACATTATTGCTCTCTGCAGCCACCTCAAGGGAGATGGGAGCAAGGATGGAAACAGCCTCTTCTTAGTGGGTTGTGATAGGAGCAGAGGGAATGGATGGAAGCTGCACCAGGGGAGGTTTAGGATAGATGTTAGAAAACATTTTTTCACTGAGAGGGTTGTCAGGCACTGGAATGGCCTGCCCAAGACACTGGTGGAGTCACCATCCCTGCAGGCATTTGCAATGCATTTAGACTTGGTTCTTAATGGCATGGTTTAGTACTTAGATTATGGTCTTTGTCAAAGGTTGGACTGGATGATCTTGGAGGTCTCTTCCAACCTATACATTCCGTGATTCTGTGTTTCTGTGAAATTTCAAGACTTTATTTAATGATTTAGCAGGGCCACTCTCTGAACTCAATAGACTCCACTGCACCTGTTTGGGAGTTCAGATTTTGTTGTGCTCTGAATTCTTTCACTTTCAGTGCAGTTTTATAGCACTCTTAGATTCATTTAATGTCGTGTAACACATGAACGATCCCACTCATTCTAAAGGCCACATGCTTGATTTGGTAATTACTATGGATCTGTTTCTGACTAGTTTGTTTTTGTCTCTTTGTTCCTTGTCTATTACTCAATTATTTCATGGGATCTTGTTGTATCTGTTCTCTCATCTCCTTTTCATACCAGAAGTTTGAATTCTGTAATAGTTATTAAATATTTTTCTTTTTAAATATTTATCTGTTTTGATCCCTAAGAGGCCATCAAACACACTATATACTCCCTGTCACACATGATGTCTTGGTTATTTTATAACCATCTAGGATCAGCAACCTGCTGATTTTTAAAGTTATATGTTAAGTCAATGATAAGGTAGATGTTAGACAAACTTATGAGAAAGCATGAATTTCCTAGTGCACTACTACAAAAATCCTCTCTTCAAGCTCTGTCTCCTCTATAAAAAATGTTCCCTCCCCCGACCCTGTGACTGCTTTCAAAATCATCTGATTTTGTGGGGGTGTGTATGTGTGTGTGTCTGTGTGTAGAAATAACTTAGGACATTCTCTCTGTAGCCATTTAGCATGTAGGCCTGAAATACAAGGTCATCTCCAAGTGTCCTGAATTCCCTTCTGTGTCCCAGCCTCTGGCAATAGAGAAAGCTAAACGTTTCTGAAAAGGAATTCAGAAGGTATAAGTATAAGCAGAGGCTGTCTTGAAATGTGCACATAGCTGGAGTTGTAGCCTGCTGGAAAAGGCTCCTTGGCTCGCTCCTTCCTTCCTTCCTTCCTTCCTTCCTTCCTTCCTTCCTTCCTTCCTTCCTTCCTTCCTTCCTTCCTTCCTTCCNGTATAAGAGACAGGGGTACACTCAATCCCCTCATTCAAATCATTAATGAAGATATTAAAGAGAAGAGGCCCCAGCACTGAGCCCTGAGGGACACCACTCATGACCAGCCAGATTTAGTTCCATTCACTACTACTCCTTCAGCCCAACTCTCCAGCCAAGTTTTTGTCCAATGCAGGGTATATTTATCCAAGCCAAGTGCCATAACTTTCTGAAGAATGCTGTGAGAGACAGTGTACAAATCTCGGTGCACAATATAAAGCAATGCAGAAGAAAGAGACACAATGCACCAGAATACAGAGGAAG